>CM053266.1:95225331-95825331 GCA_028583415.1 Protea cynaroides
AAAGTAGGACCCGCAGAGATCCGATTCTAGATCTTCGTAGTCTGCTGTGCAGGCTATACCGGTCAACCGGTACCAAGACCGGTACCATCGACCGGTATGAACAAAATTCATACTTAAATGGTCTATTTCGTACCTGTTTGTCATCCGCTCGTCCTGTCTGGCCCAGTGATGATTGGAAGACCTGTTACGACATGAATTCAAGGTTTAGATCGGGTTCATGGAGTGCAGGTCTTACATGAGCAGTAATAGTAGGAATATTGGATGACATGTGAGATGCACATTACGAGCATACACGCATAGAATCAATCATGGCATTGGACTCAATAAAAATAAAATAGTTTGTTATTATCCAATTAGTTTAGGTCTTGTTCCCTCACCTATTAACAATACTCGATCTCCTTCCAAGCCTTGCAATTCTCTTTCAACCAATTTAACAACCTAAAAGTTATATGAATTTAAGTTAGGGTTCATATGTAACATGTTACAGTAGTCAAAAATCGAAACAGAGCACTGATAGGTGTCTAATTGGTCATATGGTGTCATACTATGTCGACCTTACTACCTACGATCGATACCCTACAGTCGCATATGGTGCGACCGTAGCTGCAACCATATGATTCCTGAATCTTTCCAAATGCCTATGGTCGATCCTCTATTCAGGCTGGCCATGCTATGGTCGACCGTAGCTACAACCTTGAGATTTCTGGTCACAGACTACATGCAATTCAAGTTCTTCCAAGGTCAATTCCTTTACTCTTCAATTGGGTTTATCCTAAGGTCATCCTATGGCCATCATTAGTAGTTTCTTATCAACCTTAATCATCAAACTCATCCCTTATGGTTATCCTTGGGATTTTCTCAAAAAATCACATAGATCATAATAGGTTGATATCTTCTATCCTCCATATAAGTCTTATTCCATAGAGTTTACATCTCCAGAGATTCAGTTCATACCTTTGCCTGTGATAGAGATCCAATCTCTTCTCAGCAAATTCCTCTCCTTAGACTTTTCTTCTTCTCCTTCTCTTCCTTCTCTTCCCTTTTCTCTCTTTAGGGTTCACTAATGTTCTAAAAGAGTGAAAAAGGCTAAGGGATGTCCTTTATATAGAGGAAAACTCTCCATATAGAGTCCTCTTTCAACTAGGAAAGAAATCCCTTAGTTTAGGAAAGTTTCCAAAACTCGGAGTCTGATCTGGGGTCTCACGATCGATGGCTATGGTCACAGAACCTGTCGACCGTGGGGCCGAAATCGTCAACTGTAGGGTCCTGGATCCGAGATCTTCATTCTTACCATATGGTCGACCATACCTATCCAGGTATCTCACCATATGTCCGTCAATGACATCGAGGGGTGAGCACACATCACGGCTCAACGAGTAAACAAAACAATGCACAAACATATGCATGTAATTATATTTATATCTTTGGTCTGGTATAAGTTTGCAAATATGCTATGGTAAGGATAGTTTGCAACCACACATCCATACACAAGAGTGTGAGCATGCCCAATGGATCACACACCACTGTCACCCTACATCACCCACTATGAAATAGAGATAGAGCTCGAGTTTCCTGATCACACACCGTCAGAACCCCCCTAATACTCTACTCATACAAGTATGTATGCCCCTACTGGCGAGGGCTTGCAAATTGGGCTTGTAACTAACCAATCCTAAATGTCATCCAGATGTATCCAAGGCCTTACCCTAGCATCCCTTAATATGCCCATAGAGATAGAGATAGAGTCTGGCGGCTAGGCCGAAGACCACGGTACGGTGTCCTTCCCCTGATACCCTACGACATACTAGTTCCGCTAAGGTAACAGCAATACGATGATGTCAATGCGTAGGATAGAATAGAGATAGGGCTAAAGTCTGGCGGATAAGCCAAAGACCACAGTACCATGTCCTTTCCCTGATACTCCACTCACATCCAACATACCAACCACACACACAAGCCCATGCCTATTCCTAACATCATGATCATGTTGAATAAGAACAATAATAAAATATACATGAACAGATATAGCAATTTATTGGATGACATGTGAGATGCATAAATAATCAAACAAGGCATGGCATCATATCAGATAGCAGAAAATAAGAGGAAAGGATAGCTTATTACTAACCAATTTGTTTAGGTCTTGTTCCCTCACCTATAAATGATGTTTGATCTCCTCCCAAGCTTTGAAAGTTACTTTAAACTAGTTGGGAACCTAAGAAATTTATGGATTCAAGTTAAGGTTCAATTGTATCATGTTACGACAGTCAAAAAATAAAACAGAGCCTTCAATGATTGATGGGTCAACTTTGTGGTCTCATATATATGTCAACCACTCATTGTGTGGTCGACTCTATGGTCATGCATTATGTGACCACTAATGCGACCACACAAATCTGAAAATTTTCCCAAGGCTTTGTGGTTGACTCATCGATCGCACTATGGTCGACCAGTGATGCGACCACAGAAAATTTAGTCAATCTCTGTCTTTCAGTCCGAGTTCTTCCAAAGTCGATTTCTTGGCTCATCAATAGGGTTAATCTTATGGTTGTTCTATGGCCTTTAAATCACATTTTCTCATTAACAATTAACCCTAATCTATTCTCCATGATTTTCCTTGAGATTTACTTAGGGAACCTCATAATCAAAATCAACATATTGGGTTTAACTCATCAACTTAACAATGGAAAAAATTGATCTACCTCTACATAGACAAGTTCCATACCTTAAGCTTGCTATAGAGAGATAGAACTCTTCTCTGTAAAACCTTCTCTCAACCTTCTTCTCTAAGTCTCCTTTTCCTTCTTCTCTTCTCTCTTTCTCTCTTAGGTTTAGGGTTTGAGATACATCCAAAAGAGTGAGAAAGAGTAGAGGGACACCCTCCATATAGAGAGAAACTCTCCCATACAGAGTCCCTTCTCACTTAGGAAAGGGGTCTCCTAAGATTTAGAAAGTTTCCAAATCATGGAGTCTTAACTGGGTTTGTGCGATCGACTGTGTAGTCACAAAATTCGTCGACCACACAAGGTCTTCGACTGGTCTCACTTTACCAATTGACTGGTCGACTACACAACTAAATTTCATTATTTTTGGGTCAATTCACTTACCTAGCCTTGTGGTTCCTTCATACGGTTAGTCCACTTAAGCCGACTACGATGGGAAGACTTGGTACGACACGATTAAACCAGATTAGTGGAGTCCAGGTCTTACAACTCCCCCCTTAAATAAATTTCATCCTCGAAATTTGTACATACCTTTCGAGTCGAATAGGTAAGGATATTGCTTTCGCATAGCGTTCTCTTCTTCCCATGTTATCTCTTCCACTTCTTGACTCCGCTAAGTAACCTTAACATAATAAATGTCATGATTGCAAAGACACTGAACCTTCCGATTAGTGATCTCAAATGGTACCACTTTGAACGTCAATCAAGTCTTCAGTCAAATTAGGTGGATCCACTGTTAAAACATGTATTGGATCTCTGATGTACTTCTTCAACAATGAGAAATGAAATACATCATGTACACCAAACATAGATGGTGGCAGTGCTAGCTTATATGCGACCTTCCCACGTCTAACTAAAATCTCATAAGGTTCAATGTATCTAGGACACAACTTTCCTTTCTTACCGAACCGCTTCAAACTGCTCATAGGGGATATCTTTAGAAATAATTTGTTACCTACGGCAAATTCAAGGTCTCGATGTCGGTTATCTACATACTATTTCTAACAATTTTGAGCCGTCTTAACTCTTTCCTTGATTACGTCTACCACTTGATAGGTTTCTTCAACAAACTCAGGTCCGACAATCCTTCATTCTCCAACTTCATTCCAAAATAAAGGACTTCGACACTTTCTACCATACAATGCTTCATAGGGTGAAATCTGTATAGTAGCTTGATAACTATTGTTATAAGCGAAATTGATTAATGGTAATTTGTCTTCTCTTGCTCCCTTAAAGTCAATGGCACAAGTACGGAGCATGTCTTCTAGAATCTGAATGGTTCGCTCCGATTGCCCATCAGTCTGAAGGTGAAATGCGGTACTAAACTTCAATATTGTACCCATAGCCTTCTGTAATCCTTCCCAAAACTTTGAGGTAAAGCACGGGTCTTTATCAGATACTATACTTTCATGTACTCCATGTAATCAGACAATATTATGCACATACAGCTTGGCTAGCTGCTCCAAGGTATACTAAGGTCGTATAGTAATGAAATGAGTTGTCTTTGTAAGTCAATCTATAATCACCCAGACAGCATCCATACATCTTGGGGTCATTGGTAAACCTGCGACGAAGTCCATAGTAATGCAGTCTTATTTTCAAGCTGATTCAGATAATGGTTGTAACAAACCTAAGAACTACATTTCGTTCAGCCAGAACTCACATTTCTTGAATTTGGCATAAAGTTTTTCCCTTCTCAGCCGTTGTAAAGCTGCTCTAAGATCTATCACATGAGTCGCTTCATCCTTGGAATAAATTAATATGTCATCTATGAAAACAATGACCGAAGTGTCCAACATGTCATGGAACACTCGGTTTATAAGCTCCATAAAAGACGTTGGTGCATTGGTCAATCTAAAAGACATAATCAGGAACTCATAATGTTCGTACCTGGTTCAAAAAGATGTCTTTGGAATGTCACCATCCTTGATCTTCAACTGATGGTATCATGACTAAAGATCGATCTTGGAAAACACATTCACACCATACAACTGACGAATAAATCATCAATCAGAGGTAGTGGATATTGATTCTTGATCATGAGCTTATTCAATTCCCAATAGTTTATACGTAATCGAATACTATCGTCTTGCTTCTTGACAAATAACACTGGCGCTCCCTAAGGCGATATACTAGGCCAGATAAATCCCTTGTCCAATAACTCCTATAGTTGAGTCTTCAGTTCCTTTAGTTCGGTAGGAGCCATCCAATAGGGTGCCTTAGACACAGGTGCCGACCCTGGCAATAGATCTATAACGAACTCAGTTGCCCGATCAAGTGGTAACCCGGGTAAGTCTATTGGAAACACATCCAAAAATTCATGTACAACCTCAATTTCCTCCTTCCATAGTGCTTCCTTGGTAGTGTCCACCACAAATACCAGATATCCTACTCCACCCTTCTCAAGACATCTTTTCACCTTAAGTGCAAAGAGAATAAGCTTCTGCTTACGAGGAAGTTGGGTATCGATAAAACCAAAGTTCGCACCATCCTTGCCCTTGAATGATATCTTTTTCTCGGCATAAAGCAGACTCGTAGAATGTTGGGATAACCAATCCATTCCTAAGATGACGTCAAAGTCTGTCATCTCAAGTTGCACCAGGTTTGCATCCAAACTCCGTCCGTTTATAAGGACTGGGCATGGTCCATAACATTCATCTAGCACAACCTCTAATCCCAAATGTGATCTGACTAATAACTTGAGGTATAAAGGTGTGAGGGGCATGTTTATCTTTTTTCTGAAAGAAACAAATACGAAAGAATGGGGGCCATAAAGTCGAAGAGGACTCTGGTGGGAACATCGGCTATAGTTACAATACCTATAGGTATTTCCTAGGTTTAGTCTACATGCTCACACAAGGTATTATAATTAACAAAGTTCAAGTCATGCCTGTAACCACATTAGTTGACACGTAGCGTCTTCAGAAGTCACGACATAAACTTTTCCTTGCTGTAACTACTTCTTACGCTTAGGGCGGCTCCTTGCATAATATCCCATCTTATCATAGTTGTAGCACTTGATGTTAGCAATTAACTGCCCTGGTTGAGGTAGAACTATTCGGGCAGGCTTAGCTGCACCATTGTTATTTTGTGGTCGAAATGGTTTGAAGGTCTTAGAATTTCCCCCATTATATAAGTTTCTGTTAAGCCTCTTTAAACCACGAGTCTGAGCAAAATAGCTTTTGTAAGATCCATGCGTACAAATCTCGAGAACAAAATTTCTTTTAAGAGTGGTGGAGTTGTAAGAGCCGCACACCACGAACCCCGTCTAACCTTACGTTCTAGTATAGTGACCAGTCTTCCCATCATAATCGGCTCAAGTGAACCAATTGTATGAAGAAACCACAAGATCAGATAAGCAATAAGTCAAATTTAGTTTGTGTGGTTGACTATTTGAGTTTGTATGGAAGCAACCATTCAAAAACTAAAAACCAGTAAATTTAGTTTGTGTGGTTGAATTGTGTGGTCGACCACACAATAGATCACATGAGACCGCACAATGTGTGGTTGACTATTTTGGATATGTGTAGTCGATGGATTTCGTGACCATACGAGTCGATCGCATGTTGCCAGATCAAACTCTATGAATTAGAAACTTTACAAATCAAAGGGGATCTCTTTCCTAATTGTTGGAGGGCTCTATATGGAGAGTTTCTCTCTATAAAGAGGATGTCCCTCTACCCTCTCTTGCTCTTTTGGATCAATCTCAAACCTAAACCTAAGAGAGAAAGAGAAAGGAAAATAAGGAGAAGGAGGCTTGGAGAGAAAGGTAGGGAGAAGGGTTTTGCAGAGAAGGTTCAGACTCTCTACAATAGTCTTAAGGTATGGAACTCATCTCTGTAGCCATAGAACACATAGAACAGGAATTTCCATTGTAAATTGAGACATCAAACCCAATGTTAAGGTCTCAACTATGGGGTTTCCTAAACAAATCTCAAAAGGGATCATGGAAAATAGGTTAGGGTATATAAATGTGTAAAACTATGATTTAATGACTATAGATTGACAATAGGATGAACCCTATTAATGAGTCGAGAAATGAACTCATAAAGAATTCTGATTGAAATAAGGTACTTACCAAAAATTGTGTGTTCGCATGTTGTGGTCACATGATATACGACCACAGGGTCGACCACAGCCATTTGAGAAATTCACAGAAATCGTGTGGTCGCATGCTGTGGTCACATGTAGCAAGACCATGGGGATCGACCGCACATATACTGAGACCACAGGGTCGACCACAGGTATCGACCACATAATAACAGGAAGTATATTTTGAGACTAGACAATGTTTTTGACTACTGTAACTTGGTACAATCGAACCCAAACTTAAATCCATAAATTTCTTAGGTTACGAAAGATTTAAAGTGACTTCTAAGGCATGGAAGAATGTTGCACATCTTTTACAGGTGAGGGAACAAGACCTAAATAAAAGGCTAATAATAAGCTATCCTTTTACTCTATTTTCTGTTATCAAATATGATGCCATGCCTTGTATGATTATTTGTGCATCTCATATGTCATCCAATACTTGTTATGTATCTGCTCAAGCATATTTATTTCTATTTATTTATAACATGATGATGATGCTAGGGATAGGCATGTGTTTGTGTGTGTGGTTAGTGTGTTAGATGCAAGTGGAGCATCAGGTGGAGGACGTGATATTGTGGTTCATCCTAACCACCAGACTCTAGCTCTATCTCTACTCAGTCCTACCCACTGACATCGTCGTATCATCGTTACATTAGTGGAACTATTACGTCGTAGGGCATCAAGGGAGATGGTTTCAGACCTTGTGGTATTTGACTCTACCGAGGGTCCTTAGCTCTATCTCTATAGACATATTGAGGGATTCTGGGGTGAGGCCTTGGCTACATTTGTATGGCATTGGGATTGGTCAGCTGCGAACCCAATTTGTAAATCCTTGCCAGTACGGGCTTACTTGCTAGTATGGGTAGGGCATCAGGGGAAGTGTTGGCGGTGTGTGATCCGAACAGTTTAGCTCTATCTCTATTCCATGGTGGGTGTATGTGGGATGACAATGGTATTTGATCCATTGGGCGGATTCATACACTCGTGTATAGTGGTGTGGTGGCCTTCAATCCTTTCTATAGCACAGTTGCAAACTTAAAACTAGACCAAAGATATGAATATGACTGCATGCATATGTTTGCGCATTGTTTTGTTCACTCACTGAGCTCATTTTGGAGAGCTGACCCTCGCACACGCCATTCTTTTTAGTTTTTCATGTTGCAAGTGCTACTGTCAAAGATTTTATAATGCGCCAATGTATGGACACGTGGTGGCTATGGACGAGCAAGCTGTAGAGGACGAATATGACTCATCAAGCGAGTATTTCAACTATGAAGATGCTTGGTGTTTAAATTTCTTATTTGGTATTTGTAATAATTTATTATAATTATGTCTTGGTTACTTGGAGATAACTGGTTTATTGTTTACTTATCATTATAGACACTCAGTTAATTATTAATAAGACTTTTGCTATTTATTTTATTATCTCTGATTATGATGTGGAATGTGTTTGGTTTGGATTGTTGGTACAGTCTTATGAGATCCTAGCTTGAACCGTTGGTTTTTATGACGGTTCATCTGTCACACCCCAAATTCTGTACCATTCAGAACGGTGTGATGAACCGCTAATAAACCAATGGTTCAACCAGGATCTCTAATAGGTCATATCCATTAAAAATAAAACCATGCACATCCACAACCATAATAAGAATAAATACACAGTAGCGGAAGTCTTATAGTAAATGAACTGAGAACGCTAACTGTAATAATCATAATTAAAATATCAAGTTATTGTTGTATCAACTGAGACATAAATAAATAAAATATCAATTACATCCCTTTATAAATTCAAATAAAATCCTAATAGAATACGCATGAGTTGCACTAGCATGAGGGGTCATGCGTATCTACTAAGTCTTCGGCTTCCAATGCAACAACACGCGCATACACCAGAGCACTCATATAATCTTCAACCGTAGTACCTGCATCATCAACTAAAAATATTCGACGTCGAGAGAGTGAGCACACATCATGGCTCGGTGAGCAAACAAAACAATGCAACAAACATATGCATGCATTCAGTTCATATCTTTGGTCTAGTAAATAAGTTTGCAATGTACTATAGAAAGGATAGGTGGCCAAAGGTCACGTTTATTGACACCGCACCTCTATACACGAGTGTGTGAAGCTGCCCAAAGGTAATGTTTATTGTCATTCCACATGCACCCACCATGGACAATGTACACGCAAAGGTCAAGTTTATTGTTGTACCCGTTGCCCATACCAACACGTAAGCCCCTACTGGTGAGGGCTCGCAAACTAGGCTCGCAACTAACCAATCCTAATGCCAATCAGTGTATCCAAGGCCTCACCCCAGCATCCCTCAATACGTCCATAGAGATAGGGCTAAGGCCCCTCGGCAGAGTCAGAGACTACACGGTCAGAGACCACCTCCCCTCATACCCTACGACGTAATAGTTCTGCTAAGGTAATGGCGATACGACGATGTCAGTGGACAAGACTTGAGTTAGAGATAGAGCTAGAGTGCTGAGGCCCCGCCTATGACACCTCCCCCTGATACTCGCTCGCATCAAGCACACCAACCACACACATACATTCACATGCCTATTCCTATCATCATCATCAACATTATGTTATAAACAATAATTTAAATATGCATGAACAGTAATAATAGAAATATTGGATGACATGTTGAATGCACATAACAAGCATACACGCATAGAATCAATCATGGCATTAGACTCAAGAATAAAATAGTTTATTATTAACCAATTAGTTTAGGTCTTGTTCCCTCACATTTGCTTGATCGTAGGTCCTCTTTCAAGCTTTAAGAATCAACTAAATATCAATATTATATCACTAGAAGACCTAATCAAGTCGATAGAATTTAATTAGAATTAATTCTGATTTTAAAAATATGCTGTTAACTGGGGGTCGATGCCAGGGTCGGAGGTTCCATCGGCCCTGGGTGCGACCACCCACAGTCTGGACTTTCCGAACACTGGGGGTCGATTGTTAGGGTCTGGTAGGGTCGATTGGCCATCGACCCCCCGTGCGACCCCCTGTGGATTTAGTCAAATTTTCATCCTACAGTCCATTCTTTCGTGTTTGGGGTCCTATGGCTTGCTTCTACAATCCATTCCACACATGTTCTATGGTCTAGAACCGTAGTTCATTCACCTATCTGGTTTTTATGATTTCCCCCATGGTTTTCCATGAAAACCTAACCATGGATGGATGATTTGGGTTTCTCCTAGATCATTCCCTCTTCACTATCTATTCTAAGGTTTGTAGAATTACATGGAGATAGTATTCATACCTGAGAATTAGGCTTGGTTCTCTGAAGCCTTCTCTTTGATCTTCTTCTCCACTTTCCTTCTCTTCTCCTTCTCTTCTCTTTCTCTCAATCCAATTAGGGTTCTAAAAGGAGTGAAAGAGGCTTAGGGACGTCCTATTTATAGAGTAAAAACTCCCAAAATAAGTCTCATTGAGATTAAGAAAGAATCCCATTGAAATTTGGAAAGTTCCTAATTCACGGTTTCTATCGGCAGACTGGGGGTCGATGAGGGGGTCGGAGATCCCGTCGACCCCTGGTTCTAAAATGTCCGACCCCCGGTTAAAAACTCAGGGTCTGACTTTAGTACTGGGGGGTCCGACCCTGCCTAACTGGTTGTGCGACCCTCCCTTATTTTTAGTGTTTTTGGGTCAGTTTAATTCCTGGGATCACGATCTCCCTCACGTACTTGATCCATTTGGCTCGACCATGATGGGTAGACCTGGTTCAAGGTGGTAAGACCGGGTTAGTTTGATACGATCTTACATCATCACACTACTGGTCAGTCCAAAATTAGGGTGTGATAGCTTTCCTTCTGGCTCGACTCCAGTTCTCGAGTAATTTGTACGGCTTCATTGTAGATCCTCTTTTCCAATCCCAACACATGCTCTCTAATACTACCCCTTAGTCCCATGATGAACCGTCGGGTCTTGATTCCTCCTCTTGCATACTAGTAAGAGAAAAGAAAAATAGCTCTTTATAACACTGCTAGTAAGCGTCTGTAAACATCTAACCTTGATACAGGCTTAAAATTCCTTTTCCTTCATATCTCTGAAACTCCTGGGAATATACTTCTCAAAGAATGCTTCCTTGAATATATTCCAAGTCAACTGAAGGTACTTGGTCAACAAATAACCACGTGTAGACTTCCACCAATGATGTGCATCACCTTTCAATATAAAAATTGCACACAGTACCTTTTCTTCACTTAAAATAGTCATCATCATGAAATTCCTTTCCATCTCGTCAATCCAGTGGGCCAGCCATAATGGGTATCATAGCTTGCCTGTGAACTCCTTAGGTTTCATTTTCAAAAAGTGCTCTATTAGCCTTAAGTGGTCCAACTGATTCTGTGAATAATATCCATACATAGGTAGCTGATACTGACGATTGCCTTGGTTGTCTCCTCTTTGCTGTACTCTGAGATTTTGCACTTGGGCATGCACCACTGGGGTTTGCTGTACTTGAGGTGCCACATTAACAATAACAGAGGCTTAGGGCACTGTATTGCTACCCCCAGTAGTAAGTGCTGGTATTGTATTTACAGCTGGGGGAGCAATTCCCATGGCAGCTTGCATATTCACTTGCATATGATGCAACTCCTGAACTTGTTGTGCCAAATTAATTACAACCATGGCCAAATCAGTTGGTGGTGCTGGCAAATCGGTTAGGTTGGCCTGATTGTTGACTCCTTGTGTGCAACATTTTGGTTCTCAGTATTCCCAGCTTGTTCTTCCAGGTTTTCATTGGCATTAACCTCCGCAAGTGGTGGTGGAGGTGGACTTTTACACCCCCTTCGGCCTGTTCTATGCCCAGCCATTTCAGACTATCAACTGTGTTGGTGTCTGAAAAGTCAACAAATGTGAGACAAATACAGTATATGGTGATGTCATATTAGTCCCACAATATATATGAAAGAAATTTCCAGGCACTGAACTAAATAGAGTAGGAATAGGTAAATAAAATTTGCATGGTCGACATTGATAGGTCGTGCTACATGCGACCACAAAAGCGACCACACAACTCTGGGAAAATTCACGATACTCAGTGGTAGACTGTGTGGTCGACCCTTTTGGTTGAATTTGGCGACCGCAAAAATAAAATCAGATTTTTAAACTTGTTTTCGATCCCTTTTTTCTCATTTCTTTTGTCTTCTTCTAGGCTTCAACTCAACCTGCCACCGGTGAGTTGCAATAGTGCCGACTGCACAACTTGGGTGACTTTTCCTTGATCGACAGTCACATTCCTCTTCTTCAAGGTATGTTCTCCATTCCCATCCTCATTTTTGTCGGTTTAACCTAGGTTTACATTGTTTTTTACTATTTTCTTCAAATTAAAATTTATTCAACTATGTAAATTTAAATTTTCTTGCTTAAGTTTGATGTTGGGCACCCAACGGATGAAAGCCCTCAAGAATTTTGGGGTTTCATCGGTTGGTTTGGCCAAACTCCCAAAATTTGGCCCTTTTGACCTAGAAATTGGGGATTTTTCCCAAATTCTAAAGTTTCTTGAAACCCCTTTAAATTTGTTGCAATTCCTTATTAGCTAATCGTTGCAATTCCTTATTAGCTAATCATTGCATGATGGTCTGTGACTTATGTAAATCCTCCTACCCAGGTGTTTGGGTGAAAAGTAAGGTTTTTGCCCATTTTACGTCATTATGCTTCCCAAATATCTAACTTTCCTAACTTGTTCCCTTGTTTCACTTCCTTGTAGCTAATATGGCCCGAACCAAGATGCCCAGACCATATGATGCATCTTGCTTTCGTTCTG
Source organism: Protea cynaroides (assembly GCA_028583415.1). NCBI lineage: Eukaryota > Viridiplantae > Streptophyta > Magnoliopsida > Proteales > Proteaceae > Protea > Protea cynaroides. The sequence goes on from CM053266.1 coordinate 95,237,935, forward strand.
GAAAAGTCGAGGCACAATACCCTTGGTACCAATGAAAGAGGGTTGAGGTAGGTCAGTTTGTCAACCTACCAAGCCTAGCCTTATTCGATGTAAAGAAGGCATTTGGTGATATTGGTTGGCTTTCGGTAACCCAATATGACGATTGCACTCGCCCAGAGTTGGTCAAGTACTTCTATTGCATCCTATAAATTGAAGGTGATCCAGAGGATGTAGACAGCGGTAGGGAGCTCTGGATCACAAGTTGGGTGAAAGGGGTTCCTATCTCCTTTAACATTTAATAGTTGGCAAACCTTCTAGGTATCTCTAGTGATGGTCCACTGGTCTATTGCACCCCGAAAGAGTGCAAGTTTTTTTCAGAGTAGATGTAAGCAGAGGTGAGTAGTCAGATACTACGGGATGACCGCTGGGAGATGAAGGCAATAAATCTATGCCCTGAGCCACGAGTATAATGCAAGATTATCCAGCATAATCTTATCCCATAGAGTGGTCATTATGAGATGGTTTCACAGCTGGCCCAATATCTTCTATACTGCATCTGCACCAAACAACCTGCCTACCTTCCATACATCATTATCCGGACTATGTATAGAGCCACAACACCCAGTCTGAAGGGTAACCTACCCTATGGGCGCTTGATCACCACCTTGGTTGCTCGCCTACGGGTGAACCTTGAGGATGAGAGGATTTTTGAGGACACTATGTCACCAGACCTCGATTAAGATGACATCTGCAGGATGGGGATGTAAGGCATGCAAGTCAGTGATGAGGAAAGGAATGCTATGAGGCGTCCTCTCACTCGAGTTGTGGCAGCAGATGCGGCAGTGGCAGCTGCAGCAGAGGATGATAAGGGCAATGACTGTATGTACATAGATGTAGTTGACATCCCTCCTCCTTTATCACAGCATACCACTAAAGCTGGCCTATCTCGGGTTACCTCCTCAACTGGTCCCTCGTGCCTCCCACCAGATGATATGATGGTGCTCCTTCATGAGATTCGAGACTCTCAGCGTGCTGCAAATCAACAGGTAGCAGATCTTGCTAATAGTCTCCAAGCGACCTAGGTCTAAGGGGCCTGGCTCATGAGGGTGTACGCAGAGGATTATGATAGGGACCGAGAGACACCTCCTCCTACTCCTCCAGCTCCGTGATAGATTTCATTTTCATTTTCCTTTTTGATGTTTGTATTACAGAGTAACTATCTGGATTATAGACCGTACTCTGACTCCGGATATACCTTATCTCATTTTTATTTTAGGGCATAAATAGATATATACATATTGTTTCTCCTCTACATAATGTGCATTATTCTCTTTCATAATTTCTGTCTCAAACAACAATATGTTTATGGTGTGTTTTTAATACAACTTTTAATTTTTCTTAACTCAGTTCATGGACTCTCATGGATGCATTCAGGTTTGATGGGCAGAGCCTTAAAGTATTGATACCAAGTTGTCACACCCCAATTCTGGACTAACTAGTAGTGTGATGAACCATCATAAGAACCAACGGTTCAAACCAGAATTTCATAAAGACCGTGCCAACGAAATCAAACCAAGCTCCACAATTGTAATCAAAGATATTAAATAAATAGCGAAAGTCTTTATTAATAATAAACTGAGGTCTAACATGATAAATAAATATTTAAACCAGTTATCTCCAAATAAACTCAAAACATAAGGTAATAATTTATTACATGTTCCCAATCTTAAAATATAATAAGCTAATCAAAAACACATTGGAAGCACTCGCATAAAAGATCATGCGCATCCTCCACAGGTTACACGTCCATAGTTGTCACGTATCCCTATAACGGCATGTTCTTGTAGTCCTCCACTGTGGTACCTGCGTCATCAACCAAAAATATATGATATCGAGGGATAAGCACACATCACGGCTCAGTAAGTAAACAAAATAATGTGCAAACATATGCATGCAATCATATTTATATCTTTGGTCTGGTATAAGTTTGCAAATATGCTATGGTAAGGATAGTTTGCAACCACACCTCTATATACGAGAGTGCGAGCACACCCAATGGATCACACACCACTGTCACCCCATATCACCCACTACGAAATAGAGATAAAGCTAGAGTTCCTGGATCACACACCACCATAACCCCCCTTGATACTCTATCCGTACCAGTACATATGCCCCTACTTGCGAGGGCTTACAAATTGGGTTCGTAACTAACCAATCCTTAATGTCATCTAGATGTATCCAAGGCCTTAACCCAGCATCCCTCAATATGCCCATAGAGATAGAGGTAGAGTCTGGTGGCCAGGCCGAAGACCATGATACCGCGTCCTCTCCCTGATACCCTACGACATACTAGTTCCACTAAGGTAACAGCGATATGATGATGTCAATGTATATGACAGAATAGAGATAGGGCTAAAGTCTGGTGGACAGGCCAAAGACCATAGTACCATGTCCTTCCCTTGACACTCCACTCACATCCAACACACCAACCACACACACAAGCACATTCCTATTCCTAGCATCATCATCATGTTAAATAAGTACAATAATAAAATATGCATGAATAGATATAGCAGTTTATATGATGACATGTGAGATGCACAAACAATCATATAAGGCATGGCATCATATCAGATAGCAAATAATAAGAGGAAAGGATAGCTTGTTATTAACCAATTAGTTTAGATCTTGTTCCTTCACCTGTAAACGATGTTTGATCTCCTCCCAAGCTTTGGAAGTTACTTTGAACTAGTTGAAACCTAAGAAATTTATGGATTCAAGTTAGGGTATCAAGTTACAGCAGTTGAAAAACAAAATAGAGCCTTCAATGATTGACAGGTTAACGCTGTGATCTCATATATATGTCGACCACTCATTATGTGGTTGACTCTATGGTTGTGCATTATGCGACCACTAATGCAACCACACAAATCTGAAAATTTTCCCGAGGCTTTGTGGTTGACTCACCGGTCGCACTATGGTCGACTAGTGATGCAACCATACAAAATGTGGTCAATCTCTGTCTTTCAGTCCGAGTTCTTCCAGAGTCGATTTCTCGGCTCATCAGTAGGGTTCATCTTATGGTTGTCCTATGGCCTTTAAATCACAGTTCCTCACTAATAATTAACCCTAATCTATTCTCCATGATTTTCCTTGAGATTTACTTAGGGAACCTCATAATCGAAATCAACATATTGGGTTTAACTCATAAACTTAACGATGAAAAATCTATTCTATCTGATCTATCTCTACAGAGACAAGTTCCATACCTTAAGCTTGTCGTAGAGAGATAGAACTCTATACAACCTTCTCTCAGCCTTCTTTTCTAAGTCTCCTTTTCCTACTTCTCCTCTCTCTTTCTCTCTTAGGTTTAGGGTTTGAGATTGTTCCAAAAGAGTGAAAGAGAGTAGAGGGATGTCCTCTATATAGAGAGAAACTCTCCATATAAAGTCCATTCTCAATTAGGAAAGAGGTCTCCTAAGATTTAGAAAGTTTTCAAATCACGGAGTCTTAACTGGGTTTGTGCGGTCGACTGTGTGGTCGCAAAATCCGTCGACCACACAATTCAAAAGTGTAGACCACACAAGGTTTTTTACTGGTTTCACTTTACCAATTGACTAGTCGACCACACAATCTTAAGTAGTCGACCACACAACAAAAATCACTATTTTTGGGTTGATTTACTTACCTAGCCTTGTGGTTCCTTCATACGGTTGGTCCACTCGAGCTAGCTATGATGGGAAGACCTGGCATGACATGGTTAAATTGGATTAGTGGAGTGCGGGTCTCACATGACCCCCTACTAGCTAGAGTCACATACAGGGGTGGTGCCACAGACCAATCCTACATGTCAATCGATGTATCCCACTTACCAATCCCAGCAGGAATCACAAACCATTCATTTTGCCCCCTCAAGATGTTGTCATCCCGCTTGGGGTAAGTGACATACTCGTCAATAATTATTTAGCAAGATGGGTTCACCGTTCATCGATCGTTTCACCCCTATCTACTAGTTCACAGTCACATACATTCACATATTAATCGCATATTGTAAATGCAAATGCATGTTCAAGACAGTTTGTCACACCCCCAACTCTGGACTAACCACTGGTGCGATGAACCGTTATAAGAACCAATGGTTCAAACCAGGATCTTGTATTGATCGTGCCAATCATGTTAAACCAAAACACAATCCACAGTAATAATCAAAGTAAATAATCAAATAGCGAAACTCTTATTAATAATGAACTGAGTGTCTAAAACGATAAATAAATAATAAACCAGTTATCGCCATGTAACCAAATATAACAAACTATTACAATTCCCAAAATACAAAAGTTAAACACTAGGCATAAACATCGTTGAAACACTCACTTGACGAATCATATTTTTCCTCCTCAACTTGCTTGACCATAGCTACCACATGTCTATACATTGGCACCTTCATGTAGTCTTCAATGGTATTACCTAAATCATTAGAAACTAAAAGAAAATGGTACCATGGGGAGAGTTCACAACCTATCTCAGTGAGAAAATAAAACAGGGGAGAGTTCACAACCTATCTCAGTGAGAAAATAAAATAATGCAACAAACACATGCATGCATTCAATTCATATCTTTGGTCTGGTTTTAAAGTTTGCAATGTGCTATAGAAAGGATTGGCGGCCACCGCACCTCTATACACTAATGTGTGAATCCGCCCAATGGATCAAACACCATTGCCGTCTCACATGCACCCACCATTGAATAGAGATAGAGCTAAGGCATCCAGATCACACACCACCAACACCTCCCCTGATGCCCCACCCATATAACCACATAAGCCCCTATTGGTAAGGGCTTGCAAACTGGGCTCGCAACTAACCAATCCTAATTTCATCTAATGCATCCAAGGCCTCACCCCAGCATCCCTCAATACGTCCAAAGAGATAGAGCTAAGGCCCCCCGACAGAGTCAAAGACCACACAGTCCGAGACCACCTCCCCCGATACCCTACTACAAAATAGTTCTGCTAAGGTAATGGCGATAAGACAATGTCAGTGGGCAAGACTTGAGTAGAGATAGAGCTAGAGTCTAGTAACTAGGTTGAACCACAATGCCATGTCCTTCCCCGGATGCTCAACTCGCATCCAACACACTAATCACATACACAATCACATGCCTATTCCTAACATCATCATCATGTTATAAATAGACAGAAATAAATATTCATGAGCAAAAATAGAAGTAATATTGGATGACATGTGAAATGCACATTATAAGCATAGAAGTATTCATTGCCTTGGACAAATAAAATAAAACAGTTTGTTATTATCCAATTAGTTTTGGTCTTGTTCCCTCACCTTTGATTGATGTTTATTCCTCTCCTAAGCTTTGGAAGTCACTTTGAATCTATAAGAACCTAATCAATTAATGTATTTAAGTTAGGGTTTAAGTTTACCAAGTTATAGTAGTCGAAAACCTTGTCTGGTTTCAAAATATACTTGTTGTTATTGTATGGTCGATACCCTATGGTCGACCCTGTAGTCTCAATATATGTAACCATACGATGTACGGTCGATACCCTGTGGTCACACTATATGCGACCATACCTGCGACTATACGTTTCCTGAATTCTTCCCGAATGACTGTGGTTGACTCTCTTCTCATCCTATGGTCAACCAAAACGGCGACCATACATAGTCAGGTTAATTTTTACTTCTCATACGAGTTCCTCCTCTTGGCTCATCAATTGGATTCACCCTAAAATCATTCTATGTCATTTAATCACAGTTTATCCTTATCAACTATCCCTACCCTACTCTTTATGTTTTTCATAGAAAACCTATAACAGAATCATTGTATTAGGTTCCATATATCAACTTGAAAAGAACCTATTCTATCTGATCTACCTTATAGAGTCAAGTCCATACCTTAAGCTTGTTGTAGAGAGATAGAACTCTTCTCTGCAAAACCCTTCTCCAAGATTTCTTCTCCAAATCTCCTTATCCTTCTCTTCCTCTCTTTCTTTTCCTCTTAGGTTTAGAGTTTCAATTTGGATTGTAAAAGAGTGAAAGAAACTAAGGGAGGTCCTTTATATAAAGAAAAACCTCCATATAGAATCCTCTTTCAACTAGGAAAGAGTCCTCAAATTAGGAAAGTTTCCTAAATACGGAGTCGGTTCTGGATTCGTACGGTCGATCGTGCGGTCGCATAATCCGTCAACCATACAACCAAACATGCGACCATACATTGTGCGGTCACAACTTAGTCGACCATACGGTCAACCATACCCCTCAAAAATGCCACCATTCGTCCAAAATTTACTGGCTTTTAGTTTTTGACTGGTTGCTTCCACACAAACTTAAACAGTTAACCACACCAGCTAAATTTGACTTGTTACTTACCTCGTTTTATGGTTCCTTCATACAAATTGGTTCACTTGGGCAAGTTATGATGGGAAGATCGGTCACGACATGAGAATGTAAGGTTAGACTGGGTTCGTGGCGTGCGGGTCTTACAACTCCACCACCCTTAACAGAAATTTCGTTCTCAAAATTTTTACGTATGGATCTTACAACTCCCCCACCCTCAAAAGAAATTTCATCCTCGAAATTTAGATGTTCCTTCTGAGTCGAATAGGTGGGAATACTATTTTCACATTACATTTTTCTTCTTTCCATACAACCTCTTCCACGTCTTGGCTTTGCCAGATTACCTTCACATAATACATATCCCAGCTCCAAAGATATTGTACCTTTCAACTGGTGATTTAGGCTGGTACCCCTTCAAAAGTTAAGTCTTCAGTTAAATCTAGTGGATCCACAGTCAATACCCGTGATGGATTTCTAACGTACTTCTTTAATAGAGACACATAAAATACGTCGTGCACACTAGACATGTATGGTGGTAAAGCTAGTTGATATGTAGCTTTTCCACGTCTCTCCAAAATTTTATAAGGTTCAAAATATATATAGGGCACAACTTTCCCTTTTCTTTCAAATCGTTTCAAACCATGCATGAGTGATATCTTTAAGAACACTTTGTCACTTACGGCGAACTCAAGGTCTTGGCATCTTTTCTGACAACCTTGAGCTGTCTTGGCCCTTTTTCTCTTATCTTGTCTGCTACTCAACAGGTTTCTTCAATAGGCTCAGGTCTTACAATTTTTCACTCTCCAACTTTCATTCCAAAACAAAGGAGTTTGACATTTCTACCGTACCATGCTTCATAGGAGACATTTACAAGATAGCTGGGTAGCAAAATCAATCAAAGGTAACTTCTCAACTCAAGCTCCTTTAAAAATAATTTCATAGGCTCGGAGAATAACTCCAAGGATCTATATAGTCCGCTCCGCCTGTCCATCAATTTGATAGTGAAATACGGTATTAAACTTTAACTTTGTTCCCATTGCTTTCTATAGTCCCTCCCAAAACTTTGAGGTACAACGGGAGCCTCTATCTGATACTATGCTCTTAGGCATAACATTCAATTAGATAATTTTATCCATAAACAGCTTAACTAGCCATTCCAAAGCATACTGGTAGCGTGTCGAATGCACCAATTTAATTAAATATTTCTTTACTAATCTGATTAATAAACTGTAAATAGGATAAGCAAAGGTCGTTCCCACAGAGAATGAATTGAATAAAATTTGTATTCTACTTAAACTAAATATACTAATTAATGCTAAATTAAACACAATAACAAAGGGGGGGGTTTGGTTGTTTGAATCAAATTGAAAGTAAACAAACAGATTTTAAATAGAAAGATAATTAGATGAGAAAATTCAGTTCTTGGTTTAATATCCACCCACACATGCAATGAGTAAAATTAATTGCAACGTTAACCTCTTCCTTCCAATTAGAATTAAAGACCGCAGATAACAATAAGCTTTGTTACCCGAGTTTTCCCTTAAGTATCTCTACTAAAACAAGCTCTTCAGAGAGATCTAACCATTGAACAACACTGAATAAGCTCTCAATGTTTAATTTAATGGCAGCATTAAGAGGGTGGAAAATAAATCAATTTAAGCAACAATCACACACAAGCGGGGATTATTTAACTTAGGTTATATTATTCACAATGATGAGACAAAAACTTGGACATAATCATCTACCACTGTTTGCTACTTATGATTAGAATCAGGATGATTACGTGTCACAGATTCTAGGTCTAGCAATTAATATTAATCTTATTGATTCAGCAAGCCATTACTGAATTATTCAGACAAATATCATAATTAAAGAGAAAAGAATAACATAAGCAATTCCAATAAAAGAGAGAAGAAGAAGAACGTTACTGAATAGATATTACACCATTGACATGAGTTTGGGCTTCAAAATCCCCTTGAACTGAATGAGAAGATTAGCTAGACATCACAATCTTTTCAGAGATAGAAAAATTTTTAGCAAAAGAGAGAGAGAGCTTTTATCTTAACACTAATGCTCTATATATAAAACATGACAATCATTTGCAACTTATAACTCCTTCTTTGTGTAAGATTCCTTCTTTGTGTAGGAGTCCTTCTCTATTTAGAATTATAAAATTATAGAGTCTTTTTTTCTTCTTTGGAGTCTTCTATTGTAGGTTTAGATTTCCTAATTTGATTAGGAGATTCTTTTTGGAATTTACATCCACTGTCAAATGCTTTAATCAGATCAGAGGGCTACTCTAATTCGGATTCAGTTAGATTTTTATGTCAGACTTTGAAGCCAAGTTTAGAGACCCAAACAAACTTGGATTTTTCTCTATAATACCAATCTGAAAAGCTTGAGACGTCCTCTACAACTTTACTGAAGACAACTTTTCAATTCTAAAACATTTTTCATGTCAAAAACCTACATGAAACTTAGAACGTCAATATTAAGAATGCTGAAATTTTTTTATCTTTTAATAATTAATTCATAGTGTCTATAAAATATGTGAAATTAATAAAATTCAACCTATTCAGTTCAATAAGGCATAAAACACATTAAAAAGGATAGTGCAAAGGAAATAAAAATATAAAAATCATATACTTATCAAATACCTCCACACTTAGTTTTTGCACGTCCTCAGGCAAAGAAAAATATAAAAATAAAATTCTAACTCACTTTCATAGGAATCATGATTGCACATAGCACGTGCAATAAGCCTTTAAACCCCTAGGTCACCCCTAGTGGATTATTTATGTCTCGTGAGTGTTTTCAGAGAATAAACACACAAAATTCATATAAAAATTCTGAACTTTAACTTTGATATTTAGGAAAAAAAACATACACAAATCCTATTAATCAAGACATTCAACCTGGGATCAAGAAAACAAGAAAACCCCCCACACTTAAACTTTATTACCTCATATGATTCAAATACTTAGCACGCATCTTTAATTAGAAAATCTTGTTATTCCAAACATACCTTTCTTTAAAGCAAAACCTATGGTAACACACTGGCAACCAAGACCCAAGATTTAGAACCTATTTGACCATATTCAGTTTTCAACACATATATTTCATATTTCTTTTATATACTCTTCCTCTCTAAGCTACTCCACTACAGGCTTGAGAAGTGCAGGTGGTTATGCATTCCCAAGTTACTTATGTAGCTTCACTTTTTGCATATATCCTCAAGGACATTGATGCTAGAGAGTACTTCTTTTTTTTTTTTTTTTCTTTTTTTTTTATAACAATAAGGTCTCAACTTTAATCAAAGGGTTAAGTGCCAACTAGCTCCATAAAAGGTTCACACCTTTAGGTCAGGTAATATGTATTTTCTAACTCGATTCCCACCTCAAGATACAAACTAGGTATTGTCCTCACATAGGTTTTTATTACTTTGCATGTGATGATGTCGTAAGTCTCTCTCTCCTTTTGTTTTTTTGTCAAAATCATATTAAGAGTGTATGACTTTACTAAAAATCAATGTTAAAAACGTTAAAATTTTTCACGAAAGCTACTCTCAAAGCACATTAATACTAAAAGAAACTAAAAATAAAAACACGACACTAAGTAAGCTTTAAAAAAAATAAAGCTAAGTAAAACATAAAACTCTAAATAAAACTAAATTTCCTATGACAGATCCTAATTTCTCTCCTCCACACTTAAATCTAACATTGTCCTCAATGGAAAATAAGAATGTAAAAGAAAGCAATTAATAGAGAGAAGAAAGACAAATCTGTTTTCTTGGGTTGCCTCCCAAGCAGCGTATTTGTTTAACATCGTTAGCCCGATTAGCTTTGTCCATCACTCCTCATAAGTAGGATCTGCTAGCCTCACTTCTTCAATATTGTCCATTTGAAAACCATCAAAGTAAGGTTTAAGTCTATGACCATTCACCTTAAATATCTTGTTTGTTTTTAAGCTCTTTATTTCCACTGCACCTGATGAAAAACATTAGTCACAACAAAAGGGTCATTCCACCGAGAATGCAACTTACCTGGAAATAGCTTTAACCATGAATGAAAGAGAAGAACTTTCTAGCCAACAACAAAATTCTTCCTAGAAATCATCTTGTCGTGAAAGGTCTTGGTTTTTGTTTTGTAAATGCTAGAGCTCTCGTATCTTCAACTCCTCAAGTTCTTGCAGTTGCAACTTCCTTTGAACACCAGCATCAATCATATTCATATTGCAATGCTTGACCGCCCAATAGGCCCAATATTCCTTATGATACCTTAGCATTTGAACCAACTTTTCCTCTTGACTAGGTGTCAAGTTCTTCGCAATGATTACCGATAACGTCTCATTCTCTCCCAAGTACTCTTACTTTAAATGGAATGGTAATGGCTTCAATTCTAGGGTAGGAACCTGTAAAACAAAGGGTAATAATTTTTTATGAGACTCAGGTAGCTTTATAAAAGAAACTCCACATTTTTCTGGAATTGGTTTCAACGAGTTTAGATCTGCTATTGTCTCCTTCAATTCTTTACTAATCTTTATCTCATCGTTCTCCTCTAACTATAATTTTATGGTAATTGTAACCTCCAGTTCATTCTTATTATTTAATTCAAACACTTCCTGCAATCTAGAATCAATATTATTAATAGCAAAAATCGAATGAACATCAGTGGAGTGTTTCGTGGCTTCAAAAATATTAAAATGAATTACTTACCATCAAACTCCATTGTGAGGGTACCATCATAAACGTCTATCTTTGTTCGAGCTGTATTCAAGAATGGTCTTCCCAATAAGATAGGTGATGGATTAGGTGAGATATCATTTTTCATGTCCAGAATATAGAAATCAGCTGGAAATATTAGCTCATTTACCTGTACAAGAACATCCTCAAGTACTCCTTCAAGGTACGCATTAATACGATCAGCCAGTTGGATAATGACACCAGTTTCTTTTAAGGGGCCTAAATTTAATGAAGTATAAATAGATTGTGGCATTATATTAATAGATGCTCCTAAATCTAGCATAGCTCTCTCAATTTTGGTATTACCTATTTTACAGGGAATAGTGAACATACCTGGGTCTTTACACTTGGCAGGAAGTTTTCTTTGGAGGACTGCTGAGACATTCTCTCCCATACTTAATATTTCATTACCATTCAACTTTTTTTTGTTAGTGCATAACTCTTTAAGAAATTTTACATACTTGGGTACCTGTTTGATTGCATCCAACAAGGGTATATTTACCTCCACTTTACGAAACAAATCTAGAATTTCCTTATCCTTGTCCTCTTTCTTGGATTTTGTAAATTTGCTAGGAATAGGAAGAAGGTTAGTCTTTGACAGAATGGAAGGTTGGGTGTTACCTCAGGTTGAACAGCTACTTCATCTTTCTCTATTTTTTTTTCTCAATTTCTTCTTCATTTGGGACAGCAGGGCTCATCCTTGTTGGTTCCTCAAGTTCCTTACCACTTCGGAGTGTCACAGCATTCACATTTTCTTTTGGATTTACCACAGTTTGTGATGGTAATTTTCCTCCAACCTGAGCTTCTAAACGATTCATAACAGTTGTCATTTGACTCACCTGGCTCTCTAGACTTTGAATACTGGATTTTGTATCTTTTTGAAATTGTTGGGTAGAGCAAGAGATTTAACTATGTCCTCTAATGATGAGTTTGAATTTTGAGGGACAGGTGGCCTGGGTTGGAAAGTTGGCTGTCTATTTTGATAGAAGTTCTGCCCTGCTGGCCCGTTTCCTCCATAGCTCATGTTTGGATGATCACTCCAACCGCAGTATGGATCATACTGGCTTGGTGGTCCTGGAAAGTTATTTGCAGCATTGGCTTGTTTGGTGGGTCCTTCTTGAAGTGTTGGACACATATCAGTTAAGTGTCATATCGTCGAACATATCCCACAAGCTTTTACCTGCTGTAAATTTCCTACAGCTATTTGTCTAAGAGAGGTAAGGTCAGATAACTATTGTTCGAGGGAAGAGGTATTTATCTCATTTACCTTTTTGAGTGGTGCATCATTTCTTGTACCAAATTGTTGGGAATTTGCAGCCATGTTTGTAATTAACCTTCTTGCAACTTCAGGGGTTTTATCTACTAGAGCTCCTCCACTTGCTACATCTATCATGTTCCTTTCCATGGGCAATAATCCTTCATAAAAATACTGAATTAGAAGTTGATTACTTATCTTGTGACGTGGACAGTTGGCACATAGTTTCTTGAGATGCTCCCAATATTCATGGAGTGTTTCTCCAGTGTACTGTCTCATGCCACAAATTTCCCCTCTGATGGTGGCGGCTCTAGAGGCTGGGAAGTATTTTTCTAAAAATAATCTATTAATTTCATTCCATGTAGTGATCATCCCAGATGATAGGTAGTAGAGCCAATCTTTTGCATCATTTGATAATGAAAAAGGAAATGCTCATAATTTGATCTGTTCTTCAGACACTCATGTCGGTTTCATGCTTGAACACACTACATGAAATTCCTTCAGGTGTTTATTTGGATCCTCATCTGCACAACCACGAAATTTAGACAATAAATGAATTAAACCAGACTTAAGCTCAAAAGCGACATCCAAAGTAGGGTATTGAATGCACAAAGGTTGTTGGTTAAAATTAGGAGTAACCAACTCCTTTAATGTCTTGTCATTCTCAGCCATGATTTCTTCTTGTTCAGAGTCACTCGAAGAACTTTCAAAAATAAATCCTGTGAGAGGGATTGATTCTCTTTCTATCGTAATCAGCCTAGCTTCTTTTCTTAACCGACGCACAGTATGTTCAAGTTCTAGATCAAAATTCAGATCTCCTTTTTGAGTGGATCGCGTCAGAATCATAAACTCACACAATTAGCTAAGATAATTAACTAAAAAAACTTAATAAGAGGAAAAGAAACTGAATAAAAATTAAATAAAATAAAAAAATTAAAATAAAAAAAACTAATCCAAAAAAGAAAAATTAAAAGAGAGATATAAAAACTAATCAAAATTCACTCCCCGACAACGGAGCCAAAATTTGGTACCGTGTCAAATGCACTAATTTAATTAAATATTTCTTTACTGATCTGATTAATAAACTGTAAATAGAATAAGCAAAGGTCAATTCCACAGAGAATGAATTGATTAAAATTTATATTCTACTCAAACTAAATATACTAATTAATGCTAAATTAAACACAATAACAAAGAGGGGGGGTTTTGGTTGTTTGAATCAAATTGAAAGTAAACAGACAGAATTTAAATAGAAAGATAATTAGATGAGAAAATTCAGTTCTTGGTTCAATATCCACCCACACATGCAATGAGTAAAATTAATTGCAACGTTAACCTCTTCCTTCCAATTAGAATTAAAGACCCTAGATAACAAGAAGCTCTGTTACCCGAGTTTTCCCTTAAGTATCTCTACTAAAACAAACTCTTCAGAGAGATCTAACCATTGAACAATACTAAATAAGCTTTCAGTGTTTAATTTAATGGCAGCATTAAGAGGGTGGAAAATATATCAATCTAAGCAATAATCACACATAAGTGGGGATTATTTAACTTAGGTTATATTATTCACAATGATGAGACAAAAACTTGGACATAATTATCTACCACTGTTTGCTACTTGTGATTAGAATCAGGACGATTACGTATCACAGATTCTAGATCTAGCAATTAATATTAATCTAACTGATTCAGCAGGCCTTTACTGAATTATTCAGACAAATATCATAATTAAAGAGAAAAGAATAATATAAGCAATTCCAATAAAAGAGAGAAGAAGAACAACATTATTGAATAGATATTACACCATTGACATGAGTTTGGGCTTCAAAATCCCCTTGAACTGAATAAGAAGATTAGCTAGACATTACAATCCTTTCAGAGACAGAAAAATTTTTAGCAAAAGAGAGAGAGAGAGAGAGAGAGAGAGTTTTTATCTTAACACTAATGCTCTATATATAAAACATGACAATCCTTTGTAACTTATAACTCCTTCTTTGTGTAGGATTCCTTTCTTTGTGTAGGAGTCCTTCTCTATTTAGAATTCTAAAATTATAGAGTCATATTTTCTTCTTTTGAGTTTTCTATTGTAGGTTTAGATTTTCTAATTTGATTAGGAGATTCTTTATGGAATTTACATCCACCATCGAATGTTTTAATCAGATCAGAGGGCTACTCCAATTCAGATTCAGTTAGATTTTCGTGTCAGACTTTGAAGCCATATTTGGAGACCCAAACGAACTCGGATTTTTCTCCATAATACCATTCTGAAAAGGTTAAAATGTCCTCTACAACTTTACTGAAGACAACTTTTCAATTCTGAAACTCTTTTACGTCAAAACTCTGCATGAAACTTAGAACGTCAATATTAAAAATGCTGACATTTTCCTATCTTTTAACAATTAATTCACAATGTCTATAAAATATGTGAAATTAATAAAATTCAACCTATTCAGTTCAATAAGGCATAAAACACATTAAAAAGGATAGTGCAAAGGGAATAAAAATATAAAAATCACAGACTTATCACATACCTAGGTCGTATAGCAATGAAACGAGCCGTCTTTATAAGGCGATGAACAATCTCCCAAACTGCATCAATCGATCTGGGAGTCAGTGGTAAACCGGTAACATAGTCCAATGTAATGCAATTTCACTTCCAAATTGGCTCTGATAGTGGTTGTAGTAAGCCTGTTGGTCTTTGTCTTTCAGCCTTTACTTGCTGAGAATTCAAACACTGAAACTCGCACTAAGCCACATTTGTTTTCATTCCTCTTTACCAGTACAATCTCTTCAGGTCATGACACATATTAGTACTCCAGGTTGTCCTGAATATAGAGTACAATAGACTCCTCTCATTATCCTATTCATGATGTCAAAGTCTTCTCCTTCAGGTATTCAGAATCTATCTCTGTATCTGAGTGCCTTTTCCACATCCAATGTAAGTCAGGGTTAGGTTTTTCTTTCTCTAAACCTTCTTATACCGCTCTTAGATACGAATCTAACAGAATTACTATTTTTACTTGGTCCATCACATCAGAGATGATCTTAACACTGTAAATGTAAGCGAAAAACTATTGCTTCATAAGTTCATCCATAAGTTCTCGCTCCATTAGATCATCATGCGTTTCTAATATATACTGCTCTTCCTCTACATTTAAAACCGTTGCTATGAAACACAAGGCAGCATTTATACTGGATCCTTCCTCCAATTTCATATTCCCCTTTTTGCTCAAGGCCTCAACTACCACATTAGCCTTGCTCGGGTGACATTGAATATCATAGTCTTAATCCTTCAGGTGTTCCAACCATCTTCTCTACCTCATGTTCAACTCTTTCTGGGTGAAGAAATAAACAAAACTCTTATGATTCGACCTAATCTAAAATTCTTCTACATATAGATAATGTCTTCAAGTCTCGATTGCATGAATCACCGCCGCTAACTCCAAGTCAAGAGTAAGGTAATTCTCCTGATGCTCCTTTAGTTATCTTGAAGCATATGCAATCGCTTACTTACCTTACATCAACCCGCATCCTATACCCAATCCGGAAGCATCGGCATGTAGGGTAAAAGGTTCCCCTGGTGCCAGAATGATCAAGATGGGAGTTGATATCACCCTTGGTCTTAGAGTCTGGAAACATTCTTCACACTTGTCAATCCATAAATCGTCTGTAATAAAATAGCTAAACCCAAGAAACTTCTGATCTCTGCAATATCCTTAGGTGTTTCTCACCATATGATTGATTCTATCTTATTGGGGTCCACTTTTATCCCTTTTGATGATACTATGTGACCCCGAGAATGCAATCTCGTTTAACCAGAACTCACACTTCATGAACTTGGCATAAAACTTCTCCATTCTCAGCCATTGTAAGGCTGCTCTAAGGTCTATTACAAGACTTTCTTCTCCTTTGGAATAAATTAATATATAGTCTACAAAAACTATGATCAACGTGTCCAACATGTCATGAAACACCCTGTTCATCAGCTCCATAAAGATGTAAGAGCATTGGTCAAACCAAAAGACATAACCAGGAACTCATAATGCCCATTCTCGATTTTAAAAGCTATATTCGGAATATTGCTGTCCAAATTCTTCAGTTGATGATATCTTGACCAAAGATCAATCTTAGAAAATACATTTACACCTTGCAGCTAATTAAATAAGTCATCGATCTGAGGTAGTGGATATCGATTCTTGATCGTGAGCTTGTTCAATTCCCGGTATTCTATACATAGCCAAACACTACCGTACTTTTTCTTCGCGAATAGCACTGGCGCTCCCCGTGATGAAATACTTGGCCAATTAGAACCTTTGTCTAATAACTCCTATAGTTGAGTCTTCAATTCTTTCAACTCTGTAAGATATATTCTATAGGGTGTCTTAGACACAGGTGTCGACCCTGGTAACAAGTCAATAACGACTCGATTGTATAATTAGGTGGCAACCTGGGTAAGTCTTCTAGAAACACATCAGAGAATTTTCGTATCACATCAATTTCTTTTATCCGTGGTACTTATTTAGTAACGTCTACCACAAATGCCATATATCCAACTCCTTTCTTTTCAAAGCATCTCTTTGTCTTTAGTGTAGAGAGGATGAGCTTCTGCTTCCTAAGCAATATGCTTCCAATAAAACCAAATTATATGCAGTCTTTATTCTTGAATGACAACCTCTTCTATGCACATAACATCTTTGTAGAATATTGAGACAACCAGTCTATCCCCAAGATGACGTCGAAGTCTGCCATCTCAAGTTTAATTAGGTTGCATCCAAATTCCATCCTTCCATATGATTTGGACATTGTTCATAATACTCACCTAATACAACATCTAGTTCAAAAGGGCTTGAACTAGTAAAATCTGGTATAAGGTCTTAAGAGCACATCCAGCTCCTTCATCTCTTATGATTTTTTTAGACTATCGTCAATAATCTCATATTCTAAAAAACTCATTAGTTTAAACCAATAATCTTATATTGCACACATTAGCTTACATCTCTTTTATCACTGTTGCTTTATCCTGATCTCTCTATCATATACTTCAAAAAGTATCTTGTGATCGTTACTCACTTCATATCCCAAGTCTACCTATAAGCATTAGGGTATATGCTTATAATTTCATTAATTCTGTCAAACTCTCTTGGTCTTTACTTAATCATCTCACTCGACATTAGGCATAACTTAATATTAATTATACTAATCCGAATACTATCAATGCTTTGATTTTCAATTTCATCCTTGTATCCACTCTTAGATATGCTTTTAGAAATCTTCTGCCTTATCAAGATTTATACCGATATAGCCATCTATAACTCTACTTGAGTGCTATCTACTCTTTACTAGCTACTCTTGGTAGTTCTCACTTCTTGCTTATGCACTCTTTTACAATCCATGACTTATATCTATCCATCCAGCAATCTCTAAATAGATTCTTCATTACTTCATCCGAGGTTTATTGCTATAGCGATTAATCTGAATTCAATCGTCTCCCATAATTTTCCTTATTATCTAAACATCTTTAACAACGGAGGTCAGGGAATGTAAGAATCAGAATGTCTGTCCCGAAGCGATTCATTTCCTTCTTCGAATTCAGTATAATGATGAATACTTGTTTTATCTAATGAACCTAAATTTGAAGGATCAAGAGTAAATTTATGGTAACCCAATCAGCATCCAAAGGTCGTTAGGTTGCACGATGGTCCAAATACATGGAAATAGAGATTCTACAGCTCTTAGCTGCATGGTTACAGGTTCTATCGAGTATATAATGTCATTGGTCAAGGCATTACAAGAGTAAATCTGGAGAAAGTTTTGGTACATCAATAAATCATGTATAAAATCAAAAAGATGTATTAAACCTTTAACTGTTCATTCGGTTCATATTTCTATTCATGTTGTAGATCATGAGAGTAGCTTAGATTGGTATAATCAGGACTAATTCTAAGAAAATAATATCTATAACTCCAATTGACAGGTTGAATCGAGAAGGTACCCTGTCAAAGCACGACAATTTAAAATCAGGTATGTGCATCATAAGGGTAAATCAACGATCCATCCTATATACACCTGTCTAGATATATGGCCACAATAGATTTGATCTCTTGATAAAAACATCCGAGCTTTATCTTTAGAAAACATTCTTCAACCCTTGTCAGATCATTCTGTCATGATGCAGTTATCCCATACATCGGTGGCTAATAAGGGTAACTACCTTGATACTCTGCTTGTTGTGCACTAAGTTTTTACACTGGGGTGTATGTTACTGGGACCTACTATATGGTAGGCACTGTATTATGGCTAATAGGTGTTGGAGGTACAGTGTTACTATCAGCTGGTATTGTACTTAGTCTGACCTAAAAGTGTTGGTGTAGTATTGGCAACTTGGGTAGTGATTCCCATGGTAACTTGTATAGTCGGTATCATCTATTATTGCCTTTGCATTTTGTCAGGCTAAGTTCAATACAACCTTGGTCAAGGTGCTTGGTAGTCCAGGTAGGTTGGCTGGAGTGGCTTGGTTGTTCATCCCCTTTGACTTGCTCCAATCAGATTATCATTATTTGGCATCTGCTCAGATGGGTTTTCATTACCTGTTCTTGACCCAGATAGTGGTGGGGTCAGGTTACAACCTCTTCTTAATATTAAGTGGTGATGGATTAGCGTGTGGTGGATCTTACTCCGAGTCTCCACGTTACCCAAGAGTATAATTTTATCTTCTTTTATAGTTACTCTTATTTTTTGTGTATAGCCATTGTTTTCTTACCTCTGTTGAATTTAGCCCAAGATCTTTCCCTTTACTTCTGCGGGGATTTTGGTGTTACTAGCTATTTTTCTTCTTTCTCTGTCATGCATCGAGTTCCACATCTCGTGAGTACCAATTCAGTATTTTAATTTTCTTGCTTTGCTACTGTCCCTTATTGCTACTGTATTATATCATTTGTATACTCAAGTAACTGTCCAAATGGTAGACTGTACTCTATGTTATTTGTTTATCAGGCTACATTTTTTCCCTTCTGTCTTGTTTATACATATGGTTCCACCTTTTATATGTACATTATTGTCTTATTTAAGTTTTGTCTCAACCAACACAGGTGCTTATAGTGTGTTTGTATTAAAGCTTTTAATTTATCCCAATTCAGTTCATGGACTCTTGTGGAAGTATTCAGGTTTGATGGACAAGGCCTAAGAGCTCTGATACCAAGCTGTCACACCCCAATTCTGGACTAACAAGTGGTATGATGAACCATCATAAGAATCAACGGTTTAAACCAGGATCTCGTATAGACCGTGCCAACCATGTTAAATCAAAACACAATCCACAGTAATAATCAGAATAAATAATTAAATAGCAGAAGTCTTATTAATAATGAACTGAGTGTCTACAATGATAAATAAATAATAAACCAGTTATCTTCATGTAACCAAAGCATAAATATAACAAACTATTACAATTTTCAAAATACGAAAATTAAATACTAGGCATAAACATCATTGAAATACTTGTTTGACGAATCATATTAGTCCTCCACAACTTGCTTGACCATAGCTACCACATGTCTATATATTGGCTCATGTAATATTCAACAGTATTACTTTCATCATTAGAAACTAAAAGAAAATGGTACCGTGGGGTGAGCTCACAACCTAGCTCAGTGAAAAAAATAAAATAATGCAACAAACACATGCATGCATTCAATTCATATCTTTGGTCTGATTTTAAAGTTTGCAATATGCTATAGAAAGGATTGGTAGCCACCGCACCTCTATACACGAATGTGTGAATCTACCCAATGGATCAAACACCATTGCCGTCCTACATGCACACACCATGGAATAGAGATGGAGCTAAGGCGTTCGGATCACACACCGCCAACACCTCCCCTGATGTCCTACTCATACCAACACGTAAGCCCCTATTAGTGAGGGCTTGCAAACTGGGTTCACAACTAACCAATCCTAATACCATCTAATGTATCCAAGGCCTCAACCCAGCATCCCTCAATACATCCATAGAGATAGAGCTAAGGCCCCCCGACAGAGTCAAAGACCACACGGTCTGAGACCACCTCTCCTGATGCCCTACGACGTAATAGTTCTGCTAAGGTAATGGCGATACGACGATGTCAGTGGGCAAGACTTGAGTAGAGATAGAGCTAGAGTCTGGTGACTAGGCTGAACCACAATGCCACATCCTCCCCCAGATGCTCTACTTGCATCCAACATACTAACCACACACACAATCACATACCTATTCCTAGCATCATCATCATCATGTTATAAATAGACAGAAACAAATATGCATGAGCAGAAATAGCAGTAATATTGGATGACATGTGAGATGTACATTACAAGCATAGAAGCATTCATTGCATTGGACAAATAAAATAAAATAGTTTGTTATTATCCAATTAGTTTAAGTCTTGTTTCCTCACATTTGATTGATGTTTGTTCCTCTCCCAAGCTTTGGAAGTCACTTTAAATCTATTAAAAACATAAACAATTAATTTATTTAAGTTAGGGTTTAAGTTTACAAAGTTATAGTAGTCGAAAACCTTGTCTGGTTTCAAAATATACTTGATGTTATCATATGGTCGATACCCTATGATCGACCCTGTGGTCTCAATATATGAAACCATATGACTTACGGTCGATACCCTATGGTCGCACTATATGCGACCGTACCTGTGACCATACGTTTCCTGAATTCTTCTAGAACGACTGTGATCAACTCTCTTCTCATCCTATGGTTGACCATAGCTACGACCATACGTAGTCAGGTTAATTTTTACTTCTCATACAAGTTTCTCCTCTTGGCTCATCAATGGGATTCATCCTAAAATCATTCTATGGCCTTTAATCACAGTTTATCCTTATCAATTATCCCTACCTTACTCTCTATGGTTTCCCATAGAAAACCTATAACTAAATCATTGTATTAGGTTCCATATATCAATTTGAAAAGAACCTATTCTATTTGATCTGCCCTACAGAGTCGAGTCCATACCTTAAGCTTGCTATAAAGAGATAGAACTCTTCTCAGCAAAACCCTTCTCCAAGCTTTCTTCTCCAAATCTCCTTTTCCTTCTCTTCCTCTCTCTCTTTTTCTCTTAGGTTTAGAGTTTCAATTTGGATTGTAAAAGAGCGAGAGAGACTAAGGGATGTCCTTTATATAGAGAAAAACCCTCATATAGAGTCATCTGTCAATTAGGAAAGAGTTCTCCTCAAATTAAGAAAGTTTCCTAAACACAGAGTCAGTTCTGGATTCGTACTGTCGATCGTCCGGTCGCATAATCCATCGACCATACAACCAAAACATACGACCATACGTTGTGCGGTCACAACTTAGTCAACCATACCCCTCAAAAATGCGACCATACGTCTAAAATTTATTGGTTTTTAGTTTTTAACTAGTTACTTCCACACAAACTTAAACAGTCAACCACACCAACTAAATTTGACTTGTTGCTTACCTCGTCTTATGGTTCCTTATACAAATTGGTTCACTTGGGCCGGTTATGATGGAAAGATCGGTCACAACACAAGAACGTAAGGTTAGATCGGGTTCGTGGCGTGCGGGTCTTACACAGTTATTGGATGACGTGTTATTACACAAGTATGTGGCACAACAATCATATATTGAAACACTCCAAAATTCATTAAGGGTTTCGT
Source organism: Protea cynaroides (assembly GCA_028583415.1). Taxonomy (NCBI): domain Eukaryota; kingdom Viridiplantae; phylum Streptophyta; class Magnoliopsida; order Proteales; family Proteaceae; genus Protea; species Protea cynaroides. The sequence continues at coordinate 95,259,932 of CM053266.1, forward strand.
TCCTCACCTGATATCACGTAACTTTGATTTCTGAAGCTTGGATAACCAGTGTTTTTGACGTGACTACACCTATATAAAGTGTGGGAACATAGGGTCTGGGCCGTGTCTCAGTCCCAGTGTGGCAAAAAAGACTTTTTTGGAATAAGGGCGAAGGAAGAGAAGAAGGATTAGTAGTTGCCCAGTTACGATTTCTATATTATTTCATATCAATTTATCAAAGATTGGGGCTAGTCGGAATGTCACACCCCAATTCTGGCTGAACCAGAAGTGTGAGTGAACCGTCCCCAAACCACAGTTCACACCAGGATCTCAATAGACCGTGTCAACCAATCATTCCAAGCAGTCTAACTTAATCAGAGAATAATTAAATAGCAGCGGAAATAGTAGATGAATGAACTGAGTACTATGTTGTAATTAAAATAAATATTCAAATTATTCCATCATTCACAAAATTTAAATATTAAATATTACATTGTATTAAAAGAAAATAACCCATCACTGAAGGAAAACACAGAATGAGCACTCGCATGATGCAACATGCTCGTCCTCTACGTGTATCCAGGGCAGCAATCGTATCGTGTAGTCGGGGCAGTTATGAAGTCCTCGACGGTATACCCTGCATCAAGATCTGAAAAATAGAATATATATTCGGGTGAGCTCACAACTTAGCTCAATAAGGACAAGACCAATGCAACATACAAAATGCATGAGATAACATTACAATTACATGAAGCCGCTAACGAACCAGCGCCCTCCACTTGCCACAAGCACACAGCATAGTTGGCGTGTCGACATAACTCAACGTAATACGCAACACGAAACAAAAGAGGGCAGGGGTCAGCCCCAACTTGAGCCGGAGAAACAAAACAGCAACAATACAAGAGCAACAACAACTTGGTCCGGTTTAAAGTTGCAAGTGCATAGAAAGGAAGGTGGCCCGCACTAACAGGGTGGAAACGCCCAATGAAACGGCGCGCCCCACATGCACCCACCATGGACAAAACACCCCAGAAAACGGTTGGCTGTACCGGTTGTCCAACCAACACGAAGCCCCCGTGGCGAGGGCTTAAACCGGGCTCGCAACTAACCAACCCTAAGTCAAACAAGACCAAGGTCTCACCCCAAGACCCTCAATACACCATAGAGAGGCTAGGTCCGTGACCAGGAACCACAATGCCACGCCCCCCGACACCCACGACAATTAGTCCGCTAAGGTAATGGCGAACGACGAGTAGGGACAAGACTTGAGTAGAGAGGGCCAGAGTCCGATGACCGGCCAACCAAAGCCACGCCCTCCCCCCGATGCCCCCGCACACACACAACACTGCTTAGTGGACAGACTAATAGACCATGGCACAATATACACCCCATGAAGAGCGGTCATGGTTAACCGACGAACCATCCCTACCCGCACCATAACACTAGCCAAAACACAAACACACAGCCTATTCCACACACACACATCATGTTATAAACAAAAATTAAATAGCAGAACAGAATAATAGAAATATTGGAGACAGTTGAATGCACATACAAGCAACACGCATAAAACACATGGCACGACCAAGAAATAAAACAATTATTATTAACCAATAGTTTAGGTCTGTTCCCTCACCTTAGCTTCAAGACCTCTTCCAAGCTTGAACACAAAAGTTATTATATTTCAGAGACCAACAAAGTCGAAGAATTTAATTAGAATTAATTCAAATTAAAAACCACGAGCCGAGGGCCGAGGTAGGGCCCGAGTCATGATCGACCCCGGGTGCACCCCCTAACCGAACCAACACCGAGGCGAGCTAGGGTCGGACCGCCCGCGCCCCAGGTTTGAGTCGAAAATACGATCACCTTCATGGTTGGGTCCATGGCTTACTTCCACAACCATCAACAGTTCTATGGTTTAAAACTATACTTTATCCACCACATGGTTTTCCCCCATGGTTCCATTGAAACGAAACCATGGATGGAGATGGGTCTTCTAAGTCAACCCCTCATAAACCGTCTAAAGTCTAAACAAACAGGGGAACGACAACCTTAGGTTTTCGAGATCTCGAGTTCCTCCGAATTCCCCTAGCCTTTCGCAGTTTTCCCCTTTCTCCAACCAATAGGGTGAAAAGGAGGAAAGAGGCAGGACGCCCATTTATAGGCAAAACCCCCAAAATAAGCCCATGAGTTAGGAAAGGTTCCAATGAAATTAGGAAGGTTCAACTTTCGGTTCGTGTGTTTTTCCGAATGCCGAGGGTCGAGGTGAGGGTCGATGGGAGGGTCGACAACCAAGACCCCGCACCCATGGTTGAGGGTCGATGGTGAGGTCGAGGGAGGGTCGGACCCTCGTTAAAACAGCGACCCTACCCCATTTTGACTATTTTTGGGTAAATTTTCATATTGGGTCTTGGTTCTTTACACACTTGGTCCACTTGGCTCGACCATGATATGTAGGGTCCCGACACGAAAGTAAGGTTAGGCCGTTCTGGCTGCGGGTCTTACACCCCCACCCTTAAAAGAAATCGCCCCGAAATTTGAAAGTACGGATCTTACAACTCCCCATCCTAAATAAATTTTGTCCTCAAAATTGAACATAACTACAACCCCCACCTAAAATAAATTTACCTCAAAATTTGAATTACTGAGTCAATAGGTGGGAATTCTATTTCGCCGCACTCTCTTCCAGCCCCTCTCCACGCCTGCTTCGCACGAATTGATACAAGTTTTAAGGTGTTATACCTTTCAACAGCGAACAGGCCGGTACCACCAATAGTTAAACTCCTATTTACCAGGTTCCGTGGTCAATACCTTTAATTGGATCTTTAATGTTTTCAACACAATTTGGGTCGGGTTTAACTTGCAAAGTGCTATGGTAAGGTTTGGCGGCCACCGCACCTCCATGCACGAGTGTGAGCACACCCAACAGCCGTGCACCTACCACACTACTACTATTGCCCCACATCACTCACTCCAGATAGAGATAGGGCTCGAGTCCGCGGGGCGGGATGAACCACAATCCCACGTCCCTCCCCCTGATACCCTACACCGTACCAATACCTAAACCCCTATTGGCAAGGGCTTGCAAGTGAGTTACATTTCTAGGCAGTCCTATATGTCAATACAGTATCTATGACCCTACCCTAGCACGACTCCCTATGACATAGAGATAGGGCTCGAGTCTGGCTGGCAGGATGAACCACAATCCCACGTCCTCCCCCTAATACCCTACACCGTACCAAGTCTGCTAAGGTAGATGGCGATACGGAAAATGTGTTATTGTGTGGATATATCCAAAAAAAAAAAAAAAAAAAAAAAAAAAAAAAAAAAAAAAAAAAAAAAAAAAAAAAAAAAAAAAAAAAAAAAAAAAAAAAAAAAAAAAAAAAAAAAAAATAAAAAAAAAAAAAAAAAAAAAAAAATAAAAATTAAATATTTAATATTATTAATATTTTATTAATAAAAAATTTAATATAAAAAAAAAAAAAAATATTATAAAAAAATTAAAAAAATATATAAATAAAAAATTAAAATAAATATTAAATTTATAATATAAAATAAATAATAAAATTATATAAAATATTAAATTATATTATTATTTAAATTAAAAATTTTTTTATAATTTAAAATTTTTATTAATAATTAATATATAAATAAAATATTAATAAAAATCTTTTTTATATATATTTAATAATAAAAAATATAAATAATATATATTATTTTATTAAAATAATTTTTTTTTATTATATATATTCATTTTATATTAATTATTTTTAACAACCAACAATTATTTTTATATTAATTTTAATTATAATTAAAATATATATATATTAATTAACCTACAATCAATACCAATTCACCCATCACCAATAAAATTAATAAAATCAATAAAAATTAACAAAATAAAATATATCCATATATAATAAACAAAAAATTAATTAATCAAAAATAATAAATAAATAAATCTTACAATAATAACAAGTAACATAAAAATAATTAATATTTATTTATTTCATATAACAAAACATAATTTAATAATATTACAATATCAAATAAAAAATAAACACAAACTATCCACCATTAAACCTCATAACAACCATTTCCTCCCCAACTCTCATCATACATCACATTTCATATTTCATTCACATAATTCAACTAAACCAAAAAAATAAATTTCATACACCTCATCATAAAAAAAAATAAAATAATATATAAAATATATTTTTAAATTTAATTATAAAAATACATAACATTAAACAAAAAAAAACAACCCACATCAAATAACATAAAAATTTACCTTCCCATACCAACACAACCTTCAGAAAAAATAAAAAAATACCCCAAAAAAAATAAAAACAAACCCCCCCAAAAAATAAAAAAAAAAAACAAACCCCCCCCCAAAAAAAAAAAAAACCCCAAAAAAAAAAAAAAAAAAAAAAAAAAAAAAAAAAAAAAAAAAAAAAAAAAAAAAAAAAAAAAAACAAAAAAAAAAACAAAAAAAAAACAAAAAAAATTTATTATAAAAAAAAAAAAAAAAAAAAAAAAAAACACCAAACCCAAAAAAATAAGGATATATCCAGGGCTCCACTCCCTTTCACATTCCACACACCAACTAAAAACATACACATGCCTAAACATTCAACAACCTAGCATATGAAATGCATGAACAGATAATAATAATTTAACAACTACATGGCAGGTGAAATGCACAAACATCATGCAAGCAATACAGATACAAATTTAATCACAAAGGTTTACTGTTATTTAATTAATTAGGATTTGCGGTCTTGTCCCTTACCTGACACGCGATAACTATTTCGTTCTGTGTCACAGGATCTACTCACGCTGTCTACAAGTCCTACATAGTCATACCCATAAGTTAGAATTCATTTATTAAGGTCATAGCTGGTCAGAACCATGTTTGGTCAAGCAAACAAGGCTCAGAAGGCATACCGATCGCAGTACCGGTCTCAATAGAGTGAGACCGGTATGTGCAACCGGTATATACCATCACGATACATATCGATCTCACTGAGTGAGACCGGTATGTACCGCAGGCCCATACCGCAGGACCTTGTGTCCAACAGATATGTTCCTCGAATTTGGATCCGAGAACCCGATCTCGGATCTTCCTTCCTCGTCGGTCATTGACTTAGTTTCTAGGGTTTCTCCTAACCCACTCTAAGGTCCAAATACTCTATTGGCCTTCTAGGTTTCGACTAGAACGTCTTATCATACCAGATTAGATCTAAATGAGAAAACTAGGCTTTCATGAAAGTCCTAGGATTTTGGATCGCTGCGCCGCTTCACGGCTCCGATCCGAAATCCTATCATACTAAGAGGATTGAGCACTTACCGGTGGTGTTTGTCGGTTGGCGGCGTGCTCCTCCAATGGAAATCCTCTTCTTGAGCGGTCTCCTCCCTCCTTGCTCCTTCTCAGATCTCTTCCAGACGGCTAGGGTTTTGAAAAGGATCAAAGGAGGTTTAAGGGGTCTATTAATAGTGGGAGACTGTTCTAGGAAGGTTTCCCATGGTTAGAACCTTCCAAATTTTTTATTCGGAGTGTGGGACCCACTGGAGTCCGTCTCCAGCCGAAAATACACATACTGGTCGTACATACTGGTCTGACTCAGTGAGGCTGGTATACTGAGACCGGTATGTAAACTTTACAGTTTTACACAGGTTCTCGTACCTGAAATTATGTGGTTCGTCACCCGGCTTCGCCTTCCGGTCCGGTTATGATTGGGAGACCTGTCACCATATAAAACCATGAATTAGACCGAGTTTTCAGAACACGGTTCTTACACGGTCGGTGTCCCCGATCGTGACTATCGCGTCGGCCACATCTTCCGACAGAGACCAAAGCTTTCTGTTAGGGGTTGGTCGATACAGTTTCATCGATCGTCTCATCGTCCGGTTACCTCCAGAGACCTTTCTAAGACTGGTCAGTCGCTACGCCGGTCCTTACAGTATATCGTTCGATGTATCGACCGACCCCTCTCTGAAGGTCAATTAATGGTCTACCAGATTATAATTTTCTTATAAATTTAGTCCCTACCTTGCTAGCCTAATGTAGTCCAATGGTAGGATACCTCTTATGTTTATGTACTATCATATCAAGCACGAAATTCAATGTTTAACCTAGGTCATTCATTGAGAATATGTATCTTCAATATCAAGAAGCAATACTAATTCTATTATTGATGAAGAATGAGTATTCATCACTTCTAATTTAAATCATTCGATGGAACATTGAATTTGGCATTAGAATTTACAGAAGGTTAAGGGTTTTACCTACGAGGACTTGATCAATGTTAGTGTACGTTGTCGGCAATTCTCCCAACACAAGTGCTGCAGAGCTTCACCTTCTTCCTCTCCTTCCTCCCTTTCTTGTGAGAACGCGTTAAAGCCTTCTAAGACTGATACGTACTCAGAAGAGGGTGAGAAGGTTGTGTTTTATTCTATTAAGGTTTCCTTGTTGGGGTAGAACTCCTAGTTTGAAAGAGGAACTCCTAAGAAGTTGTCAAGTGGTAAGAGTTTGAATTACAAATGGACTCCTTCCCTTCTACAACTCCAAAAGTAGTTAGGATAGGTGTGGGTCCTTCTAGATTCGTTTATGGATCATAGGAATATCCTAAGTAGCTTCCCAAAATGGAACCAACTGTTAATCTCGAGAACAGGTCTATTTTTGGCCTGGCCGGTCGATGGTTTCGGTCCTTGTATTCTCAGGATTCCCGACCGCCTAATAGTGACCATCCCCTCTTTAAAGTTACACTTCATCGTATAGCTAGAAAAGTCTAAGGGTTTAATGGGTACCTGTCGCACTAGTCCTCAATTTATATCGAATCGGGTTCAGCTATGGTGGAAACCTTAGCATGAAAGAAAATCCGAGTGAGACCAGGTTTTCTAGGTGCGGGTTTTACAATAGAGGGTTAATGTCTCTCTTTCGGCATTAACTCATAACAATGAAATCCTACAACAATGCGTTACAGAGCTTATTGGTAGCCTATTCAAGTAGGTATGCGATAGTGACGAATGGTGCCTGCGGTTCTCCGAGCATTCTTCCTCCTAGGCTTCTCCTTCCTCCTCCAACTCTCCTCCCTTGTGAAAATGCGTTAGAACTTTTGTGAAGCATGCGTACTCTCTAGAGAGAACTTGGGGAGAAGTTGATCAACTGGAGTCTCTCTTTCAAGCATGAATCCTTTGGAGAGTGGAAGACTAGGAGAACTCGACAAGTGTCAAGCCAAAGAGACAAGAGAGGGATTTCGCTCCCTTAACATAGCTAGGTCAGATGAATGTGCGGTGGGACCCACTGAATTTGTCCATGGTCCAAGGAATATTCCAACTCACTCCTAATGATAAATTTGAATTTGTCAAATAGGTGGGCAGGCTTTTTGGCCTGTCCGGTCGCAGTGTCCAGTCCCACCGGTTCGGGGGTCATCCAATCGGTGGCTGTGACCGGTGCCCTATTTAATTGCAACCAATTACAGTCAATTAATAATCCAAAATATTTAGTATTTGGTCCGGGTTGGTCTTCAGGTTGTCATTGCATCGGGTTCGTCAAAGGTGGAAAACCTTGGCACGAAAAGAAAATCGAGTCAGGCCGGGTTTTCTGGGTATGGGTTTTACATTGCTCTTGGGGCTCCATGCATTGGAAGCATATGTGGGGTCCACCTAAGGTTCACTAACCCTTCTAAATCTAGATGGGTGACCCTTAGCTATGACCGGGATGTATCTCATTGAAACGTATTGGGTATGCCTGGTGTTGGTGCGGGAAGACCCGATATAGTGGAAATCCGGGTTAGTGGGGGATTTTATGTGCAAATCTTACAATGAATTTTCTGTCATTATTCCTACAATTATGGGTCGTGCAGATGAGGGACTGTTCTCTGACCATTCGATGATGACCTAACCGTCCATTCCTCTATAACCGATCTTGATATACGCTTGGCTAGGACTCAAAAAAATCGTCTCCAGCGCGCCAGCCCGCCAGCCCACCATCTGACGGGTTGGAATACATCGATATGTGTGCCGATGTATTCCAGCCTGTCAGATGGTGGGCTAACGGGCTGGCGCGCGGGAGATGATTTGAGTCCGGCTAGGACATAATGGTTGAGACATAATGGTTGAGACATAATAGGTTTGGTTATGCATAGTTAGTTATCTTGACTTCGTGGGGTAAAAAAAGCAGGGATTTTGACACGTGTCCCTTGCGATTGGAAATTGGTCCAAGACTGGGAAACTTAACATGGTCGAACCGGATGACGAGCCCGACTGAAGGGGTACCATTTCTTACTAAAATGACGAGGATGTCCTAAGACGCATGAATAGTGGAAAACTGGGGAGAAATTCATGTTGCTTTCATAATCATACCTGATTCAGACTCTTGGTTCTTTCATAGCGCGTAGTTCGAACTTCGAAAAGGTGTGAAATTTGTGTGTTTGTAGAGATTTTCCATGGCTTCTACATCAATCGACGATTTGGTGGTTATCGAATTGAGGGATCCTCTGTCGACCCAACCGGAGGTTTGGCAGAAGGAGATTATCATTTCAACCACAGAGGTCCAAGGTTGGAATCTGCCGTTGATTCTCAGCTGCCAAATTGTCAAAGTTCAAGCAAATCGTAACAGGTAATGTCGGTCTGTTCTTTGTATAATTTGTACTGATTTGCAGCATTGGCCTGTATTAATTCACTCACCTGACGAATGCAGGCTTATTCAGGAATCGTCCTACTTCCGGGGCTTACTCGGTGGAAGCTTTAGGTAAGTGACTGAGCTTTCTGACAATCATGTCTTCATTCTCCTCTACGATTTTGAGTGCTCGTGAAATTTATGTACTTCATCGAATTTTAGTTATCATTGACATAAGCTAGTTTCGTCTTCTTCTGATAAATAAGTCAGTAAGCTAAGCCATATTTTGGTCGAAGCAGTTGCATCTTATCTTTTTCAAGAACTAGAATCGTGTCACCAGCTTTATTAACGCAAATTTTTTTTTTTTTTTTTTGGAATTTTTCCTGGTGATATATATGGTGATTTGAATACTTGCGGGTAGAGATATCTTCATTGCATTGGATTGAATTTAAGTTATAAAGCTGTTGCGCTGGAAAAGTAATTACCTTGTCGCAGGACCAAAAATGTCAATCGCATTCAATAATTAGTTGGAATTAGATGCTATGCAAGTGGCTAAAATATCGTACTGACTGTTAACTTATGCATAAAGGAAAGACGAGAAAATATTTACGTGGTTCGAACTTCTACCACAGAAGTCTACTCCACGGTGAGAATCCCCAAGTTCTTCATACTTCTTGGGGAGGTTTATTATCCTTTAAATAGAGGAAATAATACAAGGGAAACTATCCATAGATAGTAATATAATCCATACAATTTGTACACCAACCAAATCAGCCTACTCAACTTTCCTTCTATAAGAGATCTTACCACAATCACCTACCCACCAACCAAATTACCAATCTTGCATCAATCACACCAATCAGCTTTCCTTCAATAGAAGATCTTATCACGATCATGCTCAATCTAGCATGATCATTATCTAGCTAACACTCCCCCTCAAGTTGGGGCGAAGATATCATCGGAGGTCAACTTGATCAACATCTTGTGAAAGGATTTTGTGGGTAGAGCTTTGGTGAACACATCTACGAGCTGATCCTCACTCCGGATATAAGGAGTTTCAATGGTGTTATCTTGGACTTTTTCACGCACAAAGTGACAATCCACCTCTATATGTTTGGTCCGTTCATGAAAGACAGGATTAGAAGCAATATAAGTGGCTGCTTGATTGTCACAATATAGTTGCATCGGACGGTTAGAAGTCTCAAGATCCAATTCCTGTAACAAAGCTCGAAGCCAGACGAGTTCGCTAGTAGTGGAAGCCATTGCCTTGTATTATGCTTCAGCGCTAGAACGAGCCACAACATGTTGTTTCTTACTTTTCCACGTGACCAAATTGCCACCCACAAAGGTGCAAAATCCGAAGAGTGGATTTTTTGTCGAAGGACTTCCGGCCCGGTCCAGAATCGGTGTAACCCACAATTCTCATGTGATTATGTTTCCGCATCCAAATACCTCTTCCCGGGCAAGATTTCAGGTAGCACAGGATGCGGTCAATAAGTTCCATATGTCCTTCAAGAGGTGCTTGCATAAACCGACTCACATAACTTATCGCATAAGAGATGTCGGGCCGGTAATTGTTAAGTATATTAATCTTCCCACTAACCGTTGAAAGCGGTCTGCTGTCTTGTAATGGAGTAGTATCAAAGAGAAATTTACTATTATAGTCCATGGGGGAATCGGCAGGTTTGGCACCGAGCTTGCCGGTCTCTTTCAAGAGATCCAAAGTATACTTTCTTTGAGAGATAAACAAACCCTTAGTCGATGTGGCTACTTCAATTCCGATAAAGTACCGTAATTTTCCTAGATCCTTGATGTCAAATTTCTCATTCAAATCTTGTTTGAGAGCCGCTATGTCATAGAGATTATCACCAGTGATGACAATGTCATCAACATAAACCAACACAACAATGATGCCATTAGTGTTCTTTCTAACAAACATCGATGAATCAGATATACTCCGACGAAAGCCAAAACTTATAAGAACAGTACTCAACTTACTATACCATGCCCGTGGAGACTGTTTAAGCCCATAAATGGCTTTGTTGAGCTTACACACGACTCCAACTTGATGTTCTAAGGGATGACCGGGAGGAGTGGTCATGTATACTTCTTCTTCTAAGTCTCCTTGCAAGAATGCATTTTTCACGTCCATTTGAAATAAAGACCAACCACAATTTATCGCTCCCGACATTAACACTCTCACGGTGTTCATTTTCACGACCGGAGCAAAGGTTTCCCTTGTAGTCAACTCCATATGTTTGTGTATAACCTTTGGCAACAAGTCTTGCCTTGTGTCTTTCAATAGATCCATCACTTTTGTACTTAATCTTGTATACCCATCGACGACCAACGGGACGCTTTCCGGCGTGTAGACATACTATGTCCCAAGTGTGGTTTCTATCGAGAGCCGAAAGCTCATCATTCATGGCCTTAATCCATACGTAAGAGACCTTAGCCTTAGCAAAATTAATTGGTTCATTGTGAGAATCAATCTGCTGTCAAGAATGCCAAAAATTCAGAAGAAACATTGTCATAGCAAACATGTTGTTGAATTTGATATTCAGCAGTGTGATAGGTGAAGTAATCTCGTAATCTAGTAGAAGGTTGTGACACCCGAGTAGATCTTCTTATTGGCATCGGTAGATCGGGACTTTCTTCAACTGTTTCTATTTCTGCAGGAACGGCTTCAACAGGTGAGGATGATCCGCAATAGGATGATCACTATGATCACTAAATTCACTATTGTCACCATGTACAATAGGTATGGGAGGAGCAAATTCACCATAGTCGGTATCAATCTCCCCCGAATTTTGGTCCCGCCAGAAAGAAGAGGTGACGTTCAGTAAAAAAGACATCACGAGAAATGTACATTTTTTGAACCGAAGGATCATCGCAGCGGTAACCCTTTTTAACAGAAGAATATCAAAAAAAAATGCACTTATGAGCCCGAGGATCCAGCTTTCCACCTGCTTGAGAATGAACATAACAAATACACCCAAACACACGAAGGTGGGAAATATCAATGGAGCAACCGTAAAGAACCTCCATAGGGGATTTGGCGTGTAAGGTTTGACTTGGTAGTCGATTAATCAAGTAACAGTTGGTGAGAACAGCATCGGCCCAAAGAAGTGATCGTGTTACTTCAAGGAGATGGCGATTTTTACGCTCGGCAATACCATTCCGTTGAGGGATACCAACACGGGATGTTTGGTGAATAATACCTGGACCTTTAAGAAATGACTCAAATGAGGTATTGGTATATTCGGTGCCATTATCGATCCTCAAGTATTTTATGGGAGTACCAAATTGAGTTTGAACCATGCAACAAAATTCCGAAAAACTTGTAACACTTCACTTTTAGAGCGTAATAAATACAACCAAGTAATCTAGATTTATCATCAATAAATGTGACAAAGTATCTAAAACCATCCCGAGAGTCAATTGGAGCAGGGCCCCAAACATCAGAATGAATTAATTCAAACAATTCAGTGGAAATATGATTACGAGTAGGGAAAGGTAATCTATGTTGCTTGGAATAATGACATGTCTCACAAGTACTAGAATCAAGAGACAATGAGGGATTAAGAGAATGGAGGACAGAATCCGACGGGTGACCCATTCGCCAATGCCATAGCTGTGAGTCCTTAAATGGATTTTGTTGAAAAACCAATGCTGCAGGAGAAAAGTCCAAAATGTAAACACCTTGAAGGAACCGACTTTTACCAATCGTTTTCCCGGTGAACCTGTCCTGAAATATGACCTTGTTGGGAAAAAACATAACAATGCAATGTAGGTCTTTAGTAATCTTGCTGACAGATAATAGGTTAGAAGATAGAGAAGGTACAAATAAAACATCAACGGTATTTGAAAAAATGCTGATTTTTCCAATTCCTTCAATAGGAACCTTTGCACCATTAGCCACGGTAATAAACTGTCGATGACCATTATCATGACGAATATCAGATAAAAAATGCGGTGAGCAACACATATGATCAGTAGCCCCCAAATCTATGATAAAAAAATCTTTAGTAGAAACGGACAGAGCAAGAGAGACATTACCAGATGCGGAAGTCACAGAATTTGTGGTGGAAGTGGGAGTTCCATGTGGCTGCATAAGCTGATGGAGTTGGGCAGCGAGTTGTTCAATCGAGAATTGTGGTGTGGACGAACTAACTTGAGCAGCAAGAGGTGTATCTGATCCTTTATCTTTGGGAGGATGCAAGTGAGGATATAAAGACCAACATCTGTCCTTGGTATGACCATCCCGATTACAGTGATCACAATGGAAAGGTGCATGAGAACTGCGTCCTTTTCCTCTCCCTCGAGAGAAAGATCGACCTGTACCACGGGTGTTTCCCTCAATAGCAACATGACCATTGGCTGAGTGAGCAGATTTTCAATGGATTCATTTATCACATGTTTGGAGCTCATTACATGACGACGAGTTTCCTCTCGTTGAATAGTCGCACAGACATTGGTAAATGAAGGAAGAGTAGCACTCATAAGAATTTGACGCTTAAGATCTTCATATTCAGGACGAATACTTGCCAACAATTGAAAAATGCGATCCTGCTCTTCACGTTGAATGTAAGTATCAATTGATTGGGCGGGAGGGCGGTCCGACGTAACTCATCCCACTTTTTCTTTAAGGTACCAAGATGCTCAGTAAATGGTTGACCAGGGAGGTTGTTCAACATGAGCAACTCTCTGTTGTAACTCAAAGATTCGAGAGGAGTTATCAACTTGGCCATACATGTCCTTTAAGGAATCCCAAAGGATCTTAGATGTTTCTGAATAAGCAAATATTTCATATATTTGTGGTTCCATAGAATTAAAAAGCCATGACATGACCATATTATCATTGGATTCCCAATCAGGGAATTTATTATCCGTAGAGGCAGGAGCCTTGATTTGACCATTAACGTAACCAAGCTTGGCACGGCCTCCAAGGGCAACGATTCACGCCCTTGACCATGGCAAGTAATTGCGGCCAGTGAGAAGGATAGAGGTGAGACGAATATTCATCTCATGAGAACTAGAACTAGCTTTACTATTATCAACAGTGCTGGAACTAGTCATGATAAATGATTTAAAAGAATAACAAGAGAAAATAACAACTTATCAGAGTATGCGGGCAGCAAACCACGACGAGAGCGAACAAAGTGCCCTAAACACCACGATCAGATCTGTATCTGCTTTGATACCATGCTAACTTATGCATAAAGGAAAGACGAGAAAATATTTACGTGGTTCGAACTTCTACCACAGAAGTCTACTCCACGGTGAGAATCCCCAAGTTCTTCATACTTCTTGGGGAGTTTTATTATCCTTTAAATAGAGGAAATAATATAAGGGAAACTATTCATAGATAGTAATATAATCCATACAATTTGTACACCAACCAAATCAGCCTACTCAACTTTCCTTCTATAAGAGATCTTACCACAATCACCTACCCACCAACCAAATTACCAATCTTGCATCAATCACACCAACCAGCTTTCCTTCAATAGAAGATCTTATCACGATCATGCTCAATCTAGCATGATCATTATCTAGCTAACACTGACACTCGGTCATGAGGCTTATTGTGACTTGAGAGCTTCATTATGTTTCAACGATGACTAAATTTTCTTTCTTAGTTTGTTCATATTTCACTTAATGCTGTGATTTTTTTTCTTTATATACTCGTGATGTCTGTACGTACACTGAAGAACATAATTCATTTTAATGTTTTCTCTTCCTGTAGGGAATCATGTCTAGACCGTATTTCAATTGATTGGAACCTGGAAACTGTTATCAATGTTCTGAAGTTTATGCATGGCTGTCAGCTAGACCTTACATCCAAAAATTTTGTTCCATTCTTGGAGGTAAAGTGATAAATTTTTGTAATGCTCCAGTCATTACCCATCTTGCTTCAAAGCATATAATCACAAACATTTATTGCCTCTCCCATCTTATAGATTGAATTTTCACATTTTTGTTAATTGTAAGATGCCCCATTTATTTGCCGTTTTAGCCAATTACTATTTCAGATGCTTTTCATGGTTTGGACATTAGCAATATCATTTCCTTATTTTCAGCAAGGAAACATGTGATGAACCTGGAAATTCTTGGACTACCTCTTAGATGGGCACAGCCCAAAATTTTGGCTTGTTAGTACTTAACTGTATAATCCATAATTAAATTCTAAAATGACCATCAAAGAATAGGGTCCTTCTAGTCATCACCAAGAAGAGTGAAATAGTTCTGTTAACTATGACTTTTTTTATCCCCAAAGATGCTTTTGATGAGTGGGATTGGTGGTTAATTTTTGTAAATTTACTTTATTGGAATAATTGTACCCAATCCCTCATTTGCTTGCCCTCTCCTTCCCCACTCCCCTCACTCTCTGGCTCAGCTCCCCACAGAAGCGGTGGATTCTCCATCAATGACAACGATTATGCCACAATCTCATTTTCTCTCTACCTCAACGCCACACCTCACATCCATTCCGAAGCAGAAGACGATAAATTCCGATCAATGAAGTACTCACTGGTCTCGTTGTCGGGTCCGTAGGTTCTAGTTCTCAATCAAACGTTCCTCCGAATATGGATTTCGGGCTAGCGTTGGCCAGAGTCATTGCAGTCATCAATGATGTCTTACCTCTAACATTGAATTTCATCCTGCCTTTTTAAATCCCCATGTTTGGAAACAAATTAAGCTGCCTAGTTGGAGGTTTTTGAAGAGAATGCAGCGGGGGTTATCTGTAAACAAAATCAAACTTGGATTCGAAGGATTAGATATCAGTAAAAAATGGGAGAAATTGATGGGATGCCCAGAGAAACACGCTAAAGAACAAACACATAAATTCTATCAGAACTGCAAGTTGGAAGAGAATCCCAAATTAGGAAACAGCCAATCGAAAAATAGACTCGGGAAACAAACCAGAAAGACCGAGAACAGATATGCACCAATTACATGATAAACAACCAAGCTGAGAGAATTTCACATACCGTATAGAGCTTTGCTAGGGCACAAACTTCTTTGTCAATGTCAAACATCGTTTTAGGTGATGTTGCGGCTTTATTTTCGCAATGGATGACTTCTTCTCTCTCTCTTCTTTCGCCTATTTCCAATGTGGCTTTTGAATCTCGTCTTCTGACCCTCGACCCGAAAAGGAATGGGTGAGGTGTGGGCTGGGACAGGGGGTGCGCAGTAGGCAGTGGGAGAGGTGGTTTTGCAGGAAGTGGGGGAGGGGTGCAGGGAGAGAGGTTCTCAGAGATGCAGAAGGCAGGGAGGGAATGGGGGAATGGGAGCTGGAGGAGGGAAGGATTAGCACATGTAAGGATTTGGTACTGTTTCCTTTGATTGTGAAATTCCTAGAACGACCCTCAATATATTGAATAACATGGATGAAAAGCATGGGAAAAAGAGTCATAGTAAGGCAATCCACTTCACTCCTCATAGTGCTGTGGAAGATTACATTAAAGAATAAGGTTAGTTGCCAAAGTGGATATATTTGGTGGTTAGAAGTTGGTCTGGTATTTGGGGTTGACCAACACTTAAGCCATGAATCCATTTAATGGCAACCTTATTGAGTTAGTTGGCCCTGGCTCTGCTAGAAGTCGGATTAATGGTTCATTGAAGATGACAAATGAATCCCCACTAATCATACTCTTTCCTTTTTTTCCGCCTCTCCTTTTTAAGTTTTCCCTTTCCAATTTCGGTACATGAGACCTTGCTTAGTACATATACAAAGGATACTTTCTGTTTTTTTAATGATGCAAGCAAGACTTTCTCTGCTCTGCCTTTCTTTGTATCTCATATGAAAATTTAGATTCTCTTCCATGAATACAAACATAAGCATCATATTTCATATTCTTTGAATGGCTTGGGACATTGTCCATGCACTATACTCCTAAAATACATTTGAATTTTCCAGGGTGCATTATTTTTTGGGGTGGAGTCACTTTTACTGGAATGCAGGACATGGTTCTCCAAGACAACCTCTACCAGGGGACTTCAATCATTGCAAATAACATTGGATGCCATTGTTCAGATTTGGAACTTTGGATTAGAGAATGGTGAGGTCTTATGTGATTCCAGAGAATTGTTGAAATGATACTTTTAGAATAGTCTTGCTACTTCTAGTTTTGGTATAACATCAACACCAAGGCATTCACTCTGATAACAGGTATTGTCATATTTTGCAGCCATTGATTTTACTGCAGAAATTTGCACGGACTATTTGGCGCAGAACTTCGTGGGTACATTACTTTTATTTAAGAAGCCACTACACTTTAATAATATATATATGGATCCGGAGTTCGTTAATGCTTTTTGTAAGAAAACATATAAAGACCAAATAGATGTAAACCTCATTTGGAATATTGCTGAGTTGGTTGTTCTAGCCTTCTAAAATCATTGGAAAATGTGTTTAGTAATATAACTGGGATGTGAAAATGATATTTGGTTTTTTTTTTTGCATTATGTTTGATTTTTACTGTAGTTGTTTCCATAGTTTGAGGAGTCGGTCCAAACCAATGGTTTCGGCTGAGTTATCTCGGTTTTGAATCTTGAAACCTTAGTCCGGTACCAAATGTTCATAAACTCAACAGGTTTCGACCTGTGTCGACCTAATTTCAGTTGAAACCAGGTTTTGACAAGCACTTGAACCAGGTTTCAACTCTTAGAGTTTGGTTTGAAACTTACTAGTGTAGAATAGGTAAGGAAACAATATACAAGTACAACACGTATTTATGACTACAATTTAAGTAAATGTTTATTAACTTTTATATTTCATTTACTTAAGATATTATTTATAAATATGCAAATACCCCTTTATTTGAATCCAATAAAAATATTCTAAAATTCAAATTCTAAAACGATAAGAAGTCAAGTACTTAACTCTCCATTCAAGAACAAAAATCACATTTCTGATCGCGGGGGTGATTTTCAACTTTCAGAATGCTAGGTTTTTTTTTTTCTCAAATTTGAAAATTCCATAAATCTTATTAGAGTAAAACATCAATAAAAACCAAGAATGCGCCAAAATAATTGATGCGGGACCTGAGTTGGGAAACCCTAATTGGATCCGTTGTGGGCCCACTCAAACAATATGATACTCAAATAATAATATAAATGGCAGAATTGTAATTATATTAAAAACTCAACCAGTTGTGGTAATTTTGTAATTTCAGCAATGGTATATGACATGGTGGAGATTTGGGATATAAAAGAATTGAAGTTTAACAATAGGGGCACTTGGGAATTTTAACTAAAAGAAAAATATAAAATAACACAATAAACTACTAAGTGGGACTGACGTGGGAGGAAAAAGGGAGGTTGTCTTCAACCTCAAGACCAGAAAACAGGGGCGGTGACCAGATTCAGGGAAACTGATACAACTTTCTGGTTTGGACTCCAATCAAGCTGAAACTTCAAGTAAAGAATCACTTTCCATGGTCCTCTTGATTCCCATTGAAATCAGATCCAATAACCACACATGGAGCATGTAACAATTACCTGAAACAGAACTGGCGGTAGACCTCATAACCAGATTTAGTTCTTGGTTTGTATCTCACAACAGGAACGGAGTTTGGAAGTGAGATTCCAAGGTTTGTTTTGCCTGAGGGTAGATTCTTGACACCCAGAATATTAAGAAAACCAGAGAAGAGATGGAGGGGATCGAAGGGATTTATTGGGGCTGGGATTACTGCCCAGAACAGGGGAGGGGTAAGGAAGAAAGAGAAAGGAAGGGAGACAGATCTGGGTTGGGTTTGTCAGTGCACAGAGACGAAAGAGAGAGAGAGAGAGATAGGGGAAGAAGGTAGGAAATCACACACTTACGCACACACAATAAGCTTCTTCTAAAACTTCATTCTTTTCATTCTATTCTTCCCTTTGTCTCTACTGTCGAATGCTCTATTACATGCCTTTATAAAGAAAACACTTTCCTAAACTAATTGAATAAGTTTAGTAACTAAATAAAATCTCTATGAAATAAAATCCTTACCCAAAATAGAAATCACAAATAAGGAAACATAAAAGTAAAACTTTCTATTCTAAATTAATTCTCTACCAACCCTGTCCAAACCAAAAGATTGATTTGGATTTGGGTTTGGGTTTGAACCGGTTCATGTTTGGCTTGGGTAGCCAAATTGGTTCATGTCGGTCCAGCCATGGGCGAGCAAACTACTGCATTAATAATCTTTTGTTTTGATGTTCAAAAATTTATTTCAATTCAGACGACTTTAAAGTTTAAATAGCATTTGCGTATTCCAAATTTGACCGGAGCATAATTCCTTCAATATAATTCAGATTCAAACAATTTCAGATTTGTTGGAAGTTGATTATGCAAGGTTACATTGCCTACTTAACTCTGAACACAATCCCAGGTTTCAGTGTATACTAGTTAACTGCGGTCAAGTCAAACCACATAATACCATTTTGGTTTTTTTTGTTTTTTTGTTTTTTTGTTTTTTTATTTTGAAACTCGTTGAGGGAATAAGTGTAAAATGGTTAAAATAGGCTACACAAGCAAAATTAGGACAAAAAAAAAACAACTTTTGGTCTTCGAAACCTCGGGAAAAATCTCAAGTTTTGATCGAAACCTGGGCCAACTCGGTTTCGAGGTGGGTCGGAACCATAGTAAGTTTGGATACGGCAAAAAGTCGGATATGGATACGTACGGGTATTAAACGGAATCAAACTTTGATACGGGGGCCAATAATCCGTTTCAAAAAAATGCGTACGACATTAATACGGTAGCCTGTAGAAAATTCAGGACCGAAAGTATGGACATAAATTCACTATGCAATAAACATCTATAGCATTCAACAAATAAAATAATAACATATAAATAGAATTTATAAATAAAAAAACCTTCCAATCCATAAAATCCCACACAAAATACTGCGTAGATTCATGGAGTGACTTGAGGTGGATTCATTCCTATTTTTATAGTTTTCACACCTATTAACCTATCTCTATCATATTTTCAGTAATCTAATCTTATTAGGGTTAGGGTTCTGGAGGTTTATATTAATGTTCAATCAGTCCACTCTAAATTATAGTCACAGACAACCCTGAAGAAACCTAGCACAGAGACTTGTTTCCAAATGAAATTGACAATGAAGTTTGCCTTGATGGCTGATAATAATAAAAGATGGATTCGGTCATACTTTGATATTTTCATAATAATCCACATAGATATGCTATCAATGCTCAGTAGAGACACCATCTTAATGTCCAAAATTAGTTGGTTTAGTTCACCTTGATTTATCAGTAATATTCTTATATGCTAATTCGTTTAAATGGAGTATGCAACAGCTATGCAAAGAACAAATTCAACCCATTCAACATATTTGAAATGCAATTTAATCATGCTATAGGCAACTGACCAATCAGGGTCCATATCATCATTATCAACCAATAGAGAGAGAAGATGAAAGATGTCAAGGTTCAGCATTCCAGCTTTACCAGGAGATAGAAGATCAGCTTCACCTCACCGGAAGACCAAAGCGCAAAGAAGATGAAGAATATGCAGAAGACCAGCCGCTGATTATAGAAGAAGATGAAGATGATGCAGAAGATTTGGGGAAGACGCAGAAGACCTTGCCGGATTCTCGCCGCTAAGCTTATGAAAGAATTTGGGTAAGATGATGAAAACCTCGCCGGATTCTCTAGACGGCGGTGGTAGGGAGTCAAGCACAGAGGTAGGGATTTGGGGCTCTATTTTGTTTGGAGAAACAAAACCCTCGATTTAGGGTTATGTTTGCTCCTTTTGTTTTTAATTTTTTTTTATTTTTTAATAACTGTAGCTGTAATATACACGTTTAATATGTGATACGCGTATTAAACATGTATAAGACGTTTCATTATTTTGAAATTTTTTTTACACAAATCTCTACTTATAATCAGTAAAATACGAACAAATACTGTATAAAATATAGTATGCGTATAATACGCGTACTTATGATGCTAATAAGGCATCCCAGGTAGTTGGAACTAAGTTCGGGCCAAAGCAAAGTCTGAAGCAGCAGCCTTGTTCCACATTCCATAGCTCTGAAGCTTGAAAGAAGGCTCCGTTTTTCTTCCTTTCCTTCTTCCTCTACGTCCGTAAGCCATCAATCTCGACATCAAAGAAAGCCCACCTCACAAAAAATGAGAGCTTTGGTTTCGGCTCATCGGGATAGGGGCAGGCAAAAGAGAGATTTTTGCCGTTTGTGGATCACTCGGATAAATGCAGTAATTCGTACTTACTTGCTGCTTTTAAGAGCAAGGCGGTCTAGCTGCTGTTCCAAAGCTTTCATGCCACCTAAAGGGAGAACGAGATGCGAACAACGGGCAAAGGAGCAGATCCGGTTGTTTACTTACTCTCGTATTTCCCACGTAGTCCGTCGGTCAAACCAACGCTTCATAAAGTGCTTCTTTAGGAGTTAAACTTCCATTTGTCCATATTTCAAGAAAAAGTATCTCTTGTTTCTGGTTTCCATTCCCATACTAATTATGGTCGGAACTGGCCTCGAAACCGAGACCTCAAACATTTGCCTTTTTGGTATTAGTTGATTAGTTGTTGTCCTGGTTTAAGAGAAATGAAATATATAATGCATATGTTGGCAGGATGGCAAAATCCATGAGCACTTCCACAACATAGGAAAGATTGATGAGCTTTTATTCATAGTTGTTAAGGCGCCAAGGCGACCCAAGGCGCTGGAGAGGTGCCTGAGTGCCTACTACCAATGTAGGACGAGTTGCCAACTCAACACATAAGGAACCAGTCCCACATGAAGATTGACTCACTAACATAATCAACAAATCCAACCATTAGAAGAACCAGGAGCAATTCTGCTCATAGCAGAACAATACAAATATGAACTAACCAGCAAATATCTTCACTTGATGACTACCAATTGGATGGCTAGAATTGGCTCAAACTCCCACTAAACTTAAGCCTTTTAAGGAGGAATATGATCTCAAAGTTCAAGGAATTCTGATGGTCAGATAGGGAGATATGGCAGCAAGAAGGTTCAGCAGGAATAACCTCTAAACAGTAAACCGTGAACAGTATTTTCTCTCTTTATGGTTTTTTTTTTCATATAACAAAGAAAAGAAAAGAATCAATAATGGAAAGGAAGAAGGATGGAAGAAAAACCTAACCTTAGGAGTCCCACAGCCTAGGAAACCCCACTCAACATTGCAAGCAAGCTCTTTTTTTTTTTCCTCAACCTAAGAATGCTTCTCCTTTGTATTGATATTTCTAGAAAATCCTTTGAGAGCTGCCCAAGATCTAGAAAATCCATTACGTTGTGGTGCAAGTTTTGGCAGTGGGTCCATTGTTGTATTTGTGAGTAAGATTTTAAGAAAACAGAAAAGGTCAGGCTGAACTAAGGGTAGAAGTGTAAAGCAAGGTAAGAACTACTTGTGGGGAATGTCTTAAAAGCAATTGCAGAGGTTTGGTATTCAGGAGACTTATGTAGGAAACACACCTTTGTCATTGAACTAGATTACGAATAAAGAGTAAACCATGGTGACGGTTGGACTTGAGTATTTAGTCTGAAAGGTATAGAATGGGGATAAAATATAGGGTGGCTGGGTTGTTTGAGGTTTCAGAAACAAAGATAGAAACTCCCAATAATGAAGGAGAAATCCACATATTTTACTGACCTTGAGCTATGATGTGGTGGGATGGGGTTTCAAAGTCTGTGATATTTGATGGATTGAACTGAAACTGTATGATGGAAAGGCCAAAAAACAACAAGGTTTTGTGTGGGTGTGGGAGTGGGAGAGGGATGATGACTGAGATCTGAATAATAACTAAAAAAGAAAAAAAGAAAAGAAAAAAATGAAGAGCCTAGGCAATCACACCTGGGGTTTAAAGCATTGACGTAAGATGCAGAAGCATGTCCAGCGGCAAACTGTGATACTTCATTTTTGGAAAGTTCATATTCAATACAAGGATGGTTGTATATATGCGGGAGGGCATGGATATTTTTTCTAAATTTTTGAAACAATATGTGTTATTTTTGTCACTATAGGACTATTTTTGGAAACTCAAAACTTGTCTATTTTACAATTTATTTGAAGTGTAAAACTTTCTTGAACAATATCTGCAATGTGGCTGATCGGATGGACCCTGAATTTTGTAGACACGTATACCCCAAGGTCCCCTATTCACATGTAAAATTTTAACCCAAAAAGAGTTTGTCATGTCGCAAATTTGATGTTTGAAAATTCAGGACTTTGGGATAGTGCACAGAAGTAGGCATGCATGACATTCATGGGGTTGCATACCAATACATGGGAGGGTATTGAATGAATTAGGCTTTGCAATTGGACATGTGGCTAAACTAGACACTATATTATCTGTTCTATGGTGTACAGGTCTCATCCTCCCAGGAAAATAATACCAAGATTTTCACATTTTCTATAGTCAATGGGCTGAACAAGTGCCTACCCCCTCAGTACAGTGTGCACTCTGCTATGTTCTGTATCCAATACCATTTTGTTGTCTAGGTGAGCACTTCTACCAAGTACCATGAACTAAAGATTTAGACTATTTACCCAAGACAAGTGTCACTGAAGAATTTACAGGTTAGGATCCAACAAGTGCTACCTCAGTACAGGTTTGCTTGCCATACCTATCAACATTTGGAGTTGAACACCTGTTTGCCTTACTACATGATCAGATGCCTGGGATTTCCTAACCACACTCACCATTAATATTTGGATCAACATGGTCTTGCCTAGATATGGAGAGACTGATTTAGGACTTTATTGGGAAAGCTATGAGCAATTTGCTAACAGGGTGTTCCATTTCTGGTGGGCTTTCTATTTTAGGAAGGTTAATGTGATTACGAATATATAAACAAGCAAACGTAGGCTTTCAAGCTAGAGTGCGCTAGCGCGCCCAGCTGAAAAACTACAGCGTGTGCGTTAGTGCAATGGTGCTCTACGATCAGCTTTACGGAGCCCAAGTGCTTGTTTTAAGGGCAAGCAAGTCGCCTATTGAATCCGGTGGGGTGCCTCGCCTTTACTCTAATAAGGGTGGTCGTAGATCAGCAGCAAGAGACGGCCAAAAAGCAAGCCGCGTTAGCGCTTAAGCAAACGAAGGGTGGTCGTGTATATATATATATATATATATATATATATATATATATATATATATATATATATATATATATATATATCATAGTTGTCAGGGCGACAAGGAGATCCAAGGCGATCGAGGCCATCCTGGGCGCCTAGACGTAGCCTAGGCGTCGTTTAGGCGACCAAGGCGTTCCCAGTGTATTTTTTTTATTTCTAAAATATTAATACTATATTAATGTTTGTATATATGCAGTATTCTACATAAATAATCAACATTTAAAACATAACTTCAATAATATGGGAAAACCAACAAGGCATATATATATATTATATACTTATATATATGAGTACAACTATTTAAGGTCATGCCAACCCCACCAGCTTGAATCTCACGCGATGCAAATTAGATAACGAATTTATTAGAGAACTTAATATCGTGTGGCTGATAAAAGTGGATGGTTAAAAACTTTAAATTGAATTGCAAGTAAACGAAAATATTAAGGGGACAGCCTTATCCTCATAACCATTTTATTAATGTTTTAAAATTTATCCTCATAAACATAAACATTTACCAAAAAAATAAAAAATAAAAATAAAAAAAGGCATTAGAAAATAGGCGGTCACCCAGGCACTCTGGGCGTCCAAGGCGCCCTGGGCGACGCCTAGGCGATGCCCAGAGGACCTGGGCGAGCGCCTTTCTCACTTTAGCAAGGTGCCCAAGCACAAGTCCTCAAAAAGCGCCTGGACACCTAGTCGACGTATATATATATATATATATTGTAACAAGGGTATGTTACGTTTAGAAATGTAACAAAACAAATTTAGACCATTCATTTTTACCATATTTTTAATCTAACCAAGTCAAACTTGAGTAGTGTTATAGTAATGTTTAGAGTATTCGTACACATGCATGGACATACACGGGATGCATTCCAATACATAGGAGGCATTTGATTTAATTAGAGATTGAAATTCGACGTGTGGGTAATCTCGACCATGTTCTTTCTATCCAACGGTTGGAATGGACACATCATCTACCCATGTGGCAGAATAAATTCCTTGTGACATTTGAAAAAATAACAAACCCTTGTTACAGCAATAATTCCTCATATATATATATATATATATCTCATTGTTTTCATTTGTTTGGAAGGCTGTTGGTATGTAATTTGAGTTGTATTAAGTCATAGTTTAGTTTGGAATTAAGTTTTGCATTTTTGAATTATTTTTCGTTCTTAGGAGTGAGTTGACAGTAAGTTTCATAGAAAAGGGCCAATGGTCAACACAGATTTTTGTAATTTCAATGGAGGTTTCCTGGTTCCTGTGGGTAACCTCTTTTCCTTGGCTGCAGTCAAACTTTTATGTCTTGTATTGCTTTCTTTGTTGTTGCCCCCCCCCTTCTTTTTTTTTCCTTGGGAAGTTCTTTCTCAATTTTGAAATTCTTGTGCTGTTGTTGGCTCATCCAGATATTTTTCATCAGCCAATCCTATCAACATCAAATTCGGATTTGCTTTCAACCCTAATGATTTTACTGTGCAATTGTATCACAAAATAACAAGCTTCTACTTGATTTGATAAGGTAGTGAATTAGTGATCATTTTCTTGGGTCCACTACCCATCAAAACGGGGTTGTCAAAACCATCACAAATTGACACTTCAAGTAGAAGTCCTTACACCTTTTAAGTCTAACAAAATAGCTGCTAGAGTTTCTCTGAGTTTATTGCTTTGAGGTTAAGATTGTTAACGTATAGGTGACTTCTTCCACCTTGGACTTCCAGTCTAGTAACTTCTCTCTTTTTAAATCCAAAAATTGGAGACTAATAAAGACGTTGTGGAACAGCTTGTAGGCTGAATAGATATAATGCTTGTGCTTTATCAGCCACCCTTTCTCCTCAACTATAAGCACCTTCCCACTCTCTTGTCTTGGTAATATCTAAGCATGGTTCAAAATCTCATCGAGATCTTAAAGTTCTCGAAGTTCTCGCAGGTCGAGATGAGATCTCATACGAGACCTGGTCTTGATCAGTTCTCGACTGTTCTCGATATTTTCGACTAGTTCTTGACATTTTTGACCAATTTCTTCGACTGGTCTTGACATAATGTATGAAGTATGATTGTATGGTCTACTTGACTACATTGGGTTTTTTTGACTATGACAATTAACTGATCAAGTGCTATTATGTTTATTCTTCTCCTAAAATATAATTTTACTGGTTCATTTGGCCGTTTTTGATCTTCTACTAGTGTAACATTATGTAGAATAGCCAATATTACCCTAGGTTTACATCTGAACTTCAAACTGACACTGGTAAACATGGGTGTAAGCCCAAACAACCACCATGTGTGATTATTTTTTCAATTTTATTGTTTAAATGTGATTATGTATGCTAAAAGAGTGATTTCCTGGAGTATCAGGCCTTAAAATGATCATTTGAGCCCCGAGAAAGACTTTTTAAGCCTTGGTTTTTTTACAGTGTCTCGAAAATTTCGGTTTTTCAGAGGATCGAGACAACCTCGAGACTCAAGATTTTGAACCTTGTATCTAAGTCTCATAGGTTGCATGCCAGGAACTATTGATTCTTCATTCCCTCTTTATGCATCTATGTAAAGTGTGAATGTGTTATGTTATGTATATGATAAATTACCTCGTACTGTTTGACACCACATTCTCGTGGTGAAAAACCATGCTGTGCGGAGAAGGAATGTACATGCCATTATTACCATATCAAGGTAGAACTGTAGCTTCAAAACTTTGCCTTTATGTTTGTTTGGTTTAATAGCTTTTGGATGTGTAATTATCATATTGCTTTTATCGTATTAGTCATGTCGCTTTTGATTAGTATTTAAAATCTCTATATCCATGCTTTTAGAAATTCATGCATAATCTGCGGTTAAATATACCAACAACTTTCAGTGTTTCTTTTCTCTCCTGACCATAATGAAAGCTCATTCAGGGTTATTTTTCCTGCTACAGATGTGGGCAATGTCATGTAGCTCCTTTTTGGATGTTCCGTTCGACTTATTAAGTTCTTGTGTGGAACATCCTCATCTGACAGTGGACAGGTTTTTTTTCATCACTTGCAGTACACTGATTCATTTATGTAGTGTGTGGAATAATTTATTCAAATCTTGCAGTGAGAGGAATTTGTGTGAAGCACTTCTGGTTTGGCTAGCTAGTAATGCTGAATCATGCAAGCATCCTGACAATACGGAAAATCACTATGTTGACATCCTGAAAAAGGTATATAAGAAACAGAATATAAAAAGAAGGTTAAGTATCTTGATTTACAATGTGGTAGTTTGCATAACCACTCCATTCATCTCTGTTGAGATAACAGGTCGATAGAGGTTTCTTATTGTGTTTAGACTTTAGACTTATCATGAGGTGTCCTATTATCATAATTTTCCTTTATGCTTTAGAGTTATTTTGATTATAGTAATTAGAGTTTCATTGTAATTGCTTTCTAGAGTCCTATATGTTGTAGTTACTTGCTTTCATTATTAATAAATAGATGGTAGTGGGGAGAGAAGACACACAATGATTCTCTCTTATTTTCTATTTTATTACATGGTATTAGAGCAATCACCTGGGTTGCTGTTTTGAGAGTCGTCTAAGGTTCTTGTTCTGGAGTGCAACAACAATTGTTGCCTCTACTACTTCTGTTTTTTATTTTCTATTCTCTGCAAGTTCGTATGTCTCTTTGTAGATCTGATTTTGTATGAAGAATCATACCTAATTGATTGAGTCTGCTACTCTGAAGTTTATTGCTATTGCTGGTTTGCTATCATACTGTCTGTTGGTTACTATTATCGATGTCTGATGCTACTGCTGCTGATTTATATACTGGTTTCCTGGTTCAGATTTTGGTATCCTCGTGTTCTGATTCTTAGTCGTATCCTGCTCCTAGTTGCTTACTGTGTTTTTTAAAGGAGTTCATTGATCTTCTGGATTTTTGGTCTGTTTCACCTGATATTTAGGTCGAAGGTAGCCTTCCCTAGGGCAACTTAAATGCTTGATTCTCAGGGCCCAACTCCATCCTTACTGTGAGTATCGAAATTTACAACTAGTCGAGCCTGCAGCCACCGCCAGACTCTACTCTTAGTGGCTGGTTGGCCTCACATTTTACAATTCTGCCAACAAGGGTCTGTTTGTTCCTCACTTGCCTTATATATCACAATTCTACCATTATGGGTCTGTTTGTTTTCCTTAAGGGAGATAAAAGTTATGATTATTTACAGTATTGCCATTCTTTCCTTGTTAACTACCCATGGCCCCTTGAACGTTGTGGTTAATCATCAGATTGCCACCCTATAGATTGACTTCTTTTACTCTTAGGTGGGCCCATTAGTGGATCCAAAAGGGTTTCCCTATCTGGGTCCCGCATCATGGTGATTGGAGGTTATTTTATTGGGATCTTATTTGTTGTTGCTCTTGTTTATGGGATTTATTGAGCTGCTCATCTTATGCATTAATTGTCTACATGGAATGTTCCACGTAAGCGGGAGAAATAGCATGTTTGCTTGTATTTGCTCGTGTTAGAGTTTACTACTACTACTTGGTTTGCAGTGACCTATACAACACTGCTATCTACTACTACTACTACTACTTGGTTCATAGTGAACTATACTGTGCTGCTATCTACTGCTACTAGTGCTACTACTATTGCTGCTGTTGCTGCTACTATTGCTGCTGCTGCTACTGCTGCTACTATTGCTACTAGTGCTGTTGCTGCTGCTGCTGGTGGTGTGGCTACTTTTACTATTCCTACTACTCCTATTACTACTATCTGCTTTTCACGGGAAGCACCTATGCTGCTTGGTGTTCATGAGTTTGTGTTACTACCTAAAGACTGTGTTGTAGATCATATATGTTCTCTAAGCTGGAGTATGTTCCAGTTTGAGGGGGAGTGTTGAGATAACAGGGTTGATAGATGTTTCCTATTGTGTTTAGACTTATCATGGGGTGTCCCATTGTCATTAGTTTTCCTTTATTCTTTAGAGTTACTTCGATTAGAGTAATTAGAGTTTCATTGTAATTGCTTTCTAGAGTCTTACTAGGTTGTAGTTACTTGACTTCATTATTAATAAATAGATGGTAGTGGGGAGCGAAGACACTCATTAATTCTCTCTCCCTTTTCTCTTTCTCTCTTATTTTCTTTTTTGTTACTGTTAGAGATATCAAGTCAAAGAAGGCTGCTGCCCATGTGCAACAGCCCTTTCCTCAGGTCAAGGAAGGTTACTGCACATGTGCAGGCAGCCTTAAGTCAAAGACCCTTTCCTTTGAGACATTTCAAGTCAAGGAAGGCTGCTGCCCATGTGCAATATGTGCAACAGCCCTTTCCTCAGGTCAAGGAAGGTTGCTGCACATGTGCAAGCAGCCCCTAAGTCAAAGACCCTCTTTTTCTAGGTTGTTTCCTCTTTTAATGTTATTACCCCTTTGGGTTGTATCCTATGGCTATAAATATAGAATGCATTGCGCAGTCCACAACATAAGTGTGACTCCCATAGTTACAAAATTATTTCTATTCTCTCTTCCTTTTCTCTTTATTTACATGGTCTTAGAGCAAGGTCTTTAGGAATTGTTACATAACTTTAGATCTTGTTCTTTGCTACCTACAATACTCTTTCGATATTGATTAATTCTCTATTCAATATTGAAGTTGCATCTTTAAGGAAAAGGGGGCTGAGTTTACCTCTTAATTTTCAGTTTTGCCAACATGTGGTAGTGATATCAATTTTATGGAGAAGGATTTTCGGTTAATATGCGATGGAGCTATTGTAATGCATATCAAGCGCTAGAGAAAATTGAAATTTCAGATTCGGTTTTCTTTGGTTCGATTCTACATGGAAGAGAAATTTAGTTAGTATAATCAATATTCTGATCCCATCCTATTCTGTGATTCCATTTTTTTTTTTTTTTGGGAGGAGATTGATTGTTTCATATCGAGTCTCAATGGCTGAATATTCTAAATCTAAGACTGGGGTTTTCTTCTTCTCATCGGATGATGGAGAAGAAACTGGAAGGACTTAACAATTTCCAGCAATGGCGGAAAATTTTTAAGTTGTTTTTGATGGGACGGGATCAACAAGATCACCTAGCTAAACCCAAGTTTAGTACCGTTACTATTTGGGACACTGTTGATGCCCGGATTTTGGGCCAACTATTTAATTCTATGGACAATTTTACTGTGGACCTTGTTACCTACATCAATACCGTTAAAGAGTTATGGGATTATTTAAATATCTTGTATTCTGGTTACTATAATTTGTCCCGTATATATGAGCTGTCACAAAAATTCTATCGGGTGGATCGGGAAGGTCACCCCCTCACCCATTATTTGCAGACTTTAAATGGATGTATGAGGAACTTAATTCTCTACTTCCAATCAGTATTGATGTACAGAAGATGCAAGAACAAAGGGAACAGTTGGCCGTTATAGGCATTTTGGGTGGTCTTTTACCCGAGTATGATGCAGTTCGTTCTCAGCTTCTTGGCAATGCCACTGTGGCTTCTCTGGTAGATACTTTTTCTCGGGTGTTATGGGTATCTCATGACACTACCCGTGATATCCTGCCAGTGGATAGTTCAGTCCTTGTTTTTCGTCAGTCTGGCCTTAGAATGGGTCGTGGACAATCTTCTGGTGCATCATCTTCCTTGGACCCTTTTGGTCCAGCCCGCACTTGCCATCATTGTGGAAGCCTGGTCATATTTAACGCTTTTGTTGGAAGCTTCATGGCAAACCCCCTCAGCTATTGTTTGCCAACTCTGTTGCTAGTTCTGAGACTTCTGCTTCGTCGGCATAATCTGTGGGTAAGATGGTCCCGATGACTGATGATGAGTATACTCGCTACAACCAGTACCAGACTACCCAGTCCGCCCAGTCCGCTTCATCTTCCACTGCTACTTTTGTCTAGACAGGTAATGCAATTGTGTGTCTCTCACATAGTTATCAAGGCGCCAAGGCGAACCAAGGCGATGGAGGTCTGACTGGGTGCCTAGGCGACCAAGGCGCCCGCCTAGGCGACCAAGGCGCCCAATTTTCCAAGGCGACCCAAGGCAGCCTGGGCGCCTAGGCGACGCCTTGACAACTATGGTCTCTCATCCTCTCGTCCTTGGATAATTGATTCGGGTGCTTCCGGTCACATGTCTAGGATTTCAGGTATATTTTCCTCCCTTTGTCCTTCTACTTCTAGTGTTACTTTGGCTGATGGCTCTTTAGTCAAGGTCAATGGTATTGGAAATGTTTATCCCATGCCTTTTATATCTTTATCTTCAATTCTCCATTTACCTAAATTTCCTTTCAACTTATTATCTGCCAGTAAGCTTACTTTTGCTTACAACTGTTCTGTAACCTTTTTCCTTGACTCTTGTGTTTTTCAGGATTTTATGATGAAGAGGACGATTGGTAAGGGCCGGGAAAAAGGGGGACTGTATTTACTTGGGGAGTTGCCATCTGTTGCATGCTCAAGTGACCTGTTTCTGCATCAACTTCATTGTCAGTTGGGCCATCTATCTCTCCAGAGTTTGAAAAGACTCGATCCACGTTTTCTTTGTCTTTTCAGTCTAAATTGTGAGTCCTGTCAATTTGGGGAAGCTTTATCGCGTGAGTTATCCCCCTTGCATCAATAAGCGGTCTACGCGCCCTTTTTCTTTAGTCCATTTTGACGTATGGGGACCTTGTCTGGTTGCGTCTAACGTAGGATTTCGATATTTTGTCACTTTTGTAGATGATTTTTCAAGAGTTACATGGATTTATTTAATGAAAAATCGTTCGGAATTATTTACTATCTTCTGTACGTTTGTTCGAGAAATTCAAACACAATTTCAAACATCTATTCGTATTTTCCAAAGTGGTAATGCTAAGGAATATTTTTCAGGTCAATTTTCTCACTTTATGGCTGAATAGGGCATTATTCATCAGTCTTCTTGTCCTGACACACCTTAACGGAATGGTGTTACAGAACGGAAAAATCGTCATTTGATGGAAGTTACTCGATCCCTTCTCTTTGAAATGAAGGTGGCCAAACCATTTTGGGGCGATGCTGTTTTGACTGCATGTTACCTTATTAATCGCATGCTGTCTACTGTTTTGGGTGGTGGTATTCCCCACACCTTGTTGTTTCTTTTTAAACCGGTTTTTGTGCTCCCTCCTTCTGTCTTTGGCTGTGTCTGTTTTGTTCGAGATCGTTATCTTGGTTTGTCTAAATTGGACCCTAGTGATTTTAAATGTTTGTTCGTTGGGTATTCTCGTACTCAAAAGGGCTATCGTTGCTACTCACTAATCTTCCAAAAAATATTTTATCACTGCTGCTCTGTCCTTTTTTGAGTCTACCCTGTATCCGGATGGGTCCTTTATTGCTTTTGAATTGGACGATGCCCTCCCTACATACATTGTCCAACATTCTGTTTCGCAGGTACCACCTCCTCTACTGGTCATCCAGCAGGTTTACCAACAATGTCCTCAGCTCGATCTAGTGGTCCTGCCTCCCATGCATCTATCATAACTCCTTCGTCTATGGATCCCACACCTGAGTTAAGTTTCTCTTCCTCTAATCTTGACATCCCTATTGCACTTTGTACGGGGGTTTGGAGTTGTATTCAACATCCGATTTCGAACTTTGTCTCTTTTTCTGGTTTCTCTGCTTCCTTTCATTCTTGTCTAATCACCATTGAGAGTCACCCCCTTCCCAAGTCTATTGCAGAGGCATTATCTAGTCCTGGCTGGAGGATAGCTATTAGAAGAGGAACCATTGGCTTTGGAAGTCATACATGGTATTGTGTGCCCCTTCTTATAGGCAAGTCTGCTATTGGTTGTCAGTGGTATATGTGGTCAAGGTCAACCCTGATGGGTCCCTTGCTCGTTTAAAGGCATGCCTGGTCTCCAAGGGATATGCACAAATATATGGTGTTGATTATCGGGATACATTTTCTCCAGTGGCTAGGCTTGCTTCCGACCGCATCTTGGTCTCTCTTGCTGCTTCTCATCACTGGCCGTTACACCAGTTAGATGTGTAGAATACTTTCTTGCATGGTGACCTCTATGAGGAGGTTTATATGGAGCAACCACCTGGTTTTGTTGCTCAGGGGGAGCGTGGTATGGTATGTAAACTGAAGAAGTCATTATATGGATTGAAGCAATCTCTTCAGGCATGGTTTGGTTGTTTCACAGAGACTCTTCTCCGCTTTGGCTTATCCTGATGTGATAGTGATCACTCAGTGTTTTATCGACATTCTTCTAGCGCAGGGAGGATTTTTTTTATCGTCTATGTTGATGACATAGTAATTACATGAAATGAGAGTACATGTATTGATAGCTTGAAGGCTCATTTGCAGCAACAGTTTCACATCAAAGATCTGGGTCGCTTGAAATACTTTTTGGGAGTTGAGGTGGCTCATTCACGGAAAGTTATTTCTCTTTCTTAGAAGAAATACGTTCTAGATTTACTTAATGAGATAGGACTGTTAGCGTCTAAACTTGTGGATGCCCCAATGGATCCTAATGTCAGACTTACCACTAATGCGAGTGATATTTTGCCTGACCCTGAGAGGTATCGTCGACTGGTTGGGAAACTAAATTATCTTATTTTGACTCATCCGGATTTGGCTTTTCCAGTTAATGTTGTGAGTCAATTTCTATCCGCTCCGAGGACGCCTCATTGGGATGTTGTCACTCGCATTTTGTGATATCTCAAGAAGGCTCCTAGACGTGGTCTTCTGTATACTGATCATGGACATGGACGTATTGAGAGTTTTTCAAATGCTGATTGAGCCGGTTCTCCCATTGATTGACGATATCTTACTAGATACTGCACTTTTCTTGGTGGAAATTTGGTATCCTAGAAGAGCAAGAAACAGACTGTTGGCGCTCGGTCCAGTGCAAAGTCTGAGTATCGTGCTATGACACATATTACATGTGAGCTGATGTGGGTCAAGCAGTTATTGGCCGAACTTGGTTTTCCACACACATCTTTCGTGCAAGTGTGGTGTGACAGCTAAGTTGCCATTCATATTGCTTCCAACCTTGTATTCCATGAGTGGACTAAGCATATTGAGATAGACTGTCATTTTGTACGTGAGAAGCTGCAGCAAGGACCATGTTCATACAGGAGAGCAACTTGCCGATGTTCACTAAATCTCTGGGGTGTGCGATGATTGATTATATTTGTAACAAGCTGGGCATGAATATCAATTAGCGAGCGCTATTGGTAAAAGATTTACTTATCAAAAACGCCTGCAAGTGGGTGTATTTTGAGAACTACATGAGCTCTTTTGGTAGAAAAGCTGATACTGCGTATCCTCTACTCGCAAGAGACTATGGGGATCTGGGATTTGAGAACACTGACGGCACTCAATTGACGGAACTTCGAGTCAGGTATTTTACTATATACCTTATATATGCTCCAGCTTGAAGGGAAGTGTTAGAGATATCAAGTCAAGGAAGGCTGCTGCCCATGTGCAACAGCTCCTTCCTCAGGTCAACGAAGGCTGCTGCACATGTCTGAGTAGCCCTTATGATGCAGTCCAAGAAGGTCCAAGGCCCAAGCTCAAGTCGGTAATGGGTCAGCCCAAAGAACCAGTTGGCATTGGTCCATTGGACCAGCCCAAAGGCCAAACCACCAACAGAACACTGTTCACGTGGTACTGTTCACGTAAACGGTGCCAGCAGATTTGCTTCCTATTTTATTATGTTATTTGTCTCCTCAATATTTGGTTCAGTTAGTTTAGAGTTAGTTTCCTAAATATTTGGTTTATTAGTTTGGAAACTTTCCTAATCTTATAAAGGGAAGTTTCCTTTTAATTCTTGCCTCAATTTAAGTTAGGAGAGTCCTAAAGGGAGTCAACTTTCCTTGTTTTGTTTACTTTCAATTTTGGACATTCTATTATCTTTTATTGTAATCTTTTATAAGAATTATAAATAAGAAGAAAGATGGGAAGGACGGTAGACTTAGTAGAAACTAGAAATTGTGTTCAAAATTTTGGTTGAGTCTCCCATGGTTGTGAGACTCAACCACACATTGTTGCTTCTGTTTTCTAAGAATTGTTCTTGCTATTGAGTTATACTTCTTCTCCACCTTGTTTCGACATTCTTGCTGCTGTTTCTGAAACTTACAACACATTTGGAAAGAAGATACAACCAGGTTTTCTCGATCTGATCTCTCTTTG
This sequence comes from Protea cynaroides, assembly GCA_028583415.1. Classification (NCBI taxonomy): domain Eukaryota; kingdom Viridiplantae; phylum Streptophyta; class Magnoliopsida; order Proteales; family Proteaceae; genus Protea; species Protea cynaroides. The sequence continues at coordinate 95,294,776 of CM053266.1, forward strand.
GGCGGAGTCAACAGGACAGTCAATTTTTGAGATCTTTTGGTTTCTTCTGTAGTGTTCGGATGGCTCTCAAATTTAGATATGTTATCATGCATATCCTAAAGCCCTTTCCGTCCAAATTTGAGCGCTTTCTGACGGCTGGATCTCAAGATAAGTGAGTTTTTCTATAATTCTATAATTCTGGTTCTACTAAAATACATGTTTGAGACCTACTGGCAAAATTGGTTTCTTTCCCACCCGTTGGATCAACGTCATCTTCTGGAATATTGTTTCTTATATCCTAAGGATCATTGTTTTTAAATTTCGAAGCATTCTATTGGATAGATTTGAAGTGGAGTAATTATTTATCAAATTCAATCATTCTTACTTGTTGTTAAAGTGTTATATTTGAATTGGGCTGGTTGAAAGATTCTACCCTAGCAAGGTTTGGGCATAAATTGAGATGTAACCCTATCTTGCCATCACCTTAAGTCAATGACCCTTTTCTTCTCTTAAGGCTGCTGCCCATGTGCAACATGTGCAACAACCCTTTCCTTAGGTCAAGGAAGGCTGCTGTACATGTGCAAGCAGCCCTTAAGTCAAAGACCCTCTCTTTCTAGGTTGTTTCCTCTTTTAATGTTATTACCCATTTAGGTTGTATCATATGACTATAAATATTGAATGCATTAGGCAGTCCACAACATAAGTGTGACTCTCATGGTTGCAAAATTCTCTCTCTTCTCTCTCCCTTTTCTCTTTATTTACAGTTACAATCCCCTTAGGAGTAAATTGTGAGATCATGTTGAGAAAAGAAACAAATATGAAAGGAGACTGGGAGGATCTATGAATATCTCTCCCTTGATAAGTATTCTTTAGAGAATGTGGTCATTAAGAGGGTGAGACTGAGGGTTCTACATTGGGTTATGGCCAACACTCTATTCGGAGGGATACCTCACACTTTTCTATTTACTTTCAGATTGGGAAAATGTGATCAGATCCAGCATTCCTGGGGAGCAGGTTTAGGTGTCTTGGTTCCTTCCTCAGAGGGAATACTTAAGCTCAAATGATGGTCCTTCAGGTGTGAGTGGTCTAATTAGATCATCCTTGGGGTAATGATTTAGCAGCATATTCAATTTTTACCAGTGTGGGGAAATCTGTTGTCACAGCGCTTTTCTCTTAGGATGAGGATGGAATTGGCTTTGACAGGAGACTTTCTAAACATCATTTGTGGAGGGTGATTCAACAACCATCATAGTGTGGACAAGAAACAACATAGTAGGTCCGTGGAGCTTTTCATATTTATAAGACACATAAGGGCATTAATATCCCAGATGAATTGCTTGTTCAACTGGAAGCCTATGTCAGCAAATTGTCATGACCCGCGACCCGCTCCGTCTATATAATCCATGGATGGACACATGGATTGATGGGTTAGCCCATATTCTAGAATTCTCTACACTTTTGCATAAGTGGGGTTCTTTAGAAACATCCACACTTGTATAGACTTTTCTAGAGTTTGCTAAGGAGGTGGGAATGTTCTAGGCCCAATGCTAGAATGTTCCTCACCGTTGGATAGGAGACACATGTAAATATCATAGCCATTCATTGTACCTCTTGGTGTCTATAAATAAGGCCAACCTCATTTGGCCAAGACACTTAAGCAATCAAGAGCATTGTAAGAGTTCCTTTGCAATACAAGTTCTCTTTCAGAATTCTCTATTGTGTGCTCTCTTCCTTTGGTAGGAGTTAGGCTGATTTAGTGCTTCAAGAGCGATTGTAAGCAACTAAGTGTCGCACGGTTGACTTAGTTACACTAAGGCCGTGACAAGTGGTATCAGAGCGTGGTTACAAGGAAGATGCTTGAGTAACATCGTCACCATGTTTAGTGTGGAAGATCACAACATGGATGGAGAGCATGGTCGTGGAAGGGATGGCTATACCAACACAAAGAGTAAGCGGAATAAGGATAAGTCCGTAGATGTTGTGGCTGCCATGGAAGTGCGACTAGCTCGAGTGGAGCTAGCCATGGCCGACACCCAAGAGAGGGTCGATGTATTAGAGGGGTGCGAAGAGGAGCTCAAAGGTCAATTGGAGGGGATCATTGGCCGAGTGGATGAACATGATGTGTCCTTACGCAACACCACAACACAGCCACAAGGGGAGCTTGATGCCTTCAAAGCTCACGTGTTGGAGATGATGGCGAACTTCCAAGCGTGCATAGACGAGGGACAAACCGATTTAACCCTATGCAAAAGGGCAATGGTTGGGGGAGCTACGACCTCAAGAGAGGCACCTAGAGTGGATGTGCCAAAACCTATGTCCTATAATGGACAATGAGATGCCCGAGAAGTAGACAATTTCTTGTGGCACATGGAGCAATATTTCAAAGCAATCTCCCTTGAAGACGAGTAGATGAAGGTACAAACTATCATCCTTTACCTTAAAGACACAACAACTCTATGGTGGAGACGACGACACGCCGACATTGAAAGAGGTACGTGCACTATAGACACTTGGGATAGTTTCAAGAAGGAACTGAAGAAACAATTTTATCCCGAGAATGCATCATTCATGGCTAGGAGGAATCTTAAAAGGCTCAAACAGACGGGGTCTATTCGAGACTATGTGAAGGCATTCTCTACACTTATGCTAGATGTCCAAGATATGACTGAGGTAGACCTATTGTTCAATTTCATGGAGGGTCTCCAAGGCTGGGCCGCACAAGAGTTGCAACGTCGGGGTGTACAGGATGTTGCTTTAACCATAGCAGCGGCGGAATCCATAGTTGAGTATGGGAGAGAAGACTCCTCAAAGCCCAAGAAGCCATTCAATGAGAAAAGTGGGGGAGAGGTGACATCTAAGAAGTCCCATCCGGCAAAGGAAAGCCCTCGCGAATCCTTAACATACAAGGAGGGTAAGCCGAGGGATTACAAGAGAGATAGGTACAAACCAAGGGCTGCGTGCTTCCTTTGCGATGATCCACACTCGGCTAGTGAGTGCCCTAAAAAGAAGGCTTTGACAGCCCTGCTCGAGAAAGGAGATGAAGAAGAGGAGGCTCATATGGGTTCACTCCAATTGGCTGCTATCAAGGCCAAGACAAAGGAGGTCAAGGACACTCTTTCACAAAAAGGGTTGATGTACATGGATGCACGCATCAACAACAAGCCTACATGCGCCATAGTTGACACGGGCGCAACCCACAACTTTGTCTCGACAGAGGAGGCAAAGAAGCTCGGATTGAAAGTATCCAAGGAGACGGGATGGTTGAAGGCGGTCAACTCCCAAGCTCGTTCCATTCATGGTGTGGCTCGAGGGGTTGGGATGCACATCGGGACATGGAGAGGTACTGTAAACTTATCGGTGGTGTCTATGGATGATTTTCAAGTAGTGCTTGGCATGGAGTTCCTAAGAAGGGTAAATGCAATTGCTATGCCTTCCATTAGCACGATATGCATCATGGAAGAGGGAGCTTCATGCATGGTCCCAACAATACCAAGGACTAAGGATGACCCTAAGTTGCTATCAACAATGCAGTTGGAAGACAGGGCCAGGAAAAGAGAAGCTACATGTCCTGTCTAGGTTATCAAAAAGGAAGAAATGTCTAAAGAGGTCTACCTAAGCCTACTAAGAAGGTCTTTGACAAGTTCAAGGGTATAATGCTTTCAGATCTGACGAAGAGACTTCCACTTAGAAGCGAGGTGACAAACCAAGAGCGATTCAAGGTCGCCAAGTCTTACCTTGACAAAGCCACAAAGAAGATAAAGAGGTGGGCTAACAAAAGGAGGCGACTAGCAAAGTTTATAGTAGGCGACTCGGTGCTTGTGAGACTCATAAGGAAGGAACGCCGATGTGAAGGGCCTTTCGAGATTGTTAGGAAGGTTGGTAAAACGTACTACGAGGTTAACCTTCCTCCAAAGTTCAAGATTCATCCGGTTTTCCGTGCAAAGACGTTAAAATTGTATCATAAAAACATGGGAAACCCAAGCCATGGGACTTCGACTCAAGCACCTATGAGAGTATTTAACTCCTTACGACAGGGAGGCTGAATGCTTAAAAGCCGAGAAAGTGACTCAAAGACAAGGCGTCCCTCTTTGTAGGGAGTACTTAGTCAAAATGGAAGGGACTCCCAGAGAGTGAGACAAGCTGGGAAACATCAGATGCCCTTTGGCAGTTCCAAGACATGATACAAAAGTTCCATGAGGAAAATGCGACGAGGACGTCGCCAACTTAGGTGGGGGAGAATGTCATGACCCGCGACCCGCTCCGTCTACACGGTCCATGGATGGACACATGGATTGATGGGTTAACCCATATTATAGAATTCTCTATACTTTTGCATAAGTGGGGTTCTCTAGACACCTTTACACTTGTATAGACTTTTTCTAGAGTTTGCAAAGGAGGTAGGAATGTTCTAGGCCCAATGCTAGAATGTTCCTCACCATTGGATCAGAGACACATGTAAATATCATAGCCATTCATTGTACCTCTTGGTGCCTATAAATAAAGCCAACCTCATTTGGCCAAGGCACTCAACAATCAAGAGCATTGTAAGAGTTCCTTTGCAATACAAGTTCTCTTTCAGAATTCTCTATTGTGTGCTCTCTTCCTTTGGCAGGAGTTAAACTGATTTAGTGCTTCAAGAGCGATTGTGAGCGACTAAGTGCCGCACGGTTGGCTTAGTTACACTAAGGCTGTGACAAAATGCTGTTGCAGATGAGCTTTCTAAGCAAGGTGTACCTATAGGGCTAGGTAGGTTTTTGGGTCTTCATTGCCAGTACCAGGGTAGTGGGATTGCTTTCTTTAATTTAAAGGATGGGGATGAGAAACTGTACTTTTTCTCTTCCATAAATAAATGAATTTCCTTATGTTTCTTATCAAGGGGAAGAAAAAGAGAAAAAAGAAAAAAGAAAATAAAAAAAAAGAAGGAAAAGAGGATCTATTAAGTTGAATTGTCACCAGGTTTCTTCTGGCAGTTGAAATAGAACTGGTGGACCTTAGAGAGGCTGAGGCTAGGAAGGTTTTTTACTTTTTAGTGTTAGTTTTCTTTGGGTGAATAGGTGAATGTATTAACAACATCTCGAAAGGGGAGAGCAAACCTGGGTATCCAAGGGATGGAGCCAGGTTCCTTACAAATAAGGGGCATTAGCCCAAAAACAAAGGAGAGGAATCAAAGCAAACTAAAATAGAAGGATCCCATTCTTGCTCACGCTCTACCCTCTATCTTTCTCTACCATATTTACCCCCCCCCAAAAAAAAAAAAAAATAAAAGGATCCCCAACTCAGGGATTAGCCATCTTCCAAGAAGACAAGATGAACCTATTCCTGGTTATATTCGAGGGAGTAGAGCGAAAAGGCATCACAATGCCATGAGCATCAAAGCTAATGGCTTCCCAGATCTGGTCAAAGGTTCTAAACTTGGCCCACCCATCGTCGAAGATTTCTTTCGAACCAAATGTGGTACATAGTTGCAATGAAGGCAAGCTTGGTGATAGTGTCATAGGGAGTTTTAGCCTTGATTTCTTCTTGATCATCCATTTTCATTCGAGGTCAAATGGCTGGATTCTTCTTCTGGAAGACCAACATTTTTTGAGGATCCTTTCCTAGACTTTCTTGGAAAAAGGGCATTAAGGAAAAGATGATGGATTGTCTTCTTCCGCGGCCCAGCACAAACCACAAGAAGAGTTGGGGATGATACCTTGGTCATGAAGAAGAGAATTCGTCGGGAGAGACGTAGTCAAAGCTCTCCAAAGGATTAAGTTATGGCGAGGAAAGTGCCCTCAAAACCAAACCACATCATGCCAGGCAACCTTGGGGCTTCGAGATCTGACCTTAGCCCAAGTCAAGGAAGTAGAGAATATACCATTCGAGAAGACAGTCCAACTAGTGATATCCTCACTCCCAGGAGGATGGCGATGGATAAAACTGAGGGCTTCCCAAGCCTGCAAGAGACAAAGAGAGGAGGCCTTGCGAGTGCACCAGGCTCCATCTGACATAATAGAAGAGATAGTGGCAAACCTATCACGACTATATTCTGTTCTAATCCTTTCTCCATAGATCATCACCAGAACACCATGGGGATGCTAGTTGTCCAACCAGAGAAGCGTAAAAGATCCATCATTGATAAGGGATCGAATGTAGGGGAGCGCCATTTGCCTATGACAAAGAATTGTCTTCCAGACCCAAGAAGAATCAGAATTCTCATTGGCTGTCCAGAGAGTCTTTTTTTAGGTACCTACCATAAATCCATTTCACCCATATGCAAACTTTTTTCTCCACAACTCGCCAAATCATCTTTATGATGCATGCCATGTTGACCTCCTTGACTCTTCGAATTCCCAAGCCGCCCTTCTCCTTTGGCAGACAAACTTTTGCCCAAGCAATGGAATGGAAGAATTTGTTGTTCTTCGTCCCTTTCCATAAGAAGGCATTCAAAAGAAGTTCAATTTTTTTGGATTATTGGGCTAGGAAGGCCAAAGACCCTAGTCCAATATGGATACGAGCTTTGCATGACTAATTTAGCAAGCTCCAATCTGCCTATATAAGATAGAAATCTGGCTTTGCATAATTAAAGTCTTTTCCTTAGCCTATCTAGGATAAGAGAGCAATGATGGACTGAAAGTCTAGAAGCAATCAGGGGGAGATCGAGATAAGTGACCGGCAATTTTCCTAGGGGAAAATCCATAATACTCCTGTGGTTCTCAATATACGGCTTACCGATCCCTGCCAGAAACAAAAGGGACTTGTGCTTGTTGATGGATAAACTTGACATAGAGCTGAAGTAATAGAGAATACCCATAATGGCCGTAAGAGATTTGGCGTTACCTTTCAAGAAAATCATAATGTCATCTCCAAAGGCCGAGTGGGTGAGCTCAATCTCCTTGCATTGGGGAACAAAAATCAATACGATGCTGACAAGAGCTGATTTGGAGAGTTCTTGACAAACCTTCCAAGGCGATTGTGAAAGGACACAGGGCATCCTTGTCTAATCCTCTGTTTTGCATTGAAGAATCTAACCGGACTATTATTCACCAAAATTGAGAATTTAGCTAAGGAAACACACCATAGGATCCATTGAGAAAACCGCTCAGAGAACTTCAGTTTGGTCAAGGCTTCCATGAGGTATTCCCATCTGATTTTGTCATAAGCTTTTTGGAGGTCAATCTTTTAACATAGTAGCAGGAGAGTGATTCTTCTTGTCAAAACCCCGAACCAAGTCCGTATAGATCATAATGATATCCACAATATTCCGACCATGAATAAATGCTGATTGGCATGGGCTCACAAGGTCCCCCACCACCTCTTTCAAAACCAATCTAGAGATGTCCTCCCATCTTTTTTGTGTTAGTTGAAGAAACAAGGAGGATGATTCTGGCTGTGGAATATGGGCGAATGAATGGAGGTTGCTGAAATCAATGTCCATATGTAAGTCAAGTAGTATGCCGAAGTGCCGAACGTGTGATGCAGTAGCATTATCATGGCTTGACCAGCATGTCCCAATCTGGACTGAGACGCATCGGATCCAAACCAGGATTTTTGTCCAAAAGGGATACTTAAGAAATTTCTTTATTTGTAATCCCTAATTTTATTTTATTTTATGACAGTTAGATATGTAGGAGATAGTTTCCAGTTTTCCTGTTTCCTTGTTTGAGTTCAGTTTACTTGGAATCTTTTCTTTTATATATATGTAAGAAACCGTCAAATTAGATATTGGAATTAAATTTTTATTTGAGTTTAAGATGGCTGTTGCAAGAGCTAGAAACCAGGTTTGACCGGTGATTCCTTCCTCCCCCCTAGGTTGTGTTCCCCTTCCCCCCTCTTTTCTTTCTTTCATATTTCCAGGTTTGAACTCCTTTTTTTTTTTCTTTTTTTCTTGTTACTATAGATTGCTGCTTCTGTTTGAATTTCTTTGAAGTTTTTGAATGAACTTTGTTTTTGGGGGTGGTATCTCCAGTCCAACAGTGTTGGGATCGATCTCCATTGCCTACTCCTTTCACCCTTAAACTTTGTGCAAAGGTTTTACTCCCAGGGGCAATGTAGCCCCCACAGTTTGGCTCCATAAGGATTTCACTCTGCTGAGAACCAAACCTTTCTTCAGACCTGTAGAATGTGCATACAGGGCATCATACATATTACATACTAAGGGTGTAAATCGGTCCAGTTTCTCTTTAATTGATTCGATTTAGTTCAGTTTGAGATATATTAGACACATAGCAAAATGGAATCGATTTTATACAATGTTGCAGCAAAATCTTCCATGGCTGTGGTGCTCCTATAAGCCTTTAGAATCTCCAGCGAAGATGATGCTGGTAGTTTGGGAGGAGGGATAGAGAAGCATGGGACAGTTGGAAGTCAAAGGAAAGGAGTAAATGTTGGACCAGCAATTGAAGAAAGGAGTAAATATTGGACTAGAAATGGAAGAAAGGAGTAAATGTTGGACTAGAAATGGTGATGGAGTCTTCACTATTGATATTAAATGAAGGCACTTTTGGTTGGACAATTCATCTTCAGTTTCTCTGGTTTCTCAACTCTCAACAGAGAAACTGAGGAAGAGCCTTGAACATAGTGATGTAGGCTAACCTAGGGTCTAGTTTATCCTACTCTAAGATGATGAACTAACACAAATAATTATGAAATAAGCTATCTATGGGTAGGGACTGATATGGACAGCAGCACATGTACCACGCATTAAGTGATGAGTACCAAAATAACCATATGTAAGGAAAGATATAAAGCCAAGTAACATGTTCAACTAAGCAAAAGCTAATTAGGCTTCATGTTATGATCATGTTAAACAGTAGGTTAAGAAGTACTAACGTGCAAGAGATGTCAAAATTTATAAACTAACAAGATTGAACACCTAGGGACTAGATATATCTATAAACATGCAAACAGTAAATTTCCAATATCAAAGAGTTGATTACTAACCATAAACAGTGCTAAAAAACAACGGCTAAGCTGTAATGAAGCTCTCAAAGTGGCTGTCCATGTTAGTAAGTACTCACGTGGTAATCACTATGGCAGAATTCATGTGGATTGGAGTTACAGCTCAATGAGATGTCATTAAGAAAAAAAAAAACAACCCAACAGCAGGTTGTACCATGATAATGGTTAATAGAAGGGGTGAATGTAAAGAAAACACTAAAGAACTAGGGTTTTAGGTGCTGCCACTGTTACAGCAAGATGTCTTGAGTCGATTCCTAATAACCAGAAAATAAAACCGCGAAGGAAAGGGCAAGAGAGGCACTGCCTAGAGCAGTACAAACAGGGGGAGGGGGATATACCGTACTATAAAGAGAGAGTGGAATAGATAGGAGAGAAAGTAGGGGAAGGGAGTGAACCTAATCTGCCGGACAGATCAGAAAGGGGGGGAATCGTACCTGTCCAGGGAGAGAGAGCAGATGAGAGAGATGGGAAGTGGGGCAGTTGCACCTGCAAAAGAGAGAGAGAGAGAGAGAGAGAGAGAGAGAGAGAGAGAGAGAGAGAGAGAGCACAAGAGCAATAACTTTTTTCTTCTTTTCTTTAAACAATAATCATTTGAATTTCATTAATTAAAAGTTAGCCTTTATAAGGCTTACATGTCTAATTCTAATTGGACTATAACTCTAAACCAATTAGAACTTAAATACTCTAACAGGATAAATAAGAATCCTAACTAGAATTCAACTACTAACTCTAAGTTAAAATAAAATAACAAACACAATAAAGAGTCTCCACGTCTAGAGAGAGAGAGAGAGAGGGGGGCACAACTCTAACAGAAAATCATATAAAGAAATAAAGCAACTAAAACTAGCAGTAACGGTATAAGCTATCAATATCCTCATCAATTCTCCCTGGCTGGGAATAATTCATCTGGTGAATAAACTTGTGTAATCCACTAACTGCTGCTCCTAGCTAAGAACTCGTCGTTGCAGCCCCTAGCCAAGTGATATCCTCAGAACGCATCGTCAATCCGCAAAAGAGGAGGGGAAGTCTGAAGTCTCTCTCCTCCGCTGGTACACTCGTAAAGGTCGGTTCGTCAAGATGTCGTCATCAACTCTCCCCGGCCTAGAAGAAGTCACCTCAAGTGAGGGATTGATATAATGCTCAAGCATATCCGGGTCGAGTCGCTGTAGCTCGTCCATAGAAATCCATGTTCAATCAATATTTGGTCGTCTACGCCATCGAACTAAAAATCTCGAGAACCGCCAGTATGTGTAGCGATGATTCTCTAGTCAATAATCTCCTCAATCTCCTCAACTTGCTGCTCAAAATGGGGTATAGGAGGGGTAGAGGTAGTAGGATGGGTAATAGGGTTGGATGCAAAAGTACCAGTGATGAAAGGAAAAGTTTCAAGGCTATCAGGATAAATTGAAGGGGCGGTAGTAGGGTCATGGTAGGAAACCAGATCTTCAACATTGAAAATGTTGCTGAGGAGGTAGCTCTAGCACATAAGCATTTGCTCTTACTCGTTTAAGAATTTTGAAAGGTCCTGCACTGTGAGCATGTAGCTTGCTTGACTTTCCTTTGACAAAATGCTACGGTTTAATTCCGACCATTACCATGTCACCTTTTTGAAACTCTTGCAGTCATCGATGCACATCTGCCCTGGATTTATATTGTTTGTTACTTAGAGTTATCTTGCGTCTAATCTTTGCATGCAAGTCATGTATGTGCTGCACCAAAGACTCGGCTGACTGGGATGTCCTAGAGCTAGACACAACAGGGATAAGGTCCATGAGAGTCCTAGGATGATGACCTAGACAAATCTCAATGGGAGACAAATTGGTGGTTCTATTCTTGGAAAGATTTTATGCAAACTCGGCCTAGGTAAGGACACGGTCCCAACTGGTAAGGTGTTCATCTATCAGACAATGTAACAAATTCCTTGAACTCCTATTTATGACTTTAGTTTGACCATCGGTCTGAGGGTGGAAAGCTGACGAAAAACAGAGTTTAGTACCTAACATGAGCTATAGAGTTCGTTGGAAATGACTAATGAATTTGACATCCCTATTTGACACTATTGTCTTAGGTAAACCATGATACTTGACGACTTCACTAAAGAAGAAAGGGGCCATAACGAAGGCATCCGAAGTCTTTGAGAATGGGATAAAATGAGCCATCTTTGAGAAGCGGTTTACTACCACAGAAGCAGAGTCATGACCTCTCCAAGTCCTCGATAATCCTAGCACAAAATCCATACTCAAATCTTGCATGGGATATGAGGAATAGGAAGAGGAGTATTGATGTAGTCCAAGAACCAGCCTAAGAGACCCAAATCCAAGTCATCAAGGTTAAACGATCCTCTTCGGATAATTCGTCCAACCCAACCAGATCAAAGACCAGCAACCAAGCCAAGATGAAACACTATCCATGGCACAGTTCACGTGAATAGTGCTCATAGTTGTCTAGTTGTCAAGGCGCCGCCTAGGCGCCCAGGCTGCCCTGGGTCGCCTTGGAAAATCGGGAGCCTTGGTCGCCTAGGCGGGCGCCTTGGTTGCCTAGGCGCCCAGTCAGGCCTCCATCGCCTTGGTTCGCCTTGGCGCCTTGACAACTATGGTGCTCACGTGAACAGTACCAACCGACAGTTATAGATATTGTCCATAGTAGACCACCTCTTATCATATTTTAGAAGTTTATTTATTTTGGAAACTTTCCTAAGTTTTAGTTGTTTAGTTATTTTGGAAACTTTCCTTAGTTTTAGTTGTTTAATTATTTTAGAAACTTTCCCGTTGGATATAAAGGAAAGTTTTTTTTGGATATTTTATTACCATATTATGTAATTTGTTACAGCATTATAAATAGAATAAATTTCATCTAGACCCCATCAAAGATTGCTAACATCATCTACACCCACAAGAATGCAAAAACATCATCTACTACCCAAAACTTTGCTGTGGTAATCAAAGAAGTCCACTCCGTCAGTTGATTCCTCTTAGTTGCTGATGTCAGCTCAAATGAAATTTTTCATGGACAATATTGCCCTTACAATTAAAGTAAAAGATTATTTTACCCTTTTTCTTCTTCTTTATGTCTCTTTCTTCTTCTTTCCTCTTCTTCTTCAATCCTGATTGATGGCTGCCCTTAGAACAACAAGAAACTTAGATCTGAACACAAGAAACTCAGATCTGGACAAATCAAGAAGAATCAAAGAAACGCACACCGTCGCAGCAAAATTGAACCGAAACTAAGAACAACTAAGTAGCAAACTCGCACTAGAATTGGTGGCAAAGAGGGTTCAAAGCAAGTCAAATTAACAAGCCCTCTTTGCTACAGGATCTTAATTCAGTCTAATACAAAAAATCTGCAGAGAAAAGTAATGAAGAAAACCACTTATCTTGAAATCTAACCGTCAGAATTAGATGAAACTTGGTATGGATGACCTTTGTAATGATTGTGAACACCCTTGCAAATTTGAAGAGGATCTGATGAGAGTTGAAGGAGCTACGAGCTCTGGAAACTGGCTGTACCTGGTACCGCCCAGATCTGGAGTAGTATTCAGCTGAGACTTGATGTTTTGTATTAAATCAGCAAAGGAATGATATAGTTTTGCAGGAGATCAATGTCGCCAGCCAAGCTATGGTGTTTGTAAATCAAAACAGAAAATAGAATCTCAAAGGAAAAAAAGAACAAGTGGTTGAGTCTCACAACCTTGGAGACTCAACCAGAAAATAGGAGTTCAATCTCTTAATTTTCTGGAAAACTCTAAGAGCTACCTCCAGCTTCTACTCCTCTTATTTATAATGAGAATCCTTACAATTAAAATAGGAAAGAGAGAAAACTACTAAAACTAAACCTCCTTATAACATAGGAAGGTTTTAATACAATGGAAATAAAACTTTCTAAATCTGAAAATAGGAAAGTAAATACTTGGTCTCCAAGTAATTGACACCTACTATCAATCTATCCTAAATATTAGGAAACAAACTAAACAATGAAATTAGGAAACCAACTTTTAGGAAAGAACTAACAAAAGAGTGAAAAATTCTGTTGCTGGTACTGTTCACGTGAACAGTACCGCGTGAACACTGTTCACGTGAACAGTGTGGGTTGGTCAGCCAATTGGGCCTGGCCCAATTTTGGAGGGTTCTTCTTTCGGCCCCTTCTGGAGTAGACTTGGACTGCATCAAGAAGAAGATCAGATCTCAGCAAACCAGCAAAGTATAACTCACACTCTCGCAGAGAAAGAGAAAAAAAAAATTGGTGGAAAGGAAAGAAGGGTTTCATAGATTTGCTGTCTCTAATCCTTTATGCTATTTTTTGTTATTTGTATTCTAAGATTTGTCAATCTCAGTATCTCTCCTTCACATTAGGCAGCTTCGAGTTGGGTGCCTACAACGAGGTTATCTAAGTTCAACAATAGCAGTGTGATATTTTTCTCAGATAGCGATTAAAATGAGAAAGCTACTTAAGTTCCTAATATTTCTCGCTCTAGTTTCTGTTTTTGTGAGATCTGTGGATCCAACTCTCAACAATGATGTTCTTGGGTTGATTGTTTTCAAGGCCGATCTCAAAAGGGAGAGTGCTCGGTCTGAACCAGGATCAGCGTCACTATCGTGATCACTTGTGCTATCCATTTCTTGCACGAAACCGCTCTCGCAGAATGGGCATTTGATCTCAACTTCCATGACAAGATTCACTATTTGAAAGCACATGTGACACTAGTACCTAGCATCCAGAACTTCCCCCGTTTTCTACCTCTGCAACTCTTGACAACCAAAGAAAGAAGCAAAACCCGAAAAAGTCCAAATACAGAGTAATAGGAAAATAAAACTAAGGGGACTCCAACAAATCCCACAAAACTAATGGACAAAAACCACTTCCCCTAAAGTGACATTTTTCTTACATCAGTCGGACAGAGATCGCCCAAGAGAGAGAGAGAGAGAGAGAGAGAGAGAGAGAGAGAGAGAGAATGCAAAACAGGGAAAGGCAACTATTTGTAATGAAAACAAAAACAATTTACAAATTTTTTTTTTTTTTTTTGCAGGTTCAAAGCCCATCAGGAGAGAATCCGATGGTTGACAAGTTGAGGGCAACCAGGAAAATAATTACAGGAAGAAAGAAAAATGAAACAAGGGATGAGAGAGATATTATTAACCCAAATGAGAAAAGGTGAGAAGTTATTTCTACTTAACTGCGGTTTCACAAGCAATCAAACCCAAAAATCTCACTAACAGAGGTTGATATCCTTCTTCAATTGGAAACAAATTTGTTATAGATGTGCCTCTACCAGAAGAGCAATAGATCCAGCATAGTCGTAGTAGAAGAAGTAGTTGTAATGGATGATAACGAAAAAACCAAGGCTTATTAAGGGCTTTGCTTTTGATTCTGTGGATTTGGTGAAAGAAAAGGAAAGATCTAGATTCTCTCCAACTTCGATGCAATAGGTTTTGAGAAAATAGATCACCACCGAAGACACCGGAATAGATTCGAAAAAATCTCTGAAACCCTTCCTTTTCTGCTTCCAATCGTGTATCCAAACTCACACTCTCGCAGAGTTTCATTGGATTTGGAACGTTGAGGAGAGAGTTCGATCAAATTTCCTCAATTTTTTTTTCTGTTGTTAAATTTTCTCTACTTGTTTCTTCTTTTTTATCTTCAATTTCTCTGCAACTCTCTCTCTCTCTCTCACACACATTTCTCTGCAACTCTCTCTCTCTCTCTCTCTTCAATTTTTCTGCAACTCGATTTGTAGTGAGGAGGGAAATGGTTGGGTTGGAAAGAAAGGGTATATCTAGATCTTGGCGACATAATTGACGATGCAGAAAGGGTTGATAATCAATTTGAAATCAACATATGATTCCGTTTGAGGGAGGTAGACAGAGAGATTTGGAGGGAGGCAGAGAGAGGGAGAGAAAATATACCTTTGATTTAAAGGTCAAATTAGTAAATCAATATAATTTTTTAATTTTTCAATTTATAATATAAAGGGTAAAACTGTATTTCAACAATTTTAGTGATTTCCGTCAGTTAAGTGGACCTAGGTGATGTTTTTGCAATCTTGTGGGGGTAGATGATGTTAGCAATCCTTGATGGGGTGTAGATGAAATTTTTTCTTATAAATAATATGAACCGAGAAGAGGAAGGCAGACTTAGTAGAAACCAGAAAAATATTGAAATTTTTTTGGTTGAGTCTCTTGGTTGTGAGACTCAACCCTACGTCCTATCTTTTCTGTTTTGCTAAATTCTGTTACTGTTAATTAGTTCCCTCTCTTTCTTACTGTTGGACGACATCAAGACTACATGATATTGACCAAATTTATGGTGCTGGAGTGAAGATCATCATAAACTTCAATAGATTCTTCTCTCTTTGGGCGGAGTCAACAGGATAGTCAGTTTTTGAGATCTTGTGGCTTATTCTGTAGTGGTCGGATGGCTCTCAAATTTAGATATGTTATCATGCATATCCCAAAGCCCTTTCCTTCCAAATTTGAGCCCTTTCTAATGGTTGGATCTCAAGATAAGTGAGTTTTTCTATAATTCTATAATTCTGATTTGCTAAAATACAAGTTTGAGACCTACGAGCAAAATTGGTTTCTATCCCACTCGTTGGATCAAGTTCATTTTTAGAATTTTGGTCTTCATATCCGAAGGATTAATGATCTCAAATTTTGAAGCATTTTTACAGATGGATTTGAAGTTGGGTAATTATTTGTCAAATTCAATCATTCTTAGTTGTTGTTAAAGTGTTAAGTTTGAATTGGGCTGGTTGAAAGATCCTACCTTAGCAAGGTTTGACATAAATTAAGATGTAACCCTACCTTGCCATCAATTAAGGCAACTAGAGAATTCACCTTTAACTTTTGTGGGCAATCTCTGGCAAAATGTCCATATGCATTGCAGTGATAACATTGTACATCTGTATTTATTGCCATGGGAGTTTTACCTTCGTCTGTAACTGCGGGAGTCCGAGGTGTAGACTCTATGGCCTTGCCGTTTGGAATAGGGTGCTTCTCTTCATAATAACCTGGGGTGGACTTTTGTGTTGACTTCAGAAGCTCTTTGGCTTGAAAAGCTTTATCCATACAATCGTTGATACTAACAATATCAATCACACCCAATTTTTCTCTAATTTTAGGTCGTAACCTCAAACGGAACCGAGATATTATCTGGTTATCACTGTCACGTGATCCAATACGTGCGCACAATTGGTCAAATTGATTTACATATTCTTCCACACTCATGGTTCCTTGTTGAAGATTATTTAATTGGTCATGCAGCCTCCTTTAGAAGGACCTTGGCAAATATTTTTCTTTTAACTCTTCTTTCATCTCTTCCCAAGTGGTAGGTTTCAACCCCTTCCTCATTAGGCTATATTCATAATGACGCCACCAATCTCAGGCACCCCCTATAAGTTTGGAACGGGCCATTTTTAGCTTTCGTGGTTCGGGAAGGTCAAACCAATTGAAATAATCATCTAAGGCATTTAGCCAATCATGAAACGCTTGTGGGTCTTGTTTCCCATGAAACTCCTTAAGTTCCATCCGTACCTTATGAGTTTGGTAATGGTGGGGCTAACGTTTTTCATATTCTTCATAGGGTGGGTCTTCATATTCTTCATAGGGTGGTTCTTGATATTCCTCTCTAGGGACTCTTTGGGGAGCCCTAGCGTTAAGTCTTGGCACTAGTTTGGCTATAGGGGCTTCTCTTCTAGCCGGCCTAGGGTTAATTCTTTCATCCAAATTATCAATTTTATTATTCATCCTTTCTTCCATGTTATCTATCTTTGCATTTATATTGGCCAATTGTTCTAGCACTAAGGCTAGTGGATCCATGGATTTATTAGACTGGTTAGGAGAACCCTCCTCAGCCATGCTCTGATACCAATTGATGGTAAAATAGGGTTATATCTCAATTTATGCCAAACCTTACTAGGGTAGGATCTTTCAACCAGTCCAATTCAAATTTAACACTTTAACAAGTAAGAATGATTGAATTTGACAAATAATTATCCAACTTCAAATCCGTCTGTAAGAATGCTTCAAAATTTGAGATCATTGATCCTTAAGATATGAGGAATAATATTCTAGAAGATGAATTTGATCCAACGGGTGGGATTGAAACCAATCTTGCCCATAGGTCTCAAACTTGTATTTTAGCAAATTAGAATTATAAAATTATAGAAAAACTCACTTATCTTGAGATCCAGCCGTTAGAAAGGGCTCAAATTTGGAAGGAAAGGGTTTTGGGATATGCATGATAACATATCTAAATTTGAGAGCCATACCACTACAAAAGAACCACAAGATCTCGAAAACTGACTATCCTGTTGACTCTGCCCAAAGAGAGAAGAATCTATTGGAGTTGATGATGATCTTCACTCCAGCAGCATAAATTGGGTCAATATCATGTAGTCTTGATGTTGTCCAACAGTAAGAAAGAGAGGGAACTGATTAATAGCAACAAAATTTAGCAAAACAAAAAAGATAGGACGTACGGTTGAGTCTCACAACCAAGAGACTAAACCAAAAAAATATTCTACTAAGTCTGCCTCCCTCTTCTCGGTTCATATTATTTATAATGCTTTAACAGATAACATAATATGGTAATAAAATATCCAAAAGAAACTTTCCTTTATATCTAATAGGAAAGTTTTCAAAATAACTAAACAACTAAAACTAAGGAAAGTTTTCAAAATAACTAAACAACTAAAACTTAAGAAAGTTTCCAAAATAAATAAACTTATAAAATATGAGAAGAGGTAGTCCACTATGGACAATATCTATAACTGTCGGTTGGTACTGTTCACGTGAGCATTGTTCATGTGAACAGTGCTGTGAACAGTGTTTCATCTTGGCTTGGCTGATGGTCTTTGATCTGGTCCATTGATGATTTGGATTTAGGTCTCTTGGGCTGGTTCTTGGACTGCATCAAGTATACAAGCCAGTATTTTGCTTTTTCTGTTTAGTAGTTTGACATGTTCGACATGGGCTAATGATTCGAGACACATCCTTCTTCAGGTTAGGCTAGTAAAATCGGTCCTCAACAAGGGCAAGAGTTTTATCTCGACCGAAAATGACCGGCTACCCCACCAGCATGTAATTCTCAGATCAGAAAATTTCTTAATGAAGTCCTGGGAATACACAATCGACTTCCTTTGAAAAGAAACCCATCTCTAAGAAGGTAGTCTGAATGATTCGCAGATGGCTCTTCGCTCAGAGAGTTGAAGGTCTCACTAAAATCTAAGCATGTAGGATACTTCACCTTGACTCGCCTCAAACCTTACAACCTCAATACTCATAGTGTGGAGCAATACCTTAACCTGATTTTTGACATTCTGGGGAAGGATGGGCATGTGAACCCGACTTAAAGCATCAGCAGTAGTATTATCAAAGCTCGGTTTATGTTTGAGCACAAATGTGTACTCTTGTAAGAATTCAGCCCACTTACCATGTCTTGGATTCAACTTGGTCTGAGAACTCAAGTATTTCAATGCCTGGTGATCTACGTATAAAACAAATTCTTGCGGTAAGAGGTAGTGTCGCCAATAGCCAAAGCTTGGACAACCACGTAGAATTCTTTGTCATAGGTGGAATACCGTTGCTTGGCTTCATTAAGTTTCTCACTGAAATAAGCAACAAGATGTCTTGAGTCAATTCCTAATAACCAGAAAATAAAACAGCAAAGGAAAGGGGAAGAGAGGCACTGCTAAGAGCCGTACAAACAGGGGGAGGTGGATATACCGTACTGTAAGGAGAGAGGGGAAGAGATAGGAGAGAAAGTAAGGGAAGGGAGTGAACCTGATCTGCCGGACGGATCAGAAAGGGGGGGAATCGTACCTCTCCAAGGAGACAGATAGAGCAGCCGAGAGAGATGGGAAGTGGGGTAGCACCTGCAAAAGTGAGAGAGAAGAGAGACCCGAGAGAGAGAGAGAGGAAGAGAGCACAAGAGCAATAACCTTTTTCCTCTTCTCTTTAATCAATAATCATTTGAATTTCATTAATTAAAAGTTAGCCTTTATAAAGCTTACATGTCTAATTCTAGTTGGATTGTAACTCCAAAACAATTAGAACTCAAATACTCTAATAGGATAAATAAGAGTCCTAACTAGACTCAACTACTAACTCTAAGATAAGATAAATAACAAACACAATAAAGAGTCTCCACGTTTAGGAGGGAGGGAGGGGAGGGAGGGAGGGAGGGAGGGAGGGAGGGGGGGGGGGGGGGCGGTGGCACAACTCTAACAAAAAATCATAAAAAGAAATAAAACAACTAAAACCTACAGTAGCGTATAAGTTGTCGATGTCCTCATCAATTGTTAAATTTAGCCATGTATTCGGTCACAAACATCTTACCTTGTTTCAAGTTAGTCATGTCTTTAAGAAGCTGGTGCCTATAGGTGAGAGGTAGAAATTCCTACTTAAGCCTTTCTTACATCTCATGCCAAGTTCAGACAGACTCGTGTCGTAGGTTTTCTTCTTGATACTCTAAATCAGTCCAGAAATCTTGAGCAGTTCCAGTGAGCTTCATCTTTGCAAACCTAAACTTAAGTTTCTCAGACCGCTTATAAAATTCGAAGTACCTATCCATCCGACTAATCTAGTCTAGAAGAGTCTTGGCATATATTTGTCCATCATAGTCTGGAACATCTAATTTGATCATTCTCTTAACATCCACTCCTCTATCCCGATGTCCATAGTCATCATCATCTCCAAGAGGAGAGTGGTACCTCTGACCTCAGTATCCTCGACCTCTAAATCCTCCTTTATTTCTACCGTGGCCTTGACTGTGGAAATTATCATCTACCCTATCATGGTTATCAACATAATCATGACGTCTATCGTAATGCCTCATGAGCCTCTAGGAGAGCCTTTATGGTTATCTCTTGTTGTTGAATTAACCTTTCCACTTGTTCGGATGTTCTAGGGGTGTTAGGAGGATTCGACATGTTTTGGTAATTTTTACCACACTTAGTGGACATACAAGTGTTCATAATACGGAGACTCCTAACCAGTACCTAACTGACACTCTAGCCTAAGCTTTGATACGAAACTGATGTAGGTTAACCTAGGGTCTCTAGTTTTTTCTACTCTAAGATGATGAACTAACACAAATAATTATGAATAAGCTATCTATGGGTAGGGACTGATATGTACAGCAGCACATATATCATGCATTAAGAGATGAGTACCAAAATAACCATATGTATGGAAAGATATAAAGCCAAGTAACATGTTCAACTAAGCAAAAGCTAATTAGGCTTCATGTTATGATCATGTTAAACAGTAGGTTAAGAAGTACTAACGTGCAAGAGATGTCAAAATTTATAAGCTAACAAGATTGAACACCTAGGGACTAGATATACCTATAAACATGTAAACAGTAAATTTCCAATATCAAAGAGTTGATTACTAACCATAAACAGTGCTAAAAAACAATGGCTAAGCTGTAACGAAGCTCTCAAAGTGGCTGTCCACGTTGGTAAGTACTCACATGGCAATCACTATGGCAGAATTCATGTGGATTGGAGTTATAGCTCAACAGTATGTCATAGAGAAATAAAAAAACAACTCAACAGCAGGTTGTACTAGGATAATGGTTAATAGAAGGGGTGATGTAAAGAAAACACTAAAGAACTAGGGTTTTAGGTGCTGCCACTGTTACAGCAGGATGTCTTGAGTCAATTCCTAATAACCAGAAAATAACAGCAAAGGAAAGGGGAAGAGAGGCATTACCGAGAGTAGTACAAACAGGGGGAGGGGGATATACCGTACTATAAAGAGAGAGGGGAAGAGATAGGAGAGAAAGTAGGTGAAGGGAGTGAACCTGATCTGCCGGACAGATCAGAAAAGAGGGGGGGGGGGGATCGTACCTGTCCAGGGGGAGAGAGAGAGCAGACGAGAGAGATGGGAAGTGGGCAGTCGCACCTGCAAAAGAGAGAGAGAAGAGAGAGAGAGAGAGAGAGAGAGAGAGAGAGAGAGAGAGAGAGAGCAATAGCCTTTTTCTTCTTTTGTTTAATCAATAATCATTTGAATTTCATTAATTAAAAGTTAGCCTTTATAAGGCTTACATGTCTAATTCTAATTGGACTGTAACTCTAAAACAATTAGAACTCAAATACTCTAACTGGATAACTAAGAGTCTTTACTAGACTCAACTACTAACTCTAAGATAAAATAAAATAAATAGCACAATAATAGTCTCCATGTCTTTTTTTTTTTTTTTTTTTTTGGGGGGGGGGGGGGGGCCACTCTAACAGAAAATCATAAAATGAAATAAAAGAACTAAAACTAGCAGTAGCGGTATAAGCTGTCGATGTCGTCATCACAGTCACCACAGCGAGAAGGCGATCCAAGGCGGTGGCCAGGAACCTAAATGTCCTGATGCCTAGGCGGACACCTAGGCATCGCCTTGGTAATGAAGGCATGCACACATATTAATGTGGATTTCGAAAAATAAAAGGTCCAGTTAGGACTTTTCTAATGACAGACCACATAGTTAGTCCAGATCCATCGTAGGTCAACAAACCCAACATCATGGGAGGCCCAAATCGAGGGGTTACTTTAAAATAAACAATCCATTTGCTAAAGCAGACCAAAGTCCTTGAATCTTGCAGGAGAATTTAGAGTCTTGCAGAAAAATCTGGTCCCGTATAAGAGGGTACAGATCAGGGGTTACTTTCAAAGGGAACAATCCATTTGCTAAAGAAGACTGAAAGAAGTCCTCAAATCTCGTAGAATAATTTGGCCTCGAATTCGATGGTACAGATTAGCAGACTGCAACAACTAACAAGAGAAGGGAGAAAAAGCAAAAGTGAAGGGAGTAAAAAAGAAGACAAAAGACGGAGGGACAAAAAAGTAGAAGAAAGAGAAGAGGGGGGAAGAAGAAAAAGAAGAAGAGGAAGCTGAGTCGGACGACTTACCTGTTGATGTGAGCGGCGTCGAACAGTTACCGTGAGAAGGGTTTGAGACTTCATGCCTATTCGTCCGCAAGGGTTAAAGTTTAGCGCTAAAAGTCTCCGCTTGTTATCTCTTTCGTCTTTTGTTTTGTTTTGTTTTTTTAATGCAAGGGCACAATCTCATGCATCGCACAACATACAAATCTTATACACAAATCCAATGAAAACATTAGAAAATACATAATAATAAAAAAAATTAGGTGTTGCAAACAGAAAGGCGGTCGCACGCCTAGCCTTTGGCAAGTTGCCTGGTCGCCTAGGCGGCGCCTTGATAACTATGGTCTTAAAGACACTTCAGAGACTATTAAGATATTTTATAAACCAGTTTTTATCGGGTTTTAATCGATTTATCGGTTACTAATTGGTTTGGAACCATCATTTTTTGGTTCAAAACCGAAAATGAACCAAACCAATTTCCATTATCTAAAACCCAACCGAACTGATTATATAAACAGATCATTTAATGTTTCTATGTCAATATCTTGGAACTTAAGAGGCTTGCGATCGTCGTAGAAATGTGGTTGTTGAGCTGTAACTGAAAAATTGGAAGATAAATTCAGTAGTTATTCACAAAGCCATTTTAGAAGATAAATGGATTATGTACTTCAGAAAATTGGGATTGCAGATAAAGCAAGTTGGGCTAAGTTCTTAAACTGGGTTTCCAAATATGTAGGATAGGGAAAGCTGTGAAGGAGTGGAAATGAGGATGGGTTAACACTTGATATACTTTTACTCTTTTTATGTTGAAGCATCTATGAATTATTTTTTTTTGTAGACATGGTTCTGTTTATGTTTCTAATGACAAGAAGCCCCAGTATGATTGAAGCATAATCTTGGAGTCCATACATATGGTGGTTGTAATAGGAAGAACTTTATGGCTACTAGAGTTCAGTACAGGAATAAATGTTAACGTGCTCCATTCATATTGAATTATTGTGATGCATTTTCTTTTCTAGCCTTCATCTGGTACTAATCTTCTATTTTAGCTGATATTGTTTCCTTTGAAATCCTCTTGCCTTTTATAGTTTTATATGAACAGGTTAACTTAATCTTTTCCTAATTCCTATCCTGGTTTGCTGTTGGCTGCTTGTACCCTATTTGTCTCTCTATTTTACTTACTGTGAAGAAATGTTACTATTTCATTTTCTGCGCTGTTTGAGACATTAACAGTATTCGTTGTTTGTTTTGAACAGGTCCGCGTTAGCCTTTTGCCGCTATGGTTTGCTGCAGGTACCCTCACTTTGTTCTGTAGCATGAGTAAATGATATTTGGCTCAATTTTTTTCTTTCTGGGGGCCTTCAACAGTATTAGTTAATATAGGTTCATTTTTTCAGGAAAACGGAGGGATTGCTACTTTTTTAAGCTTGCAGATGAAAGCTCTAATGCCATGCTCAATTTATTAAAAGATCCATCCACAACCTTAACTTGTATACTTAGAGAGGGCAAATTCCAAAATCTGAGGATTCGTATAACTGAGTTTACAGAGGTTTACTTCCGAGCTATCTCCTTGTTATTTTTATTTCAATGCCTATGCAAGTTGGACTAGGTTTTTTATGTATTTGATCAGGATCTGAAATTTTGAATCCGATTGAATTTTATCTCATTATGCCCCTACTTGTTGCTTTTACTTCTCACTCTGATGGCTATGGATCTGATAGCTCTTGGATGGTTCTCTCTAACTTTATCCACGTAGATTTACTTTGAGTCAATCTGTTTAAGCTTAATGTGGAATCCCTTTTTGTGTTTTCTTTTTTCTATATTTCTTGTGTTTGCTTTTATTAAGTTCTATAACCTTTCATCTTGATG
Source organism: Protea cynaroides (assembly GCA_028583415.1). Taxonomy (NCBI): domain Eukaryota; kingdom Viridiplantae; phylum Streptophyta; class Magnoliopsida; order Proteales; family Proteaceae; genus Protea; species Protea cynaroides. The sequence continues at coordinate 95,318,435 of CM053266.1, forward strand.
TGAATACAATTGTGTATAGAAGATTGAGTTCTTGTGTTTGGAAAAATCCCAAATTCTTTGCTGAACACTAAAATTGTAAAATTGAAGCAGAATTCAAAACTATTACCAAACGTAGGCTCTGTTTGGTATCATTTTTGTCTTTGGTTTTTGCCTATTTATCAAAAAGTATTTTTGAAAATCATTTTTGATAAAAAATAAAATGTTGTTTGGTAACTACAATCGAAAATAGGTTGTGGAATGAAAAATAGATTCGGTATACCTATGTCTAAAAATAATTTGTGAGCAACCCACAATGTCCTTATAAGCATGTAAAGCCAATCTTCTACTCTTTACATTATTATGGTGTACTTACATCTGATCCCAATAGAATTCACAGGGTAATTTGCAAAGGAAATAGCTGATGTTGCAGTCTTCAAGGTTCCATCTGGAAGAAAGCGGCGGGTGGAGGTTAAGAAAGTAGATGGATCACTTTGGTTCCGAAATGGCTGGCGAGAGTTCTTTCTTTTTTTTTTTAGAGAATAAAATTATATATTCCCATTGGCCAACTGGCTTCCATCAGCATTACAAGTCTCAGTTAACCACTGAGAGGACCCAGACCAAAATGTAATACCCGTACCCTGAACCACAGTCTTAGTAATCCTATGAGCCACTGAATTTACCGATCTAGGAACATAAGAAAAGTAACCGATCCAGTCGGGGGGATAAGACCCCTAATATCCAAAATTACATCATCCAAATAACAATCAAAAGACTGTAAAGCAATCCCATTCAAACAGTTAATGACTTCCAAACTATCAGATTCAATTGCAATCTCCTTAAAGCCTTGCTAACGAGCTATAACTAGAGCTTTTCGAATGGCTAAAGTTTCACTGATCACCACACGATCAAAGCCAACCTCCTCAGCGACTGCAAGCAAAGGATGGCCCAAATGATCTCTGCAAATGAGACCAACAGAACTATCAGTAGAATCCAAAAGATAATGCGGCGTCTGTGTTGAACTTGACTATACCCAATGTAGGAGGTTGCCAAAAAGGCAATAAATTTTGAGAACCTCCAGCCGTCTCCAATGGATGGGTGGCCATATACTCCCCAAAAAGACGAGACGCCATTTGAGTAACTTCCATTGGTTCTGATGAGAGATGCTGAAATACCAAACGGTTATGGAAAAACCAAAGAGACCAATACATAAAAGCAAAGAATGACAGAACCTTCTTCATATGCATTTTAGATATCCCGATGGAAGTTGCAACAATTTGAAGCACCCACTGTGGAAAGGATAAAGATAATCCCGTAGGACTTCCCACCCCATAAGTTGAGGCAAACCATGCTGCCTTAGCAAACTCACACCGAAACAGGACATGTTCAATAGTTTCCTCTGCAAGTCCACAATGAGGACAAAGAATATCAATAGGAACATGCCTCCCAGCTAAGGCAGCATTTGTAGGCACACCATTCACACAGGCTGGCGAGAGTTCTTGAAGTACCACTCAATTTCCATTAGTCAATTTCCATTGACGATGCGCACTGGTTACCCACAACCAGCCTCGATGATGCACCCGCTGAAGAGGTCATCATCTGCAGCCTAGCCATCGATGGACCCATTGAGAACCCCTCCATTCCCAATGCCATGGCCTCGGTTGTAGACACCCCTGTAACATCACCCGAAACCATCCTGAGGCAATCGTAACTCTGGACCAATTAGTTCAACCATCATTACAGAAACCAGACATCAACAGAAAGCTTGGGTATGCATTAAAAGACAGTTATCACTGACTGCAAAAACAACAACAACCCAAAAAAGAAATCGGTCTAAACGACATAAATACTTCCATCTTGCTTCCTACTACTAGGATAAGCATTGGATATTCTGTGATTTAATTTTCCATGAAGAACTGAAGTAAAAATATGGAGAAAAAAAGATGCAATCAAAGTTTAAAAAGGCCTAAGACAAGTGTTATATACATTCAAGTTAGTAAAACAAGAAATGTACCTTGGAGACAATCCAATATCTGTCAAGAACACTGAGAGGTAAGTAAACCAACATGCAGATGTGATGTCATTGAGCATGTAGCCAACACTGTAATGAAACCATAGTTGTCAAGGCGTCAAGGTGAACCAAGGCGATGGAGGCCTGACTGGGCGCCTAGGCAACCAAGGCGCTCGCCTAGGCGACCAAGGCGCTCGCCTAGGCGACCAAGGCGCTCGCCTAGGCGACCAAGGCGACTGCCTAGGCGACCAAGGCGCCCAATTTTCCAAGGTGACCCAAGGCAGCCTGGGCGCCTAGGCATCGCCTAGGCGACGCCTTGACAACTATGAATGAAACACAGACACTCTTCGGAATAGTTTATTGCATGGTTCCTCATATTCCAACCCATGAACCATGTTGACAAACTAGATTACAATTTACAACACATTGAAACATGTCAAAGTTGCTCCACTCTGTAGAAACTCCTGCATGGGAGAGATCAGGTTCAATAATTGAAAGAACAAATTTCACATTCATCTAATCAGATGAATAAGACCTTTTGAAATGCTATCTACAGCCACAGATGCAGACCACTGAATCACATCTTATTCAACCAAATAACACAAAATTGTCAATCCTGCTCCCCATCCACCCGCTACTATGCGACTACTACTACACCCCCTATTAAAGAGGAAACATGCTATGCAGAAACAAACAAACAATGAAATTAAAAATTGAAATAAAATAACGAGCACAACACATTCTAATAACAGATTCACACCTTTGCCACGAACTAAGATTTCTAATAACATATACTATTAAATAGCATCGAGAGAGAGATAGGGCGGGTGGGAGGGATGAGAAGGGAAGGGCAACGGTGATTCTCTCTCACACACAATTGTGTCTATAAATTAGTGCATATTTTCTCCCCCCCCCCCCCAAATTTTCACCTTAGACATTAGGCATTCAACATTATCATCTGAAATGGAGGTTCTAATGGCGTCAATGAGTTGCCGGAAGCCTGCGACGGCGGTGTTTATCTGGAAGATTCTAGTGGCCATGGCTTGAGAAGGGTTCTGAGAGGAACTCCGGCCGACTGACGACCTTTTGCCGTCATTTTGGAAATCTCCGAACCCATGAAAGTCTCCTCTTTTCTCTGAACTCTTAGAATGGTTTAGGAAGAACGATGGTTTTATAAAAAAGTTTCAAATTACTTTCTTACCCTTTGATTAGAACATGTGGTTTTAAGTGATTTGCGCAAAAACAACTAAAATTGATTTTTGACCAAAAATCAAAGAGGTCTCAACTTCTTTTTGAATTTGAGCTTGTTTCTATTTTTTCTTTTCATAAATAGTACCAAAAAATGATACCAAACACCTACAAAAAGAGAAATCTGTCAGAAAAATAAAAACAAAAATGATACCAAAGACAGCCGTAGCACTTCTGAACTAATTTATGAAAATATAGTAATTACTTAAATAAGAAAAAATAACTGATCTGAAAACTATATTTAGAAGTACACGTTTCAGCGGTTCTTTCCAGTAGATGAACTACTGTTGTATCAAACAGGAAAGAATTTATATTTTGCATAAACGTATGAACCAACTTCAATCACATCGATCTAATTCTTGCCAGAAGCAACCAAATTAGTTGAAGCTTTAAGATGACATTTCCCACTTCTGGCCGATTTTAACCCAAATAACAGCCAAAATTTAAATCAGAACTTACTGGAATATAATCTGGCGGTACTTGATTAGGCATAATTCAAAGTCAAATTAGATTTCTCTGCCAGACAACCAATCAGCCTCCAAATCCACAATCTAGGTCAGTTTTGAGTGAAGATTCACTTCCCAAATTCTCAAGAAAAACCAAGTGGATGAAAAGTCAGTGTTAAACTGTTAACAAATTCATATCAGTTCCAAACCACCGTTAAAACAGAGGCTGAAGTTGGAAAACAATACTAGGCAAATTCTGGACCGATTTAGCAACTATAATGGACAGTATTTAGTGACAGAAATTCAGACACAAAGCATGAAATAAGCTGATCACATAATTGGGAAAACTAGAAACTAGCAAATTAGCAACCCAAAATTCCAAGCGCACAAGCTAGGATTGGAACTTAGTGATACACCTGAAAGTGAATTGATGTGGAACTGAAGTAGATGAATAACATAACAGTGAAAGAATGCCAAAGCAGCTAGAAACGACCCTGTTGGAAAAGTTACCACTATCCACACCAGAAATTACCAAAACTCAGAACCAGATTTCCCATTCAAATCTCAAGACTGAACTAAAATGGAGGGGTCGTCCCATATTTATTGTTGGAGATATTGACATTATCCCCTTATCAGTCTTTATTATTAGTTTATTGTGTTATTTTATTCTATTGTGATGTGGTCCAAGGGTTTTTTTTTTTTTTTTTTTTTTTTTGAGGGGGGGTGAATAAATAAATATATTAACAACGCCCTAGAAACAGGGGAAGCAAAGCTAGGTATCCGAAGGATAGAGCCAGGTTTCTTACAAAGCTAGGGCCGAGCCCAGGAAATAACAAAAGGAGAAACCAAAACAGGGGAAGGAAAAGACTAGAGCATTAGCCACCTCAGCCAGTGATCAGATTCCAGGAGGATAGAATGAATCCATCCCTTTTGGAATCCGGGGAGAGGAGGAAACGGGCATTATCAAACCATGCACGTCGAACATAATGGCTTCCCAGATTAGAAAAAGGATCTCGATTTGGCTTCCCACATACGGATGTTTCTTTTAAACCAAAAATGGTATAGTATATCACAATAAAGGCCAGTTATAGTATCACATATTGGTTTTCCTTTGAATTTTTTGGAGATCCATCTCCATTCATGATCAAAAGGCTGAATCTTTCTATAGCCGGCCAACACTTCTCAAGGATTTTCCCTCAGACCCTTTTGGACAAGGTGCACTCAAAGAATAAATGTTGAACATCTTCACTTGAAGCCCAACACAATCCTTCGCTAGTACTTGGAATGATTCCCCTGTTGCACAGAAGAGACTCCGTAGGAAGAGACTAAGTCAGTGCTCTCCACAGAATAAAGCAATGAAGGGGAGAATACCTCTTATAAACCAAACCACATCTAACCAGGCAACTTTGGGGCTGCGGGATCTAACAATCTCCCAAGTGGAGGAAGTGGAAAACATTCCATCCAATGATGTCACCACAGAGTTGTGTTAGATTACAGAGTCCTAATAGATTTAGTATTTCATAGGTTAGAGGGCATGGCACGTTACGAGCCGGCGATCTTTGAAAAAAGAAAGGCAATGACCGTCTCTCTCTTGTGAACACTGATCAAAAGTGGCAAAAGCCGCCGGAATCCTCATTCTTTGTCCATCATTTCTTTTGTATTTAATAAGATCAGCAATAGGAGGAGAAACTCTCATTGATTCTCCCTCTCTCCCTCTCGTTTTCTTCTCTTCTTTCTTCTCCCTTATTTTGTTACATGGTATCAGAATGGGTTTCTGTTTTGAGAGTCGTTTAAAGGTCTTCGTTATGGTTTGCTGCTTCCATTGCTGGTTCTGCTACATCTGAAGGAGTTTTGGTTTATTTTTGAATCTTTGTTTCTGGTTCTACTTCATGGTTTTAAATCCGATGGACAGTTTCTTGTTCTTTGCTTCTAGTCTTCTTATGCGCTGAGATTGGGTTGGAATTGAAGCTTTATGTCATATGCTGCTGTTAAATGGCAAGAAATGGTTTCTTGTTATTCTGGTATGCCTTGTTCTGGCAAAACTTGGCTTCCCCTTCAAGCTCTTTTTTTTTTTTCTGGTATGCCTCTGCTGCCCTGTTCTCACTAAAACCTCATCAGTTTGGACTGATATTTGGGGGATTATTCTCATACCTGTGGGCAACCTTACCTGCTAAACATCAGCTTGAAACCTTGCTGGAATTGTGAGATCTTATTCTGAAACGAGACCTGGGTTTCACCTTACTGCCAATCCTTGTTTCAGTTATTTTTCATTGTTACTTTGTTTTCTGTTTTGCGTCTCTATTGGTTGAACTTCATAAATATGTGGGTTAACTACTTTCCCCTAGAATTTTGAATCGATTGAAGGTTCTATGAGAGAGAAACTTCACCCACAACCTATAACCTGTTTTCGCTTATTTATCTGTCTAGGATGCAAGGTTGAAGAAGGCCCTTAATCGGGACTTTCGAAATTGCCCCACATATCAAAGTAGATCTTTTTTTTGTCCTTCATTTATCCTCCCTTCCCAGTTCCAAACTTCCAACAATACTCCCACACCTTACCCTTAGGGTATTGTACAAGCCACCCCCCTCTCTGCCATTGGAGTCTATTCTCCATGTCCCCAATTTTACCACTAACCTCCTCTCTGTAGCAATTTGACCAAATTTTTTGAATTGTTGTCACTTTTTTTTCTTTTTCATTATCTTTCAAGATTTGGTGACGAAGAGGGTGATTGGCAGTGGACATGAGGTGGATGGCTTAGATCTCCTTGATACCTGAACTTCTCCTCCGAAGGAGGCTTAATCTTTTGTTTGTGGACGTAATGGTCCCAGCACTCTTGATACCATTTTGCATTGGCATAGCCATTGGGGCACCCATCTTTTTTTGTTATGAGAAAAAAGTTACATCATTTTTTTACTTCTTTTCCTGTTTCACATGTGTTTTATTGTGAACCTTCTCTTTACGCTAAACATTGTCATACCCATTATCCTTCTCTTGGTATAGATCTAATTCTCCCTTTCATCTTGTCTACATCGATGTTTGGGCCCTACTCTTGTTACTTCCTTACTTAGCTTTCATTATTTTGTATCCTTTATTGATGATTTATCTTGCTTGGTTCTTCATGTTGAAACAAAAAAGTGATGTTTTTGATGCTTTTAAAAATTTCTATCAATTGGTAAACACACAGTTTCAAACCCGGATTCAATTTGTTCGTTCTGATTTTTTTTTTTGGGGGGGAGTATATATATGGGGGACTTCAGACCTTTTTTTACTGACCACGGGATCATTCATCAGCTGGCTTGTGTTGACACTTACCAACAAAATGGGGTGGTCAAATGAAAAAACCCTCATTTGTTGGAGGTTGCTAGAAGACTATTGTTTGTGTTGAATGTCATCCTTAGTATATAGGACTCTTATATTTGTTTTATTTCCTTTTATTTTCCTTTGTTTATTTTCCTTTGTTAACTAGGACTCTTTCTTTCCTAAGTTCACTAGGACTCCTAGTCTCTCTAGGACTAGGACTCTTTCTTTCCTAAGTTCACTAGGACTCCTAGTCTCTCTAGGACTAGGACTCCTATTAGATTGTAATCTCTTTTCTCTTTTCTTATAAATAAAGGAGAGATGGTGGGAGAACTTTAACTCTCACTTATTCTTTTTCTTAATCAACATGGTATCAGAGCCATAGATCATTGCCTCTCTCTCTTCTTCTTCTTCTTCTTCTTCTTCTCCTCCTCCAAACCTTGCCGCCAGTTCATGAGTGCCTTCTACAGGGCCTGCCGACACCACCTCTGGTTACCGCCAGCCTGAAAACCTCCTAGAACCCTAGCTGCCACCACCTGTACCTGGAATCTATTCCTAACCTGTCCTAAACCCTAGCTGTGTTTGCTACCTCCACCACAAATAGCTCCAAACACTTAGTTCCAAACCCTACTACTAGCCTAACCTACCTACAGGCAGCTTTATCCTATTTAAGATTGTTTCCATGCCCTAAATTTTTTTTTCAGGATTATTTATTGATATGAGGGCTGCTGTCTACCATGGATTAGTTTGAGATCCTAATTTCTTTAGCACCAACAACTTATGTGCTGCCTTATTGGCTGGACAGCAGCTCCAACTTTTTATGGGATCATATTGTGACCCAGATTTATGGTTTTGATTTCTGTTTACAATAGAGATCGACAAATATTTTTTGGATAGATCAACATCACAGCAACAGGTCGTCGGTTTCAGATCTTTATTCCCCAAAGAGATCCATATTACCACATTGGTTCAAGGTAATTTTATTGGGGTCCTGCTGCAGTTTTATTATTCTGTTTTTTTTTTTATATATTACTCCGATCTATCCTTTGGTGCTTGTGATGTCTTCTGAAATTACATCCGCTGGTATGGACTTTTACAGAAAGGAACATTTGACCATTCCCACCAATACCACAAAACTCGATGGTGGTAACTACCTAATGTGGTCTAGGGCTACACAACTTTCTGTCACTGCTCGAGGGTTATCTGGGTATCTCACAGGAGCCAAAACTAAACCCATTACTGACGATACTACTCTGGACAAATGGAATGCTGAGAATTCCTTAGTAATGCAATATCTTCTTAATTCCATGCAACCTGCCATAGCCGAGGGATACCTCTTATTGGATACTGCTGCACAGATCTGGAAGTCTACAAAGGACACATATTCCCAGGTTGGGAATGATGCCTTAATTTATGCTATGCAAAAAAAGGTTCATGAAACTACTCAAAAAGAGATGACTGTATCTCAATATTATACTCAGTTGAGGAGCCATTGGCAGGCCATTGATTTTTATGACTCCATACATGTCAAGTGTGAAGAAGATGTTACACTGTTTAAAAAACGGAAAGAAAAATACAGAGTTTATATCTTTCTAGCAGGATTGAATGTTGAGCTTGATCCTATTCGCTCACAAATCCTAAGTAAGGATCCTTTCCCTACTCTAGAGCAGGCATATGCTATGGTTCAGCTTGAAGACCAAAGGAGAGCTACTATGTTATTGCCCTCTATTCCTGATAGGTCTGCTCTCCAGACATATACTCCAGCTCCTAAGGGTCCTACTCCACCCAGAGATACCGTTAAATGTGAGCATTGTGGTAAACCCTGGCATACTAAAGACACATGCTGGAAACTCCATGGGAAACCAGCAGACTTTGAAGCCAAGAGACGTGACAAACTTATGCAAAAAAACAAGACTTTCAAGGGTTCACAGGCACATCAGACTGCAGCTCATCAAGTTGCTGATCCCACGGTTCCACTGCAAGATAATCAGATACTTCAGGCACTTGGTCGTTTGCTCCAACCACCCTCTGCTGCTCCTTCCGTACCACCATCTGTTATTGCTCCTACTTCTACCACTCCAGGTTCTCACCTTGCCCATTCAGGTATGTGTTTCAGTGGCCACTGTGCGTCAATGGTCTCTAATCCTTGGATTATTGACTCTGGTGCCACGGATCATATGACTGGTAACCATAGCCTATTTCATGAGTACTTCCCTAATCCTGAAATTAATACTGTTCGTGTGGCCGATGGGACTCTCTCCTATGTCTCAGGGACCGGTTCCATCCAATGCACTCCTTCTTTAGCTTTGCAGTCTGTTCTTCATGTTCCAAAATTTAATATCAATCTAATGTCTATTAGTAGTATTACCTCTACTCTAAAATGCAAAGTGACGTTTTTTCCTTCTTATTGTCTGTTTCAGGATCTGGAAACAGAGAAGACGATTGGATGTGGTAAGATGCAGGGTGGTTTGTATTTGCTTGAGGAAGGTATCCCAAAGTCAGTTTCAGCCTCCCCAAGCCTAGTACATCAACTTTATTCAGCATCTTCTGATCTCCAACGATGGCACCAGCGGCTCGGGCATCCATCATTTAATGTTTTAGCAAGTCTTTTTCCCTCTTTAGCATATAAATGTAAACGAGACGAGTTTTTTTGCGAAGCTTGTATTCTAGCTAAGCAAACTCGTTCTTCGTATAGTCATACCTCTAAACGCAGTAGTACTGCCTTTCATTTAGTTCATTCTGATGTTTGGGGACCAGCCATAACTACTTCCATTACTGGTCACCGTTGGTTTGTTACATTTATAGATTGTTATTCTAGAACCACTTGGGTTTACCTCTTACATACTAAAAGTGAAGTGTTTCAGTCCTTTCATCTGTTTCACCAAATGATTAAGACTCGGTTTCAAGCTTCTTTAAAGATTTTTCGGAGTGACAATGGCAGAGAATACATGGATGGAGAGTTTCAACATTATCTAGCGGATCATGGTATTTTGCACCAGACAAGTTGTGTTGATACTCCTGCTCAGAATGGGGTGGCAGAAAGAAAGAATCGCCATCTCCTTGAAGTGGCTCGTGCTTTGATGTTTGCCCGCAATGTGCCACCACAATATTGGAGTGATGCTATCCTTACCTCAGCCTACCTTATCAACCGTGTTCCAACCCCAGTCTTGGATCATCACTCTCCTTTACACCTTCTTTTGTGTGATGACTCCCATATTGTTCCTCCTAAGATCTTTGGCTGCGTATGCTATGTGCGCAATCATCGCTCTCCAGGAAAGCTAGAACCCCGTGGTTTTCGTTGTCTTTTCTTGGGATATTCTCCAACCCAGAAAGGCTATAAATGTTACCACCCCCCCACCCGTCGCACTTTCGTCTCCTTGGATGTTATCTTTTATGAGCACCTCCCTTACTACCCAGCGTCCCATTTTCAGGGGGAGCCTAGTCTTCAGGAAGATAGGCCTATCATCATGCCTATGCCCTCTCCCCTTCCATTTCAGGGGGAGACATCACCTCCTCCATCTCCTCCTGAGTCTTCACCTGAGCCTCCATTACCTTTTACTGAGCCTTCACCTGAGCTTACATCACCTTCTCCTGAACACTCTACTGAACAAATTCTCGTGGAGACACCTCGCCTTCAAGTCTACAGCCGTACTAGACTCAAGCAGGGAAGGACCACCACCATCAACGCACCTACACACATCCCTTCGTCAGCTCTGGATCCGGAAACTGTTTCAGAACATGAGATCCTTCAGTCTGGTAATATTCTTCCCTCTGAGTCAAATTTACCTATTGCCCTTCATAAAGGCACTAGGTCCTGTACTCAACATCCTATATCTCAGTATGTTTCGTATAAATCATTGTCTCCTTCATATCTTGCTTTTATTTCTACTTTGTCTTCTGTGTGTATTCCCAAACATTGGCAGGATGCAATTACAGATGCGAGATGGAAGGCAACTATGATAGAGGAAATGACTGCCCTAAGAAAAAATGAGACATGGGACCTAGTTGAACTTCCACCAGGGAAGAAGACTGTTGGGTGTAAGTGGATCTTTACTGTAAAGCAGAAAGAAGATGGGTCTGTAGACAGATACAAGGCCAGATTAGTTGCCCGTGGATTCACACAGACTTATGGAATCGACTATCAGGAGACCTTTGCCCCAGTAGCAAAAATGACTACTATCCATGTCATTTTAGCTTGTGCAGTACACTTTGATTGGGATCTACAACAGCTGGATGTAAAAAATGCATTTCTTCATGGGGAGTTAGCAGAGGAAGTGTACATGGATATTCCTCCAGGCTTTACCTCATCAGCCACTGAGAAAAAAGTTTGTAAACTGAAACGATCTCTCTATGGACTTAAGCAATCTCCTAGGGCATGGTTTGAGAGATTTCACAGAGCTATGACTTCTGTAGGCTACAAACAAAGCAATGCTGATCATACATTGTTCATTAAGCAAAGGGAGGGCAAAATTACTATTCTTATAGTATATGTTGTTGATATTGTGATTACTGGTAGTGATGATGAAGATATTAGACAGTTGAAGATCTTCTTGGGAAAGGAGTTTGAAGTCAAAGACCTGGGAAAACTGAGATATTTCCTTGGGATTGAGGTTGCTCGCTCCACCAAAGGTATCTATTTGTCTCAAAGGAAGTATATACTTGATCTTCTCTCAGAAACAGGTCTCTTAAGGTGTCGGCCTTGTGAAACACCAATCGATTCTAATGTCAAATTGCAAGAAAAGACCGGTACACCAGTTGACAAGGAACAATACCAACGACTAGTTGGAAAGTTGATATATCTGGCTCATACTCAACCGGATATTGCTTTTGCAGTGAGCTTGGTGAGCCAATTTATGCATGACCCTTATACTTCTCATATGGATGCTGTTCTACGCATTTTACACTATCTCAAATCTGCTCCTGGAAGAGGAATCCTACTGACCTCTCAGGGTCATCTCAGAGTCGATGACTACACTGATGCAGATTGGGCAGGAAATCCAGATAGAAAATCTACTTCAGGATATTGTACCTTTATTGGAGGGAACCTAGTGACTTGGCGCAGCAAGAAGCAGAATGTGGTTGCCCGTTCAAGTGCAGAGGCTGAGTTTAGAGCTATGGCTCAGGGAATATGTGAGTTGTTATGGTTGCAAGGATTACTCAAGGATCTGGGAATCCATACTACCCAGCCTATGAGGTTATTTTGTGACAATAAGGCTGCAATCAGTATTGCTCACAATCCAGTGCAACATGATAGAACCAAGCATGTGGAAATTGATCGTCATTTTATCAAGGAAAAATTAGATAGTGGACAGATATGTGTTCCATACGTTCAGTCCAGTGATCAAGTGGCTGCCATCTTTACAAAAGGACTCCCAGCGAAGCAATTTCATCCATTATTATCCAAGTTGTGCATGGCTGACATATATGCACCAACTTGAGGGGGAGTGTTGAATGTCATCCTTAGTATATAGGACTCTTATATTTGTTTTATTTCTTTTTATTTTCCTTTGTTTATTTTCCTTTGTTAACTAGGACTCTTTCTTTCCTAAGTTCACTAGGACTCCTAGTCTCTCTAGGACTAGGACTCCTAGTCTCTCTAGGACTAGGACTCTTTCTTTCCTAAGTTCACTAGGACTCCTAGTCTCTCTAGGACTAGGACTCCTATTAGATTGTAATCTCTTTTCTCTTTTCTTATAAATAAAGGAGAGATGGTGGGAGAACTTTAACTCTCACTTATTCTTTTTCTTAATCAACAGTTTGCTATGCGTGTTCCTAAGACTTTTTGGTTTGATGCTCTTCTTATTGCGGCCTTCTTAATTAACTGCATGTCTACTGGCATTCTTTCCTTTAAATCCCCCTTGGAAGTCTTGCATCCTCATAGTTCCGCTTTTCCTCTACCTTCGAAGGTGTTTGACTGTATTTGTTTTGTGCATGTGAATAAATCTGCCTGCACCAAACTAGATCCTAAGGCCCTTAAGTGTATCTTTTTTGGCTATTCCTCTTCCTTTAAAGGGTATAAATGCATCATCCATCTTCCAGGCGGTAGCTCTTGTCCAAGGATGTCACCTTTCTTGAGTCAGTTTCCTTCTTTCAATCACCTCTTCAGGGGGAGAATTTTGGTGGTAAAAGTGGTTAAGAGGTGGCCCCAAGTCCAATCATATCAATTCCTCCTTTTCTGATTGAGATTAAGCATAAGGGTGTTGATATTACTGAGGGGGAGCATATTATGGATGTGACTGAAGGGGTGCATGGTGAGGACTGAGGATGTGACTGAGGAGGAACATTGTGATGGTCAAACAGATATGAGACAGGGGGAGTTACTTGTGCACACTAGGAGAGGAAGAAGACTTGTCAGGAACCCACTTTGGATCCTCATCGCGAGCCACACATCTTTGAGTTAGGTAATCCTCCCTCTTTTCCTTCAGATTAAGACCTCTCTATTGCTGTCCACAAATGCACACAGACTTGTACAAGTTGTACTAATCCTATAGCCAAGTTTGTTTTCTATCATGCTCTCTTACCTATAGGCACTGCTTTCTCTGTAGCTCTTTCCTTTACTTTTATCCCAAAAATGTTGTTGACGCTATGTCTGCTCCCAAGTGGAGGGAAGCTATGAGTGAAGAGATGATGGCCTTTGAAAAGAACCACACTTGGGATTTTGTTGAGCTCCCAAGGGGGAGAGTCTCTGTTGGATGCAGATGGGTCTATACTTTTCGATCCGATGGCATGGTCGAGAGATACAAGGCTAGACTTGTTGCCAAAGGATACACTCAAGTTTGTGGGATTGACTATCAGGAGACATTTGCTCTTGTGGCCAATCATAATTCCATAAGAGTTCTCCTATCTTTGGCTGCTTGGCCCTTAGATCAGTTAGATGTCAAAAATGTATTTCTCCATCGAGACTTAGAAGAAGAGATATACATGCATCCTCCCCTAGGGTTCAAGTTTCATTTGCTAATGGAATGGCATGTCACTTAAAGAAAACCTTGTATAGTCTCTATCAGTCCCCGAAGGCTTGGTTTGAGAGGCTTAGACATGCCATCTTGGGACATGGATATTGTCAAAGCCAAGTAGATCACACCTTGTTTATAATGCCGAGTGGTGATAGCATCACTTCTCTACCTAGCTCACCATTTTGAGATTAAGGACCTTGGACCTTTGACATATTTATTGGGTGTTGAGGTTTCAAGATCATCGAAAGGGATCAACATTTGTCATAGGAAGTTTGTGTTGGTCCTACTCAAGGAGATTGGTTTTCTAGGTTATAAGCCAGCCACTTCTTCCATTGTCCAAAATCGTAAGCTAAGTGATGACTGTGGACAGCCCCTAGTTGATGTGAAGAAATATCAGAGATTGGTTAGTAAATTGACATATATTTCCCTCATTCACCCAGATATTGCCTATGCTGTTGGGATGGGGAGTCAGTTCATGCATGCTCCTTAGATGCTGTATACCATATTCTCAGATATTTGAAGTCCAGTCCTGACAAGGGACTTCTGTACCCTAAATATCTTCAATCACCTGAAGATTGAGGCATTCACCGATGCTGATTGGGCATGATCCATTTTTGATAGGAGAAAAACATCTGGTTATTGTATCTTTGTTGGTGACAACTTAGTCAAATGGAGAAGCAAGAAACAATTTGTGGTTGTCAGGTCTAGTGCTGAAGCTGAATTTAGGGCTATGGTTTATGGAGTTTGTGAGTTTCTGTGTTTAAAGAAACTTGTTCAAGAACTGGAATTTGAAACCAAGGGACCAATGTGCTTGTATTGAGACAACAAAGCTGATATTAGCATTGCCCACAATCCTGTGTAGCATGACCGGACCAAACATATCGAAATTGATAGGCACTTCATGAAAGAAAAGATTGATTCTGAATTCATTTGCATTCCATTTGTGTGGACGGGTGAATAAGTGACTGCTATCTTCATTAAATGACTGATTCCTCTCCATTTCAGTGGCCTCTTAGGCAAGCTGGGATGTGTGATATATACTCCCCAGCTTGAGGGGGAGTGTTGGGAATATGTTTGTAGGGGTTTATTTGTCATATGGTATCATAGGTGTATTGTGCTGTTTTATGTATTAGGGTAGTAATGTAATCTGTACCTTTTAAGTTAGGGATTCATAATATAAGTGAGGTTTGTGTCCAAATCGACATAACACACTCCTCCCTCATTCTCTCCTTTCTCTCCTCTCTTTCTCTTCAACCGCAACTCCTTCCTTCCTCTTTCTACTTCATCTTTTTTCTTTGTGCTCAATATTCAACTCCTTCCGGATGTAGCCTGCAGCCGGCAGCATCAGGCGGTAAGGTCCTGAGCGAAAATTGTTTCTTCTAATGTGGGACCCACTTGTATCATTTGGCACCTCCATTTAGGTGTCCAATGGCATCTGACCAACCGAGTGGACCCTCCTGACTAATTTGGGAATATTCAAATAGACTTATCTCCAATAATTGGATTTAATTAGTTTCAGCTGACAGAGGTCAGTACGAGCAATTAGGCCTCAGTCTATAAAGCCTATAAATAGGGGATGAGGGCTCAAGCCCTCATTTATTGTTTCCCACGAATTTAGAGCGAGAAAGGAGAGAAAAGAAGGGGGAAGGAAAGAAGGAAGAGGAGAAGGGCTTTGGAGCTTGGATCCTCTATTTACCTTGGAGTAGCATTTGGAGCTGCTCTTGGCTTCATTGGTGTTCACAAGGTAAGACCTCTATCCCAAGCCCTTGGAATCTCTATTCTCAACCCTCGAATGAATGTATAGACCTAGATATCTAGGGCTTAGAGCCTGGGGATTGATGCCCTAGCCTCTATTAGCTTGGGTAATACTCCTCCCTAGCTTTTCACCATAGGAATGACCTAGAATATGAAACCGTAGCTTGGGATTCATTTAATCCTAAGGTTTCAATGAGGTTAGTGATACCCAAAGGCCCATAAATCGGCCCATTCATGTTCCCCACCAAGTTGGGAAGGCCATGATTGCAATTAAGATGAAATCCCAACTAGAATGGGTTGAAAACCGACTCCCGGACTAAGAAAAGCTCCTATGGGATGCACCTACTAGTCGCAAAACCCGCAACCAGTAGCATCATCCGGTAGATGCTCCACATCTAGGGTAGAATGCTGGAACCTACCAGCCGCAAAAGCCTACAACTGGTAGCATCAACCTGTAGCTTCTAGCAGGTTTTGTCAAAATCGTAGAGGCTACCAGCTACACCTACCGGTTGCACTATTAGCAGGCAACCTGCAACCGGTAGAGAGTATTTGCCTATAAAACATTAGGACTTTAAGGAATTTTTGGGAATCTTACACTTATCATTAATTACTCAAATTTAACACGTTTAGGTAAATCTTTTGGGTAATTTCACGGGGGAACTCACATGCTATCGGAGTTCCAGTTGCAAGCACCGTTGATGTGAGTGGGTTTGGTTTGAATTTTTTTACGGAATGTTTATAAACTGTCATGTGTGAACATGCCATGTTATGCTTGATATGATTGTATATGTGTTACCAAATTACTGCTATGCCATTGTCATGCATTTGTATTATCACTTGCTTATTATTACCTCTTGTTTATTATTGATGGGTATTGGTTGTTGGATGTTTACTTTGCTTATATGGAGTCTGGTGTGGCCAAGGGTTGTTCTGGTACCGTGATTGCCATGTGAGCCTTGTCTTTTGTTATCGTACACTTGTTGGAACCTGATGTGGCCGATGATGGTTCTGGTACCATGACTCCCACAAGTGTACAACTTATGGGTAGTAATGATTGTTGTTATGTAGAATTGTATCTGGCTAGGTGGATGTCCCCAAGTGACTACACCCCTTCCAAAGGGGGTATGTATTGCGGTATGTCCATTATAAAGGATATGGACATGGTCTTGCGATACCCCTTTCTTGGTCGAGGTTCGTTTGCATGTCGGGATGATATCTTGGATGATGCCGATGCGTCTGTAAACCAGACTCCAGGAAAGGGCCTATGTTAGGGTTGGGTGGGTGTTGCGCAACGTAATGTGGCGATACTAAATCCATCCCCGCGGTGAGGGTTTCTGTTCGACGGAGTGGGCTATGCCCAAGACATTGTTTGTTTTTCATAAAACTTGACTTGACTTAGTTAATCTATTCATTTATCATATCTTGTCTGTTTACGTGATCCCAACCCCTTGCTGAGTTTGTTGAAGGCTTGAAGCTACCCCCATGTGCGTGTTTCTTTTTAGATTCTGATGTAGGTTACGTTGTAGCCGACTATGTGGACGCACCCTATGTTGTAGAGGACTACAACGAGGATGCGGTGGATCCGGCTTCTGAGGTACGTGCCTCCGACTGCACCTGTGATGCCTGTGCTTATGGGGGCCAGACTTGGTTATTTTGGGTTACTTTGATACTGGAATGGATGTCCATATTTTGTATATTTTGATATTATACTAGATGTATACCAACTAGATCCATCAGTTTACATTACAACTCTAATTATATTATAAAGTTTTCTGTTTGTTTACTAATTTACTTTGATTATGTTGTTATTTTGTGGAGGGTGAGCCTTGTTGTGACGGTAAGATTGTCATATTGCAACTTGGTGGTCACGGGTTCGAAACATAGAAACAGCCTCTCCATGTTGTAGGGGTAAAGCTGTGTACATTATACCCTCCCCAGACCTTGCAGTAGCGGGAGCTCGTGCACTGGGACTGCCTGTATGTTGTTATTTTGTGATTGTTGATGTGATGTGGTGCCACTATATTGAGATCCTGACAGTAGGTTGGGATGGCGGTAAGCATCCTAGTCATAGCCCCGGTGTTTCGGGAGTATGATGACATTGAGCCTGTCTGGGAGATTTCCTCTCGAAAGACTGGCAGACCCAGTTGCACTCCCTTGCAAGGGGTCTGATTGGTCTCATAATAAGCCAGCAGTGCCTAAGGATTCCTTCTTAAATCCTGGAAGAGAATGAACACCCAAAAAACAGATGGGTTATGCTTTCCATGGCCCACCAGCAGAGAGCAGTTGCACTGTACTGGCAGATGATGAAGAAGAAGGATGTCTCTGGTAACTATTAATATAGCAGAAGAAAGAGAAAAGAAGAGAAGAGAAGAGAAGAAGGAAAAAATTAGAGAAATTGAAGAGGAAGTCACCACGGGGGGTTTCTATGAACAACGTTCTACATATTGTTTTGTTTAATGGAAAAAATGATATGGTGTACCACTGAATACTATACTCCATGCACATGTGGTACTTACAATATATTGTTACATGAGCGAAGCCTAGCTTGTTCATTTATGAGTTAAGTGGGTCTTTAGAACTTCTGGTTTGAAAGTATTATGGTCAAGGAATCAAGTATCCTATCGTATCGGCCGATACATATCAGTATCGACATGGGCCGATACAATACACATACGATACTTCTCTCTTTCTTTTATTTTATTTTATTTTTATTTTTTTTAAAGGATGTTGTGTTGGGCTGTATCGAATCAAAACGGGTCAATACGCACGATACAGTACGATGCGCTGCGATATGGGCGATACGTTGTGAAAACGTATTATTTAATATGAATGATTTGGCTTTGGAAAAATGTGACCGTATCTGTTCGTATCGAGCTTTATTGGACCAATATGGGTCGATACACCTCAATACACACTAATACAGTTTGATACGAATTATTCAGTTCAAAAGTTCCGCAATGGTTTAAAAATCCGTATGTGGTTGATACATGGTCGATACACGGTTGATACATGGTCGATACACGTCGATGCATGGTCGATACACGTCGATACCCCACTTCGAGTGTCGATACTCATCGATATGCTTCTTATTTATTGAGTTTCGACTTTCTAGTTTTTCACCGAGTGGAAAAAGGAGAAGTGGGTGTTCAAATCGACAAAGAATCTCAACCTTTTGAGTTTCTTTAACCTAGGGATTTGATTTGTTATTGAAAAACAACTTGATATCAAACAACAAAACTTGAATAAAATCAACTTTCTCCTTGCAATCAATCTGTGAAGAAAAAGTTGAAGAAAACAAGATAAGTACCTACAACTCGATTTTTTTTCTACCAAATATTAGTATGAATGAGTTGATTAGTGTTGCTTATTCATATTGTTTTTATGCTTTAAAATGGTGTTTTGCATGTTCCCTAAGCATTCCCTTGCGTATCTTGCCTGTATCCTAGCGTATCCAACGTATCCATGATACAATACAATACGTCTCTTAAAATCGCCTGATTGATACGCTACCGATATGCAATACTTTAATCCTTGGTTATGGTTAGCATTACTTGAGGGTCGATCTGAACTGTGTAAATACGCTACCACTGATGTGAAATTTCGTCAAAGTGAGTAAAGCAGTATGATACGCCTAAAGTCCAAAATTATGTATTTTCTATGCTGTTGATGTAACCTTGTGGTTCAAGTGACTGAAAATTGTCAAATGCATGGGGCTGTTTGCCAGACAAGGTAAATGTTAAAATCAAAGTTGACTTTGCTGTGGTATATCTGGAAGCCAGTTCAGGAATGGCTGTGCAACATTTAAAACAATGGATTTGATACCATAAATATAGATTGTGACTTGTGGTTTACCTGTTTTTCCTGCATTATTATGGTCATCAACTAGCAGTTACAGCTGCGATGATTAAGCAGCCTGGAACGTAGGAGAACCCTCTGATCTTCTCCAGCTAATTATGCTTGGACAGAGCCAGAGGTTTGGGGATTTTATTTTTCTTGTTAGGACAAACGAGCTAGGGCTGGGTTTACTTTCCTTTTCATGGCAAAATAGTGTCAGTAACATTTTCTGGCAACTTCTACTCTCTTAGCTACCTATTTTGTGTGTGTAACGGTGATCCTTAATCATTTCAAAATGGCAGCAACATACCTTTTGTTATTTCTTTCTATTGAAGAATCCTAGGAATGATTGATTCGCGCACAATACATTTTTGGTCAATAAATCAGAAGTAATGAGAGCTGTAATTTTATGTACATGTAAAGAACTCAAACGTGACAACAGTATGACAATACGATATGATGACAATGCGGCTGTTGTCTTTGATCTAGAAGGAAATCCAGTCATAAAAGAAAGAATGTTGGGGCATTAGCACGGATTCATTTGAAATTGTTGTTCAATGAATGCTTCGACGAAGCCTGAACGAAGAGGATCGGAATCAATTGGAGTCCAGTCGCGAGGTTTGAATAGTAGGTATGAATCATAGTTCAAATATTTCTTGATCTATTCCATATATTCCGTGTTCCAGTTACTAAAATGAATATCCGATGAGGTAGAAATGAATGAAATCTTTTTGTTATTTCTTCATCATTTAGGGATGATTTCTATTTAATAGTCTTTGACTATGGGTGTGAGCCCCGAAAGCTTTTGGTGCTTTGGTAGGGCAGCCCTTAAACCAAAAAGAGGCGACTTCCCCTATCTCTGCATTTTACTCTCTATTTTTCCTGCCTCAAACAAAATGAAAATAAAGGGGAGGTCTATGCATTCGATGTCACTACGAAAGGGTCTGTCAATAGCATAGCTTTTTCTTTCCCGGGT
Source organism: Protea cynaroides (assembly GCA_028583415.1). Classification (NCBI taxonomy): domain Eukaryota; kingdom Viridiplantae; phylum Streptophyta; class Magnoliopsida; order Proteales; family Proteaceae; genus Protea; species Protea cynaroides. Next base: position 95,338,932 of record CM053266.1, read on the forward strand.
CTCTTTTTGGAAGACTCTAATACTGAATTGCATTGAGGTAGTGATGGCACATTGAAATTGGATACTAAGCACGGAAGTATTTGGGAGAGCTGGCTTTTAGGGATGGGTGATTCCGGAGAGTCCTCCCCGCCACATGAGCTACCGGGGGCAACGTCACTGCTGCACTCAGCTCCCATGCTATGCTGGTGTGGAGCTGCCGGTGAATGTGGAATGGCTATTGTGAAGGTGGGCAAGAGCCTGCAGGATTTTTTTTTTTTTTGGGGGGGGGAGTAATTTTTTTCCTTTGGATTATCTTGTCACCACTCATTAATCATCTTAATTATGAAAAACAAAGACTCTTAAGTATTTTGGTATTGTTTATTTATATTAAGGACCGGGTTGGATCTAGCAGAATTGGCCCATTTGATAAGAAACTTCAGTCTCAAGGCACTATATGTTATTTAAATTCTTTCTACTGTTCCTTACCAAGCTATGACCAAGTTTTCAAGGTTCAAATCATTATTGATTTGGTTTAGGTTTCTGAATTCCCATTACATGCTTTGTTTACGTGTGGAAGACAACCAGGCTATACCTGATGATGTTCATTGAGTTTGTTTCTTTTTGGGTGGATAAACTTGTCTTAGTTTTGATTTCTTGAATATAAATTTAAATGTGTTTTACCACCGTAATTTGCACTGAGTTTTGGGAAAGAGCAAGGGAATAAATGCTAAATGTATTCTGCACACTACACATTCACCATGAAGATGTTCCTGGAAAGGAACACCTAATGAAAATTGTACACCCTTAATCTTGCTTTTCTCTCCCTTTAACTATGTCTTATTGAGTTCAGTGGCCAGTTATTGTGTCAAACGCGCCTTTATCCTTTTCTAAATGCATTCTTACTGAAAACATATTTCTGACTTCGAACGGAATAGATTTTTTCACCTTTTTTTTATGTCTTGTGCGTGTTGAAATTCCAGTTCTGTTTCATAAAATCATGACTGTAGAGCTCATTTATCTCCTTTTTATGTACAGAAAGTGGATCTGTCAGGTTGTCCGCAGATAACATCAGCTTTTCTGCTATTGGCACTTTGCTCATATAGGATGGAACCCTTATTGCAGAGTGTTGAACAATCATTTAATGAGCTTCAACAGCTTGATGGGGATAAATATTGTATCTCACGATGTTTGGGTCAAAATTTGTCTTTTGAAGCAGTGCATGTAGTGGACATTTCCAATTGTACAGGGATGCATTTTGAAGCTGCCATTGAGCTCTTCCACAAATTGTTCCCTTCATTGAGAACGTTGAAGGCATCTTACTGTCTGAAATTCAGGATGAGTACTCTGTATCATTTGGTTCAGAAATGCCCTCTGGTTGATGAAGTTGACTTAACTGTTGATGTCAGTCCAGCAATGCCGATGCAAGTATCAACAATATCTGCTAATATTGAGAGTTTCAGAGATTTAGGTGGTGCCTCATACAGGGTGTTAAGAGATGAACTATCATTTTCAAGTATAACAAAGCTCACATTAAAGGGCCGAAGTGATATTAATGGTAAGGCATTATACCTTTCTGATGCTATTTTTGATTGCAGAGCTTGGTGGCCCAAGTGGATGGGTGTAATACTGGATGGGCCATATCGGCTTATGGTGTTGCAATAGATGGTCCAATCATTCCGACATTTGTTAAGGGATGTGCTACGCCTCCATTGGAAATTGGAACCCTCAAAGCAATTTTGTTGTTTTTAGCTTGTCAGATTATCAGATGAATAATTTAGGAAAAGTCATTCATGTTGGCTGAGTTATTGCTGTGTTAATTGCAACTTATGCATTTGTGAAACATCAACTGTTCCTGGGATGTGTGGGGTCTCCGGGACAGATATGGGTATATCTCCTTTGAGATTCGCCTAATTTTTGTAATGGCTTTTGATGTTGCTTTCTGCTTGTCTACTTAATTTTCAATATCTCATTATTCACCCTACTAAAAATATATATTCTGATGGTAATGCCAGATATGGACCTTCAAAGAATTTCCTCATTCTTTGCTTCTTTGTCCCACTTGAACATTAAAGGTTGCACATCTGTTACTGATGTGGGTATATCCAAACTCATATGCAAATGCAAGGAGCTTCTTTCTCTTGTTGTTTCTGATACTCGCTTTGGAAGAAATTCAATTCTATCGCTGTGTTCATCCTTTCCTTCGGATGGTTTTCCTGTGGTGCATTGCGAGCAGAAGAATCCAACATCATTGGCTTTCAAACTTCAGAAACTTAACATTGGTGGTTGCAAGAGTGAGTGATTTTAGCTTTCATGATGATAGACATCCTTATAATATGCATGTGTTCCCACACATATACATGTACACGGAAATGCACATGTGCACATTCATTCAAATAATGTACCTACAAGCAGTCAAGCATACATACATGAAAGGACAAATCAAAATCATAATGTATTTTGACCAGGAATACCTATGTATATATGTTCTAGTATATTTAAGTTTCTACTTTTTCTCCTTTCCAATCCTATGACTTTTGGCAGTTAAGCTCTAAAATTCACAGCCAAAAAGACTAGAACAGAGCTCTTTCTTTTGAAGAATTTTCTGTAGCAATCACCATCAGCCTCCTAAAATGTGCAAGATAAGCATACAGAACTTTCTTCTAAAGCCCAATGGTTGACTTAGTACAATGGGGGTTGGGGCCCAAGTAAGATCGAGGAGCATATAAGAATTTATGTTGCTGCTAGGCTAAGGGAGTTAACTAGGTTCCTCTTTTTTCATTGTATAATTTCTCTTGATTTGGGCTGCAAGGTTATTCAAGTAATTTGGGACTTTGGGTCCTTACAGGCTTGAGTGGCCATTTCCATTATGGCATTACTAGATAATGTTGTATTTTTAGGTAGTAAAGATGATTACTTCTCACACTTGTGATGGATCATTTCTTTGTAGGTGTTGATGAAGCATCTTTGTTACAGTTGTTATCTCACACACACCTTCTTAAAAGTTTGTGCATGAGGAGTACTGTTCTAGCTGATGATGCTCTCTATAACTTTTTGGGATCATCGTTGGAGAGGCTTGATGTTTCAGATACCATGGTATGTTTACTTGCTGAGGAAGCCTTTTTGTTATTTTTATGTCTATAATTCTTTTGTCTACCACCTTGATTCAGAATTTACAAACTGCTAAATGATAATTGATGTCACTCTCACACACGTTTGGTTCTGGAGGATTTAAGCTCCTTGAAACCATGGATCAAAATCTTGGTGAGATCTCGAGATTCCCGAAGTTGTCGAACAGGTCAAGATGAGATCTCACACGAGAGTCTCGACCAGTTCTCGACTGGTCCTGATATTTTGACAGGTCAAGATGAGATCTCACATGAGTGTCTCAACTGGTCCTGATATTTTTGACCAATTCTCGACTGGTCTTGACATAATGTATGAATTATGATCGTATAATCTACTTGACTACTTTGGGTTTTTTTACTATGATAATTAACTAATTAAGTACTATTATGTTTATTTTTCTCCTAAAATATAATTTTACTAGCTCATTTAGCTTTCTTTGATCTTTTACTAGTATAACATTATGTTGAATAGTCAATATTAACCCCTAGATTTACATCAGAACTTCAGACCGACACTACAAACATGGGTGTAAACCCAAACAACCAACATGTGTGATTATTTTTACAATTTTATGGTTTAAATGTGTTTATGTATACTAAAACAGGAAAACCCTGGAGCATTAGGCCTTAAAATGGCCATTTTAGCCCCAAAACACAATTTTTTAGCCTTCGCAAGGTTTTTACAGTGTCTTGCTGAGTCGAGATCTCAGTTTTCCCAAGGGTCGACACATCCTTGAGACTCGAGATTTTGAACCTTGCTTGAAACACAAATTAGCTGTTAAAAAATTTCCCATGCAGAAGTAACATGGTTTACTTGTTTTTGTTGAAACTTACACGTATGGGGTTCTCAAGTTTACAGGCCATCTTTCCACTTGGTTTGGTTGTCATGGGTGACAGGCTTATTGAATAGTCGTTCTCGGAAAGCCATTCCTGTGGACGTGGTTTCTCTGCTAGACCATGCAAATTGTTGTGTTCTCTGTGCTATTTTCTTCCCTGAATCAATTTTCTCTGCTTTGTTAAATGCATTTGTCTGTCTCTTCCGTCATCAGTTAAGAATTGTACTAACAATTGTAGTCAGAGGAGTAGAAAACCTGTCACGTTGCAAATCAGTGGCATCTTTGTAAATATCTCTAAGAGAATCATCATCCCCTTCGCCATCCAAATCGTATGTAACTTGATACTCCAATTACAGTTTTCTGGCTGTGACTGCATGTCTCAGACATGAACACATGTGACATTGCTTAATGCTTCATGTATTTGTTATTCTTTTTTTTATTTTAATAATGAACAACCAAAAAATTCATTCATTAATTCAGAAGTAGATTATGTACCAGAAGCTCTCAAAAAACAGAAGAGGAAATAATGAGAAAGAGGGATGGAGTGAAAAAGAAAAGTTTCATGCAGGGGAATAATTCATATGTATTCGCATTAAGATATGAGACTTTTTTTCAGTAGGACTTAGCTGCTTGCTCTCGGTAAAAAGTATAATTATCACATGCATGTGTGAACGTGTCTATGTATCATGTTTCTTGGGCAAGGTTTTAAGTATTGGTCTGTATCAGATCTATTGGTTGATACATATTGGTATCATCTTGTACCGATATGATACTGTCCAGATACGAGACATAAAAAAAAAAACAAAAGAAAACTGTATCAATAATGACCTCGAAACACCGTTGGAGCTTTGAACCGAAACAGAGGCGGAACCTTCCCATATCTGAGAGAAACTGACCCCATACCAGCTGCAGCAGTGGCCACCACTGCTGGACCAGCAGCAGCCACCACTACTGGACCAGCAGCAGCAGCGGCCTCTGCTGGGGAAGAAGAAGAAGGAGCAGCAGTAGTAGCTGCCGCCACCGGAATAGAAGCAGCGGCCACTGCCTGAAGCAGTTCAATGGCTGAGAACGTTCATTTATTCACATGTTACTGTTTACATGAACAGTAACACGTGGGAGGTGAGCCTTGCGGCTCAAGTTCCTGCCACTTTGCAGGCCAAGAAGTATAAATAAGTACCGAGTCTCCTCATCTATAGAAAGTACACTCAAACGGGGTGAGCTCACTAGCTCAGTGAAGGAAAATACAACCACTACCACACACAAAACAAGTATACAACTACTACCACCATAGTTGTCAAGGCGACAAGGCGATCCAAGGCGTTTGAGGCTATCCTGGGCGCCTAGGCGACCAAGGCGTTCTCAGTGTATTTTTTTTATTTTTAAAATATTAATGCTATATTAATGTTTATATATATATATATGCAACATTCTACATAAATAAACATTTAAGACATAGCATAATTAATATAAGAAAACCAACAAAGAAACAAATAATTGAGTTAAGTAGGCAACACGTATTTATGACTAACATTTGCTTATTTCTAATAAATTTTATCGGAGCGTAACTCCTTTAATATACTTCGGATTCAAGCAATCTCAAATTCGTTGCAAAGCTAGTATAATCAGCTTTCCAACAAATCCTAGATTGTTTGAATCCGAGTTATAATGAAGGAGTTACACTCCGGTCAAACCTTGTTCGAAGTACGCGAATGCTGTTAAAAGTCGTCTGAATGTAAATTATTTTTTGGGCATCAAAGCAAGAGATTATTTTGGCGCGCTCTTGGTTTTTAGTGATGCTTTACTATATTAAGATTTATGGAATTTTTATATTTGGAAAAAAGCCTAGCATTTTGAAGTTGAAAATCACCCCTGCACCCGAAAATACTGTTTTTGTTCTTGAACTGGAGGGTTGACTTTTTATCCTTCTGGACTTTGAATTTTAAACTATTTTTATTGGATTCAAATAGAGGGTATTTGCTTATTTATGAATAATATCTTAAGTAAATGAATATTTACTTAAATGATGTTAGTCATAAATAAGTATTGTCTGATAAATGTTGTTCCTGTCTAGCATAATAAATCCTGTGAAACAAATTCAGAGATCAAAGGGAAAAAAAAAAACACATATAAGACCCAAGGCGACCGCCCAGGCATTTTGGGCGCCCAAGGCGTCCAAGGCGCCGCCTAGGCGACACCCAGAGAGCCTGGGCGACCGCCCAAGCAACACCCATAAGGCGCCCAGGCGCCCAGGCCTTGGAATCACGCCTGGACGCCTAAGGAGACGCCTAGGCGTCGACGCCTTGACAACTATGACTACCACACAAAACAAGTAAATCATTGCACGCTAAGAAAATAAATATGACAACCTTAACAGTGTAAAACATATTTCTTCAAAGTAAATAAATAACAAGTAGAATTATAACATGTTATGAACTCTATGGCTGATCATTTGAGTGAACTGCTGCTAGCGCTTGAAAGTCTGGAGCCATGCCGCAATCGACAGCCAAATGTTTTGGTACCCAGGACCTGGACTCTCAGAGCTTGGACTTCCAAAGAAGCCAGTTTTGATCCCCCAGATCTGGACTCCCTAAGTCTGGACTTCTGAAGAAGCCGGTGTTTTGATTCCCAGGATCTGGTGCTGGTGCACTCCATCCAGTATCTCACACCCCCTACTGGAAAGGGGGCAGCAGCCACAAGGGTTCAAACTTACATTCATTACTTTCATGCATCTCTTTCTTCTCATGGACCACCAAGGTCTGGACCGATAGGGTCAAACTTTTTCTCTCTTAACATTTCAGTCTGTTGTCAGACATTTCTTACACATATTTAGCATCAGTCACCTCAATTTGGATTCTTCCCAACACTTCATGCAGAGGATTTCATATAGTATCATCTTAGTCCATGGCATTCTCTTGTAATAGTCAAAAGAGAAAAGAACACCATATTTGTTGGACAAAGATCATGCGGAGAGATAAAAACCAAATCAGCAGCAAAGTAACAGTGTATCAATCACTTCGTATCTTTAGCATCAAGCATCTACCAACAGAGCACACAGAACTTTTGTAACAAGACAACACCTTTCATAATATCCATTCATAACAGTTAACATAACTTCACATTCATAACAGTCAAACCCATCTCACTAAATTCATATGCATGAGAGAACATATCATCAATCAGGAAATGGTGTATCACCCTCACCTTTTCCCTTATTGATAAAACTTCCAATTTGAATGTTATGTCAATTTCACACCACACCTATACATGCAGTATCCAAACATTCAATTAAACTTCATTTATATGTTTGTTATTTTTAAATGATGTGCAAATATTTCCATTAAGGGTCCTTAAACCTGTCTAAGAAATCAGCTCAAATTCAGCTCAAAACAGCTTAAAAAACCAGAAGTCTGCTCTACCCAGGCCAACCGGCCACAGCTGGCAAGATAAAATACTCTTGGGTGGGGGATCAGCCGATTCAGCCGGTAGGACCAAAATCTGAGTTTTTAGGAAGTTGCTTTGGGTTGCTACAGGTTGACCGGCAGACCATCCACCATCAACTGGTAGGGGCCCAGAATACTGTATACGGGTCTGAATTGAAAACAAGGGTTGGTTGGGTAAAGAGATTCAATCTTCACCCATCTTCAACCTCTGAAACAAACATCTACTGAGTCTAGGATTCTTATTTCAAATTCCTCATCTAGGTCCTTTGATTATACATCGTGTCATGATGCTCTAGGATTCATATTTCAAATTCCTCATCTAGGTCCTTTGATTATACATCGTGTCATGATGCTTAAGTTCAGTTCATCATTCTTTTTCCCTTCTTTTCTTTGTCCTTGCCATCAATGAGTGCTCTTAAAGTCTGTAACTCTGCAGATGAGGGATTCAACATGCATTAGAAACTATCAGGTATATATGAAAAGAAAATTAAAATCCTACCACAAACAGAGCTTTGATTAAGGATTCAGCTCCTTCCTTGTGTAGACACCAATTCCAGAATTCTTTCATGAGAAGGTCAGTCCCAAGCTCTCAAAGCTTCAATAATTCTTAACTCTCTTCCACCAGTCCAGCAGATTACCTTCCTCACTCTAAATTTCCTTTCCTGTCTTCTCTCTCCTCTTGTTTCAGTTTTAGGTTTCAGGTTTCAAATGGTCAAGAGTGAGAGGGTTCATGATTTGGGCTTCTCTTATGTATTTTTTTAAATTTTAAATCTTGCTATGTGAATAGTCTAGTATGCCCTTGGCTGCCTAAAAATAAACCCATGCATGGAAAGGTAGACTATGCTTGGTTGGTACCTTTAAAAAGTGCATTGACCATTCTACCCTCCATTATAAGCTCTAATTATCAATAACCCTCTACCAATAGAAGCTCATGCACCGGATCCCATCAGAATCCACCAAAAAAAAAAAAAAGGTTCATGCAAAGATTTTCTAACCTATGGTAGGCTGCCACCTAAGACAGCATGTAACGCCTCAGCTCAAGGCTGGGTACAGCACAGCTAAGTTACCAGTATTCAAGAAGCTCAAAGAGAAACAATATATAAAGCATAAATTGAACAAAATGGTGAAGCCTAAATAAACATAGATTAACACAAAAGGGGCTGCATTCATTTCTCATTCTGGTGGCTCTTATACATTACATAAAAAAAAAAACTTTACTCACACACCTACTACTAGTTACATAGTTATTGATACAAAAGTTAGGAAGAGATAAAAGACCAATGTAAGGAAAAACTTTATCAGGAGGACAAAGACTAATGAGGGGGTTCTCTTTGAAAATCATGAAGAGATAAAAGAGCATATTATTTCATATTATGAAGTTTTTCATCAAAGCAGCGGTTCAGTTCCTTATCTACATCTATTGGAGAACATCCCACATTAGGTGAGTGATGAATGTTCAAAACAATTTGATGCTATGCCATCAGCAGAAGAGATTAAAAAAACAGTCTTTGACTTGAATCCGGGAAGCGCCCCTTGTCCGGACGGGTTTCCAAGTAAGTTCTACCAGACATGTTGGGATATTGTAGGAAAGGACTTCTGCCTAGCTGTTAAAATCTTTCTTCAAAACTGGTATCCTACCTAATGGAATTAATAATAATTTCATTACTCTGGTTCCAAAAATTGATGGTGCATCAAAACTCTCTGACTACATACCTATTTGTGTTGGAAACTTCATCTGCAATGTGATTCTGAAAATTTACTCAACATGATTAGGAAGTTTCTTGAGCTCTTTAATCTCTGAGGAACAAGGAGCTTTTGTGAAGGGTAGGCTTATCCACAATATTATTGAGATAGCATCTGATTTGTGTACTCTAATGAAAAGGAGCAAGAAATGAGCTATGGCTCTCAAGTTAGATATTCAGAAGGCGTCTTGTAATACCCCAATTTTCAATGGTAACGAGTTGAGGAAGCTTTCCCTTCTTTACAGGGCTTTTCGGCGAAAGACAGTAGTTGAGGGGCATTTTGGTAATCTTTTCAATTGGATAAGTTTTATTGTTGTTATTATTATTATTATTATTATTATTATTAAATATCAAATTTATATGATACGTGTTATATATATATATATATATATATATAGCACATTATTATCAAAGGAAGGGAGAGAGTGCCACATATATCATGAGGTGGCATGAGATGGTGTTAAAAAAAAAAAAAAAAAATGAATCCTTATCTAACCGTGGGAGAATAAGTAGGAGTTGGCATGAAAAAAAAAAAAAAAAAAAAAGAAAAGATGTGGAAGAGAGGCAAGTGATTGAAAAAAAGAAAAGAAAAAAAAAAGGAAGCAAATCTAAACGTCAAGAGAAGAGGAGGCGGTTGGGGATAAGAGGGAAGGAGAGGAAGAAACGTGGGGATGAGGAATCAGGTTAGTAAAGTAGTATAAAAAAAAAAAATCAAAACTAGAGTGTTGCAGACCGATTAGGAAACAGAAGAAGAAAAAAAAAACAGAGTGAATCAAGGAGAGAAGAAGGGAGAAAATAGGACCGGAATTCTTAGGTATTGTTTCTATTCTTTGATTCTTTGTTATTCTTTGTTATTAGTTTGGTTATTATTCGATCAGAATGGAAGAGAGAGAGAGATGACTAGAAAGAAATTACTCTCTCTCCAAACTCTCCGCTATTTATTTGTTCACGGCAAGGACGAAGAGGAAAAAAAAAAAAAACAGAAGAAGGGAAAACATATAGAAAAGAAAATGGAAGAGATAAGAAGGGTTGGGGAATTGGTTGCAGGTAAAAATACATAAAGAAATAAAATAGTAGAAAAGAGAGAAAGAGAGAGAGTGAGAGAGGCATTAGAAACAAGAATTCATTACAGGGAGAGAGTGAAATCAGAAATTGTTACATAAGAGAGAGAGAGAGAGAGAGAGAGAGGGAGGAGGGAGAGAGAGAGAGAGAGAGACATTAGAAACCAGAATTCATTACAGGGAGAGAGAAAGGGTGAGAGAGACATTGAAAAGGAAAAAAAAACCCGAAGGGATAGAAGAGAGAATATGTGATGTTTTATTAAAACAAATATTATATTATTAAATGGGAATTTTTACAATCCTTATCTAAAAAGTATCCATTGCTTATATTGTGTAGGCAACTCTACCATTGTGTGAGTTTAACAGTATTTTGGGATTTCAAGTTGGTTACTGTTGAGGTGAGGAGAAATTATCTACTTGCACTAGTTGTCTGATATTTTATGTGATAATGTGAGTTATGGTATACAATGTCTTGTGAATAATGATGCATGAATTTATCTGGAGTGTGTATCGTGAGGAAAAATTATCTACTTGCACTTGTTGTCTGATATTTTATGTGATAATGTGAGTTATGGTATACAATGTCTTGTGAATAATGATGCATGAATTTATCTGGAGTGTGTATCGTGAGAAAAATTATGTACTTACACTTGTTATTTTATGTGGTGATATGAATTATGAGCTATAGTGTGTAATGTTTGACAAATATTAATGCATGATTGTATGTGAACTGTGTATTATGAGAATGCATAAGATTACATGGAAAACGATGCAATGAGATAGTGTGGCAATGTGATGACAAAGTGATAGTATATGCAATGAAAGAATCAGACAAACCACTAGCACCAAGCTAATGGACTGGAAAATGAATGATGATATAATTGAAAGGTAAAAATAAATAAATGTTAGAACCCGTGGTTGCTGCCCCCTTCTCATTAAGGGGTTAGGTAATGAGTGGAGATACGTGATATGATAGCCTGGTCAGCTTAAGGACTCTGTGGTAGCCTGGTCAGCTTAAGGACTCTATGGTAGCCTGGTCAGCTTAAGGACCCCATGAGGAAATGTGTAACTCATGAGGAAATGTGTAAACAATGAGGAAATGTGCATATCACGGCTCCAACTATCTGTGCACACTGCACAACAAGCACAGACCTCGAGCCTAGGATATCTATAAAATAAATTGTTAGAATTGATTAATTTGGAATTCATGTACATTTGTTTTATTAAATTGTTGTTCACGTCTACTTACATTTTAAATATTCATAAAACTGCTTACTTTTGTTATGTTTATGTGTCTGGTAATTTATATCATTAGTATAAGGTTGTTATGTTGGTTGTTTATTTGATGTGTAAGTATATAGTTTTTCTTCACTGAGCCGTCAAGCTCATTCCATATTCATTAAATGTTTCAGAGGGAGGAAATGAAAGTCAAGAGGCTATGTCAGAGGTTGAGGAACAAGTCCCTGAAGAGGGAAGCACTTGAGTCTCTAGAATCATTTATGTTAGTTTAAGAAAGTTTTTGAATGAAACTAAATCATTGTAAATAAGTAATCAAGTTTGTGTAACCTTTGAATATGACGTTGTATATATTTTCTTCTGTCACCAGATAGCGTGCTTGACCTTTGTAAATATGAGTGCATGGATGTTTGTTTGAAAAAAAAAAATGACACACTATGTTTTTTCCGTTATGTAATATTATGTGATATTGGTGCGTGTTTGAGCATTCTATGATCCTGGTTGTTACTTAGAAGATCCTTTGTGTGATGCTTTTGGCCTGAATCCTAGGCTAGGAGCCTTACAATTTTAGGTGGTATTAGAGCAAGGGTTGCTCAGTCTGGTGGAAAAATATGTAAGATACAAAGTGGGAATTAGTAAGATAGGTGCATAATGTGTAAGAATAATTTGGCGTAATCTGGTGATTTATAGATATATGTATATATATTAGGGTTGTTAATGGTAAACCTTTGTATTCCAGATGCCGCCTCGAAGACGTGTCAAACCGTTAGCAGTTGTCGAGAGGGATGAGACCTCTGAGTCTGAACAGCAATCGCCTAATCCTTTGGTTTCAGAATCTGACGAAGAGGCTGGAACTACTCCTGTACCAGGGATTCTAGCAAGGGTACCCCAAGACTTAATGGGGGCCTTTGACGCATTTTTGCAGCAGCAGCAGCAGCAGTAACCTCAGCCATAGCGGTAACCCCAGCCCCAGCAGCAGCAGCAGCCGCAGCCGTAGCCGCAGCCGCAGCCGCTGTGATATCCGCCTGTAGTTGGTGCTCAGCCTGTAGCAGCACCTGAGAGGGTCCAGGAGGGAGGTCAGGATATGGGGAAGGATATGCTTGAGAGTTTTATAAAATTGAAACCTCCAACTTTCAAAGTAACAAATACAGATCTCCTTAGTGCTTTAGCTTGGATTAGGGAAATGGAGAAGATATTTGCAATTCTAAGGTGTACAGATAGTCAGAAGGTAAATTGCGCAATATTCAAGTTACAGGAGGAGGCAGACCGATGGTGGCAGACCACCATTCGTATTTTTGAAGGGGAGCAGAGACCTATTACCTGGAGTCAGTTTGTAGAGGCTTTTATAGAAAAACACCTTCCTATTGGTTTGCGCAATCAAAAGGCGGTGGAGTTTATGCAGTTGACTCAAGAATCGATGTCTTTATTGGAGTATGTGAGGAAATTTGGAGACTTGGCACGATTTGCACCACATCTTGTCCAGTCAGATGAACAAAAGGCTTGTCATTTTGAGAGGGGACTAAAGCAACCACTGAGGAATCTTATTGCTACACTTGAATTGTCAACATACGCACAAGTGTTGAGGAAGGCCCAGATTTATGAGAATAGTATGAATAGTGGAGGAGGCTCAAGTTCTACAGGGAAGAGGCCTGTACCTGCTTTCGTCCCGAGGTTGCAGAAGTTTCAAAGAGGACTCACAGATCAGTCAGTTGTTCCATTTTGCTCTAGATGTGGCAAAAGACATGGAGGAGTATGTAGAGTGGGATCCAGAGTTTGTTTTAGATGTGGTCAGGAGGGCCACATGATACGAGAATGCCCTATGTTAAATCTGAGAGGTGTTCAGAGATTCGGACAATTGGCGTTACCTGCTCAGCCTTTAAGGCATGTACCTTTCTCTCAGCCATCATATTCACCGCAGTCGGGTCAGCAGAGGCCACCAGCTTGATCGGGTCGATCAGTAGGCCGTGGTGGAGGACAGAGTCAGAAAGGTCAGGCACGAGTGTATGCTCTGACTACTAGTGAGGTAATGAGTCACCCACAGTCGTCACTGGTATGTTTTATCTAAGTATTTAATTTATAAAGATATTTGTGTTGTTTTGTGGTGTATGATAAATAGATTTACTATGTTGTTTGTGTTGCTAAATTAGTAAGTTGCCTCTTCCAGGCACTTTGTTGATTTCGGGTTTATCAGCTTGTGTGTTATTTGATTCTGGGGCGACACATTCATTTGTGTCGGAATCTTTTGCACGGAAATTAATTAATAACCTGAGGAAATGAAGTATGAAATGGTGGTGATTTTACCTTTGGGGGAGTTTATATCGATAAATAGAATGATCAAATCCTGTGGGATTATGATAGAAAGACATGAATTGCCAGTGGATCTTTTCATTTTGAATATAAAAGACTTTGATGTTATACTTGGTATGGATTGGCTATCAATACAACATGCCAATATTCTTTGCCATGAGAAGAAGGTGGTGTTCAGACCAATGGATGGAGAAGAATTTGTATTTTTTGAAAGTAAGCCTTGCACCAATTTATTTATATCAGCTTTGCAAGCCCAGAAACTATTGTGCAGTGGATGCGAAGCATATTTGGTTTCAGTAGTAGACACATCTAAAATAGGGGCAAAAGTGGAAAAAATAATGATAGTTCAAGAATATCCAGATGTTTTTCTTGAGGAATTACCTGGACTACCCCCAGATAGAGAGATAGAATTTATTATAGAGCTGTTACTTGGTACAACACCTATTTCCAAGGCTCTTCATCGGATGGCCCCAGCAGAGTTGAAAGAATTAAAGATACAATTACAAGAACTATTAGATAAGGGTTACATCCGTCCTAGTGTATCACCATGGGGAGTGCCAATTTTATTAAAGAAGAAAGATGGTACATTAAGGCTCTGCATTGATTATAGAGAATTGAACAAGGTCACTGTTAAAAACAGATACCCACTACCACGCATTGATGACCTGTTTGACCAATTACAAGGGGCTATCATCAATTGAAGGTGCGAGAAGAAGATAGGCCCAAAACAGCTTTCAGGACCAGATATGGTCATTTTGAATTTCTTGTAATGCCCTTTAGAGTCATTAATGCTCCAGCTATGTTCATGGATCTTATGAATAGGGTATTTCAGGATTTTTTGGATCAGTTTGTTATTGTTTTTATTGATGATATCTTGCTATATTCCAAAAGTAGGGAAGAACATGCAGGGCATTTGAGACAAGTTTTCAAAGACTAAGGGAAAAACAATTATATGCCAAATTTTCTAAGTGGGAGTTCTGGTTGGATAAGGTAATATTTCTGGGTCATGTTGTTTCGGCAGAGGGTATTTCTGTTGACCCAGGAAAAGTTAAAGTTGTGATGGATTGGGCCAGGCCAACCACTGTAACAGAAGTTCAAAGTTTTCTGGGAATGGCAGGCTATTATAGAAGGTTCATTGAAAATTTCTCCAGAATAGCTGTACCCTTGACTAGATTGTTGAGAAAAGATATGAAGTTTCAGTGGACTAATGAGTGTGAAGAGAGCTTTCAAGAACTAAAGCAGAGATTAGTCACAGCCCCAGTGTTAGCATTACCATCTAGATCTGGAGGTATGGTAGTTTATAGTGATGCATCATAAAAGGGATTGGGGTGTGTACTTATGCAGAATGGTAGGGTAATTGCATATGCATCTACACAGCTAAAAGAATATGAGAAGAATTACCCTGCCCATGATTTAGAATTGGCAGCTGTAGTTTTTGCATTAAAGATTTGGAGACATTATTTATATGGTTAGAAGTGTGAAATATACACTGATCATAAAAGTTTAAAATACTTCTTCACCTAGAAAGAGTTGAACATGAGGCAGAGAAGATGGCTTGAGTTGATCAAAGACTATGATTGTAGTATTCATTATCATCCAGGTAAAGCAAATGTGGTAGCAGATGCCCTTAGTTGGAAATCTCAAGGATCAATTGCTGCTTTGTGGACAGAACAGTATGAGTTATATGAAGAGGATAGAAGAATGAATCTGGAAGTGGTAATAGGAAGTACAACAGTTATGTTAGCATCTATGAGTTTGCAACCTACCATCTTGTATCAAATCAAAACAACTCAGACCCAAGGTGAATATTTGAGTAAAATCAAGAAAAGAATTCAAGAAAGAGAACGGACAGACTTTAAAATGTCTGAGGACGGTACCTTGAGATACAAAGATAGACTGTGTGTACCAGATGAGAAAGAGTTAAAGCAACAGATTATGAAGGAAGCTCATGATACTCCATATACTGTTCACCCAAGAAGTACAAAAATGTATAAAGATTTGAAAGAAAATTTTTGGTGGAACAATATGAAGAAAGAAATTGCATCATTTGTGCAAAAGTGCATGACATGTATTGGGTTTGACCACCTAATGTCATATGATTGGACATAATTACAACTTATTTATTATGTATTGTGTTTCAAAAAATATATTTTTTAATGTATTCTAACCATTTCCATGTGTATCTTGTCCGTATCCGTGTGAATCTCAGCAACCGATACATATCTCTTGATACAATACGACATGATATGATATTTCTCTTAAAATCACCCATCTGATATGATACTTGATACCAATACTTAAAACCTTGTTCTGGGTTTCTTTTCAGACATGTATCCGTGTTGGACACTGATGCAATTGTCTTTGGCCTTGTTATGCAATTCAATTCTTATGTTGACTACTTAGGATTGGCTACACTTTCTGCCCTTCCTGTGTTTCTTGACAATATCTTCTGTTTTGAGTGGTGAGTTTTCAGAAGTTTTCTTACTGTCTCAGTTTGTGTCATTTATAGGCTTTTTCTGTCCTCGTATTCTTGAACTTGAATTGGACACTGGTTCCATTGTTTGTCTTGTTTCAATATTTTTTTATAATTAGGTGGGTCTCTGTGGTGGAGGAGCCCACACCTGACTCAGGTCAATTTTAAGCCTTAATTATGACTTGTTGCCAAAGAATGGGTTGGAAGTTATAAAAATTACAAAGAAATTCTATCTTATTACTTAAAATCTGGAGCCATTTGTATAAATTTTTGTTGGCATTTATCTTACTTTTTGAGCCACATGCGGTGCTAATTAGGGGCTGAAACTTTGCTGGCAAGATGGATGTCTGGTTCTCTACCACATACCCACCCACTTTTGGCATGTCGCACTTAGTGAAAGGTTACCATATTCTTCCACTTTTTTGTTGGACAAAAAGAGGTGTACAAAAGAAAAAAGAAAAGAAATCCATGGCAACATCATCTCTGGAGTTCTGGATGTTACTAATCCTCACTCATTGATAGATAGCCACCTCGATCTGTCCTAGGCATACTGGGTCGGGGGAGATGTCAAGATGGGCAAGATATCTTCTTGACATTCTCCAATTGGTAAATGCCAGTATACTTTTTAGAACGACGTGCAGATTTCTTTTTGTAATCCGGTTATTTAACCTAAGGTGTTCTAATAGACACAGAGAAGAACTAAAGCAAGTGTGCTAATACTTGAATTTGCTTATACTTGTGCAATGTAGGTTTCTGGAGCCTCATTAGTTCATATTATCCGAAGAAATCCCAGTTTGAGGCTTTTCAAGGCAAAAGGGTGCAGGAACTTGTGTCATTGTGGGAGTAGACAAGAAGAAGGTGAACTTACTTCTGAAGTTTTGCCATACCATGGTTGTTCCTCTGGAGAAGACCTGTATTTTGAATTAGGCAGGAGATGCATGTTGGAAGAAGTGGCCTTCGGATGGGGATTTTCTCCTTTCTCACTGAAGTATTTGGGACTGGCAATTAAGTCACTAAGAGCCATAACAGCGGGTCTTGGTGCATCGTTTGGCCATCATTCACTCACTCTACTGCCTGAGACTTGTCCAATGCTAGAGTCAGTAGTTCTTTACTTTCAGGTATATTTTGTTAATAATAATGATCTGAGGTACATATAGGTAGGGCTAATGACTGGCAACCAATGGTTCATTGGTGCATGTGATAGACAATCAGCATGGTGAACTGACAAATTGGCTCTTCCTTTTAGATCTTATGTATAAAGCAACTGATGGTTGCGTTTCCATACCTATTGATATACCTTTTCTCCGTCTCTAGAGTAATACAACGAAGGGAAAAGCTCGTCGCCACACATGGTGGCAAATGAATTGCAACCATGACCAGTTGTTCTGTGGCTTCCGCGATGTGGAGGAATGATCTGGAAAATCCAACCTTGAATATCTAGGGAACTGTCTGGATTGACCATGTGTCAAATTTCAGTACTAAATTCAATCATTTATCCTTTCATGTAATGCCTACCTTCCCATGTATGTCCATACCCTCTTAATCCAGTGCACCCTTTTTGTATTCCTGAATTTTTTTAATGGCTTGTTTTGCCACCTCACCAACTCTGATTAGACTAAAACTTGACATTTGAAGATCTTGGGATCCACATATCCTCAAAATTTCAACTCCATCTGAACTGCCATGTTGCAAACATGGGGACATGGTTGCAATTCATTTGGCACCAACATGGTGACAACAAGCTTAATGCTACATTAACTTAGATGATCATAATCATCCGTTTGGGTTCATCTGTTTTCTATAAGGTTACCCTTAGCGGGAACTGCTTAAATGGTAGTGTTTCCAAGACCAATATGTATTCTCCTTTAAGGGTTCCCGACATTTGGTTTCGTCATATCTAGGCCTGCTCTTCCCTTTCTACAATGCTTGTTTCTCAATCTTATGGCTTCTGTGTGCTACAAACAGGTTATATCTGATATTATTGTGAAAAGCCTTGTGGAATCCTTGAAACATTTGAACGTCTTGGGTCTATGTTACTGTCTTGGTGACTTAACTTCATTAAGCTTCCAGTTTAGTATGCCAAACTTAAGGAAACTGAGGTTGGAAAGGGTGACTCCATGGATGAAAAATGATGATTTGTTCATTCTGACTCAGAGCTGTCCAAATCTAATTCAACTTTCACTATCAGGATGCAAACATCTTAATTCAGGTAAGCAGTCATCTATGTAAAAGTTTGCTGTTTTACTTGTCGGAAATTGTTTGTTTGCATTCTCTATGAGGACATTATGTATATTGCCTACATTTCTTTCATGGTTTCTTTCCGCTTCTGCTATAAAAGTGTTATGTTTTATTCTTATCTCTTCTTCTTTCTGTTTGTTATTTTATTTTTCTGATAAAGAGGACAAAAATCTACTCTCTCTCTCTCTCTCTCCCCACACATCAACCAAGTCAATTTTTGTATTGTCAATGGTTAACATGTTTTTACTTAATTGATATTTTTGCAGAATCTCAGAGGATTATTTCAAATGGATGGCCAGGCTTGATATCTATCCATCTAGAGGTTTTCTTTAGTAGAATATTTTTTCTCAAATTTATTTTTTAGTTTTGCCAAAATGGTGCTGGAGTGGGATAAGTCATTCCTGTTGAGAACCCAAAAATGTTGGTCATAGGCCTGCTATAAAAGGCTTGAATGTAAAAGTTCCAGTGGTTTGTGGCTTTGTGCATCCATGACCTTTGTCTTGATAATCCGCTGAGATGTAAACAACATTGAGTTCTAACCTCTAAGAAATTGTGCCTACTTTGAATTTCTGCTATCCTACCACCACGCCTAAACTAACAACTCAGTCATATGGCAGCTGACCTTGCCAAGAGGGAGTTTAAGGCTTGGGATTTGTTGTGGGCTGTCTAATTCTATTGTAGCATTTCCCAGTTGCAGGGAACCAAGCCTTTTGACTTGTTCTCCTTGAAGGATTGTATTTTCACTCTCATTATAATAAATAAGTTCACATTCCATAAAAACAAATAGATAACATCTTTAATCTTTTCCACTTTTGATTATTGGAGTTGTTAATGAATTTGTCAGAGCTCAGTTGGATATTGTCTATGTAAATTTTGTTTTGTCTGTGCTATACTGCTATCCTTGCTAGCTATAATAAATACAATTGGTCATTGTTTAGATAATCTTTTAGGTGCTTGGATGTTTTTGCTACAATCTTTACTTATGAATTTAAATTCTTTAGGACTGTGGAGAAGTAACAGTGAACAGTGTTTCTTCTCTTTTTGACTGCAAAGCTATTGAAGATCTCTCACTGCGTCATAATGTGAGTCTTCTGGCGCTTTGTGTCTCTTGTATCATGTTCTATGTATTTGATCAAAGATAATGGTTTTATTATCCTTTAATTGGAAGATGAGAATTTCATCCTCCGTGGTTAATTAACTGGTGGTGTAACTGCTTTGGTCTTTGTTGTCAAACATGAATTCTAGGCCAACGTAGGGGAAAAAAAGAGCTGCAAAGTTCTTAGGTGTTTTTTTCTCTGCTACTTTTTGCTTTTAGGCCAAGCATGAATAAAATTCCATCCTCTGATGCAGCCCTACTATGACAACCCTTTGACCAATGTCAAATGGAAATGGACAGATGAGTTGAAATCAATGTTTAAGACCAGAGTCCTGAACCTTTTGATCTCTGGACTTCACTTTGGATGGTAGTAACTAGAAAGATTTAAGAGAAGAAAGCACTAGAGGTCAATTGCAATAGTCTTAAATTATCTTTATTTTTGTATAGTTGAATGCTTTCCAGCTCAAAGTCTAATTTAACCGTCAGTATGATTTACCAGACATTTATATAGTGGTGAACTTTGGAGCCTAAGTTAACTTGTCATCAGTCTTCTTATAGCAGCCTCAAGGCTAGTTTTGTCACCTTTATTAATTATATAGAACAAGGATAAAGAATCTGGGTGCCTTGAAGCAAGGATTGACAATCCTTTTCAATTGCATTTATAGTTGTCAAGGAGTCACCTAGGCACCCTAGTGGCACCTTGGAAAATCGAGCTCCTTAGTCGCCTTGGGCATCCGTTAGGCCTCCAACGCCTTGGTTCGCCTTGGCAACTTGACAACTATGATTGCATTCATCACCCCCATGCTATGGCTTAGATAACTCCTTTACTGCTCTATTCATATTCTTTTCTCAAAACAATTTCTGACACACCCCAATCCCGAGATTTCGGGCATGTGATCAGATTACTTACTAACGTCCCAAATTACCCAAGATCTTGCTATTGCAGTGCATAACAAACCATCATCAAATCCACAAACACATGATATCCACAACAATCAGAGTAAATAAAATAATAGCAGCGGAAGTCTAAAGACAATCAATAATAAGTGAACTGATGCCCTATTGATATTCACATATTTACAATTGCTATGCTTAGTACAAACAAGACTCAAAACATAAATACTACTGTATCTCATAAATACATCATGCATGCCAACAAGTAGATCTGGACAATAAGTCCCAAAATAGACTAAAAGTCTACAAAATCAGCAATCCTCACTCACATGCTGTAGAGTGTAGATGCAAGTGCTGCACTTGCAGGCCTCACCATGGGCATTGTCCACTGGCTCCTTGACGTCCACAACATAAACAACAAAGACGACGGGGTAATCAACAAATTCCGCCACCAAGAAAGAACTTTGCATCAATATTTGAAAAAATATCAATATTGAGGGTGAGCTTCATCCAAGCTCAGTGAGGAGGTCAAGCAATCAATCATGCAATAATGAATAAAAAATGCATAAATTAATTAAGTTTGATGTAATGAATCTAACAGAGCCGTCTCGAGATTCACCACAGTACGTCTTGGATCCAACTCTCATGCACAGGAAAAGGGAACAGGACTCATGGTCTTGGACAGGGAAACCTACACCCCCATGGATGAGACACCACAGACCAAGTGTGCCATCATCTCCCATCATAGGCTCCGTCCTGGCGTCTCGGTCCCAGAACTCGACTTCATCCTCACCCATAATCCAACCCAGTCATGTAGGTAAGACATATTGTCCTCGCCCGAAGTCCGACTCAGGCACATAATGGAAAGCAAGCCAACCCCTATCCTCTCAGGCCCAGACATGCAGGAAGACATGTTGTCCTTGCACATAATTGGACCAGGGCACGTAGGGGAGGAAATAGGATCTTGGACCCTACCCCTTTTATCTTAAGCCTATGCCAATACCTAACCCACTATTGGGAATGGTTCAGTTGATGGTGTGAAGAACCTAACCGCATGCCTAACTACATGCCAACAATATTAACGGATCATGGTTCTAGTCCGTCGGACATCGTATTCCTGCTAGGATGCTGGTTCCATGCGATGCCACACAAATTAAACAACCAACAACTACTCAGCAAACAAAGTAATAATTATGTAAATGCATGAACAATTATCACAATCAAATATGGCATGTTAAATCATTATGGATGATCTAACCAGAGACATTCAAGATGAAGTTCCTTGGTGTATGCTTTTCGTTGATGATATTGTTTTGGTGGACGAGACAAATGCAGGGATTAATGGCAAGTTGGAGCTATGGAGATCAATATTGGAATCAAAGAGTTTTAAGATAAGTAGAACGAAGACGGAGTATATGGTGTGTAACTTTCGTCATACAAGGACGGATAATGAGGTGGTGAAAATTATTGAAAGGGAGATACAACAAAGGTGATCAGTTTAGGTATCTAGGATCAATTATAAGTAAAGAAGGTGATATAGAGGATGATGTTTCACAGATGATTAAAATAGGACGGATAAAGTGGAGGGGTGCGTTTGGAGTGCTGTGTGATAGGCGTATTCCTTTAAAACTTAAAGGAAAATTCTGTAGGACAGTCATTCGACTGGCTATGATGTATGGTGTGGAATGTTGGGCAGTTAAGAAGCATTATATAAATAAACTTAGTGTAGCTGAAGTGAGGATGTCATGATAGATGTACGGCAAAATTAGGATGGATAAGGTAATGAATGATGGTATTAGAGCTGATTTGGGAGTAACGCCTATACATGATAAACTATGAGAAAGACGTTTGAGATAGATCAATGGAGGCTGTTAGATGCTCCCAAACAAAGGAGTGATTTGATTTAGATTGAAGGATCTAAAAGAGTTAGGGGCAGATCTAAGATGACTCTAGGCGAGGTGGTGAAGAAAGACATGCATAGCTTAGGCCTTGTTACAAGTATGATATCGAACAGAGATGATTGGAGGTCAAGAATCCATGTAGCCGACCCCATTTAGTTGGGATAAGGCTTTGTTGTTGTTGTTGTTGTTGATTCTTTCATTACATAATGCATCATAGACAAACAACATTATAAACAAATAAAATAAGTCCTGACCCCCTCACCTTAGTGAGTGCGAATCCCGAAGTCTAGTAGTTGCAATGCTATCTTCCCAGATATCCCATGCTGGTTTCCTATCATTATCATTCATAAATAGTGTTCATGTAAGACATGCACCCGAAATCCCCTACTGATTCAGATTTCTTATGTGCCAAGTCTTCCTGCACCAGCAACTGATACATACGAAGTGGATCCGATGGATGTAATCAGATGAGAGGTAAAAACACCGACTTGGACTGTAATGATCATAGTGGATCCTAGGTGGGCCCATCATGCATCCCAGTGCATGGGGCTTGAGAAGATGAGGTCGTCAGCCCTGTCAGCGGTACACAACTGGTGGATGAGCCAACCGGCTTTCTACTGCTGGCTTAGTTTATGAGAGTACACTCTCTCTCCTCATTTCCTATAAATAAGAGACCAACCCTGATTTCCCTCTTTTAAACAGAGCTTAGAGACTTGGGAGAAGCCTAAAACTCTTAGGAATCTTCACACCAAGTAAGTTCCTCTTAGTGTTCCTCTTAGTGTTCCCTCCATAATGTGTTTTAATGCTTACCTTGATGGTGGTGGTTGGCCCTCATTAATGGCCACCATTAATGGAGGCTACCAAACCCTAGAACTTGATTTAGGTCACCCCTACCTCCAATGGAGGTGTTAATGACTTGAATAATGCTATCTAGGTGGGGAATGTGTTTCCCACCACTCTTGTATGATTGGAAGATGTTGGGGAGACAAAAACACCTCAAGTTCACTTTATCTTCCCCGCTAAGTCTGATTTCTCAGACTCAGCCGGCAGACCCGAGCCAGTGGATGGGGCATGGCTATGAGTGATATATTTTGTAGTACCGCTGGTGGTACTATCGATAGTACCGCCAGTGGTACTATTGTTGGCATATCATATTTAGAGATTTTTTTTTAGAGAGATTTTATTTTATCTAGTTTCCTTTCATGTACAGCTTTAGGCTTTTATTTAATCTCTTGTATCTTCTCGTTCAATTAAGATTAAGGCATTGAATCAATAAAGGATCTCTCATTTTCTTCGTCTTCTTTTCTTCTTCTCAAAATTATCATGGTACTAGAGCAGGTTCTTTGAATCGATCCAGAACCGTATGTAACAGCATCTCTTGTTGTTCGTAGTAGCTAGCGGCAGTCCTCATCTCTTGCTCTTTACAGCAGCTAGCAGCACTTTCATCTCTTGCCCTTCATAGCAGCATCGGTACCCCTTTCTTGCCCCTCATTGCAGCGTGTCCTTCAAAGCAGCATCGCTACATACTTCTTATACTTCACAACAATATTGGCACATCTTTCTTTTTCTTTTGTGATCACAATCTTGTCATCTTTCTTCTATGATAAAATGTTGTTTATTGAAAAGGAAAATTAAACCATTAGCATCAGGTTAAATGGTAGCAACTACTCTTATTGGTCATCTGTATTCTGTAATGGAAAATTTCTTAATTGGCAAAGGTAGATGGGGTTCTGTAACTGGCTCCTCCGTTAAACCATCTGACCCTAAGGAAGAATCTTATGCTACAGCCATAGTAAAGTGGAAGTTGGAAAATGCTTAGGTTTTAACCTTGATTTACAACTCGGTTGATCAACTCGTTACACATTGGTATGAATTGTTCCAAGTATAAAACTGCAAGGATGTCTGGTCATATCTCAGTCAAATTTAGAATCCAATTTTGCAAAACAATATCCATTGGAAATGGAAATACGGTATGCAAAGTAGGATGGTAAATCAATTCAGGAATTCTACAATCAGACGATGAACTATTGGGATCAATTAGCCCTCATGGAACCGCGGGACCTACAATCCTTTGAGAGCTATATTACTTACAGGGAGAGAAAATGACTGGTTCAATTTCTTATGGCTTTGCAAGATCAATTTGAACCACTTAGAGGATCTATTCTACATCAGACTCTTTTTCCTTCTGTTGATGCTACCATTCGGGAATTGAGCACTGAAGAGACTCGGTTCAAATTTACTCATGCCGGCTCCTTTCAACCATCTGCATTTGCAGCTTCATTTGCGCCACTGTTATCTACTCCTATGTCCAACCTTGTTCAAGTTACTGGAAAACCGAAAACTCTGGCTGGAATTGATGAATGCATTTTTTGTCGACAGAAAAGGGCATTGGAAATCTAGCTGTCCTAAACTCTAAAAGGTCCGCCTCCCCACTTCGAACCAGCAGTTTAGAGCATCACCTCGTTCTGGATATCCGCAATTTCCACAAGGTCCCACAGCACTTGTAACACCAACATCCTCTTCAGCGGCATCTAGTGATCATCTCTTAGCTTCCATGGTTCAGTCAATAATTGAGCAGCTATAGTCTATGCTACCTTTTTCTTCTTGGGATTAGATGCATGTTTCTACCATGACCACTGCCTACTCAGGTTTAGTCGGATCACCCACCTCTAGTCTAACTTCTAGTCATTGGACTTTTTATTCTGGTTCTTCTCATCATGACTTCTAACATCTCTTCCCTTAGGAGTTGTCTCTTGGTTTATTTTCTATTAGCCAATTGGCTGACTCTGGATATGACTTTCTTTTTGAGAAAATATCACGTACTACCCAGATAGTTTGTGAAACATCACCTACCACCCCACGGTTTTTGACATCATCAACTACCGCCCAAATTTTCAAAACGTGTAACGAAAGGACCCAAACCGTTAAGACCGTTCTGTTAGATGCTGATGTCAGCTCAAATCCATTTTTTTGTGGACAATAATACCCTTACTGTAAGGGTAAAAGTTCATTTTACCCTACACTAACCCTACCCCCAAATCATCTCCTTCTTCATTGATGGTTAACAATGATGATTTATTAAACACCTCGCCGAAGGGTTTGTTGGAGCACCATCAATTGGAGCATGATTTCCAAAGAAAATCCCAATGAAATTCGAAGAAGAAGAAAAAAAATTCATGAAACACAAATAGAAATGATGGTTCTGCCATTAAAGTCGTTTTTCGAGCTTTAGTTCTCTCTTCTTATCTCTTTCAAAGTCTCAGAGGGGACTCCGCCTTCGATTGATGAATCAGTATGTGATGTTTTGAGTGGGTCAATAGATTGAAGAGCTGCAAATGTGACAAATTAATCGGCGATTGGGACAGCAGGGAACTGTTTGGTTGATATTGTGGGTAGAGAGAGAACTTTTGAATTGGTGTTAAGGAATGGATAAGAGTTTAAAAATATTCGAACTTTATCCCGCCATGCTCACGGATCTTCATCACCGACAAAATAGGAACTGTATTTCAAAATCATTGGTTGCTCTATCCATCACCTAAAGGATAAGTGCCGAATCGCATATGTTCTACATTGTAGGAACTGTATTTTAAATTCAAACGAGACTCCATCCTCACATAAACTCTCTTTCTCTTGTAACAGAAATACGTCTGTATATATGAATGAAATCAGCCCACGGTATGGGCGAAAAAGCATTTTGCTTAAACCAAAACTCTGATTTTACAATTGGGACAGCAGGAAACTGACACTCACTTAACTAGTGCGAATTTAATTTTATTTAATTTAGTAGAGTTGGTTGATTCTGTGGGTAGAGAGAGAAAATTTTATGGACGATGTCCTTTCCAGTTTTTTGTGATTTTAGGAGTCCTAGGTTTTCCTCTCTTGCTTTACTCTTCTTTCACGAAGTGGGTTTTGATTTTGGGATCTTCGGACCGTGTTCTTCTCACTTGGGTTGTTGGTTTTCCTGATTTTCTCTTCGGGGTCGTTGCTTTTTTGTGGTTTTGTCATTTGGTCGCCGTTTCTTCATGCTCTCCTTGTTTGATGCGATTATTGTTGGAGATTCTTTTATCAGATTTCCTGTGAATAATAGACTTTCATAATAGACTTTGTGCTGTGCTCTGTGAATAGAAGCTCCAGGTTCAGGTTGTAAGGGGAGAACAATTAGGGAGAGAGGGAAGAGAGGGGAGAAGGGGAGAAAGGGAGAACGATGAGGGAGAAGAATATAGATGTCTAGAAAAAAATTTGATTCTCTTCCGCCAGTTAATGGGGTGCGGTTGATGATTTCAGAAACCAGTGGGTGGTAGGTGATGTTTCTTAAACTATTTGGGTAGTACGTGATATTTACCCTTCTTTTTTGTCTTCTGGCTGTATTGTGCAGGATCAGAAGTCACAAAAGCTGGTTGGAACTGGGCATAGAGCTAGAAGACTTCATGTTTTAAACAAATTACACATTCTCGTTTCTTCTTCTTTTGCTCTTTCCTCCTTTCATTTGAACTGTAACTCTTCCCCTTTTTGCTTGTAGCATTCTTGACTAGGACATATATTTGGAACTACTTTGAAACAATTAATTATTAATGGTCATTTGGGAAAAATTACATTACATGATAGTGATGTGTCCTTTTGCAATGAATGTAAACATGCTAAAATGTCTGCTTGGCTTTTTAATACTAGTTTATCTTTGTCTTCTTCCCCTTTCTCTCTGTTTTATACTAATGTTTGGGGACCCTCTCGGGTTCCTACCAAAGGTGGATCTGTTTACTATGTTTCGTTTGTGAATGATTATAGAAAATATTGTTGGTTATTTTTTATGAATCGTAAATCTGATTTCTTCTCCATTTATCGCAATTTTCATGCTATGGTTCACACATAGTTTTCCACCACAGTTAAAATTCTGCGGTCCGATTTGGGGGGCGAATACCTCTTAGGGGACTTTGGACAATTTCTTGTTTCTAGTGGCACTATTCATCAATCTTTCTGTTCTGGAACACCGCAACAAAATGGTGTTGCAGAACGGAAACATCGTCACATCATTAAAACCACTCGTGCTCTTTCGTTATCTACGTCTGTTCCCACTGTCTTTTGGGGTGAGACTGCTCTTGCTGCTGTTTTTCTTATTAATCGTATTCATATACCTATCTTGTCTAGTATGTCTCCTTATGAAAAATTGTTTGGTAGTGTGCCTAACTATTCATTACTTCGTGTGTTTAGTTTTGCTTGTTTTGTTTTATTGCCAAAGCGTGATCGTAGCAAACTATCTGCTCGCTTCACCTTGTGTGTGTTCTTGGGACTCCCGAATGTCCCAGGACAACTGATTATTAAGCGTCCACTTTCCGTCGACTACTCATGTAGCCGGATTTAGCAGCCACTCCGTCTACAAATCCTAGGGTTCATGATGTAATCACTTAGGAATTCTTTCCCATTGTTTTCTTATGGCTCAATCCCACACTTGGGGATCACATTGAATTCTATTTGAGACACTGTCTCATATACAAGGGAGATTCATGAGAACATATTTGGTTTGTGTTCAACAACCATTTTCATGGTGTTCTTGTTCCATATGAGAGCAACCCACTTAAAAATTTGCCATTTTGTTTCACATCCTAAACATGCAGTTACCGTCAATGGTTGAGAAGTTCTCTCACAACCATGCATGTAGGATCAATTTTATTCATTGTTCATTAGGTTCATTCGAACAAGTAGGGAAACCTACTTGATTGTCCTCAAATTTGTGGTAATCCTAGGGCTTGAGTCCTTGGGTGTTTGTTGCTTGAAGAAGGCTTTTGGAGAAATGGGGAGCTCTTTCTTGAACTTGGGAATCTCCACTTCTCCCTTTAGCTAGTGAACTAACAAACAACTATGTGGGAGTGAGAGCCCCACTATTTATTGCACCAGGAGAGAGAAAAGAGCAACTTAAGTGTTAAACCCACACCTGACCCAGCAGCAAATAACCGGCTGCACAGGCAGCCGCCCTCAGCAGCTGCTCATGGTAAAAAGTGTCATTTCAGACATTGTTTGAAATGGTTTTCGCTCGGGTCTTCCCGGGGCTTCTTTCTAGGGTATAATACACTCTCACTTATATTTCCTTGCTGAGAATGTTAGGGTAAGTTGTTACCTTATTCGAGGCTCGAGCTCCTATTCTGGCTCAGTTTCCATCGGGGACAAGGTGGACAGACCTGCTACAACAAAATCCAAATCAGTACGGTATTTTGGGATGCGAGTCTTACACAACACATAACACAAACCTCGCCACCACATGGCACCAAAGGGGCACAACAATGTACAATACAAACCCCTCGCAAGCATCAGGGATTGCACATCCTACTTCTTGGATGTGATACCATGTTACAACTGCGTACGCTAAAGCTCGAGCTATTAAGTTAGGGCCACAACAATTCATATTAACACACATTAACAAGAACTTTCTGACTGGTTTCTCTATATCATTTTTGTATCCTCAAAACAAGAGGGTTTTTTTTTTTTTTTTGGGTGAATAAATATGTATTAATAGCATCTTGAAAGGAAAGAGATAAACCGTGGTATCCAAAGGATAGAGCTAGGCTCCTTACAAAACTAGGGCAAACCCCCAAAAGACGAAGGAACAAAAAGCTAAAAAGAAATGTGCCACCAATTGAAATCTGCCTCCTCAATCGGTGATCAAATTCCATGAGGACAAAATGAATATGTTCCTGGTTGTGTCTGGGGAAGGCGAAGCTAAAAGCATGATAATTCTGCGCACATCAAAGATGATAGCTTCCCATATCTAAGCAAAGGATCTAGATTTGGCTGCTCTCCTTCTAAGGTTTCTCTCAAACCAGATATGATACATTGTCGGAGCAATGGTGAGCTGGGCTATAGTATCACAAGGGGTATTTCCCTTGAATTTCGTGATCATCCACTTCCATTCAAGCTCAAAAGGGTGGATTCTTCTTTTGGTAGGCCAACATTTTCTGAGAATCTTTTCCCACTCTCTGATAGAAAAAGGACGTTCAAAAAATAGATGTTGGGCATTTCTCTCCCGAGGCCCTGCACAAGCCGAAACTAGTGTTTGGAATGATAACCCAGTCTCGAAGAAGAGAACTCGTGGGAAGAGACCGAGTCAAAGCTCTCTACAGGATGGGGCTGTGACAGGGAGAGTGACCTTTAAACCATACCACATCATACCAAGTAACCTTGGGGCTTTGAGGTCTGAGAAGCTCCCAGGCAGAAGAGAATGAGAACATACCATTTTTAGTGGCAGTCCGGCAAGTAATATCCCCACTCCCAGTGGGGTGACGAATGATAGAGTCAAGGGCTTTCCAAGCCTGCGCAAGATGTTGCGAAGAGGCCCTACCAATACACCAACTCCCGTCTGAAATGATGGATGTGACAGTTGCAAGTTTGTCACACCCTGAATCCAGCCTAATTCTCTCTCCATAGGCAATCACCAATATGTCGTGAGAGTGCCAATCATCCAGCCACAGAAGGGTCGAGGACCTGTTGTGAATGAAGAATTTGATAGAGGGAAGAGCCAGCTGCCTATGATAAAGTATTGACCTTCAAACTCAAGAGGAGTCCTGGCTCATAGAGACCGTCCAAATAGTTTCTTTTCTCAGATATCTACTATATATCCAATTCATCTCTATGCCTTCTTTTTTCTCAGCCACTTGCTTTACCAATTTATTAATGTAAGCCTCATTAACCTTCCTTTGGATGAACTAACTGTTTTGTGTAATTCAATTTAAGATAATCTCATAACTTCATACATCAACATGTGAAGAAATGGAAAACACTCTTTTAAGTAGTTTTTTGCATGTTCACACCATCACACTGTTTAGTGTGTAGATGATTTTATTTTCTTTTGTTTTTGCTGATAAGTTTAAATGAATTTTTTCTATCATAAAACAGGGTTGTGGAATTCAAAGGAACTTCATTGTTGATGCTGCTTCGAAGGTAAGTTCGTTAGATGCATGTTCTTAAACATGAAATTTAGCTTGAACAATCCCGTCAATCTATTTTTCCTCGATACAGATGCCCATGCTCCGGAAATTAGCAGTGGATCTGTGTGATGCAAATGAAGGTGGCTTCGATAGTCCTAGTGTAAGTGATTCAAGGTCTCTACCCTTTTAATTTGAAGTCCTAGTGTGAGTGATATAAGGCCTCTACCCTTTTATTTTGAAGTTTATATACCTTGCAGAAAATTCTAATTGGCACTAGTGGCTTGATTCTTCTGAACCATCAATCGGAAACACTTGAGGGATCTCTTTTGGTCGAGAATTACATTATGCAGTGACCACTGAAACTATTGCATTGTGTATGCTCCCAAATTATCTAATGGACAATGCTGGGTGATGGGGTGGAAGATTTTCCTTAGGTCTACATTGTGGACGCCTCTTGGTATTCTGACCATGTCATTGGTTATGCAGGGTTGGAAATGCCAAGGAGGAAGATTCAATCATCTTCTAAACAAAGGGCACTTTATCTGAAACCCCCTTAGTGCCTTACTTCCTCTTTTTTTTGTTCTCTGAAATTTCCTAAAATTCTTGTGTTTCTCATGGTTCAATGTTGCCTCATTATTTCTCTAGATCCCTTTTTTCCCTATAGACCATGAATAGGTAGAAAACCATCACTTGAAAGACCATGTGACTCATTTGCTAGCATGTAATCATTAAGGAAAAATTCTCTTTCTTTATGACTTAATAAGTCAAAGGGTTAAATTTGTCGATTTCTTATAAAAAAAGAGTATTTTCTTCTTCTCCACCACATATGATGTAGATTCAATTCCAGCATTCGCATTTCTGTCCATGAATTATCCTTGTTGGAGACAGATCTGCAAGGAACCCTTTCATTATACACAAATATTGAAATGCAAGGATACAAACCAATGCAGTTCAGGGTTGTAGAAAGAATCTAGAAACACGAACTACAATTAAACCAGGATCTACATAGAATCAATATTTACCAAAAAAATGTAGAATCAATAGAACGGAAACAGGGACAGAATTGATAGTAATTGGGAATATATAGATAACTCTCGGACCAACTACCTGATTAGCTTGAAAGTCCGGGTGAGAATGTAAGAATCTTGAAAATCAGATGAGGATTTATAGATGATTCCTAGGCTTCTTAAGGTCAAAGCTAAATTCAAGAACCAAGGAATCTCAGCTGAATCTGATGATCAAAGTTGATAAACAGTTCAATAATAATGTTTACTGATCTCTAATAACCAGATTTGGAAGATAGAATTCAGTTTTAATAGGTATATAAGCAGAACAAGAATACAATGGAGAGAGAGAGAGAGAGAGAGAGAGAAGTAATAGAACTAGGAGGTGAATAAGAGGAATAAGAAGGATGAGTAGAAGGAATAAAGAAAGGGAACACCTGGTGAAGTAATCAATCAGTTAGAAGAAGAAAGGTTCTCACGTCGACAAGGCTTTCCAAGGCATTGGAGGGCTGAGGGACGTCCAAGGCAACCAAGGCACTACCAAGGCGGCGCTTGAACACCTAGGCGACGCCTTGACAACTATGAACTGGCCAGATCTGAAAATATCAGTGTCGTATGCATAGCTTAACTGCTCATATACTCTTAAGATAAGTCAAAATTCTTTACTCAAATCATGCTTCATTGATCGAGGATATTATGTATATAAAGACCTTTTGAAATTCTTAAACTCTCGTATGATGGCTCCTAATCACTCTCTCACACTGGTTTGACTTAATAAAGTCAACAGAATTCCATCCAGCTATAAGTATCCTAATCTGACTCAAGCTTTCTATAACAAATAGAAAAAAAGAAAGGGAAGATGGAGAGAATGGATGTGTGTGTGTTTCTCCTCTCCTTATGCCTTGTATTTATAGAGAAAATAGTAGCCAACTATTACAAGAAAGTCTCTCAAATTAGAAGAGACGAAATAAGAAAGAAATAAACTAATTTAGGAAAGAGATAAACTAATTTAGGAAAGAAAAGATAGCTTAGTCAACAAGACTAAGACTTATTCCAATTACCAATTAGACAACTAAACTATTTAGGAAACTATCTTAACACTTTCTAACTTGAGTACTAATCTTGTGTTGTGACCTCAACCTCACTTAGAAGGCTTGTAATTTTGGCCCGTTGCAAAATTAACCCCATCCATGGCCCAAAATAAGGTCTTCCTAAACAGAATTGGGCAGTCTTCAGTCTTTACTACATCACAAACACAAATAAGAAATACCACTAGACCTACATACCCATACAACCCTCTCCTTTCAATTAGTTATTTTATCTTGCAGTGAAATCCTAGGAGTACCAATTGAACGAGTCTGATGTTTGAGTACTGCTGGAGTTATGCCTAACTAAGTCCTGTAGATAATCATTTCCTAAGCACCTATTGGTCAGGCCTAGGCATGGATTTTGAAGCTGTTTATATGTTTACTTGGACCAAGGTTCTGCTCAAATAGATCTGAGTCATCTGACAATAGGTTTACCATTGCTTAGCCTTGGTCCTGTCCTGTCGATAACCCTATATTCCGTACTCGTTAGATTTTCCCCATAAAATAAGGTAAAGGGTCTTGTGTATAAACATAGGCATGGTCTGAAAGGTATTTCTTAGGAAAAAGAGCAGATTTAGTCACTTTTCTACCCCAGGTTTTTCTTTAATTTGTTACCATAGGAACTTTTCCAAGCTATCTTGATTTCGCTCTGAGTAAAATCTGAGATGGGCCTACTCTTTATATGTCCCCCAGATAAAGTCATTTTCCATATCTAGATGTAATAATCAACTACAACAACAACAACAAAGCCTTATACCAACTAAATGGGGTCGGCTACATAGATTCTTGTCCTCCAATCAGTTCTATTTGATGTCATACCTGAAGCAAGACCTAAGCTATGCGTGTCTTTTTTCACCACCTCCCCTAGAGTCGTCTTAGGCCTGCCTGTAGCTCTTTTAGACCCTTTAATCTGAATCAAATCATCCTCCATATGGGAGCATCTAACGGCTTCCATGGAACATGGTCATACCATCTCAAATGGATTTCTCGTAGTTTATCATGTAATAATCAACTATGTATATTTAAAAATAAATGCTATTCAACTGAAATTGCTAAAGGTGGGGAACAAAGATGTAATGACCAAAATGTGTGTTACCAGATGCAGTTCTAGGAACATTTTTCAATGATGGATGGTGTTAACTGTTTGTATTTGCCATTCTGCCTCAGTGTGCTGATAGGTGCTCATTGAGTATCATTACAATTGCAAGATGTAAGCAATGGAGATGTCCATTCAATTTCCAATATCTGGATGTCTGTAGAATGCCACTGCATAAGGAAACCATAATTTTGGAGTGGAACAGCAAAGAGCTCAGAACGACTGTGGTAAAGGAAAGAGTGTAATGGAGAACAGTGATGGGATGGACTTTCATTTTCCAAGGCATGTAGAAAATTGGCTTAATTTACTGTGCCATGCTACAGGTTCTTCCCTGCTACTTAGAAGTGATCATATTAATAGATGACTTGTATTGTTGACTGCGACTGACGAATCCATGTCAAGGAGCAGAATCAGTGAGTTGGTTCCAGCTTTAAAACTAGTAAAACAAGCTGGACGTGATAATGCTGTGTTCAAGCTTGCAGTCAAACGGGATTGGATCTTCTGTTTGGATTGCCAATAATTCCCTTATATCCAAGGCAAGTTTTCTTTCTTGTGCAATGCCTTTTATTCTAAAACTTTATGCTGTTGGGGGAGATGCTTTCTATTAAATGTTCGTGGTCATTTATTTGGGGAATATCACGTGTGCATGTGTGTGTGTGTGTGTGTGTGTTTGCGCGCATGCGTGTGTGCACACGTGTGTATTGAGATCTGCTTTTTTTTTCTTTTCGATATCTTATTGGATATGGTTTATTTTGTACTGGATTAGTTAAGATTTTGTTTCCCTCTTAGGAAGAAAATGTGTAAGACAGAAATTAAGATCTAGTGTACAATGAATAGAAACTAGAAAGATGAAGATCTATAACCTTGGATATAAGAAATGGCATACAAATCTAAGGTGTAATATGTAGAAAATTTTGATCTACATAATTCTTTTTTTTTTTGGTATGGAATAAGGACTCATATTAAGTATGTAAGATGTAGTTTGTCAAGCAAATGTGACTAAGTTCTGACCCCCATCTCAACTGAATGGGACATTGAACTTTTCCCTCTTTATTTTCTTCTGCTAAACCATTCTGTCCAAATTTGACTCTTGAAATATTTTCTAAACTTTATGGGCCACACATTGGAATGCATTACAGCTGAAACTAAGCAGATTAGTGGACGATTGACATGCCCTCAGTTTGAAGAAAAGAATTCTATTTCAGTGCTCCTCTCATCTCACACCACCCAAATCCTAGAACCTTTTGCTGCCCATCCAGGTAGACAATTTTCAATCTCCTTGCCTAAGTTGCTACTTTGTAGTAGAATCTCCATGGCAATCTCCTCTAGCAAGCATATAATTAAACTGGGAGAGTACTTAAACATCAGCTTAACAAATAGAAACATCTGCTGCCCTGTAGCAAGAATGAACAGGAAATGCCCCCATGGTATTGCAGCCTGCACATTGTGTCAGGCTTGAAGTTAGCCATATTTCATTGGTTGTCCTGTGTTCTCAGAGGTTGGATTTGGCTTCTCTTTTTCTCCTTCCACTTCAATGCTTCGATGACGGAAGGTGAGATTCTGGTTGCTACTTGCTTAAATAGCTCATTCCCTAATGAGATCTCCAAATGGTCTAACTCGTTGGTTGGTCAGTTCATGGGAAGAAGACTTCCATTTCAGCTGGTGGAAAAATCCCTGCTTCGCCAATGGAATTTGTTTGCGGATATTGAGACATTCCTTGTCGATAATGGAACCTATGTGTTCCGCTTCGCTGATGAACTCAATAAGATCGGTGTGCTGGAGAAAGGTATTTGGTACATGGTTGGCAAACACATCGTGACAAGACAGTGGGAAGAATTTTTTCGTTTCATCAAAATCCCTCCCCATTTGGATTTCCCTGTTAGGCCTTCTGCTTCACATGTGATGTGAAGAAGCCATGAGCTCGATAGGCTTGGTTATCGGCATCCCACTATTCTCTGATAGATGCACGAAAGCTCAATCCCTGCTTGCGTGCATCTTAAAATTTGATATGGTGAGTGGCGGAGAAAGAAGAATGTATATGGGTTAAATCGATTTTCAGTAGATACCTGAGAAAGGATTCTATCTGGACAACCCCTGTGGCCATGATTCCTCTTGGGTCTAGAGGATTCCATAGGCAGCTGGCTCTCCCCTATATCAAATCTCTCATTGACGATGAATCATTGACCCATCTCTGGCTAGACAATTGGCACCCTCATGGCATTCTAGTGATGACCTATGGGGAAAGGATTAGACTTGATTATGAGTGTGATAAACTTGCTATTGTCTCCTCCATTATTTTAGAAGACGATTGATGCATCGGTAGGGCTTCATCTCGGCTTACGCAGGCTTAGGAAGCTCTTGATTCTATCACCCGTAGACCCACTAGGAGCAATGATATCACTAGTTGGACTGCTGCTACAGATGGTATGTTCTCCTCTTCCTTTGCTAGGGAGATTGTCAGATCCTGAAGCCCAATGTCGCTTGGTAAGACGTGGTTTGGGTTCAATGGCATTTTCCTCGCGACAGTTTTATCCTTTGGATAGCTTTGACTTTGTCTCTTTGGACAGGTTCTCTTCTTTATGATCGGGGTATCATTCCAAACTCTAGTTGTGGTTTGTGTTGGGCCTCAGAAGAAGATTTTCAACATCTCTTTTTCGATTTTTTGATTTTTCGAATGCCCATTCTCCATTTGAGTCGGGGAAAAGATTCTTGAAAAGTGCTGGCCTATTAGAAGAAGAATTTGCACGTTCTATCTTGAATGGAAGTGGATGACCAAGAAGTTAAAGGAAAAAACCCCATTTGATACTATTGCCATGCTAGCCTTCGCTGTGACTGTGTACCACATGGGATGTAAATGGATCGGATTTGGCACGGATAGGCTACTATTCGAATACAATCTGATTCCTAACCATCTTATCCGAATCCGCTTCCACATCTAGCAGATTTCTAAAAATGAATTCCAAATTCAAATTTGCATTTTAACCCGATATCTGGTTAAAATCCAATTCGAATCCGGATTAAAACAGGAAGCATTTGTCTCCTATCTTTGTTGTAGAAATTTCAGACTTAACATCTTTTGATGAAAAGGAGATCAAATATTTTCCTATGCTTGGAATTTCAACCGATAAACATCTCATAAAACAGGATCATCATCGTCATCTCATAAATCCAGAAATTACAAGAAAAATGTAGAAATCGCAAGATCTAAATTGCATACAATAATTTACAAGAAATTACAGGATGAAAAAAAGAAGAAGATGAATAAGTAGCAGAAGGAAGAAAATTACAAGACATGAAACTACAAAATTATAAGAATTTGTAAGTAGTTCCGAAAATCTGAGATACAAAATTATAAGAATTTGTAAGTAGTTCCGAAAATCTGAGAGATTACAAGAATATGAGAGAAATTACAAGAATCTGTAAGTAGTTACAAAAATCTAAGAGAAGTTACAAGAATCTGTAAGTAGTTACAAAAATCTAAGAGAAATTATAGGGACATAAGAACATGTGAGAGCCGGATTCCTTCGAGACAAGATAATCGATCAAAGAACAAATGAAGAACAGATTGTGACTTCAAGTCACAGAACCAGATAAACGAAGCACCAATTAAACAAATCCTTGACTAGATTAATGGATCTGTGACTATCTGCGACAAACAACAAATGAAGAACCTGCTGGCCCGCATGTAATAGATAGAGAGGTGGGCTGATCCAGCTACACTCCATGACTACAACACAGAATCGGCCCTCTAAGACGAGATCATGCAGTTCCCTATGCCGAAAAATTATATGATCCCAAATGTGGGGTTGTATGATGGTAAGACCAATCCAGAGAAACATCTTGATAACTACAAAGCGGGGATGTTGCTCTACGGTTTTCATGACGCGTTGTGTTGCAAAGCGTTCCCATCTACATTGAGGGAGGTTGAGAAGACGTGGTTTAATAACCTTCCACCCAGGTCAGTGGACTCCTTTGAGGATTTGAGTTTCCGTTTTCTTTCCCACTTTCAAGGAAGCCGAACCTAGATGAAAACGCTGTCCCACTTCATGAATGTTAAGCAACGAGAGAATGAACCCCTCCGGGCTTTCATCACAAGGTTCAACGCTGTTGCAATGGAGATCAAGAACCTCCAGCTAGTCGTGATTGTTGTTGCTCTGTTCACTGCTATCAGAGAACGGGAACTTGTTTTCTCCCTCAACAAAAAAATCCCCTCGCACCCATGCTGAAATTCTGAGTCGGTGCGAGAGATATGCTACCGAAGCTGAGGCAGTGGCCTTACTTCCAAACGAGATTCAGTAGCTCGGCTGGCACTGATTTAAAGAGGTTAGAGCAATCCGACAAAGCCCTCAAAGAGGGCGGACTGAGTAAGAAAGCAAAGCCCAGGAAGGAGTCATACCCCGGGAAGCCTGCATACTAGGCTCCAAAGTACATCCCTCTCAATTGGACTATGATTGAGATCATTAACATCAAGAAAGGTGACCCTCTGATGGTCCCCCCACCACCAATGATGGCCAAGCCAAATGAGTGGAACCCTCGGCTTTACTGTGAGCATCATCGGAACCATGGCCAGGACACTAACTCCTGCCGATATCTCAGAGGGCTGGTGGAAGATCTTGTCCAACACGGGTATTGGACTGAATTCATAAAGCAAGGAGCCCCTCCTGCTCCAGTGGCTGATGCGGACCCGGGTCGAGAGAAACCCCATCGGGTCTGCTATGGGCCCATCCAAGATACATAATAGCTGAAACTTGATCTGACGGTAAACACATGTACAAGTATGAAGTCTGGTCTGTACTCACAGTATGTTAATCTGATGGGACTGAAACTTCAAGAGTAAAGGAGGAAGAAACAGAGGATTAGAAAGGGAAAGAGGATCCAAGAGAGAGAAGAGAAACCAGAGGGTAAGAGAAAGAAAACCTACTCACAGATTGGTAGGGGGAGGATGACTTCCACAGCAATGCGGAAGGGAACCGGCCGTAAGAGAGACGACCCAACCAAGAGAGAGGAAAAGAGGGAGAGCAGAAAGTGCTATGCCCGTAGGGCAACCCAAAACCAAATTTTCTCAAACCTCCATCATCTATTTCATTGATAAAAAGGTCTATAAATAGAC
This sequence comes from Protea cynaroides, assembly GCA_028583415.1. Lineage (NCBI taxonomy): Eukaryota > Viridiplantae > Streptophyta > Magnoliopsida > Proteales > Proteaceae > Protea > Protea cynaroides. Next base: position 95,377,471 of record CM053266.1, read on the forward strand.
TTTACAATTTAATTAATTGCTAAATAAAAATTCTAAATAAAAAGATGACAATCAAAGAAGACTCCTAACTAAAGAAGACTCCTAATTAAAGAAGACTCCTAATTTAAAGAAGACTCTTAATTAAAGAAAACTCCTAATTAAAGAAGACTCCTAATTTAAAAAAGACTCCTAATTAAAGAAGACTCCTAATTAAAGAAGACTCATATTAGCCTAAAACTCTAACTAAAGGATAAATACATCCCTTTTTATGGAAAGAAATAAACTAAATCAAATTACAATGATTTTCCCAATTAAAATAAACCCTAAAAAAAATATTCCCATCCAATGGATCCAGCCTGCATCAATTCTCCACCGCTTAGAAAAAAATTTGTCCTCGAATTTTGTAAGTTCTTGATGTCTGGAGGAATTTATTTATTCAACAACTCGTCAGGATTGAATGTGATCGGCCTATTGGTTGGACATTGATAATTGTCCCATATCTTCATTAAGATCTGCATAGTTCCAGGCTTCGCTCTGATACCATTGATGCGGACCCGGGTCGAGAGAAACCCCATCGGGTCTGCTATGGGCCCATCCAATATACATAATAGCTGAAACTTGATCTGACGATAAACACATGTACCGGTATGAAGTCTGGTCTGTACTCACAGTATGGTAATCTGATGGGACTGAAACTTCAAGAGTAAAGGAGGAAGAAACAGAGGATTAGAAATCACATAAGCTGTGTGAACCTCCACCAACCCCACTCCAGTCAAATGAAATGAAATGAAAAATCAGAGTAGATACCATAGTGGAAATATAACTAAGCAAACCAAACTTTTATTGATAGATTAAATAGTATAATAGTGAAATCTGTTTGTGGCTTATTCTGAACCATAACAACCCATCAAAAGTGATGTTCATAACATATTTGTAAATAACTAAAACCATAATCAAGATAAATGTATATAATTGTTCCAATCAAAATAACACTTGTGTCGCTTCCTTCACTCGAACACACAAGCGTCACACTCCCTGTCTTCATCATGTTGTTCCTCCTCCATCGCCTGCACACCTAGTTGAGCGAGGTTGGAGACAACAAGAGCATTCATATTATCAGTAGCAGTAGTACCAGTAACATCATCTAAAAAGAAGGCGTATGTGGGGGTAAGCTCTCCAACTTGAGCTTAGTGAAACAGACAAGCAAGCAAGCAATTCACACAAGGGTCTGGCATAATGTATGCTATTGCTAAAGTAAGGCCTGGTCACACTCTCCAAAGCTGACCATAACTTCCATGCATAAGAGAGAATGGATACTCGTTAGCTTGCACCGACAGCTCTAGTGAAGCCACGCGTCTCCTATATAAATAGTGATAGAGCAAAGTTTTGGCTAATGATGCTCCAACGAACATTGCCACCACCTCCCCCTCATCCCCTATCCATACCAACACCTAACCCATTGCTGGCTAGAGTCGCATACATGGGTAATTCCACTAACCAATCCTACATGTCATCATATGAACCCCTTCAATACCCTAATAGAAATCCCAAGTCATTTGTCATCCCCCCTAGATGTTGTCAAGCCATTAGGATATGAGGCAACCCATGGCAAGTTTTGCATAGTGGGTCGGATCCTACGGTCCTCGACTGTGTCACCACTGCCCACGCAAGCATTAATCATCATACATTCACAAGATTGAATTATATATTAATGGATGCATGGAAAGAGCAGATATTGGATGACATGTTATCAATCAATATGCAAGTGATTAAAAACACACCAAAATAAAGTCAGGGGTTCTATCTCTCACCCGAATTACACTTAGTTCAATGATGTGTACTACGTGAGTCGATCTTGGTTACGCACGTGACACCTAAGGTGTAAATAAGATCATTAATTATTGTTGTATTCAAGATAATTGATTCAGGGCTTCCTGAGGTTACCTGGTCTCAGCATCTAGTTGCAACAGTAGGGCAACCGGTATTGCTTCCGGTTACTCTTGGTTACCTACTGTTTCCATCCTGTCGCAACTCCAGCTACTGCAGACGTGTGACAGGTGTTGCTGCCGCTTAATGTATTGAGACTTCCCGAATGCATCCGGTCGCTGATCCAGTTGCAACAATTGTGACCGGATACTCCCAAAGGGCTGGTCTCTTGAGGTTTGGTCTTCCCTGAGGCACAGATTTTGCCTCCGGAACTCCTCTCCGGATCCAATTCTTGACTTCTACTGTGGAAGTCTATCGGCGGATCATTGTTCGGAGTACCAATGATGGGTTCCAATCCTATTCTATGGCTTAATGAGGTCAGCCGAGGGAGCACCTCCTAGGTCTAGGATTTATCATCTTGCACAAGTGCATAGATGTGTTCAAGGTCTAGCCTGAACCGACATCGAGGAGTTTCTCCTTCGAATCCGAGTGAGACTACTCTACTTTACCATTAATGGAGAGCGAAGCATCCTCAACAATGGAGGTCTAAGACCTCCATAATGGGTTTCAACTAACGTAAGCATCATACAGACTTACTGGCGATCTTCTTCGAGCAGGTTGGTGGTAGTGACGACGGGTGTCGACGATTTTCCAATCATACTCTCCTCACCTAGGCTTCTCCTTCTCCTCCAACTCTACTCCTCTCTGAGAACACGTCAGAGATTTTGGGGTAGTGAATGTACTCTCTAGAGAGAAGTTTGAGGAGAGGTTAATCAATTGGAGTCTCCTCTTAGAGTAGGACTCATTGAGAGTGAAAGACTAGGGAGAGTTTGCCAAGTGGCAACAATAGAGAATCATGAGAGTGTTCTACTCCCTCCAGGTTGTTAGAGTGAGATGGGACCTGTAAGACCTGCACTTGAAATCCCCTATTGACCCGGATTTCCTCTATGTCAGGTCTGATGGAAATTAAGTAAATATGAAACTGCAAGCGCACGGTATCGTACACTAACAGGTTGATCTCAGGGAGTCGCTATTATCCTAACTCAAATAAGGCAAAGTGTACCAAAGGGATTTGAATGAATTAACCACCTAATCACTCCAACCATAAATTTAATTTCTTAATGGCCCATAATGCACGGTGTTCCAATTCGACTAGTAAATGCCAGACTTTCTCGTACATCAGACGGTAAGGGGATTAACCAAAAATGGTCTTGAAAGCGGTTATATAAGTCCACAAAGCATCTACGAGGCGAATGGACTAATCCTTATTAGTCGGAATGATAGTTTTTTCCAAAATCTGCTTGATTTGTCGATTGGACATTTCAACCTGTCCACTGGTCTGAAGGTGGTAAGGGGTTGCCAATTTATGGGTAATACCATATTTTTGAACAAGGGCCTCAAATGGTTTGTTGAAGAAGTATTTTCCCCTATCGCTAATGATAGCTCGGGGGGTACCAGATCGGGAAAATATATTCTCCTTTAGGAATTTAAGGACTACCTATAGTCATTGGTCTTAGTAGCAACAACTTCTATCCATTTGGACACGTAGTCCATAGCTAACAAGATATACTCATTTGCAAAAGATTTTGGGAACAAACCCATCAAGTCGATGCCCTAAACATCAAAAACTTCAACCACCAGAATTGGGTGGAGTGGCATCATATTCCGCTTGGTAATGTGGCATAAAGATTGATAAGAAGGGCATGTCTTACAGTAATTAAAGGCATCCTTAAAAAGACTAAACTAGTAGAATCCAGACTGTAAAACCTTAGCTTCGGTCTTATTTGGCTCAAAGTGGCTGCCGCACACCTGCTCATGACAGTAAGACAGCACAGATTGCTGTTCATGGTCAGGCACACATCTCTTGATAATCTGATCAGGGCAAGTCTTGAATAGATACAGATTGTCCCAAAAATAGTACTTGATTTGGGAATGGAATCTATACCTTTCTTGGGCGGACCAATGGGAAGGGGTCGCACCCGTTACCAAGTAATTTACAATATCGACGAACCAAGGTTCACTAAATACTGCAAACAACTGCTCATCTGGGAAAGACTCGTTGACTGGTGAATCGACAGTCAAAGAATTAGGCAGTCGGGATAAGTGGTCAGCAACCAGATTTTCTATTCCTGGTTTATCCCTGATCTCTAAGTCAAACTCCTGTAAGAGCAAAACCCATCTAATGAGACGGGCTTTGGCATCGTTTTTTTGCAAGGGATGCTTGAGGCCGGCATGATCCATATACACAATGACATGGGATCCTATCAAGTAGGCACAAAATTTCTCTAAAGTGAATATAACAACTAAGAATTCTTTTTCAGTGGTAGTGTAATTAAGCTGTGCATCGTTTAAAGTCCTACTTGCATAACAGATCACAATGGGCAACTTATTAATCATTGTCCAAGGACAGCTCCTAATGCAAAATCAGAAGCATCACACATAAGCTCAAAGGACTCTATCCATATGGGTGCCTGAATGACGGGGGTAATGGTTAAATTTTTTTTGAGTTGATTAAAACTCTCAAGGCAAACATCATTAAAATCAAAGAGTTGGTCTTTAGAAAGTAAAGAGGTAAAAGGACAAGCAATCTGACTAAAGTCCTTAATAAACCGCCAATAGAAGCCGGCATGTCCTAAAAAGGAGCGAATGTTCTTAACAGATTTGGGAACAAGTAGCTTTTCAATCAGTTCTATCTTTTGGCTCTGTCAACCATGATCCCCTCTTTGGAAATGATGTGATCTAACACTATGCCTTGTTTTACCATGAAGTGACATTTCTCCTAAATTAAAACTAAATCTTTCTCTATATACCTGGCAAGAACTAAGGAAATATTATGTAGGCAATAAAAAAAAGTAGACCTATGCATAGAAAAATCATCCATGATTACTTCTAAAAATTGCTCTACCATATCTGAGAAGATGTTCATCATGCACCTTTGGAACATGGCAGGGGCATTGCATATTTCAAAAGGCATGCACCGGTAAGCATATGTTCCGTAGGGACATGTGAAAGTGGTCTTGTGTTGGTCATCTAAGGCAATGAGGATTTGGTTGTAACCGGAGTATCTATCTAAGAAGCAATAATATTCATGTTCGGCCAACCTTTCTAACATTTGGTCAATGAAGGTAGAGGGAAGTGATCTTTCCACGTTGCCGTATTCAGCTTTCTATAGTCTATGCACACTCTCTATCCCGTTATGATACGGGTTGGAATCAATTCATTGTCAGCTTAGCAATTACAGTAACTCCTGACTTCTTTGGTACCACATGTACCGAACTTACCCACTCACTGTCAGATATGGGATATATGATCCCATGATCTAAGCACTTTAGAATCTCTTTCTTAATGGCTTCCTTCATCACAAGATTTGCCCGTCTGTGAGGTTCCCTTGAGGGGTTGGTACCTTCCATAAGGTGTATATGATGCTGAACAATAGACAAACTAATACCTTTGATGTCAGCCACAGTCCAACCTAAGGCTTCCTTGTGGTTTTGTAAGAGTTTGATTGACTCTTCTTCCTGACTGGAAGTCAAATCAGATGCAATAATAACAGGAATAGTTTGATCAGGTCCTTGGAAGGCATACTTCAGAGTAAACGGTAATTCTTTTAATTCTAAGCTAGGTAGTTCAACCATTGAGGGGGTAGAAGTGGATAGAGGTCCTAGAGGTTCCACAGGTATGTAGATACTCTATGCCTCTGATGAGAAAGTGTTCTCTACTCCTCCCAACTCTTCCATACACTACAAGAATTTCGGGTCAAAGTTTATGTCAAAAGTGGTCGCGACATGGTTGGAGATTCCTTAGAGCATATGTACTTCCTAAGTAGGTTGCTTACCCAACCTAAATACATTTAGATCAACAGTTTGGGTACCAAATGACAGTTTTGTGAGACCATTCTTGCAATTTATCAATGCATTGCTTGTAGTTAGAAATGGTCTCCCTAAAATGATAGGGATTTGATCCCTATTGGAGACGGGATGTGTTTCTAAAACAATGAAATCAATGGGAAAAAGAAATTATCTTACCTTCAATAAAACATCACCTACCATTCCTTTAGAGTCTTTACAGAGTGATCAGCTAGTTGAAGCGAGATGGACGTTGGTTTCAACTTTCTCAATCCTAATTGCTAGTAAACATGATAAGGTAAAAGATTTACTCTTGCACCTAAGTCTAGCAGAGCATGATCAATAAAGGTGTCGTCTATGATGCAAGAGATGGTAGGGCAGCCAGGGTCCTTGTATTTGGCTGCCATAGGATGGTTCAGAAGAGAACTTAAATGTGCAGCCAAGAATACCTTTTTGGGAATTTGACTAATCATCTTTTGTGTGCATAAATCTTTAAGGACTTTTGCATAAATAGTGATTTGGTCAATTGCATTCAAAAGTGGAATGTTCAATTCTACCTGTTTGAAGACCTCTAAAATTTTATCAACTAAAGTAGTATTTTTTTCGGTTTACCAACCTATTACGGAATGGGGCTGGTGGAGTAAAAACTCTGTCTGTGACAGTCTCTTTGGGTTTTTTAGGTTTATCAGACGAACCTGAAGACGGAGGCTTAGCAGCTGCCTCAAATTGGGGAACATTAATGGGAGCAACTATGGGTTTGTTCTTTGGTGCTTCATCCCATAGGTACTCTTGGCCACTCTGTAATGCATGGACTGCATTACATTGTTTGGAGGGCCCTGATTGATTCTCTACGCCATTCACCTGAGGATTTGGCCTATTTGGTTGTGGGTGATGGTATGGGTTGGTCTCTGGTTGGCTGGACAGAATACCTTTGTTCTTTTCACACATCAAGGTAACCAATTGGGTGAGTGTTCTCTCCATACTGGTATGCCCTGCCATAAGAGCTATCATTCTTCTCCAAATCACTGAGTCAGGCCGGCTCACCAGTGTTAGAAAACCCAGGGGGTTGCTGAAAATTACCTTGGGGAACAAAATTGGGTCTAGGGGGAGCATATCGCCTGGTGTGACCGGGTGGATCTTGATTTGGAAATTGGGGTGGATCCACACGGTTCCCTTGGTTTCAGGAGAAATTTTGGTGATTTCTCCATCCTAGATTGTAAGTGTTATTATACAGCTTGTAAAGTGCATTTTCATTCGCATTTTGAGAATTGCCCCCTAAAGGGCATTCCTCCACTGTGTGTCTAGGAGTTTGGCACTAGTTGCATTTTAGGATTTGCTTTTGGATAAGGTCTCTGGGAACTAAAGCTTATATCCTTTTGATAAGGCTATTTAAGTGTGCCTCCTTAGCTACTATGTCATCTACAAAGTAACATTTATCTTTTTGGGTGCGGTTTATCTCTTCCACAGACTCCTACTCTCTTGTTTTTTCTACGAGATCTGCCAAAAAGTTTCAAGCGTCATTAGCATCCTCATGGGAAGTGAATCATTAAGGACACCTAGACTCAAGCATTTGCTTGGTAGGGAAGTCTATCCCCTCTTAGATAATTTGGCAAAGCTACCTTGTTTTAATACCATGGTAAGGACACTCTTGGAGTAGGCCTTGAAACCTCTCTATGAGTCGCGAAAAAGGCTCATTTGGCTTTTGTTTGAAACGCATTATATCCCCTTGAGGTTTATTTGTCTTGTAAAGAGAAAAAAACTTTTTAAGGAATAACACAGTGTGTTTGTCCCATGAAGTAATAGAATTTGTGGGAAGACCATAAAGCCATTTTTTAGCTCCATTATTGAGTGAAAAAGTGATGCACCTCAATTTAACAGCATCATTATTGAGCTGTTGCATCTTAATGAGGGCACACACCTCCTCATACTCACGGAGGGACAAGTATGCATCCTCTGAAGAAAACCATGAAAATGGGGAAGCATGGTAATGAATTGAGCTTTAAATTCATAGTTATTTTTGTGGCAACCAGTAATTGAATACATAAGGATTGTGCTTTCCCTAGCAGGATAAAACCAATCCTTAAGGGTCATATTTGATTCAGCCATTGTAAACGATGGGATTCTTACCAGACGGTTGCTAGAATTATGAGTCCACAGACTCATGCACAAAACCGCTTTAACAAGTTAAAATTTTCTTTCTTTTTCCTCTAGATTCGATGCGAAAAGCTAGATTTGTTCGAATCGAGGTCAATGCAAACCTCCTAACAATCAATGGCTTAGAGATCGGTCATATCCACAATCACCTTGAGAAACAACACCGTTGCCGCCAAAGTTATTGGTCGTTATTCCTCTTGATAATTTGATAATAACCAGCAGTCCTTAACGCCACATCATGATCAGGATTGGACCATCGATTGTACTGTTCCAACCTAATGGATTGGAGGTGCTACAGAAAGGCATGAAAACCAATGAAAATTTTTTGTATTTTTTTTTTAAATCACTTTGAACTATTTAAAATAGGAAAAATAACGGCTAGTCTCCCCGGCAACGGCGCCAAAAACTTGATGGAAATTAAGTAAATATGTAACCACAAGTGCACGGTATCATGCAGTAACGGGTCAATTTTAGGGAGGAATCGCTATAATCTTAACTTAAATAAGGCAAAGCATACCGAAGGAATTTGAATCACTCCAACCATAAATTAACATAGATCTATTGCATTGAAGAAAACAAAAATTAAAGAGAAAAAAAAAACTTATCTCGTTAGAAATCCTCTCGGTCGCTCGTCGTCATGTTGTCACTCTAAGCCAATTTGCAAACGATTACAAAGGGAGCTTTCTCCCCTAAATTGAAATAGTAATAGGGTGCAACCTATATTGATTTACCCTATCACATAATTCTAGAACTGAAACCAGACTTGAAAGAAAAGAATCTAAGCAAAAGAAAGTAAACAAGAGCACATCTCATTCATTTAAAAAAAAAAAAACTTGTAGAACAAAAATTACAAAAACTCTTCATGAAAGAAAGCAAAAAACTAGAATAAAACTGGAGAAAAAAAAAACTAAACTAAAACTAACCTCTAATGCCCTCTAACGTTGGCACTAGGGTGCTCTTTATGTAGCAAAAAACAAGTCTTATTTTAGGAATGCTCTTGCTAGCAAATCCTAATTACAATTCTTTCCCTCTTTAAGAAAACTGAAATTTGGAAAAACTATACAACCAAAGATACATAATAATTTGTTGGCGGTCCTATTTATTGAGCTGGCCGGTCTAGCCGATCGACTCGGTTGGCTCTGAGTCGGCCAAACCTCGTGGTTGATTCTCTTGATTGCTCCTCTTCTATGCATGGTGGCTGATTTGACTGTGTGGGATCATTGAAACTCCATGAAATGGTCTTTTAAGTCTCGGATTTTCTCCATTCTTTCATCGACACCCTACAAACACCAAAACAACGTTAAATACCCTAAAAACATCATAAAGAGGTTTAAGAGATGCATCATTTATGTCCTAAATTCACACCTAAAAGGTGTTCATCAAGGTCTTCCCGCTCGAATAGCTAACGTCACTGACGCAGACTTGATGGATGTTTCTGAATCATAGGTAAGCTTCTATTCTAGTTCCAGGTAGTATGGAGTAACTTTGGTAAGTCTCGGGTGGGCCCAACATGCAACCTAAAGCATGGGGCCAAACAGATAGAGCATGGGGCTATGATTTAGCCTTGCAGGTGGATTGAGCTGGAGGATGTGTCATCTGGCTTCCATCCACCGGCTTGATCCTAGATGGACATCATCTCTCTCCTTGGGTTTCTATAAATAGAGAGCCAGGTGTCACGGCCTTAGTGTAACTAAGCCAACCGTGCGGCACTTAGTTGCTTGCAACCCTTTTTGAAGCACTAAGTCAGCCTAACCCCTTACTAAGAAAGAGAGCACACAATAGAGAATTATGGAAGATGAACTTGTATTGCAAAGGAACTCTTACAATGCTTGCAAGGGGGGGCGGGGGCGGGGCAAGTTCTTTGCATCATTGACTTTTTCGCTAAAGAATGCCTTAGGTTGTCCCTCTTGAATGTGTAGAGAATTCTAGAATATGGGCTTAACCCATGTGTCCATCCATGGACCTTGTAGACGGAGCGGGTCACGGGTCGTGACACAGGGCTCTCTATTTCTCTTTGGAACTTTTGGGAGAGTGGGAGCTGGTTGGAGGATCTTTAGCTCAAGCTTAAGCAAGCCTTTATCCCCTCCATTAAGTTGAGTTATTCTCTACCCCTCTTTCACTCGTGTGGTTGGAAGCTTTGATGGTGGGTAGCTCCACCATTAATGGTCTCCATTAATGGAGACCAACCCCAAACCCTAGGTTTAGGTTTTCACCCATACACCATTAATGGTGGATTTATTGGAGTCTTAATGACTCCTATTTGACTAACCTAGGGTGGGAATATGATTCCCACCATTATTGGGGAGTTGAAGCTCCCCAAAATGGAGAACTTGTCTCACGCTTTAGTTTGGTTTTTCGAACTCAACCGGAGGACCCGTGCCGGAGGCTAGGATACTGCCTCTGCCTTCGAGTGAAATTGCCTTGACCATGTATGGTATGGCTAGCGGAGGGGCTAGCAAGGCCCCATCCTCCGCCAGACCCATACTTAACCTTGGAATGGTTGAGTTGAGCTGGAGGAATAAGCCCGCGGATATACCATCCGACATTGACTCTGCCTTACTCTTTGTTAGTGTGACCCTGTAATAGTCAAGTGTTAAGCCAGAGGTTCCTAACTGGAGGTATATTATCTGGAAGCCTGACCCTCTGGGTGGCTGCCCCCGGTTATCCCTTGGGTCCGATTGACCACCAGGGACCTGTTAGGCTAAGAATAAGCCAGAGGCTAAGCTGGCAGATGCACCATCCGGCATTACCTCTGCCTTACTCTCTAGAAGCACTCTGTTATGACATGTGCGCATCCAGATGCTGAGCCGAATGACTGGTCCTCCACCTCGATCCTCTAGCTCAGCCTTAAGTGGAAAAAACATAAGTATAAGCCGGTGGCTTATTCCGGAGGACACATCCCCTGGAACAATCTGCTGCCTCGGCCACTGTTGGCCAGTATACCTAGGTAATTCCTTAGGGGACCGACCATTTGGGTCCCGACTTATCTCGGGACCCAAATTGTGGCATTTGGAGCATGCATATGCTGGCTTGAAAGACAATGAATTAACCTAATGAAATCTATGTAAATAATTAGGTAAACTTACGTGGGTACTGGACGGAGCCTATTCCCGGCTTCAAGGTTCTTCAGCACTAGTGGTTCCCACAGGTGAGGGGTCGGATCCGTAGAATTAGGGCATATTATGTATGTCTGTGAATTGTATGCTATTGAACATGTCATCCAATGAATTGTAATGTATGAGCATGCATTGCATTATAACAACTATGTATGCTTTGATTGATGGATGTTGTATATGTTGTTATATACAGCTCGTGTGACGTTCGGTACTAGTGGAAGGTAACGCATGGGTATACGGGTCATGGGTTTGTGTGATGTATGTGTGCCAGTGGAAGGTGACATATGGGTACGCGGGCTTAGACCTAGTGCTAGCACCTTACTGGGGGCACAGGTGTTCCAGGGCTACTGGGGGCCGGGGGGCTTCTGCTGAGGTGCAGCTCCCTTATTTTATCATGTTGTACTCACATGTTAGGCATTAGAAGGTTGCATTACTCAGGTTCTAGCCCAAGGGAGGTGGTATGCCCTGGACCGAAAATCCAAGGGGGGCGGGGGGGGGGGGGGTAGAAGCAATTTGGCAAAAGAGACTTGGGCATCTTGCTATTACCTTAGCCCGGTATACGAAGTATAAAAGCCATTGAGCCGAGGCAGGGATGAAACACACTAAGTGTACCTATAGAACCATACCATGACTTAACATTAGGATTTATGATACGCATTGGTGCATGGCATATGATACCTGATTCCTTACTAAGCTGATGGAGGCTCACCCCTCGTATCGATATTTGTTTTCAGATTCTGATGCAGATTATTCTATGCAAGAATGTATGGAGTCTCTGCAGGCGAATGAAGCTTCTGTGGGCGAGGAGTACACTGAGTGTCACACCCCAATTCTGGTCTAACCAAAATGGTGTGATGAACCGCCAATAAACCAACGGTTCACCTAGGATCTCGCATAGGTCGTACCTACCATATTAAACCACATACACATTCAACATTAATAATCAGAGGTAATAAACAAATAAGTGGAAGTTTTACAGATAATGAACTGAGAGTCTAACAGTGATAAATAAGTATTTAATCCAATTATCTTCAAACCACAAGACATAAAAATAAATAATCAATTACATATCCGATGTTCAAATTATAACTAAACTTAAGCAAAAACACATTGGTTGCACTCGCATGATGAATTATGCGCATCTTCTTCAGCTTCTACGTCCATCGCAGCAACGTGTCCATACGACAACGCATTCATATATTCTTCAACGGCATGACCTGCATCATCAACTAAAAATATTCGACGTCGAAAGGGTGAGCATACATCACGGCTCAGTGAGCAAACAAAACAATACAACAAACATATGCATGCATTCAATTCATATCTTTGGTCTGGTTTTGAAAGTTTACAATATGCTATAAAAAGGTTTAGTGGCCGCCGCACCTCTATACACGAGTGTGTGAATCCTCCCAATGGATCAAACACCATTGTCATCCCACATGCACCCATCATGGAATAGAGATAGAGCTAAAGTGTCTGGATCAAACACCGCATAACACTTCCCCTGATGCCCTACCCATACCAACACGTAAGCCCCTATTGGCGAGGGCTTGCAAACTGGGCTCGCAACTATCCAATCCTAATGCCAAACAGTGTATCTAAGGCCTCACCCCAGCATCCCTCAATACGTCCATAGAGATAGAGCTAAGGCCCTCGGGGAGTTAGAGACCACACGGTCCGAGACCACCTCCCTTGATGCCCTACGACGTAATAGTTTTGCTAAGGTAATGGCGATACAACGATGTTAGTGGGCAAGACTTGAGCAGAGATAGAGCTAAAGTCTGGTGACGAGGTCAAAGACCACCATGCCACGTCCTCCCCCTGATGCTCGACTCACATCCAACACACCAACCACACACATACATTCACATGCCTATTCCTAGCATTATCATCATTATCATGTTATAAATAAACGGAATTAAATATGCATGAACAGTAATAGCAGGAATATTGGATGACATGTGAGATGCACATTACAAGCATACAAGCATAGAATTAATCATGACATTGGACTCAATAAAAATAAACAGTTTGTTATTATCCAATTAGTTTATGTATTATTCCCTCACCTGTTAGCAATTCTTGATGTCTTTCCAAGCCTTGAAATTCTCTTTGAATTGATTTAACAACTTAAAAGTTATATGAATTTAAGTTAGGGTTCATATGTGACATGTTACAGTAGTCGAAAATCGAAACAGAGCACTGATGGGTGCCTAATTGGTCCTATGGTCTCATGTTGTATCGACCTTACTGTCTATGGTCGATACCCTACGGTCGCATATGGTGCGACCGTAGCTGCGACCATATGATTTCTGAAATCTTTCCGAATGCCTGTGGTCGATCCTTTGGTCATACTGGTCATGCTATGGTCGACCGTAGCTGCGACCTTGAGATTTCTAGTCAAAGTCTACATGAAATTCGAGTTCCTCCTGGGTAATTTCTTCTGTTCTTCAATGGGTTTTATTCTAAGGTCATCCAATGGCCATCAGTAGTAATTTCTTATCAACCCTAATCATCAAATTCACTCCTCGTGGTTCTCCTTGGGATTTTCTCAAGGAAATCACATAGATCATAATAGGTTGATATGGTCTATCTTCCATAGAAGTCTTATTCCTTAGAGTTTACATCTCCAGAGATTCATTTTATACCTTGGCCTGTGATAGAGAGTCAAATCCCTTCTCAGCAAACTCTTCTCCTTAGCTTTTTTTTCTTCTCCTTCTCTTCCTTCTCTTCTTTCTCTTTTCTCTAGGGTTTACTAATGTTCTAAAAGAGTGAAAAAGGGTTGAGGGACGTTTTGTATATAGAGAAAAACTCTCCATATAAAGTCATCTTTCAATTAGGAAAGCAATCCCTTAGTTTAGGAAAGTTTCCAAAACTCGGAGTCTGATCTGGGTTCTCACGGTCAATCATACGGTCGCATAAACCGTCGACCGTAAGGTCGAAATCATCGACCATGGGGTTTTAGATTTGAGATTTTTGGTTCCCTTCCTTATGGTCAACCATACCTACCCAGGCATGCGACCTTAGGTATGTTTTTAGTGTTTTTAACTCGATTCTCATACTTGGTTTGTGATCTATCTTCACACGCTCGGTCCACTTGGTCCAGGAATGATGGGAAGACCTGGCACGTCATGGTTAGACCAAGTTAGTGGAGTGCGGGTCTTACGACCCCCCTCTTAAATAAATTTCATCATCGAAATTTGCACATTCCTTCCAAATCGAATAGGTGAGGATATTGCTTTAGCATAGCGGTCTCTTCTTCCCATGTAACTTCTTCTACATCTTGGCTTCTCCAAGTAACCTTAACGTAGTAAATGTCGCGGTTGCGAAGACGTTGCATCTTCTGGCTAGTGATCTCAAAATGTACTACTTCGAACGTCAAATCTTCAATCAAATCCGGTGGATCCGTTGTTAACACGTGTGTTGGATCTCTGAGGTACTTCTTCAGTAATGTGATATGAAATACATGATGCAAATTTGACATGGACGGTGGTAGTGCTAACTGATATGCTACTTTTCCACGTCTATCTAGAACTTCATAAGGTCTAATATATCTGGGACACAGCTTTCTCTTCTGTCCAAACCTTTTCAAACCACGCATAGGAGATATTTTTAGAAATACCTTATCACCTATGGTGAATTTGAGATCTCTGCGTCGATTATCTGCAATATTGCTTCTGACGGTTCTGAGCTATTCGGACTCTTTCCTTGATAATGTCGACTACTCGACAAGTCTCTTCAACAAACTCTGGTCCAACAATACTCCGTTCTCCAATTTCATTCCAAAACAAAAGAGTTCGACATTTCCTACCATATAGTGCTTCATAGGGTGACTATAAGACCCATATCAAACTAACCAGTGTTACCACCTTGTATCAGGTCTTCCTATCATGGTCGGGCCAAGCGGACCAAGTGCGTGAAGAAACCACAAGACCAGGTATGAAATTGAACCCAAAAACAGTCAATTAGGAGTGTGTGGTCGCATACTTAAACAGGTGTGGTCGACCACACCTCAGACCAAAGCGACCACAGAAATCTGGGTCATGTGGTCGCAAGTTTTGGACTGTGTGGTCGACGGGTTTTGCGACCACACCTGCGACCACACGAACCCAGTCAAACTCTGTGATTAGGAATGTGATTAGGAAACCTTCCTAATCTGAAGGGGGGGGGGGTTCTTTCCTAATCTAAGTAGGGTTTATATGGAGGGTTTTCCTCTATATATAGTATGTCCCTTAGCCTCTTTCATCCTTTTAGAACTCAAACTGAAAGAGAGAGAAAGAGAAGAAGAGGAAAAGAAAGAGAATGGAAGAGGAAGACTAAGAGGAGGAAATTCAGAGAGAACTCTAAATCTTCAACAAGTTTAAGGTATGAAAATATTCTCCATGTCAATTGAATGCCTAGAATAGATCATGAAGGAGATAAGGATTTAAATGAGACCCCAATCATCAATCCATGGACAAATTCCAAGAGATCCATGGAAGGAATCTATGTGGATGATGGATTGTGTAAAAATACTAATTTTAAGCCATAGAACAATCATAGGAAGGATCATGAAGATAAGCCAAGGGATCCAAACATGAAGGAATGGAGTTGGGAGTGAAAAGTTGACCATCACATGTGTGGTCGCATGTGTAGTCGCGTGATATGCGACCACACGAGACACACATATTCGACCACACACCCTCGGGAAGTCCAGGAAGGGTGTGGTCGGATGTGTGGTAGCATGATATGCGACCACACCTTGCGACCACATGCCCTCAGGAAGTTCCAGGGAGGGTGTGGTCGCATGTGTGGTTTCCTGGTATGCCACCACACCTTGCGACCACACCTGTGGTCGCAGAAACTGAGACCACTGGTGCAGTCACACTTGCGACCACTCAGTTTCTGTTAGTCTGAATTGTTGGAAAAAAAATTCTAATTTAAAATCTATAAATTTGTTAGGTTTCCAAGTGGTCTAAAAGTGATTTACAAAGCTTGAACGAGGAACTACCGTCGACCAAAGGTGAGGGAATAAAACCTAAATTAATTGGCTAATAATAAACTGTCTTACTTATTAAGTCCAATGTTATGAATGATTCTATGCTTGTATGCTTGTAATGTGTATTTCACATATCATCCAATATTCCTGTTATTACTGCTCATGCATATTTAATTCAGTTTATTTATAGCATGATGATGATGATAATGCTAGGAATAGACATGTGAATGTATGTGTGTGGTTAGTGTGTTTGATGTGAATGGAGCATCAGGGGGAGGATGTGACATTGTGGTTCATCCTGGTCACCAGACTCTAGCTTTATCTCTACTCAAGTCTTGTCCACTAACATCGTCGTATTGCCACTACCTTAGCAGAACTATTACGTCATAGGGCATCAAGGGAGGTGGTCTCGGACCGTGTAGTCTCTGACTCTGCCGGGGGGCCTTAGCTCTATCTCTATGGCATATTGAGGGATGCTGGGTGAGGCCTTGGATACACTGTTTGACATTAGGATTGGTTAGTTGCGAGCCCAGTTTGCAAGCCCTCGCCAATAGGGGCTTACGTGTAGGTATGGGTAGGGCATTAGGGGAAGTGTCATGCGGTGTTTGATCCGGGCACTTTAGCTTTATCTCTATTCCATGATGGGTGCATGTGGGACGACAATGATGTTTGATCCATTGGGCGGCTTCACACACTTGTGTATAGAGGTGCGGCGGCCACCTATCCTTTCTATTGTACATTGCAAACTTATGAACCAGACCAAATATATGGATTGAATGCATGCATATGTTTGTTGCATTGTTTTGTTTGCTCACTGAGCCATGATGTGTGCTACCCTTTCGACGGCGAATATTTTTAGTTGATGATGCAGATCCTACTGTGGAAGATTATATGAATGCACCAATGTACAGGAATGTTGCTGCGATGGACATGAAGCTATGGTGGAGTCGCATGATTCGTCGTGCGAGTGCAAATCATGTGTTTTCGATTAGATTTAGTTGTTGGATTATTCGAAACATGTAATTGATTAATTTATTTTATTTTATGTCTTTAGTCATTTGGAGATAATTGGATAATTTATTTATGTTATCACTGTTAGATACTGAGTTCATTAATATTAAAGACTTTCATTATTGTTTATTTACTCTGATTATAGTTGTGGTTATATCTGGTTTAAACAAATAGACACGGCCTATTCGAGATCCTGGTTGAACCGTTGGATCATAGACGGTTCATCACACCATTCTGGTTGGTTCAGAATTGGGGTGTGACCGTGATATTTGTATAGTCACTTGATAGCTGTTGTTATAAGCGAACTCTATCAATGGCAATTTCTCATCCCATGATCCTTTGAAATCGATGACACAAGCTTGAAGCATGTCTTCTAAAATCTGAATAGTACGCTCTGATTGTCCGTCTGTCTGAGGATGCAATGCAGTACTAAACTTCAATGTTGTACCCATAGCCTTCTGTAATCTTTCTCAAAACTTTGAGGTAAAGCGTGGGTCTCTATCGGACACAATGCTTTTAGGTACACCATGTAATCGGACAATATTATCTATATAAACTTAGCTAACCTCTCTAGGGTATACTGAGGTCGATAGCTATGAAACGAGCTGTCTTGGTCAAACGATCCACAATCACCCAGACCACGTCAACTACTCGGGGAGTCAATGGTAACCCGGTGACGAAGTCCATAGTGATGCAATCCCATTTCCATGCTGGTTCTGGCAGTGGCTGCAACAATCCTGCAGGTCTTTGCCTTTCAGCCTTTACTTGTTGACAATTCAAGCATTGAGACACAAATTTAGCTACATCCGCTTTCATTTCTCTCCACCAATATAGTTTCTTCAGATCATGATACATCTTCGTACTTCCAGGATGTACTGAATAAGCAGTGGTGTGAGCTTCCTTCATTAGTCTGTGTCTAATATCCAAGTTTTCATTTTCAGGAACACATACCCTTCCTTTGTATCTTAGTACCTTTTCGTCATCCAGGTGAACTCAGGAGTAGTCCTGCATTTTTCAAGGTCTTCTTGCACTGTTCTCAGATAAGGGTCTGATTTAATAATGGCTTTCACTTCGTCTAATAGATCAGGTACAATCTTCAATGTAGCAAACATGTTTGAGAATAGATGAATAAACCCTTGGTCAGATGATTCATTCGGAATATCAATCACGAACTGCTCTTTACCGTAATTAAATACTCTCCTTGAGACACACGCCACAACATTTGCACTAACTTCTTCTTGGGATTTTGTCATTGCTTTCCTACTTAGTGCATCAGCAACTACATTAGCTTTTCCTGGATGATGCTGGATATCACAATTATAATTCTTCAATAATTTTAGCCATCTTCTTTGTCTCATGTTCAACTCCTTCTGATTAAAAAGATGAGTGAGACTCTTATGATCTGATTTAATCTGAAATTTCTCTCCATACAAATAATGTCTCCAAATCTTAACAGCATGTGCTACTGTTGCTAATTCCAAGTCATGAGTGAGATAGTTCTTCTCATGTGTCTTCAGTTGTCTTGAAGCATACGCAACTACTTGTTCTCCTTGCATAAGCACACATCCCAAACCTAATCCAGATGCATCAGTGTACAAGGTAAATGGTTGTTCTGGGATCGGAATAGTCAAGATGGGAGTTGATATCAATCTAGCCTTCAATGCTTGAAAACACTCTTCACATTTATCGGTCCAAACAAACTTTTCTCCTTTCTTTGTCAGACTGGTGAGAGGTACGGCGATTTTAGAGTAATCTTCCATGAATCGTCGACAGTAATCAGCTAAACCTAAGAAACTTCTGATTTCTGCAACATTTTTAGGTGCTTCCCATTTCACAATGGCTTCAATCTTGCTAGGATCCACTTTAATTCCTTCAGCGGATACAACATGGCCTAAGAAAGCGACTTCATTTGCGTAAAGCTTCTCTTTTATGAGTCACTGCGGGGCGGCTCTTAGATTTGTGATATGAGTTTCTTTGTCCTTGGAGTAGACTAGTATGTCGTCAATAAATACAATGACTGATGTATCCAATATATCATGGAATACCCGATTCATGAATTCCATAAAAGTTGCGGGTGCATTAGTCAATCCAAAAAACATGACTAAAAATTCATAATGTCCATATCTGGTTCTGAATGCTGTCTTCGGAATATCACCTTCCTTAATCCTCAACTGATGGTATCCTGACCGAAGATCAATTTTGGAGAGCACTTTGGCACCTTGCAACTGATCGAACAAGTCATCGATCCGAGGCAATGGGTATCGATTCTTGATTGTAAGCTTATTCAATTCCCGGTAGTCTATACACAGTCGAACACTCCCGTCCTTTTTCACGAACAATACTGGCGCTCCCCATGGTGATATGTTGGGTCTAATATAACCCTTGTCTAGTAATTCCTGTAATTGTACCTTCAGTTCCTTCAGTTCAGTAAGAGCCATTCGATAAGGTGCTTTCGATACTGGTGCGGCTCCAGGTATAAGATTTATAACGAACTCTGTCGCTCGATTGGGTGGTAGTCCTGGTAGTTCTTCAGAAAATACATTCGAAAATTCACGCACAACTTCAATACCCTCTATTCGTGGTGCTTCTTTGGTGAGGTCGACCACGGATATACCCAATTCCTCCTTTCTCGAGACATTTTCTAGCCTTCAATGCAGAGAGAATGTGTTTTCGTTTACGGGGAAGTTTGGTTCCCACAAAACTAAACTTTGTTCCTTCCTTGTCTTTAAATGTCAATTTATTTTCTGCACATAATAGGTTTGCAGAGTGCCGAACTAACCAATCCATTCCCAAGATAACGTCAAAGTCTGCCATCTCGAGTTGAATTAAGGTTGCATCCAAAATCTTCTTGTCGTTAAGAACTGGACATGGCCATAACCCTTGTCTAGTTCCACTTCTAATCCCATAGGTGATCGTACAAGCAGTTCGCAGTCTAAAAGTCTGAGGGGTAGATTTAATTCTTTCCAAACGACACAGATATAAAAGAATGAGTAGCCCCCGAATCAAAGAGTACTCTGGAGGGTATGCCATTAATAGGTACGATACCTGTGATTTTCTTCTTATATTAATCTATATGCTCACACAAGGTAGTACAAAACAAAAGGTTCAGGTCATACCTGTGACCACATCAGGCAATGCGGCAGCATCCTCAGATGTAACTGCATAAACCTTTTCTTGCTGTAGCTGCTTCCTTGGCTTAGGACACTCCCTTGAATAATGTCTTACTTGATTACAGTTAAAGCATTTAACTCCAGCACTACTTTGCTTCTATTGAGGTTGGCTATCGGAGTAGTCTTGGCTGCAGCATCGAAGCCTTGAGTACGGAAGGGTTTGAATGTCTTTGAGTTCCCTCCGTTGTATGAATTTCCATTAGGCCTTTTAATACCTCTATTCTGAGCAAAATAACTTTTCCTCTGGCTCGATTCCAGTACTCGAGCAATCTATATAGCTTCATTATAAATCTTCTTTTTCAGTCCCAATACATGCTCACGGATGCTTCTCCTAAGTCCCATGACGAACCTTCGGGTTTTGGTATTTTCCTCCTGCATGCTAGAGGGAGCAAAGAAAAACAGTTCTTCATAATGCTGTTGATATGCATTTACAGTCATTTGTCCCTGATACAAACTTAGAAACTCATTTTCCATTTGATCTCTGAAACTCCTGGGAAAATACTTATTGAAGAAAGCTTCTTTATAAATAACCCAGGTCAATTGGGTGTGCTTGGTCAACAGATAACTCCGAGTAGATTTCCACCAATGGTGCGCATCACCTTTCAGCATAAAGGTGGCATATAACACCTTCTCTTCTTCATTTATAGTCATCATCATAAAGTTTCTTTCCATCTCATCGATCCAGTGAGCTGGCCATAACGGATCTGATGGCTTACCTGTAAATTCCTTCGACTTCAACTTCAGAAAACGCTCGATCAGTCTGGAGTGATCAAGCTGATACTGTGCATATACTCCATACATAGGCGGCTGGTACTGATAATTTCCTTGGTTATACCCGCCTTGCGGTACTTCAGGGTTTTGCACTTGGCCTTGTACTGCTGGTGTTTGCGGTACTTGGGGTACGGTGTTGCTACCGCCAGGTGCAGTACTAGCTTATCCTGCAGGTATAGGTGTTGTGTTTGCGGCTGGGAAAGCCATTCTCATAGCAGCTTGCATGTTGGCTTGCACTTGCTGTATATGCTGCAATTGTTGTGCTAAATTCATCACCGCAGTAGCCAAATCTGTAGGTGGTGCAGGTAGGTTGGTTGGATTGGCTTGGGTGTGCACATTCTGAGGTGTAGCATTTTGAGTTCCAATATTTCCTTCATGTCCTTGCTGACCCTCATTATCATTAGTCTCCATATGTGGTGGAGATGGGTTTGCATTTTGTCTCCTTCTTCTTACTTTGAATCCAACCATTTAAACTCTTGGTTGAATGGCATTTGGAAAGGCTATACATGTGAGATAAGATATGATTGTATATGGGGTTAATCTCACAATAGAAGGCGAGAGAAAAACAAAATCAATAGGCAAAAGTTCAATCAGAATCAAAATGCAGACAACAGTAGGTCATACGGTCGATGGCCTACGGTCGAATGTTGTGCGACCATAAGTGCGACCATCACATCCCTGGCAACTTACCGATTCCCTATGGTCGATCATACGGTCAATCCTACGGTCGATGGTTTTGGTCGAATTGTGCGACCGTAAGATCCAAAATCAGTTTTAAAAACCTATTTTCGAGAGTTTCCCTCTCATTTCTTCTTCTTCCTTCTACGGTCTCTACTCAACTCGCCTCCAGTGAGTTGCTACAGTGTCAACCATACATACTTGGTGATTTTTACTTCGATCTATGACCCACATTCCGTTCCATAAGGTATGTTCTCTACTCTCTTTTATTTTTAAGCTTTCATACTTAGGGTTTTTGCCATTTGTAGGGTTTTCTTCTATTTAATATTTTTCTAGCCGTAAAAATCCGATTTTTATTGGAGGATTTTGCTATTGGCCACCCAATGGATGAAAGCCTTCAAGAAAATTTGAGTTTCATCAGTTGGTTTGGTTAAAATTTCGAAAATCCCAATTTTGACCTAAAATTTGGGGTTTTTGCCCAGTTGTCAAAAATTTTCAAATTCGACCTACCTAGTTAAAATTTTCAATCAGATATGCATTGCAGGATGGTTTGGGACCTATGTAAGTCCTCCTGCCCAATGTTTGGGTGAAAAGTGAGGTTTTTTCTCATTTTACGTCGTTATGTTGTCAAATTTTTTCAAATTTTCTAACTTGTTTTCTTGTTTTCTTTTCTTACAGCTATCATGGTTCGCACCAAGGTTCCTCGAGTTCATGACCCACTTCGCTTTAGGTCTGTGGAAGCAGAAGTGCGATACCCTTGGTTTGATCGGAAGAAGGTTGAAGGGGGTAGATGTGTGAACCTAGCCCACTTGGCCCTGTTTGATGTGGAGAGGGCATTTGGTGATATGGGCTGGCTTCCAGTGATCCTATACGAGGCTTGCACTCGCCCGGACCTGGTTAAGCAGTTCTACTATCACCTTCAGGTGGAGGGTGACCTAGATGTAGAGAGGGGCAGAGAGCTTCGGATCACCAGCTGGGTGAAAGTAGTTCTGATTTCTTTCAACTGTCAGAAGTTGGCTGATCTCTTAGGTATCTCCAATGATGGGCAGTTGGTTTACCGTACACTCAGAGAGCCATAGTTTCTTTCCACACAGATGCATGCAGAGATCGATAGTCAGATTCTTCGGGAGGACTGCTGGGAGGTAAAAGCAGTCAACCTGCATCCAGAGCCACGTGTCTACTGCAAGATTATCCAGCATAATCTGATTCCCGGGGCGAACATTATGAGATGATCTCTCAGCTGACTCAGTACCTGCTGTACTGTATTTGTACTAGGCAGTCTGTCTGCCTCCCATACATTATTCTTCGGACCATGCACCGAGCTACGTTGCTTGACTCGAGAGGCAACTTACCCTATGGGCGGCTGATCTCCACCTTGCTCGCTCGTCTACAGGTGGACCTAGTGGATGAGAGGATCGTTGAGGACACCTTCTCAACTGACCTTGACTGGGAGGCCATCAGCAGGATGGGCATGCGAGAGATACAAGTCAGTGATGATGAGAGGAATGCTATGAGACGTCCTCTTACTAGGGTAGCGAAAGCAGATGCAGAGGCGGCAGTAGCAGCAGCAGCAGCAGAGGTAGCAGCAGAGGCACACGAGGGTGGTGATGAGGAGGATGATGATCGGATGTACATGGATGTTGATGCCATCCCTCTTCCATCGCCACAGCATTCGACTGGAACTGGCCCTTTCTAGGGCTTCTCATTCAGCTGACCTTTACGCCCACCACCAGATGACATGATGGGGCTGTTACGTGAGATTAGAGAGGCTCAGCGCGTGACTGATTGGAGAGTAGGGGAGCTTCTAAATGCCCAGCACTCTACAGACCAGCGGGTAGCAGATCTGACGGCTAGTCTCCGAGCGACTCAAACTCAGGTGGCCTGGCTCGCGAGAGTATATGTTGAAGACTACGATAAAGATCGTGAGGCTCCTCCTCCTCCAGCACCTCCAGCTCCATGATTGTCCTTTATATCTTTTTCCTTTTATATTACAGAGTAACTGTCCGGATTGTGGACTGTACTCTGATTTGATGTACATTTGTCTTGTTTCCATATGTATATCAAATTGGATTTTCCTTTACATATATGCATTATTCTCTTTCTTAGTTTATGTCTCATACAACACAGGTGCTTATGGTGTGTTCTTATTACAACTTTTAAATTTTATCCTAACTCAGTTCATGACTCATGTGGAAGTAGTTAGGTCAATGGGTAGAACCTAAGTGCTCTGATACCAAGTTGTCACACCCCAATTTTGGTGTAACTAAAATGGTGTGATAAACTGCCAATAAATCAACGGTACATCCAGGATCTCGCATAAGTCGTACCCACCATATCAAATCACACACACATTCCACATTAATAATCAGAGGTAATAAACAAATAAGCGGAAGTCTTACAGATAATGAACTGAGAGTCTAACAGTGATAAATAAGTATTTAATCCAATTATCTCCAAACCACAAGACATAAAAATAAATAATTAATTACATATCCGAGGTTCAAATTATAACTAAACTTAAGCAAGAACACATTGGTTGCACTCGCATGATGATTCATGCGCATCTTCTTCAGCTTTTACGTCCATCGTAGCAACGTGTCCATACGTCGGTGCATTCATGTATTCTTCAACGGTAGGACCTGTATCATCAACTAAAAATATTCGACGTCGAAAGGGTGAACACACATTACGGCTCAATGAGCAAACAAAACAATGCAACAAACATATGCATGCATTCAATTCATATCTTTGGTCTGGTTTTGAAGTTTGCAATGTGCTATAGAAAAGTTTGGTGGATGTCGCACCTCTATACACGAGTGTGTGAATCCGTCCAATGGATCAAACACCATTGCCGTCCCATATGCACCCATCATGGAATAGAGATAGAGCTAAAGTGTCTGGATCAAACACCGCATAACACTTCCCCTGATGCCCTACCCATACCAACACGTAAGCCCCTATTGGCGATGGCTTGCAAACTGGGCTCGCAACTAACCAATCATAATGCCAAACAGTGTATCCAAGGCCTCACCCCAGCATCCCTCAATACGTCCATAGATAGAGCTAAGGCCCTCCGGCAGAGTCAGAGACCACACGGTCCGAGGCCACCTCCCCTGATGCCCTACGACGTAATAGTTCTGCTAAGGTAATGGCGATACGACGATGTTAGTGGGCAAGTGCTAGAGTCTGGTGACGAGGTCAAAGACCACCATGCCACGTCCTCCCCTTGATGCTTGACTCGCTTCCAACACACCATCCACACACATACATTCACATGCCTATTCCTAGCATCATCATCATCATCATGTTATAAATAAACGGAATTAAATATGCATGAACAGTAATAGCAGGAATATTGGATGACATGTGAGATGCACAATACAAGCATACAAGCATAGAATCAATCATGGCATTGGACTCAATAAAAATAAACAGTTTGTTATTATCTAATTAGTTTAGGTATTGTTCCCTCACCTGTTAGCAATTCTTGATGTCCTTCCAAGCCTTTAAATTCTCTTTGAATTGATTTAACAACTTAAAAGTTATATGAATTTAAGTTAGGGTTCATATGTGACATGTTACAGTAGTCGAAAATCGAAAAGATCACTAATGGGTGCCTGATTGGTCCTATGGTCTCATGCTGTATCGACCTTACTGTATACGGTCGATACCCTACGATCGCACCATGTGCGACCGTAGCTGCGACCATATGATTTCTGAAATCTTTCCAAATACCTATGGTCGATCCTCTGGTCATACTAGTCATGCTATGGTCGACCGTCGCTGCGACCTTGAGATTTTTGGTCACAGTCTACGTGAAATTCGAGTTCCTCCTGGGTAATTTCTTATGTTCTTCATTGGTTTTTATTCTAAGGTCATCTAATGGCCATCAGTAGTAATTTCTTATCAACCTTAATCATCAAATTCACTCCTCATAGTTCTCCTTGGGATTTTTTTAAGAAAATCACATAGATCATAATAGATTGATATGGCCTATCCTCCATAGAAGTCTTATTCCTTAGTGTTTACATCTCCAGAGATCATTTCATACCTTTGTTTGTGATAGAGAGTCAATCCCTTCTCAGCAAACTCTTCTCCTTAGCTTTTTCTTCTTCTCCTTCTCCTTCTCCTTCTCTTCCTTCTCTTCCTTCTCTTTCTCCAGGGTTTACTAATGTTCTAAAAGAGTGAAAAAGGGCTGAGGGACGTCCTTTATATAGAGAAAAACTCTCCATATAAAGTCTTCTTTCAATTAGGAAAGCAATCCCTTAGTTTAGGAAAGTTTCCAAAACTCGAAGTTTATCTGGGTTATCACGGTCGATCATACGGTCGCATAAACTGTCGACCGTAAACCATGGGGTTCTGGATTTTATATTTTTTATTCCCTTCCTTATGGTCGACCATACCTACCCAGGCATGCGACCTTAGGTATGTTTTTAGTGTTTTTAACTCGATTCTCATACCTGGTTTATGATCTATCTTCACACGCTCGGTCCACTTGGTCCAGGAAAGATGGAAAGACCTGGCACGACACGATTAGACCAAGTTAGTGGAGTGCGGGTCTTACACCGAGGACCACGGCGAGGGCTGCACCTGTAGCTATTGCGTCTACGCTTGACACAGCCCTCCCCATACTCTTTCCCCCTCTCCTTTACGATTTATTTTGTAGATAGATTATGTAACCTATTTAGACATTAATGGACAAACTTATTTTTTTTTCTTTTTGGCTATTTGTATATGATGGATATGTAGTATTTTGTGGAACAATGGTAATGTAAATGCATAACTTTAAACCCTATTATGAGATGGTATAATTTAGATGGCATCTGTTGCCTATTATTTGCTTATGCTATTATTACTTTGTTTTATTTATTGCTTTGTGGATATTGCTAGTGTAGACTGTGGGGTTCATTTGGTAGGTCATTGTAGTTGTCGGTTGTTGGGTGGATTCGGATCGTCTTGTGGGTAGACCCGGATATCTCGTTCGATTCCCGGAATGGGCTATGACAGGACCCACTGGGTCTTAATCATAGGTCCAGGGAATATTCCCTCACAACCAAGATTTGAATTTGACAACTGTCAATTTGGAGCAAGCTTTCTATGCCTAATCGGTCACAGGATCCGTTCTTGATAAGTCGGGGGACTTGTGATCGGTGGTTGTGACTGGTAACCTGTTTGGTTACAAGTAATCATTAACACATAAAGTTATAAAAAGTTTAGTACCTGGTTTTAGGTTACCATAGTAACGGGTCCGTCAGCGGTGGAAAACCTTGGCACAAGAAGAAAACCAAGTTAGACCGGGTTTATTGGGTGCTCCCCCCCTTCTTCCCCTTAAAAGAATTTTGTACCCGAAATTTCTACTTACATGAGGATTCAAATAAGTGAGGATATCTCCTTTTCATCGATTCATCTTCTTCCCAAGATAGGTCTTCCACATGCTGGTTCTTCCACATTACCTTGACGTAATGGACATCTCGATTTCTCAGGTGCTGAACCTTCCTGTCCAAAATCTGCTGAGGTTCAACTTCGAAGGTCAGGTCTTTATTTTGCTAGGGAGGATCTGCTTCCAGTATGTGAAACGGATCCAAGACATGTTTCTTCAGCATTGAGATGTGGAACACGTCGTGCACTCCTAATAGAGTAGGTAGCAGTGCCAATTGATACGCAATTGCTCCACATCTTCTTATGATCTCATATGGTCCCACATACCTAGGGCTTAGTTTCCCTTTCTTGCCGAACCGCTTAAGTCCTCTTAAAGGGGAAATCTTCAGGAACATTTTATCTCCTAGAACAAATTCTATGCCCTTCCTTCTCACATCAGAATAGCTCTTTAACGAGTTTGAACTGCCTTGAATCTTTTTCTGTTCAGATCAACTTCCTGGCAAGTCTCTTGGACGAAGTCTGGTCCAACAATTCTTCTCTCACCAACTTTCTCCCAGTACAATGGTGTTCGACACCTTCTCCCATATAAGGCTATGGGGCCATTCCAATGGAGGCTTAGTAACTGTTGTTGTAGGCGAACTCCATTAAAGGTTGTTTATCATCCCAAGCTCCCTTGAAGTCAATTGCACAACCACGGAGCATGTCTTCTAAGATCTGGTTCATCCTTTTATACTGGTCGTCTGTCTGTGGATGAAAAGTTGTACTAAATTTTAACTCTGTACCTATTGCATGTTGTACGACCTCCCAAAATTTGGAAGTGAACCTAGAATCTCTGTCTGACACTATGCTTTGTGATACACAGTGTAGACGAACTATGTGATTCACATACAATCTTGCCAGTTTATCTATGGTGTACTGCGGTCTTATAGATATGAACCTTGCTATTTTGGTCAGTCTGTCGATGATTACCTAAACATCGTCTACAGCTCTAAATGTCAAGGGTTGGCCGGTGATGAAGTCAATGGTAATATAGTCCCATTTCCACTCGGATACTGGCAGTGGTTGGAGTAGCCCCAATGGCTTCTGTCGAATTGCTTTCACTTCTTGACAAGTCAAGCACTTGTACACGAAGCTTGTCACATCTGCCTTCATCCCTCTCCACCATACTATTTTCTTTAAATCATGATACATCTTCGTACTGCCTGGATGAGCTGAATAAGGGGCGTTGTGAGCCTCCCTTGGGATTCTTTCCTTTATATCTTCATTCGTCACAAGAATACAGAGTCTTCCTCGAAACTTGAGTGGACCATCCAAAGAAAGAGTGCAATCAAGGTTTGGTTTTCCCTTTTGTAAATCTTCCTTCAAGGTCTTGAGATAGGGGTCTGTCGGTAATTCTTTTACCACTTCGGTAACCAACTCCGCCTTTACTTGCAATGTTGCAAAAAGACTGGTAAGTTCACAGATAACTGTGTCCCCTAGGGATCCTTCCGATACGTCTAGGTCCTTCCGTGTTCTTTTGTGGCTGCTGGTGAGTACTGGTTGAACTAAGTCAGTCGCAATCCCTTCCTTTGGTCTTGTCAAACTCTTCCTATTCAATGCATCAGCGACAACATTTGCCTTGCCTGGGCGATAAATGATCTCGCAGTCATAATCCTTTAGTAACTCTACCCATATATGTTGTCTCATATTCAAATCCTTCTGTGTAAACAGATATGTAAGACTCTTATGGTCGGATTTGATTTGAAACTTCTCTCCGTACAGGTAATGTCTCCATGCCTTGAAAGCAAAAACTACTACCACTAATTCCAAGTCATGAGTAGGGTAGTTTTCCTCATGCTTCAACTGCCTCGAGGCATAAGCTATGAGTTGGTCTCCTTGCATGAGCACACATCCCAAACCTAACTTGGAGGCATCAGTGTACAAGATCAACGATTCATTGCGCTTTGGAATCGTCAATATAGGGGCTGAGACCAATCTATCCTTTAGAGTCTGAAAACTTCTTTCACATTAGTCCCACCAAAGAAATTTCTCCCCTTTCTTGGTCAATTTAGTGAAAGGCACGATGATCTTGGAATAATCTTCCATGAACCTACGGTAGTACCGGGCTAAACCCAAAAAGCTACGAACTTCTGTAACAGTATTGGGTGCCTCCTAGTTTATAATAGCATTGATTTTGCTGGGATCCACCTTGATTCCTTCGGTTAATATCACGTGGCCTAGGAAAACCACCTCCCCTAGCCAGAAATCACACTTCTTGAACTTAGCGAAAAGTGTCTTATCTCTTAGCCTTTGCAATGCTTGACGTAAGTGTACCTTATGGTCAAAGGATAAGGAATTTATGGATGAGCGCATGAGGATTGAGATTTGGAGTTTGCTCCTAAAGCCAGGCTATAATCATCAGTTAGTGAATTATCATCCAGTGCCCAGAGTCTATTGTTGGATTGTGCAGCACAACATCTTACCACAAGGTGGCCACTATAATGACATCTCCACTTTTTGTCAGTACCTCACATACTATCTATTTACTAGGCATCAAGTTTGTCTCCCATATGTACTGATGGGGGTCATGATCATGGCGGTTGAGGGTACGGGGTCTAACAACTTACCTACAGCAAGTTGCTCATTCACTTCTTCGTATGCCTGGGCATCGATGTGCATGAGAAAGAAGCCTTCGACGAGATAGTAGTGGCTGATTTTAGCTGGCATGCTATTGCCAAAATGAATCTCCACCAGGGAGTGCTCAATGACAATGAGTTGGAGGCTAGACCTCATCCCCAAGAGCGAGAGGCACCACTAGCAGTACAGGCGGAAGAGGATGCAGAAGATGGAGCAGAATGTGAGGCACCATTGAGTTACAGAGTGAGAGTGGAGACATCCTTGCGGGTCCTTCATGGGTTCCCGTCACACTAGAGGATGTGATGGCGGAGATCCGTGGTGCTTGGGCTGATCAAAGGTTGTATGCCCACACTATGGAGAACCAGATCAGACGGCTCCAGCATGCCCAGTCTTCATTCTCTGCACGCCTCAACTCACTCCAGTCAACATTGGCTAGGGCTGGCTTACTACTGTACTGGCAGAGGACATTGGAGAGGCATCGGCGCCAGGTCCGGCACCAATGCAGACTTTCCAGTTGGTTCGCGGGTCTATACCTCCACCTTCAGATTCTTGATCCTATTCCTTCTCATTACCTACTTATTTTATTATGGAGTAATAGTTCGGCTTGTGAACTATACTCTGTCGTGACAGTATAGTTATGTAATAGTTTTTATTTATTTATTTAGAATTGGTACTGGTTTTTACATTTTGTTTATGTTAGTAAATCTTTTCTTTACCTAGCACATTATACTCATTAAGTTTTGTTTATTAGCACACAACATCTAGTTGTTTCATATTTACATGTTATGTTCTTTTAAGCTTTTATTAACCTAATGCTTGGTTAAATGATAGTCATTCAATACATTGACTGGGTTGGCGTGGTACGACAGAGCTTATCGCTCTAATACCAACGTCGTCACACCCCACTTTTGATACATATATAATTCGTAGTATGACTAGACCAATGCGTAATTAAAATGTGGTCCAACCCAAAATCACATAAGCCGTGTGAACCTCCACCAACCCCACTCCAATCAAATGAAATGAAATGAACAATTAGAATAGATACCATAGCAGAAATATAACTAAGAAAATCGAACTTTTATTGATATATTAAATAGTATAATAGTGAAATCTATTTATGGCTTATTCTGAACCAAAACAACCCATCAAAAGTGATGTTCATAACGTACTGTAAATAAGATGAAAGTGTATAATTGCTCCAATCAAAATAACATTGGTGTCGCTTCCTTCAGTCGAATACACAAGCGTCACAGTTACAGTCTTCATCATGCTCTTCCTCCTCCAGCATCTGCACACCCAGTTGCGCGAGGTTGGAGACAACGGGAGCATTCATATAATAAGCAACAGTAGTACTTGCAACATCGTCTAAAAGGAAGGCATACGCAGGGGTAAGCTCTGCAATTTGAGCTTAGTGAGAACAAACAAACAAGCAAGCAATAATGCATGATCAGTTTATTTTACACAGCAAGGGGTCTGACATAATGTATGCTACTACTAAGGTAAGGCCTGGTCACACTCACCAAAGCTAACCATAACCTCCATGTGCAGGAGAGAATGGATACTCATCAGCCTGCACCGACAACCCTGGTGAAGCCATGCATCTCCTATATAGACAGTGATAGAGTAGAGGTCTGGCCAATGATGCTCCAATGAACGTTGCCACCACCTCCCTCTCATCCCCTATCCATACCAACACCTAATCCCCTGTTGGCCAAGGCATGTGTAATTCTACTAACCAATCCTACATGTCATCAGATGAACCCCATCGATCCCCTAACAGAAATCCCAGGCCGTCCATCATCTCCCCAGACGCTGTCAATCCGTTAGGATACGAGGCAACCCATGGCAAGTTTTGCACAGTGAGTCGGATCCTGCGGTCCTCGACCGTGTCACTACTGCCCTTGCAAGCATTAATCATCATACATTCATAAGATTCAATTATATATTAATGCAATGCATGGAAAGAACAGATATTGGATGACATGTTATCAATCAAGATGCAACATAGACAGACAAGTGATTAAAAACACACCAAAATAAAGTCACGGGTTTTGTCCCTCACCTAAAGTACACTTAGCTCTACTACGTAAGTCGATCCTGGTTACATACGTGACACCTAAGGTGTAAATAAGATCATTAATTATTGTTGTATTCAAGATAATTGATTCAGGGCTTCCTAGGGTTATCCGGTCGCAGCATCCGGTTGCAACAGTAGTGTGACTGGTGTTGCTTCCAGTTACTCCCAGGTACCTACTGTTTCCATCCGGTTGCACTCCAGTTGCTACAGACGCGCAACCGGTGTTGCTGCCGATTAATCTATTGAGACTTCCCGAATGCATGTGTTCGCTGATCCGGTTGCAACAGTTGTGACCGGATACTCCCAAAGGTCTGGTCTCTTGAGGGTTGGTCTTTTCGGAGGCACAAATTTTGCCTCCTAAACTCCCTTCCGGATCTAATTTCGGACTTCTACTATGGAAGTCTATTGGTGGATCACTGGTCGGAGTTTCGACGATGGGTTCCAATCCTATTCTATGACTTAGCGAGGTCAGCCGAGGGAGGACCTCATAGGTCTAGGATTTATCATCTTGCACAAGTACATAGATGTGTTCAAGGTCTAGCCTGAACCGACATCGAGGAGTTTCTCCTTCGAATCCGAGTGAGACTACTCTGCTCTGCCATTAATGGAGAGCGAAGCATCCTCAACAACAAAGGTCTAAGGCCTCCTTAATGGGTTTCAACTAATGTAAGCATGATAAAGACTTACCGGTGGTCTTGTTCAAGCAAGTTGGTGGTAGTAACGACGGGTGCCGGTGATTTTCCAAGCGTACTCTCCTTACCTAAGCTTCTCCTTCTCCAACTCTACTCCTCTCTAAGAACATGTCAGAGATTTAGGGTGAAGTGAACGTACTCTCTAGAGATTAGGTGGTCGCATCACCCAATCACCTTT
Organism: Protea cynaroides; assembly: GCA_028583415.1. NCBI lineage: Eukaryota > Viridiplantae > Streptophyta > Magnoliopsida > Proteales > Proteaceae > Protea > Protea cynaroides. The sequence goes on from CM053266.1 coordinate 95,410,044, forward strand.
GCTAATAGGGGGTTACGTGATGGCAATAGACGTAGTCTATTTTGGGAGGTGGCGAACCTTAGACTGTAGGTCTGAGGGGGTTTACTTGTAAAAGCAATTTGGCAAAAGAAATTTGGGCATCTTGCTTCTACCTTGGCCTGGTACATGAGAGTTGGAAGCCATTGATCCGTAGGTGGGGTTGAAAACTGCGGTGCAAATCTCAATATGGTACCTTATAGTTTAAAACCGATGAATTAACATTAGATTGCGTCATCCTTCATTTGTGCATGGCATGTAATACCCGATTTCCTTACTAAGCTAGGATAAGAGCTCAACCCTCTTATTGATACGTCCTTTCAGATTATGATGCAGGAGATTTCTCTATTGCTTAATTTATCGAGTCCACTCTTGGGGGCAATGCCTCAGCGGGCAAGGACTACTCCAGCGACCACTGTTAGGGCTGCGTCTACAGCGACTACGTTTACAATTAATGCAGCTCTCCTGATTATATTTTGTACATAGATGTTGTACATTCTATCTATTTTGATTCATATATACAGATTTACTCCATTTTGGTTATATGTGATACGGTACATTATTTTGGAAACATTTGGATGAAAGACATAACAAAACTTTATTTATGATATCTTATCAGTTAGATGACATCTGTTTAAAAATGATATTGTTTCTGCTATTATTTACTCTGATTTTTATATTGAATTATGTTGGACATTGCATATGTAGACTGTGGGTGGGTTTGGTGGATTACAACAGTTAGTGGATCTTGGGTGGATTCGGGTTGCCTTATGGGTTGACCCCAGTATCACACTCGTATTCGGAAATGGGTTGTGACACGTCACGTCCGACATGACTGGGGATTAGACAGTAAGAGCAAAATAAAAAAAAGGCTAATCGGAACATATTATAGCTGAATCTGGCTATAAACAACTGCAGGAAACATTAGATGTCGATAAAAGGAGGAAATTGAGATCGCAAAAAACTGGGTGACAATCTTTAATAACCCTCGGTGGAAACCATTACCACTAAAGAGCTACTGGGAGGCGGTGCTAAGAGGAAGATGCCACTAGAAGAAGGGGCAGTGGTGGTAGAAGGAGAGAGAGAGAGAGAGAGAGAGAGAGAGAGAGAGAGAGAGAGAGAGAGAGAAAGAGAGAGAGAGAGAGAGAGAGGCGGTAAGATGAAGAGAGGAGGTTGGTAGTGGTGGTGCTTATAGAAGATGGTGGTGGTGGTGGTCACAGAAGATGGCAGCGGTGGCGCTAGGGCATAGATATCGAGGAAGATTCTCGCTCTGATACCATGCTGAATTTTGAAATATGATTTGACTTGTCATGAGAGACAGAGGTCAGTTTTATTATATAGGCAAAAGAATACAAAGGAATAAAAGAAAGAAAGTGGTAATCCTAGACAATCATACCCCTCGACCCAATATGAACTCATATTACAATACCAACAGAGAAGTCAGGAAGGATACTTGTAAACATAGAGAAATTGGAGCTGAGTTGGTTTGCTCAACTGATGGATGGTTGGAAAAGTTGGTATGAGACTCAAAGTTGATTGAATTATTCAAATGTGGATTGTACATGATGTTTTAGTATTGGTATGGAAGAATTCAACATCTATGGACTGATTCTGAATAAATGAAGGGAGTAATTCAATTTCATGAATCACTGAAGCCAAATTAGTATCAATAATTCGATAATTAATAGAATTTTGTTAGACCACTCGATCATTGTATAAAAGGAACTTATTATTTGGGCCGCTCGTTGCAATCTAGTTCATCTAGAAATTCATGAATTTAGAGTTCGGCCTTTGAAGAAAGATGTTTCTGGATGACGTGGCTACCGTTCACTTACTCTAACCAAGAATCTGAAGGAATAGCAAAAAGGGTGAAAAATCTAGAGAAAAAAGAACTAATAGGGATTGCTGAATATAGGCTGTAAGGACAAACATGGCTAGGAAAAAAAAATAGGGCAAGCCAAGAACTAGAACAACAGCTATGGAAGCTAAAGCTGGAATTAGACAATCTCAACGCAGCTGACAGTGGATAATCTACAAAGGTCTACTGAGCTAAAACTGCTTAATCAGAGACACCACCGATTCCCATAAATGGTCAGAAAAATGGAGTTCAAACGAGAGACCACAAATTCCCATGTAAGGTTAGAAACAAAGTGCACATATGATCACTTTATTCTGGAGGGCGAGAGAGAGGTGCTGGCTACAAGGATACTATAGACTTGTGAGAATAAGTGTTGTATTTCTATTGATGATATAATACTCGAAAGGAGAGGTATTTGTAGGCTACAATTGAATCTTTAGAGAGAATATTACAAGAGTTGATTGAATGTGATATGGATGATCACATGCGATATGTGGAGAAGATGTGGGATCATGATATGAGAATGTTGCAAATTGATCTTAAGTAATATTGTGATTGCAGATTTAAGGAATCACAATATTGATTGATACGCCCACTCAAGCTGATGGGTCGGGACATCGAACCTTCAGCTTATGTCGGATGATTTGAAAACAAGTGGTTGATAGAGGCTTAGTGAGAACATCTGCAATCTAATTTTGTCTGGATATAAACTGCACATGGAGTTGTCATTGGGCAACTCTTTCTCAGACAATGTGGAAATCAATCTCGACATGTTTTGTACAAGCATGAAATACTGGGTTGGCAAAGAGATTTGTGGCACCGATGTTCCGCTAAGGTAACGGCGATACCACGATGTCAGTGGGTAGGACTGAGTAGAGGTAGAGCTAGAGTCTGGTGGCCTGGCTGAACCACAATGCCACATCCTCCCCCTGATGCTCCACTCGCATCCAATACACTAACCACACATACAATCACATGCTTATTCCTAGCATCATCATCATGTTATAAATAGACAGAATTTAATATGCATGAGCAGGTATATAACAAGTATTGGTGATGTCACACCCCAATTCCGCACTATTCAGAACGGTGTGATGAACCGTTAATAAACCAACGGTTCAACCAAGATCTCTAATAGGCTGTGTCCTTTTAAATTAAACCATACACATCCACAACCATAATCAGAATAAATACACAATAGCGGAAGTCTTAATATTAAATGAACTGAGGATCTAACTGTGATAATCTTAAATAAAATATCAAATATGTTGTATCAACCGAGACATAAGTAAATAAAATATCAAATTACATTTCCTTAATAGTTCAAATAAAAATCTAATTGAAAACGCATGAGTTGTACTCACATGAGGAGTCATGCGTCTCCACTATATCTTCAGCCTCCATTACAGCCACGTGTCCGTCCATAGAAGCATTCATATAATCTTCCACAGTGGTACCTGCATCATCAATTAAAAATATTCGACGTCGAAAGGGTGAGCACACATCACGGCTCAGTGAGCAAACAAAACAATGCAACAAACATATGCATGCATTCAATTCATATCTGTGGTCCGGTATATAAGTTTGTAATGTGCTATAGAAAGGTTCGGTGGCCACCTCACCTCTATACACGAGTGTGTGAAGCCGCCCAAAGGTTAACGTTTATTGTCGTCCCACATGCACCCACTATGGAATAGAGATAGAGCTAAAGTGCTTAGGACCACACCGCATCACACTTCCCCTGATACTCTACCCATACCAATACGTAATCTCCTGCTGGCGAGGGCTTGCAAACTGGGCTCGCAACTAACCAATCCTAATGTCAAACAGTGTATCCAAGGCATCACCCCAGCATCCCTCAATACGTCCATAGAGATAGAGCTAAGGCCCCCCGGCAGAGTCAAAGATTAGAAGTGGAATTAGAAAAAGGTTATGGACCATGTCCAGTTCTTATTGACGAAAAGACTTTGGATGCAACCTTGATTCAACTTGAGATGGCAGACTTTGACGTCATCTTGGGAATGGACTGGTTAGCTCGGCATTCTGCAAACCTATTATGTGTCGAAAAGAAGCTGACATTTAAAGACAAGGAAGGAGCAGAGTTCAGTTTTGCGGGAACCAAACTTCCCCGTAAACGAATGCTCATACTCTCTGCATTAAAGGCTAGGAAGTGCCTTGAGAAAGGAGCAGTTGGGTAACTAGTATATGTGGTCGATCTTACCAAAGAAGCACCACGAATGGAGGATATTGATATTGTGCGTGACTTTCCAGATGTATTTCCTAAAGAACTACCAAGACTACCACCCAACTGCGCTACAGAGTTTGTTATAGATCTGATACCCGAAGCCGCACCAGTATCAAAAGCACCTTATCGAATGGCTCCTACTGAATTGAAGGAATTAAAAATACAACTACAAGAACTGCTGGACAAGGGCTACATCCGACCTAGCATATCACCATGGGGAGCGTCAGTATTATTTGTAAAGAAGAAGGACGGTAGTGTTCGATTGTGTATAGACTACCGAGAACTGAATAAACTGACAATCAAGAATCGATACCCATTACCTCGGATCGATGACTTGTTCGATCAATTGCAAGGTGCCAAAGTGTTCTCCAAGATCGATCTTCGGTCAGGCTACCATCAGTTGAAGATTAAGGACAGTGATATTCTCAAGACAGCATTCAGGACCAGATATGGATATTATGAATTTTTGGTCATGTCTTTTGGATTGACGAACGCACCAGCAACCTTTATGGAACTTATGAATCGGGTATTCCACGATATGTTGGATACATCGGTTATTTTGTTCATCGATGATATATTGGTCTACTCCAAGGACAAGGAAACTCATATTAAGAATCTAAACGCCGCTCTGCAGCGATTACGGAAGGAGAAGCTTTACGCCAAATTTACAAAGTGTGAGTTTTGGCTAAAGGAAGTCGCTTTTCTAGGCCATGTTGTATCCCCTGAAGGAATTAAAGTGGATCTTAGCAAGATCGAAGCTATTGTGAAGTGAGAAGCACCAAAGAGCGTTGCAGAAATTAGAAGTTTCTTAGGTCTAGCTGGGTATTATCGACGATTTGTGGAACACTATTCCCGAATTGCCGTACCTCTCACCAGTTTGACTAAGAAGGGAAAAAAGTTTGTTTGGACTGATAAATGCGAGAAGAGTTTCCAAACATTGAAGTCTAGATTGATATCTGCTCCAATCTTGACCATTCCGATTCCAGGACAGCCATTTATTTTGTATACTGTAGGATTGGGATTAGGATGTGTACTTATGCAAGGAGAACAAGTAATTGCTTATGCCTCAAGACAATTGAAGACACATGAGAAGAACTATCCCACTCATGATTTGGAATTAGCGGCAGTAGTACATGCTGTCAAAATATGGAGACATTACTTGTACGGAGAGAAATTTCAGATTAAATCAGATCATAAGAGTCTTACTTACCTCTTTAATCAGAAGGAGTTGAATATGAGACAAAGAAGATGGCTGGAACTATTGAAAGACTATGATTGTGATATCCAGTATCATCCGGGGAAAGCTAATGTGGTTGCTGACGCATTGAGTAGAAAGGCAATGATAAAATCTCAAGGGGAGGTTAGCACCACTGCTGCACTGTGTACTATCGAAAAAGTATTCAATTACGGTAATGAGCAGTTTGTGATAAATGCACCGGGTGAATCAACCAATCAACGGTTTATCCATTGGTTTGCAAATATGTTCGCCACATTGAAGATTGTACCTGATATACTTGATGAGGTGAAAACAGCTATTAAATCAGACCCTTATCTAAGAACGGTACAAGAAGACATCGAAAAAGGTAGGACTATTCTTGAGTTCACCTTAGATGATGAAAAGGTACTGAAGTACAAAGGAAGAATATGTGTACCTGAAACAGAAAGTTTGGACATTAGACACCGACTAATGAAGGAAGCCCATACCACCGCCTATTCGATACACCCCGAAAGTACAAAAATGTATCATGACCTAAAGAAATTATATTGGTGGAGAGGAAAAAGCAGATATAGCCAAGTTCGTGTCTCAATGCCTAAATTGTCAGAAGGTGAAAGCTGAACGACAAAGACCTGCAGGACTGTTACAGCCGTTACCGGAACCAGCAAGGAAATGGGACTGCATCACTATGGACTTCGTCACAGGGTTACCATTGACTCCCCGAGTAGTTGACGCAGTTTGGGTGATTGTAGACCGACTGACTAAAACGGCTCGATTTATAGCTATACGACCTCAATATACACTGGAGAGGTTAGCTAAGTTGTATGTGGATAATATTGTCAGATTACACGGTGTACCTGAAAGCATTGTGTCTGACAGAGATCCACGATTTACTTCAAGGTTTTGGGAAGGATTGCAAAAGGCTATGGGTACGACATTGAAGTTCAGTATTGCATTACATCCTCAGACAGACGGACAATCGGAGCGTACCATTCAGATTCTAGAAGACATGCTCCGAGCCTATGTAATTGATTTTAAAGGATCATGGGATGAGAAGTTACCACTGATTGAGTTTAGCTATCAGGCTACTATACAGATGTCACCCTATGAAGCACTGTATGGTAGGAAGTGTCGAACTCCTCTGTTTTGGAATGAAGTTGGAGAACGTAGTATTGTTGGACCGGAATTTGTTGAAGAGACATGTCGAGTAGTCGACATTATCAAATAAAGAGTAAGAACGGCTCAGAATCGTCAGAAGCAATATGCAGATACTAGACGCCGAGACCTTGAATTGGCCGTAGGTGATAAGGTATTCCTCAAAGTGTCTCCTATGTGCGGTTTGAAACGGTTCGGACAGAAAGGGAAACTAAGTCCGAGATATGTCGGACCATATGAGATTCTAGCTAAACGTGGAAAAGTGGCTTACCAGTTAGCACTACCACCATCTATGTCAAGTGTGCATGATGTATTTCATATCTCCTTATTGAAGAAGTATGTCAGAGATCCAACGTATGTTTTGACAATAGATCTACCTGATTTGACTGATGATTTGACATTTGAAGTAGCACCAACTGAAATCACCAGTCGAAAGGTGCAACGACTACGCAACCGTGACATTTATTATGTTAAGGTCACCTGGAGAAGTAGAGATATAGAAGAAATCACATGGGAAGAAGAGAATGTTATGCGAAAGCAATACCCTCATCTATTCGACTTGGAAGGTATGTACAAATTTCGAGGACGAAATTTTTATAAGCAGGGGGGAGTTGTAACACCCGTATCGAACTAACCGGTCTTACCACCTTGTATCAGGTCTACCTATCATGGTCGAGCCAAATGGACCAAGTGCATAAATGAAATAGCAAGACCAGGTATTAAACTGACCAAAAAACAGTAAAATAGGGGGTATGGTCGCATACCCAAACAGGCAGGGTCGACCCCACCTCATTAGGAAGTCAGACCCCTGAATTTTAGACCTAGGGCCGGACAATTTAGACCCTAGGGTCGGACGGGATCTCCGACCCCCTCATCGACCCCCTCATCACCGACAGAAATCGTAAATAAGAAACTTTCCAAATTTCAACGGGATTCTTTTCTAATCTCAATGAGACTTATTTTGGAAGGTTCTCCTCTATAAATAGGACATTCCTTAGCCTCTTTCACTCCTTTTGAAACCCTAATTGAAAGAGAAGAGAAGGAGAAGAGAAGGAAAGTTGGAGAAGAAAACTAAATAGAAGAATTCAGAGAAACCTCTGAATCTCAGCAAACCTAAGGTATGGATATGCTTCCATTAATAATTTAAGACCTTAGAATAGTTCATGAAGAGGGTATGATCTAGGAGAAACCCAAATCATCCATCCATGGGAAGATTTCAATGAAATCCATGGAGGGAATTATGGTAGGCAAAGTAAGGAAGTAACCTGGAGTTTTAAGCCATAGAACAAGCATAGAATGGACTGTGGAAGTAAGCCATAGGACCCAAACTTGAAAGATTAGACTGTAGAATGAAAAGGTCGACTCAAACCATTTGCGGTTGCACGTAGGGTCGATTGGGAATCGACCCTACCATACCACAGGTTCGACCCCCAGCTTTCGGGAAGTCCAGGGAAGTTGCGGTCGCACCTAGGGTCGATGAAACATCCGACCCTAGCATCGACCCTACACCCTGGGGTCGCAGAAAACTGTTACCCTACTTGCGACCCATCCTGCGACCCTAGCTTAACAGCAAGCCTAAAATTATCGGAATGACTTCTAATTAAAATCTATCGACTTGTTAGGTTTTCCTATTGATATAAATGTGATTCTTAGAGCTTGAAAGAGGATTTAAACTCAAGCAAAGGTGAGGGAACAAAACCTAAACTAATTGGCTAATAATAAACTATTTTTATTTTCTTGAATCCAATGCCATGACTGATTCTATGTGTGTATGCTTGTAATGTGCATTCAACATGTCATCCAATATTTCTGCTCTTAATGTTCATGCATATTTAATTTTATTTTATTTATAACATGATGATGATGATGATGCTAGGAATAGACATGCGAATGTATGTGTGTGGTTAGTGTGCTTGATGCGAGTGGAGCATTAGGGGGAGGACGTGACATTGTGGTTCAGCCTGGTCACTAGACTCTAGCTCTATCTCTTCTCAATTCTTGTCCACTGACATCGTTTTATCGCCATTACCTTAGCAGAACTATTACGTCGTAGGGTATCAGGGGAGGTGGTCTCGGACTATGTAGTCTTTGACTCTGCCGGGGGGCCTTAGCTCTATCTCTTTGGACGTATTGAGGGATGTTGGGGTGAGACCTTGGATACACTGTTTGACATTAGGATTGGTTAGTTGCGAGCCCAGTTTGCAAGCCCTTGCCAGCAGGGGCTTACATGTTGGTATGGGTAGAGTATCAGGGGAAGTGTGATGTGGTGTGGTCCTAAGCACTTTAGCTCTATCTCTATTCCATAGTGGGTGCATGTGGGACGACAATAAACGTTAACCTTTGGGCGGCTTCACACACTCGTGTATAGAGGTGAGACGGCCACCGAACCTTTCTATAGCACATTGCAAACTTATATACCAGACCACAGATATGAATTGAATGCATGCATATGTTTGTTGCATTGTTTTGTTTGCTCACTGAGCCGTGATGTGTGCTCACCCTTTCGACGTCGAATATTTTTAGTTGATGATGCAGGTACCACAGGGGAAGATTATATGAATGCTTATGTGTACGGGCACGTGGCTGCAATGGAGGCTGAAGATATAGTAAAGACGCATGACTCCTCATGCGAGTGCAACTCATGCGTTTTCGATTAGATTTTTATTTGAACTATTAAGGAAATGTAATTTGATATTTTATTTACTTATGTCTCGGTTGATACAATATAATTTGATATTTTATTTATTATTATTACAGTTAAACCCTCATTTTGTTTAATATTAAGACGTCCGCTATTATGTATTTATTCTGATTACGGTTGTGGATGTGTATGGTTTAATTTAAAAGGACACAGCCTATTAGAGATCCTGGTTGAACCGTTGGTTTATTAACAGTTCATCACACCGTTCTGAATAGTGCGGAATTGGGGTGTGACAGGTGACATGTTAGATGCACAAACAATCATACAAGACATGACATCATATTAAATAACGGAAAAGTAAAACGAAAGAGTAGCTTGTTATTAGTCTTGTAGTTTAGGTCTTGTTCCCTCACTTGTAAGTGATATGAAATATTCTTCTAAGCTTTGGAAGTCACTTTGAATCTATTGGGAACTTAAGAAATTCATAGATTTAAGTTAAGGTTTAATTTTCTCAAGTTACAGTAGTCGAAAACCTTGTTTGGTCTCCAAAATATGCTTTCTGAAATTGTGGTCGACCTTGTGATCTTCCTACATGCGACCACATGATGCGACCACACAGCGTGTGGTCGACACAAACACATGCTACGTGCGACCACACGATTTCTGAGAATTTTCCAAATGGCTGTGGTTGACCCTGTGGTCGTATATCTTGTGACCACAACATGCGACTACACGATTTTTGGTCAGTTCTTCCTCCAATCCGAATTCTTCATGAGTCGATACGTCTATAAAGATAGAGCTAAGGCCTTCAGCAGAATCAGAGACCACACGGTCCGAGACCACCTCTCCTGATACCCTACGACGTAATAATTTCGCTAAGGTAATGGTGATACGATGATGTCAGTGGGCAAGACTTGAGTAGAGTGCTAGAGTCTGGTGAACAGGTTAGAGACCACACTGCCACGTCCTTTTCTGATGCCTCACTCGCATCTAACACACTAACCACACACACACAATCACATGTCTATTCATAGCATCATCATCATCATGTTATAAATAGACAAAATTAAATATGCATAAGCAGAAATAGCAATAATATTGGATGACATGTGAAATGCACATTACAAGCATACAAGCATAGAATCATTCATTGTATTGGACAAATAAAATAAAACAGTTTGTTATTATCCAATTAGTTTAGGTCTTGTTCCCTCACCTTTTAACGATGTTCAATCTTCTTCTCCAAGCCTTGGAAATAACTTTTGAACTACTTGAGAACCTAAGAAATTTATGGATTTTAAGTTAGGGTTCATGTTTATCAAGTTACAGTAGTCGAAAACCTAATCTAGTCTCAAACAGGCTTCCTGAAACTGTGTGGTCGCAGGTGTGGTTGAACCTATTGTCTTAGTATTTGCAACCACAGGGTGTGTGGTCGATATGTATGGTCGCATATCATGCGACCACACATGTGACTATACCTTCCCTGAGATCTTCTCGAGAGTGTGTGGTCGACCTTTGGTCACTCTGTGGTTTACCATAGGCTGCAACCACACGAAGTTTGGTCAATTTTTATTCTCAATCCAGCTCCTTCATGAGTCGATTCTTTGGTTTATCAATAGGATTCCTCCTATGATCAGTTTATGGCCTTAAATTCATAATTTTGCAAAGTTATCCACCCTAACCTACTCTCCATGGATCTCCCTTGAGCTTTTGTTCATGGGTTCTCATGATTGAGATCCCACATCAATTCTACATTTAAATTTACAATGGGAAAAACCCTATTCTATGTGATCTACCTTTACAGAGATGGTTCCTTACCTTGGCCTTCTGTAGCAAGCTAGAACCTTCCTCTCAGCTTGCCTCTTCAGATATCTTTCTCCTTCTCTTCCTCTTTTTCTTTCTCTCTTAGGTTTAGAGTTTCAATTTGGGTTCTAAAAGAGAGAGAGGCTAAGGGACGTCCTTTATATAGAGGAAAAACCTCCATATAGAGTTTTCCCTCAATTAGGAAAGAGATCCTTTAGTTTAGGAAAATTTTCAAAAACTCGGAGTCGGTCTCAACATCATGTTGTCGCACGTGTAGTCGCAGAATCCGTTCACCACACGTCCCAAATATGTGACCACACGTTGGATTTTGAGTAGTCTCACTTTCCTTAAGGTGTGGTCGACCATACCAGCTCAGTATGCAACCACACAATCAAAATTGACTGGTTTTGGGTCGTTTTACATACTTAGCCTTGTGGTTCCTTCATGCACTTGGTCCGCTCGATCCAGCCATGATAGGAAGACTTGACACGACACGGTTAGACTGAATTAATAGGGTGCGAGTCTTACAATGTTAATTGGGTTCCCACTAAAAAACTGATTATGTATTAACTAAGCCCACATAATTCCAACACCACCTAGTTTAACTACGTGGAAGAATGATGTTGTGGCCTTTTGATATATGGGGAACTGTTAGGATAGATCTCAAACTCACTCATTTATCTTCCCACCTAATCTCATACCATTTATGTTTGCACATGCGCCCTCTTTGATTAGTTTTTTTTGCCAATTCCTTGTTTTGCCACTTGGTGAATTCGGATTGATGTAAAATTTAACATTTGAGCAAAGGACTTTGACGTGTTCCTGTCAACAAAATTTTGTGTTCCTTGAGCTGCCATGTGGGAAATCTAGGTTCTCACCAATGTCATTTAGGAAATTTAGGTCAATTAGAAAACGTAATATTATTTATTTCAGTCACTTTTTTTTTTCTATAAGCTCATTTCATTAAAATAAACAAAAAATATACAAAGAAGCCCTATATGGATGTAATACCTCCACATTTGACATTGCCATCAGCAGAGGCCATCCAGAGCTAATAATTAGCAAAACCTATATCTAGGTCTATGGGAAGCATCCTATACCACCTCTCTAGCAATAAAATCAGGACAAGATGTAGCATAAGATGCTCTATCATGAGCAGTTTTTTTTTTTTTTTTTTTGCCAACTTATCAGCAACAGTATCGGTTTCCCTAAAACAATGCGTAAAGCGAATCTGACAAGCAGATAGATCAGACTTCAAAGCACTCCAGTCTTGCATAATGTACCAAGGAAGAGATCCAGTAAAGAATGCCATCACTAGGGATTTAGAATCCGATTCAATCCAGAATTTAGAAAAACCAAGCTGACAATCAATTTCTATACCTCGCAAAGCACTTTGTAGTTCCACAGTATAACAGGTAGCAACTCCTAGCATGTCTGCATATGCATATATCATCAATCCTCTGTCAGTTTGATAACACCATCAGCTCCTGCCTCACTCGGATTCCCAAGACTGCAACCATCAGTGCTAATTTTACACCAACCCCTAGGTGGTGCCTTACAAAACAGTTCCATGATCCTGCCATAACCATGATTCTCATGCTTAGTTTGGATACCCAATAATTTAACAATCCTCAAGTCCTCCACTGAATGCACAGCAACAGGATGTCATAGAGACAGATCTCTACAACCCCTTTAAATAGATCCCCATATGTTCATTGGTGATACAGCATTACCTCGATGTACCATTTGGTTCCAAGCATTCCATATTGCATCAATAATCACAAATAAAGCACCACTCCAAAGATGTGGTAGAGAAACACATGTTTTTTCCTTCACCAGGACAGGAGCTCCTCTGTAGTCTGCATCTCCAAAATCACAATACCAAATAACCGTTCAGTTTCCAACTATTCCTCCCTCACAAAATTGCAATTACAGAAAAACATGATAGAAAGATTCAACATCACTTTTACACAACGCACATGTAGAGGCATTCCATATTTCACCTATCCTTGTCATCTTTAGCATAAGCAAAAGAGTATATGAATAAAATATTCCACAGGAATGATCATAACAACAATTGTTATTATAGGCTTCGCCTATAGTCTTTGCCTTTTCTTTTTTTTTTTTGGGTGAAAGTCTTTGCTTTCTACTCTATGGAAATCCGCTGGCATTGAAACTGCGTGGAACCATTATCCATGTCAGCCTCGTTTCATCTGGAGCTTAGATGCATATCTCCGTTTGGATTATTTAAGCTCTGAACAAATTGTTGAAATAGTCAATAATTTTGAATATAATTTACAATCGAAAAATATATGATAGAAAATGTTGAATATATAGTGAGTCACATCCGACTCACATGGTTGGCAATTTGACATAAAAAAAAAATTACAATTGCCGTTGAAAGAATCGAAATGCATGGGCCATGAGAGATTTTTTATTTTTACCACATATTTCCACCCTTATAATATTTGTAGGGAGTTCAACTAGTGATGGGAAGTCTTATTTGACGAATGATTAATTAATTCTTTTTTGATCAGTTATAGTGAAAAGGATTTGTTAGCAAGAAAATTGGCAGAAAATGTATGTAGTATCATATGAATTTTTTTTTAATTGAAATTTTTTAAAAGATATGGTGAGGGTATTGAGGCAACTGATGGCACCTAGACGTAACGAAAATTTCACACACCTATTTTGTACTTTCTCTTTAAATCACTTAACCTCCAATCTTCTCAATAATATCAGTAGCATCCCTACTGTTAAATTGACAAACAGAAAAATTAAAATTACTCCATTACCCTTCTTAATAAATTGACAACAAAATAATAAGTTTGCCATCAAATTTATCGTTTTGTTCTCTTTCTTTTATGATTCCGGCACCTATTACTAGCACCTCCTCCGACAACCTCTCTGTCTCTATTGCCCCTTGATTTGCATCACCACCAAACACGATCTAAGGTCGTGACATTCCTTCAGTCCTAGCATTCCCAGAATACAATTGTTTCATATCATTCCCAAAATAAAATATCTCACTCCACAATCCTTTTCCATTTCCATAACCATTACCTTCTGTTTCCACACCAACCACCGGCGGAAAAGCTTCACCAACAATCAGCATTGAAACAAAAACAGGAACCCTAATCCTCCTCCATCTCTTATAACATAGTTTTTTCTTTCTTTTTTTTTATTTTTTTTTATTTTTTTCTATAAGCCATTGATATTTCATTGACAAGAAAGAAAACCAAAAAAAAAAACCTTAATAGGTTGTAAAACCTCCACCTTCCGCATTGCTATAGCAGAGGTCAACCCAGACCAAAGATTACATGAACCGAAACTGAGGTCGTTGGGAATCATCCCACACTACCTCACGGGCTACAAAATCAGGGCAAGATTCCCAAGACATTGACCCCCTATCATGGGTTGCTTTCCTTCTTAACATATCAGCTGCATTGTTGATTTCTCTTAGACAATGGGTAAAGCGAATTTGACAGGAAGTTAATTTATCCAAAAGAGCTCCCCATTGTCGAAGACAGAACCATGGAAGCTCTTGTTTTGTAAAATCCTCCACCACTGCCTTTGAGTCACATTCCACCCAAATATGGGTGTTGTAGACTCTTCAATGCTTTTCAAAACTCCAGGATTGCCAAAGGCTGCAACCATCTGTGTTCAACTTAAACCATCCATAACTTAAACCATCCATGTAGTGGTAATCTCCAATACAGCTCTATAACATAGTTAATCTTACCTATTTGCTCTTTTCCAGCAAGAATACGTTAAGATTCAAGGTTAAGGCACAAAAGGAATTGGTGCCGAGGATGGGCCAATCGAAGTTGAAGTTTGAACTCTGCTTGAGGACAGGGAGCTCCACAATCATCCATGGGACAAACAGGAAGACGACCACCCATGCTTCGTTCCGTGTGCTTTGATAGAAATTTGATTTTTTCTCGTGGGGCTATGGATGACCCATTTAGATTTTAGTACCTTTTTTAGGTTTTGTTCCTTGGCTTTGGTTTCGAGTGGGGTGTTTCACGTTTGCCGACTTGGATTGTTTCTTCCTTTCCTCAGGGGGAATATGATTTTGTGGGATGGATGGGGTTCTATGCTTGTACAGAAGATGAAATCTATGAGAGGATTGTCATTTGTCCTGTAGTTTTCTGGAAGAAAGGTCAGATTTTCAAATGTCTTGGTTGGGTCTCGTGAGCTGTAATGAAAGGGCTTCTGCAACTGGCTTTTTGGCTTGGGATGGTTAAAGGAGATAGGTTCTTCTGACCCGGCATTCTAGTTTCGCAAAAGCTAGAAACTTATGAGAATGGCCTCCGTTGATCAGAAGGTCAAACAGTGCCTTGAGCATCTGAATGAAGGAGACAAAGAGATAGATGTAACCAGAGTTAGAGAACCAGAGGCTGAGCGAGTAGAGAGCTCCCATGGAAACGACGGAGGAGAGAGAGATCTCGAGACAGATTAATGCATTATTCAAATCTGTTAAATTGTTGGCAGATCTTGCTTCTTCTCTGACGATTTGCAAATGGGAGGTCGGTTATTCCTATGCTGTTTTGCGGGATGAAGTTTGTAAATTATGGCAGGGTAAAATAGTAAGTTAACATTGTTAAAGGGTAATTTCATTATTATTTAATTTTTAATCTTACCCCATCATCACTTAACAGACAGTCTGTTAAATCAAGATCTGTGTCATATATATTTAATATTTCAAGGGGGTGGGTGATATTATTGAAAAGGTAAGGGTTGGATGATTTAAAGGAAAAATACAGATGGGTGGGTGAAATTTTCTCTAAAAATAATTAGGTATATAAAGTAATATAGATTTATTTTCAATAATGTTTGAGTGCCCAAAAAAAAATTAAAAGAAATTTTTTGAAATAGAGCAGACACATAAAATGATCAGTATTATTTTATTTTATTTCTTTCTATTCTTAACATAAAAAAAGGGATTTTAGTTAATATGCATTGAATAAAGGGCATCTTTAAGTTGACAGTCCGAAGGAATGGTTGGAATTAGTTGCCTTGGTGGTACGGATTCAAATCGTCTCTTTCATGTACCTCAGGGAGGAGGGAGACGCCCCCGTCGAATGGCCGACATATGCCTTTAAGGAAAATCCGAGCCCCACCGTCCGAGTCGACACCCAGTGCCGACTACAGGGGGTGTCGGCTCGAACGTGGGGCTCGGATTTTTCCTAGAGCCACGTGTCGACCATCCGACGGGGGCATCTCCCTCCTCCCTGAAGTACAGGGAGGAGACGATTCAGATCTTGGTGATACAGCCAAGCTAATAAATAAACGATAAGTGTTTGAATCGACTAAAAAATAAATGAAAAAGGATCTGGATTATCAGTTTTTTTTTTTTTTTTTTGGTAAGAATCTGGATTATCAGTTAGAGTCAAGGTTTTAGAAATCCACTCGGTTTGGCCGAAATTGGCCAATCCGAATTGGGATCAGTTGCTAGCATGCCGAGTCAGCTCTGATTAGGTTTATGCATACGTGAGAGACTGAGAGGTCTTTTCCAAAAAAAAAAAAAAAAAAGAGCCTGAGAGGTGATTTCTGGGCCTTTGGTTTAGTCAAGCCTGATTTACGCAGATGCAATTCGAAATCAATTTACTTATAAGGGAAAATTTAAACCACCCCCCCCATTAAGTCATGGCCGTTAACTGATGACGTGTTACGGTCTTAAATTCGTTAATGATAAAATTACCCTCATCAATATGATTTAATATTTTATTTTTTTTAATTTAAAAAAAAAACTTAAAGATTAAAAAAAATTATCGTCAGAAGGACGAGAGAAAAAGGGAGAATCGCAAGAAAATTTCTCTTGCCGGAGACAAAAGGCATGGATCGCAGACATGCATTGCCAAGAATCACAGGGGCGAGAAAGGGAATGAGGTGCTAGAGAAGAGGAAGATCTTGAGAAATGCGGGAAATCACGGGGATAGAGCAAAGATAAATGGAAGCGGTAGAGGAAACAGAAGGGTAGAGGGAGAAGCAGAGGTGAGAGAGGGAAACATGAGAGGAGAAACAGAGTGAGTTATTATTTTTTTTTTTTTTTCTACATATGCAATATAATCGTAACTTGCAATATAAAGGGTTTTCATGAAAGCTAGGAAGATTTAAGTTTTAGGAATCTACTCTTCTTTTTTTCTTCTCCTGCATCTTCTTCTTCTTCTTCCCATGATTTTATTTTTTTCTTCTCCTTATTTTCTGCATAGCCGCAATCCCTTTCACCTCTTTCTTCTCACGGCTCTCCTTCTCTCCCTATTTTTCTTCTACTCTTACCTGGGTTCCTCTCATATTCTCCTTCTTCTCTCCCTATTTTTCCTCTACTCTCATCCGCCACGGTTTCCTCTCATGGCTCTCCTTCTCTCCCTATTTTTTTTTTTTTTTTGAATCCACATCCTCTCCTGCGACAATCAGAACTGTTGGTTAATCCTACAGCTGGAGTTCAGTCGGTGAACATACCAATGTATTGGTATGTGCGTTGGATGAAATCCAGCCCTTGGCAGTCGGAATTGCCGTAGGAGAGGATTTTCTATATTTTTTTTTTCTCCTATTTTCCTCTGCTCTCACCCCCAATGGTTTTATCACTTTTAGGTAAACAATCTCACCCAATAGAGTTGTTGCTGGAGAAGATGGGTTTCACACAGAAAATATAGAAATGTAAAAGGTATAAATGTGAAAATAAAAAAGAAAAATATAAAAACAAAGTGAATAGTGTTGGGGTAAAATAATCTTTTTAACTATTCTATGAGTCTAATAACATTTGGGTATCTGCAAGGGGGTGCAAAAAAATGTGTGTGGGTGAGATTAACCCAGACTATAGGGGATGTGGCTGATATTAACTATCCTCTATTGGCCCATAATGTCAACCACTACCCCTGATTGTTAAATTCTCTAATGAAAAATTGGAAAGTTCGTTTTACCCAGTCTGTTTTACCCTTTAGTAAAAAAGACTAGATTTAAAAAAAAAATTGACTTTATAATTTTAATTTTGCGTGGTTGGTCTCGTCGTAGGAGCTCGCCGTGGTCCGACAAGCTTTAAGCGACTTGGCCGGAACTGGGCAATCATAGCGCCAACAAAGGACTGAAAAAGGATTGCTGAGTGAGATATTTTACTGTGGGAATGATACGAAATAATTGGATTTTGGAATTCTAGGACTGAAGGAATTTCATTGCTGATATCATATTTGGTGGTGATGTAAATCAAGGGGGCGATGGTGATAGGTCAACTAGAGTTTCAGAAGAGCAGGAGGAAGTTACAAAACCTACCAGGGCCGAACTCCCAGGGATTCAACATTGGAATTCTTTGTAGCTTGGACCGAAGGTTTGATAGGATAATCAGAGGTTTGTTGGAAGGGCTTTGGGAGGAATTAGTAGGAGTAGAGGAGGTAATGGGGATGAGAGACATTGATTAAATGTTCCAATATTACCTGCGCAAGCTGTAGCTGACCTGATTCGAAGCACTCCGCAGCTCTAATGAGAAGATCCAATTGTAAACAATCGAATTCCAAGTTGCGTTAGATAGGAATCATGGGATTGCCTCGAAGGGTTTGAATCTTGACTCAGATTAGGGTAAACAGGGGAAGAAGCTGAAAGCAGGGGTCTACTGATGGATTTTGAGGGTTGAAGCTATAAGATAATACGGGCTATAATAAGTATTACATTAATTGTTCTGTGTCAGTCCAACTTATAGGTAGACTAATCCTAATCTGATTCTGAGATGAACCAAACTGGTTCACTGGGGGACTGAACTAGTGTTGGGTTTGGTATTCTTTATATAACAATGGTTTGAGTCCTTGCAGTCACGGTGACAATTCCTCTCCTATTCTCATAATCAGAGAGAAGCATAGGAATCTGTCAGAGATTGTAGAAGACTCAAACCTCAGTAAAATACGACAGAAATCAATCTACAATGAAACGGGTATGTTCTCTATATTGTTTATTTGATTGCATTATGTTCTATGTTTGTATGGAGATCATTAGGGTTACTAGAAACCCTACTGGGGTGTATTCTCTGAATGGGTTGGTTGTTGGAACGCTGAAAGAGACAAGAATGATTTACAATTGGTAACAAAACCTTTCCATACAAGTATAGAATCAATGAAAATAAAAATAGTATATTGATTCGTGCCTGATAGTCTTGGATGAAAATTTTTTGGGAATTTTTTTCTAATTGGAAATTGTGTCTGTAGAAAATTTTCCAACCGTGAAAACCTAAGGTATTATATGCCTGATTGAAGGTCTCGAAAAGCGAAATCCAACGATAAAAAAATTGTCGCCGGACTCTACCGGGAGTGCAGCCAAAAAAAGCGCATGGATTTCACGCATTGGCGGTTATAAAAAAAAACTTTTGAGTTTTAGCGACGAATCGTCGCCGCGTTGACTTGATGCGACTCGAAAACCATAATCTGAGTCTTGCTGAGCCAGCTTGGTGACCGGGCGAGTTAACCCTGGGTCAGCTCACCCGAAATGGGTTGGTTTGACCCGAGGAAGTGTTGATCCGATTCAACAGGTCAACCTAGATTCTACCCAAGATCCAGAAAAGCATCCGAATTCATGACCCGTTTGTCTGACCTGAATACCCTCACCCATACCTAAACATTTTGACCCGTTTACCTGCTTTATTGACCAGAATATATGCCCCGTTGACCCGGTTGGTCAAACCGGATACCGGTTTGGTTGGTCTCGTCAAATCGGACTAGACCGTTTGGTTCTGGTTCAGACCAGTTGAGCCGACGAGTGATGTCTTACCTTGTCAGGCAGATGTTTGAGCCGAGGTTCTGGATTTAAACTACGGTTTAGCAGTTCATCAAAAGAGAACAAGCTCCCCTTGAGAGTGGACCACCCGCCACCTCTAAGGGGAGCGTGAGGGTGCGTGAAGAGTGGGATTTCGACATGGTTTCTTTTGACAGACTCGTGTCTTCTTTCTCTTTAGTTTGATATGCTATATCCCTATGTTTGGTGACTCTAGGACATGTATTTTTATTAAAAATCACCTTTTGGAACATGGTTCGTAGTTTTTTCTACATATTGTTATGTTTGTCTTGTCCCAACTATACTGATGAGCACATGTGCATGGTTTATGAATGATAACACGTTAATTATGTCATTCATGGTTATTTATTCCCACTAAATGACTGCAATAAGAGTTTTGTTAATGTCACAATGGAATTGGGTTGGTTCCACCAAAGTGGCAAATCTGATTGCATTAGAACATTTTCAAAGCTCACGATATCTTACACCTTTATGATAGTCAAGGATGACAATGTCCACCCAAAGGTGGCGTTGCCAAAGTTAAAGGATAATCATGCACTAGATTGAAAGGGTTTTAACTTAGGATTTTTCAGACACCCAAAGGTGATAGGATTCCCAAAGGTTTTTATTCTTTCGCAGTTTTATACAAATACTTGAGGACCAGTGCATTCTTATCCTAAAGGATAAGTTTGTAGTTTCAATTGACTCTAGGGATGTATGTTGATGCTTGTATTTGTTTACATATATATATTTGCTAGCATATCTTGTATGTTAACATGAGTATTCTCACATGTTGGTATTGATTTAGTGAATTAAACTCGTGTTTTGATTACATAACAGGATGTCTTCCACTAGGATTGATTTGTCTGATATTCCTATTATGTTAGGATCAAATTATAAAAAGTGGAGGGAAGAACTAGAAATTACCCTAGGCTTAAATGATTTTGACATAGTTGTTACAGATGATAAACCTACTGAACTGACTAATGATAGTACCCCAGAAGATAAACTGAAAATGAAAAGGTGGACTAATGCCAATGCTTATTATTAAGCGTATTGTACCTAAAACAGTCAGGAACAGTATTACAGAAAAAGAGAATGCAAAGAAATTTTTGAAAGCTATCAAAGACACATACAAAGTTTCTGATAAAGGTGAACGGGGTACCTTAATGGCAAAGTTGACTACTAACAAAATTGATGGTGAAGCTAGTCTTAAGGATTAGATTGTTGACATGCAAGGTGTAATTAAAAAACTCAAGGATATGGGACACCCTGGAGATGATGAGTTTCTGGTTCATTTATGTATAAATGTTTTACCACAGAAATACACTCAGATAAAGTTGCTAGTAATACCTTTGTAACTCCATGGTCATTAAATGAGTTCATAGGCATCTGTGTTGAAGAAGAGACTAGACTGAAGGAGGATAAATGTGAAAGTGTCAGTGCCACTGAAATATCCTTACAAAAGAAAGAGAAAGCAGCTTAGTTATGGACCCATGAGAAAAGGAAAGAGTTACTCTCAAAAAAGGAAAAAGCCATATGACAAGCCTAGAGGGGATGTAGAACATCAAGACAATAGAGATCTTTCAAAGACAAAATGTTTCTGGTGCCACAAGAAAGGGTACATGAAGAAGGACTGTAGAAATAGATTGTCCTACTTAGAGAAGAAGAAAAATGAATCTGGTATTTATCTCTCTCTTGTTTGCTTTGAATCCTTTCCTATTGATGCTCCTATGGATTTTTGGTAGATTGATTCGACTTCCTCCATTCATGTCACTCATTCCTTGCAGGGGTTTCTGTCCAGGAGGACGCCAAGCAAGGATGAGGTGAAGGTGTTGGTGGGGAATGGAGTAGAAGTCGACGTTGAGGCCATAGGAGTAGTTAGGATTCATATAGATTCTAATATTTTTATTGATTTAGAAGATGTTGTTTATGTTCCCTCTATGAGGAGGAATTTGATTTCTGTTTCTAGACTTTTCTAAGAAAGACTATTGTTTATCGTTTAATCAAGAATGTTTTCTATTGTCTTATAATTCTCATGCTATTGGAAATGGTGTCATTGTTTATGTGCTTTATAGATTAAATATTGTTCCCCTTATGGTTATGAATGTCTGTTTTAAACGTTCTAAACTGGATGAAAATTCTGCTACCCTTTGGCATAAACATTTGGGACATATATCTATAGAAAAGATGAAAAGGCTTGAGAATGACACTATTTTAAAATCCATAAATTATGATGATATGAATGTTTGCGTTGACTGTATAAAAGGAAAGATGACAAGGTCAAGAAAGATGGAGGCTACCTGTAGCGAGGGGTTGTTAAATTTGATTCATACTAATATTTGCGGGCCTTTTTCTACTCCTACATTTAGAGGACACAAATATTTCATTACTTTTACTAATGACTTCTCTCACTATGGTTATATATATATATATATATATATATATATATATATATATATATATATATATATATATATATATATATATATATATATATATATATATCTTAGCTGATAAAATCTAGTTTTCTAGATGTCTTCAAGATATTCAAAGTTGAGGTAGAGAATTATCTATCAAAGAATATCAAAGTTGTTATAATTGATAGAGGATGTGAGTATTATGGGAGACCAGGTGATATTAATCAACATCTTGGTCCTTTTGCCAAGTATTTATAGGATCAAGGTATAGTACGTCAATACTCTATGCCTAGTACTCTATAGCAAAATGGAGTAGCAGAAAGGAGAAACAGAACTCTCAAGGATATGATGAGGAGTATGATGAGTAATTCTAATATTTCTTTATCCCTATGGGGTGAGGCATTAAAGACTGCAGCCTATATTCTTAACAGAGTACCAAGTAAATCAGTTCCAAAGACGTCATTTAAGCTTTGGACTGGCAAAAAACCTAGTGTGCTTCATTTTAATGTTTGGGCTACAGAGCAGAGGCAAGACTGTATGATCCTTATGAAAAGGTGTTCAATTCTAGAAGAGTAAGTTATTATTTTGTGGGTTATCCAAACAGGTTAAAGGGATTTAGATTCTATTGTCCTAATTCTATAAATAGGATAGTGGAAACCATTCATGTCAGGTTTATTGAAGATGCTGAAGAGTTACTTCAATCAAGAAATCTAGATTTTGATGAGGTTGAAGTTGATGTTGCCACTAAGGTTCCTTAGTTGGAGGTGCAACCTGTCATTCTAGAAAAACTTGTGATGGAGATGCCTAAGACTGTTGTTCCTCAAGATCCTATTCAGGTTGATGTTCCTGTTGCTATTGCAGAGCTAGAGGGTGAATTGAGGAGGTCCACAATGCCTTGTAAGTCAACTATTTCTTCTGATTATGTGACTTATCTAACTAAGAATGATTTTGATATTGGGTAGTAGGAAGACCCCACAAGTTTCCAAGATGCTATAAATAGCAGTAATCCATCTAAATGGCTAGATGCAATGAAGGATGAGTTGACATATATGGACAACAACAAGGTATGAGAACTTATGGATTTACCTAAATATTGTGTACCCATTGGCTCAAAATGGGTATATAAGACTAAGTGTAATTCCAAAGGCAGAGTTGAGCGCTACAAAGACAGATTAGTAGCAAAGGGGTTCACATAAAGGGAAGGAATTGATTACATGGAAACGTTCTATCTAGTTTCTAAAAAGGATTCATTCAAAGTTATTATGGCATTGGTAGTTCATTTTAATCTGGAGCTGCACTAGATGGATGTGAAGACAACATTTTGAAAGGAGATTTGGCAGAGGAAGTTTATATGGTCCAACCAGAAAGTTTTGAGAAAAAAAGTAAGAAAAATATGGTTTGTAAACTCAAGAAATATATTTATGGATTAAAGCAAGCCTCAAGGCAATGGAATCTAAAGTTTCATCAGATTATATCTTCATTTAGATTCATTGAAAATTTATCTAATCAATGCATCTATATGAAGATCAGTGGGAGTAAGTATATTTTTCTTGTCTTATATGTTGATGATATCCTATTTGTTAGCAGCAATATGGGCTTACTTATTGAGACTAAAGATTTTCTATTTGAAAATTTTGAAATGAAAGATATGGGAGAAAGTGCCTTTGTACTTGGCATAGAGATCTGTAGAGACAAAAAAAGAGGATTACTGAGACTATCTCAAAAAGCATATATTGATCTTGTTCTCAAACGATTCAATATGTCTACTTGTTCAAGTGGGGATTTGCCTAGGAGCAAAGGAGATAAGTTAAAGAATGATTTTGAAAAAGGCTTTATGGATGATAAGCCATATGCATCTGTAGTAGGAAGTTTGATGTATGCACAAGTTTGTACTCGATCTGATTTGGCCTTTGTAGTGAGTGGCATTGGTCGTTTTCAGTCTAATGCTGATCTTACTCACTAGACAACAATAAAGAAGGTTATGAGATATTTGCAGAGGACTAGGGATTACATGCTATATATATCGTAGTGGTACTACACTTGAGGTAGTTGGATATTCTGATGTGGATTTTACTGATTGCACTGATGATCTGAAGTCCACTTCAAGATATGTTTTTATGATTGCAGGAGGTGTCATCTCTTGGAGGAGTGCTAAGTAGACACTTCTGGCTACATCAACCAAGCATGCATAGTTTGTAATTTTATATGAAGTTACTCGTCAAGCCATGTAGATGAAGAACTTCATTTTTGGCTTGAAGGTTGTTGACTCTATTTCTAGACCTATTTTGATACACTGTGATAACAGTGTGACAATACTCTTTGCAAAGAATAATGATAAGTGTGGTGGTTCCAAACACATAGAATTAAAGTATTTACTGGTGAAAGAAAAGATCACTACTAAAGACATCACAGTTGAGCTTATTTTGATAGATTACATGATTGTAGATCCTCTGATGAAGGTTTTGCCAATGAAGGTTTTCCAGGGACATGTGTCGAGCATGGGTATTGTTGAGTCTTTTGATGTCATTAGTTAGTGGGAGATTTTTCATTTTATTTCTAGTAGACTTTTGTTTCTATTTGATCTTCATTAGTCTTGTTTTTGTCTGGACATGATTATTAATAAAACCATGGTTATTTTGATTCAGCGTTTATTCATTGCTATTATTATTGTATTGCATTTTACATGACATGTTATTGATAAAGAGCAGTATTAAGCCATATTAACGGGGCAGTATTTAGCCATAGTTAACGGCGGTGTGCTAAAGAGTGGTATTGACCAAAAGGGTATATGGCGGTTTACTACGGTCAATATCAAGGTTTTGTTGCTTGTGAGGTTTATCAAGGCAATTCAGGACTCACATAAAAATTATATTTTTATGCATTCATCTCAAGGAAATTCATTTTATTAAGTATACCTTTGTATGTGGCTAATAAAAGGTTGTACGCCTATTGTTGAGGTGTACTTTTTGTTGTTGTTCAACATTGATAAGCTTGGTGACTGGATCAAAGTATATGATGGGTTTTGTAATTGGATTCCACCACACTGACCAATGGTGATTTATAATTAATGTAGCCCAAGTAGTAGAATGTAAGATAATATGAGTTATAATTAACTATTAAATCAGTTATTCAGTGGGAGTTCAACTCACAGGTGGACTAATCCTAGTCTGATTTTGAGATGAACCAAACTGATTCACTGGGGACTGAACCAGTGTTGGGTTTGATATTTTTTATATACCAATGGTTTGAGTCCCTGCAATCATGGTGACAATTCCTCTCCTGTTCCCATAATCAGAGAGAAGCAGAAGAATCTGCCAAAGACAATAGAAGACTCAAAACTCAGTGGAATATGACGAAAATCAATCTACAGCGAAACGAGTATGTTCTCTATATTGTTTATTTGATTGCATTGTGTTCTATGTTTGTATGTAGATCATTAGGGTTACTAGAAACCCTATTGGGATGTATTCTTTGAATGAATTGGTTTTTGAAACCCTGAAAGAGACAACAATAATTTACAGAAGCTGCTGAAGTGAAGAGAGTTTTGGACGTGGGAGTAGAATATCTCTTTGGTTGAAACCCGACATCATGGAATCCCAATCATCAGATTAGAACAACGGAAGATGATGTAGTAATAGGGGGTCGTCCCAGTGGAGAGGAGGGTCGTCCAAAAAGGCACTGTCGAGAACCACCAGAACTGAATCAGGTGCACTGGCAACTGAACTTGGATTGTGACAGATGTCAAGAACAGGGTGGGTTCGTAGCAGGAAACATGTGTATTGAAGGAAGGATGATGGGTGGTGGTAGTGCTGTTGTTGTTGTGTGAAAGCAACGGTTTTGGGTGGAGGAACTGCTGGGAAGTGGTGGTGGTGTGGAAGGGAGATTTCATAGCCGAAATCGAAGGTTGCCCTTATTGTATGGCAAGGAATAAAAATCTAGAAGAGAGGGGGATTAATGGAGTAAGCGATCCAACATTACCTGCAGCTGGAGGAGTTACAGAGAACCTGGAAAAATTTCTTCCTTCTTCTTAACTTGCAAAGGGTAATATTGTTATTAAAAACATAAATGAGGATACATCTCAACACCTAACCGATTAAAAGCCTCGTCATCTTTTGCTCTGTTCTCTTTTTTATTTTCTTTTGCTTCTAATATTATTATATCTATTAGCATAAGTTTCCAATATATATATATATATATATATATATATATATATATATATATATATATATATATATATATATAATTTATTTATTTATTTATTTATTTTTTTAATTTTTTTTTTTGTTTTAAGCCTATAGAGAATATACACAATATGTGATTCATGTCCATGAAAAAATATTATCTCAAAACTATCTATTTTTTTATTAAATGAAGGACTGATTTTTACAAGGTCATAATCTCCGATGAAAAATGTAATCTCAAATCTCCGATGAAAAATGTAATCTCAAATCTCCGAAGGATCCGATTCTCCGGTATACAAAAACTGACACCGTTTTAAATACTTGAGAAATAGAACGCACCAGCTTTTACGTCCTTTCAACGTCACGTCTTTCTTCCAAACGAAATAAAGAACTCCGAACTCCCAGTTAGATCGAAAAGACATAAAAGCCCATAGGCATTAACCTAAATCCTCACCGTCCACTCATCCACTCGCCATTTTCCTACTCTTAAGTCGGGGGTTATTTTGATCTTTCATCTGAAACGGAGTCGCAAATTTCCGCTCTCATTTTAAAATCTTTCTCATCGATCGATGATCAAGCAGAAACCTCCGGTGTTGGAGCCTTCGAACTATTTTCGGTCTTCAGTTGATATTGACCGTCCAATCTGAATCGGACGGAGATCATTTGTCGGCGAATTGTTAACCGATTTTTTTCTTGCTTCTTTCATAAAAACCCTAAAAAGTTTTCACGTACAGCAGTCACTGCGATGTCTCTCCCTCTTTTGAAGATTTTAGTCTTCTGCAACAAGAACTACGTGAATCTTTTAAAACCGCTCGTCTTCGCTAGGACGGATATGAAATTTGGTGTGAGATGAGAGATATCGATCTCACTTTATTGTCGATTTAATTTTGTCTGCCATGGAGTGATGTGTCTCAGATATTTTTTTCTTTAATTATTTTCATTTTCGTTAGGATGTTTTTATTGCGGTTTTTCAGGTGTAATTCATCGCGATCGTTCAGTTTATTTCATATTTTGATCTCTGTGTCTATTTCCTCCCCGTTTAGCGGCATAAGGAGAGTTTCACAGTACTGAATCGTTGATACTTTTGCCGATGGTTTTGTCTATGTTTTCTTCATCTGAGCATGGGAGTATGTGTTGAACTGTCGGAATCTGATTCCACGAGGTTTTTTCGCCAGCTCTGTGATTTGGGGAAGGAGAACATAGGTTCGAGTGTTCTCCCCTTTCAGAATCTTCCGCCCATGCCGTCAGTCGGTATGAGACTGTCAACTAGGGTTTTTGTGCCGAAATCAGTTGTAAAAGATGCGGATGGGGCAAGGGTTTTGCGATCTGGGAGACGCTTATGGTCAGAATCCGCTGACGGGAGGCCAGGCAAAGGTTCAGAGACTGAGGTGTGGTTTAGGCTGCTTGATCATTCTGGCGATGCGGATGATGATGTCTATTGCAAGGACAATGGGTGGCAAAATGGTGTAGCAGAGAAGGGAGTAGATTTGAAGCAATCGGATAGGGAAATGGCGCCAGAATCTATGAACATCATGCCTGGGGTTTCCACGGCTGATGAGACTGTAGATAAGATGTACGGCGCCATTTACCGTCGAAAGCGTCAGAGGTTGGGTGGAAACCAGTCTTTCGCTTCTTCACTTCCTTCGGAGGACGGAGGCAGGGTTTCCGAGGATCGAATGTTTGGGATTCCCTTTTTCCGTAAACAGCGGAGAAAGAGACCAACTGTGTCTTCTTCGACTGTTTGTTCAGGGGAAATGGGAGTTGTGGATAACAGAGAACGCCAGGTACTGCTAGATAATCTTGGATTCCTTCAGCAAGATGTGCTCAACGGCTTTTACCGTCGAGCAATGGTGTTGATGGTTAGTAAACCCACGTTTAGTAATAACAGCCGCTTTGCTTGCCTTCTGAATTCTATTCTGCGCTACATGATGCGGACCAGGGTGCAATTGTCAGAGCTTACAGCATTTTTGTCCACTGAACCGATTGCTCTAGCTTTCTCTCTTCACGGCATTCACTTGTTGCATGTAAGTGGAAATTATTTGTGGATAAATCGTCTCGCGATCAATTTTGCCATTATGTTGCTATTTTATGCGACTTTAACTTTTCCCCTATTCTGTGTTTTCCCCCCTTTTGTTTATGTGCACATTGGCGTGTACAGGATCATCCATGCAGCATCACACAGAAAAAGGTTGTCTTGGCATCTGGAATTTGCAAGATTTATGGGGCTCTGGGTTTCACACCTCTGTTTTCACTGGATTTTCTTTCAGTTCCATACACCTTTATGTATCTCCATTCCAGAATGCTCCTCCGATCCACTTACCTACCTGATGTTCTTTTGCACACAAAAGCACGGAGACTATCTGACAGACAAAGTTTGTTGTCGTTCATTCCTAGTAAAATTGGGCTTTCTAGAAGCAAGAGTATGACTTCTGGGAATACTTCTGTCGGAAAGAAAGTAGGTTTTTTTGGTAGAGCTCCCAAATCAGGTGGACGTGTTGCATCAAGAAGATCTGGATTAAATCCCCGCAGTATCCAGAAGAGGAGTCGCATGGGGTCCGCAAGAGGTATAAAGTTTTCAATTGCAGAGTTGCAGAGTTCCTTTTGTGTTGTAGGTGGTGATTTGCGTAGCAATATGGATGATTGCACTACCTTTTCTTTGCTTGTTTCTAATCGCAAGCAGCGAAGGTGTATGAGTAAGGGATTGGGAGAAAATATGAAGGAGCTGAAGTCAACCTTGGTTGAATTGAGGCAAAATGTGGATTCAGTGTCTTGCAGTGCGAATCTATTGGTTTT
The DNA here is from genome assembly GCA_028583415.1 of Protea cynaroides. NCBI lineage: Eukaryota > Viridiplantae > Streptophyta > Magnoliopsida > Proteales > Proteaceae > Protea > Protea cynaroides. Next base: position 95,439,128 of record CM053266.1, read on the forward strand.
TGAGCCAGACAAATGCTATAGGGAAGATGGAGCTGATGTTTCATTAGAACTGTCAACTTCAAATGAGTGGTTAATTGCTGTAAGAAGACAAGGTTCGCTGAGATACTGCCTTAAAGCACAAAAATTGATGAGGCCCAGTACATCAAATCGTTTCACCCATGCCATGATATGGGCAGGAGGTAGTGGTTGGAAGTTAGAGTTTACTGATAGACGAGAGTGGGTAATCTTTAAGGAGCTTCACAAGGAATGCTATGATCGTAATATGCAGACTCCCTCAGTGAGAATACTCCCTGTGCCTGGAGTACATGAAGTACCTGAAAATGGGGACAGCAAAAGTATTTCCTTTGTGCGACCTGAGAGATACATCACTATGAAAGAGGATGAAGTGGCAAGAGCATTGATGAGGACGACAGCAAATTATGATATCCAATCTGATGATGAGAAATTTTTAAGCAATCTTAATAATGAATTTTATGATGGAGATAATGATGGATCTGAATGTATCTCAGCGAACAATTTTGAGAAGATTATAGATGTGTTAGAGAAAACTGCATATTGCAGTCCTGATGATGTTGCTGATGAAAATAAAGCTGTCAATCTTTGTTTAAATTTGGGAAAGAGGGAAGTACTGGTAGCTGTTTACAATTACTGGGTTAAAAAGCGGAAACAAAAACACTCAGCACTGGTCAGGGTATTCCAGGTAAAAGCAACACCCCATTTATCTTTGTTGCATGCATTCCATGGGCTACCTGTCCCCTACTACTTGGTGTACTATTGTGGCATAAAAGTTTTTTCTGTTCTGCAATATTTTCACTTCTATGGTTCCATTGTTTTTGTGGTCATTGAAGTTGTCAAATAAAATTATAGGTTATTAATTTATAATTTTAAATAGTGTTTTCAACAATTTTGTTAGTTGTTAATAATTATTCCACATGTAATAAAGCTGGTATGGTGAGGCTAATACTCACATCTAGGTTGGAGCCTGTAGTGCTTGTGAACAATGTTGATTGACAAATTCTAGCTTGCTAGATGTAGTTCTGATTTATCATGTGGTGATTATTTTTGGGCTCCAAATCATTTGCTTCTTGATGGAAAAGATTTATTTATTTTTTCTTAAGAAAAAGAGGGGGAGAGTGGGAGAGAGAGAGAGATAGATGAACATAAGGTAAAGACTTCTAACCTAGAAAATACAGATGAGTATGGGAACTGCCATGTACAGTTTTGCTTGGTTCTTATGCTGTATGGCTGATGTTAAAACAGATCCTGTGCAGTTTTTTCATTGACATGTAATACCAATTTTGAATCGGGGATGCTAGGGGGGAGAGAGAGAGAGAGAGAGAGAGAGAGAGAGAGAGAGAGAGAGAGAGATGAACATAAGATAAAGGCTTCTAACATAGAAAATACAGATGAGTATGGGAACTGCCATGTACAGTTTTGCTTGGTTCTATGCTGTATCGCTGATGTTAAAACAGATCCTGTGCAGTTTTTTCAATGATATGTAATACCAATTTTGAATCGTGGATGCTAGTAAGCAAATTTTCATATGATGAACTTTGATGCTTAACAACAGTGTCATCCCCCGAGGAGAGCACAACTGATCCAGAAACCATTTCTGCGAAAGAAACGGTCATTCAAGCGAAAGAGTAGCCAATATGGAAGAGGGAAACAGCCAAGATTTTTACAAGGTATTTTTTTTAATGCATATGATCCCTAGTTATTTCTGTGCACAATAATTTGTAATCTGCAGTGTATTAAGACAATTGTATTTGCACCTGTGCAGTGGGGTTTACTGTACAGGTTTGATCTCTGTCGTCATAATACCATGCCCTACGGGTTATCTCCCACATTCAATGCCATTCTTCTCTGTCATCTTTCTGTTGTGTTTATTAATAGTCTGGGTTGTGCTGTGCTGTTGCAACTATTCATCATCTACCATGTGGTGAATGTCAAAGCTTTTGAATTGGTGGAAATTCAAATTTCTTTTAAATTCTTAGAAGTCAAATCAAAGTTCGACTGTGCTCCCAAAATTTTTTCATTCAATCAGTCGAATAACTTGTAGTCGTGTATTTATTTGACAACTAACAACACATTTTCAATGGATATAAAGCCATGGCGGAGGAACATGATGTCATGGCAGCCATGCATCGAGTTGAAGAAGCCAAAAGTTCTGCAATAAAATCATTGGAGGTGGCTACACTCAAGCGAAGAAGGGCACAAATTCTCATGGAAAATGCAGACTTGGCTACTTACAAGGCCACCATTGCACTGAAGCTTGCAGAAGCAGTTCAGAGATCAGAGCTGCGGGAGGCTGCCATCTCCTCTTTTATTGTTTGAGTACAGGCACATGGGGAAAATGCTGGTTCTCTTGGTGCAAATCTGCAAACGTGATGGGCATGGCCAAGCCATAATTTTTCAGAGGGTCTTTTTGGCAAGGCTTCCACGACGGCATACTTTGAAGCAAGAGGAATGTAATTTTTGTATAGACAAGATTTGTAGATTTGTATTAATTTTACAACCAACGTTGTATAACTGTAATTCTGACAGTTGCATGAGGAAAATAGAGGCTGAGAGTGATGCCCACCTCGCATGATATCACGTTCGTTGAGTCGAGAATCTGGATTGAGAATCTGTGATCAGGTATTCCATCTTGGTATTCATGAGGAAGAAGCCTTTAAATCCAAGATTATGGAACAACGAAGATTGAGACCGTTAAAAGCGGTTTCATATCAACAGATGTTCACACACAGGTGCTGTGTCCGAAAAGATAATCACCTTCCTTAGCGGGAGAAAGAAATCGAAATACTGAAGGTTTAAAGTATACTTAATTATTGTGCCTTCTGTGACTCGATTTTTGCCCTCATTGCTGTTGACCTCGTAGCTTTCCTATTTTACCACGTTCCACTGTTGACATTTGCACTGTTGTCTTGACTATTCTAGATGATGAATGTAAAAAAATCGGGATGGATAAAAAATCGTTTTTATTTTTTATTTTTTTATGTTTTATTTATTTTATTTATGCAGTCGAAATATTATTGCTGTTAGAATCAACCCGTGGTGCTTGGGGATGAGATAATTTGCAGAAGAGGACAAGGGGAGCAAAGGAGGTTAGGTTTTGGATCATGTGATTGTTTCAATGCCTAAGTCGTTACTCAAACATCAAGCAATAGATAAAACTTGGGATCCGCATCCTCTCTTCCCAGAACCACTGAGAGGACACCGGCAATCTGTCTCGGATGGTCGTCATATGGCTTTTGGTGAATTTGAGACCTACGTCCGGGCTGACACTTAGTCGACAAGTAGAGTCAGCAGGGGGTGTCGGTTCAAACGTGGGTCTCAGATTCACCTGAGAGTCACATGGCGGCCATTCGAGACAGGTTGCTGCGTCCTCCTAGAACCACTAGGAGGAGATGATGTGAATCCTAAAACTTGGTTCAAGAGAGAATGAATAAGGAAAAGAAAGAAGGGCAATAGAGTCTAAGTGCCAATCACAACAATGATGTCTGTAATGAATGTCTAACTTTGATCTCCAATTTTTTTTTTTTTTTTTTGGGTTAGATTTGACTTAAATAGGACATGGGTAGTTACATGTTAAGCACCCAAGGGTGTTCGGAGTCCTGTTTGTTGACAAGCAAGGGTCACTTCTGCGGAGGTTGCTTTCATAGACTTTTAAGTCAAACATGAGTTGATAGGTTGGGGGTTTGCTAGGTGCCATGGTTGGCACCGTAGGGTTCTGCAGAGTAGGGAAAAAAGCAATAAATGCAAGCCACTTGAGTTAGCGTAATAAATGTTGCATGTTCGAGTTGATGCATTTTTTTGTTGCGTGCTCTGTACACTGCATGTGTAATTAATGTTGTGTGTTTGATTGTAAAAAACATTAATTGTGGTGCGTACCGCTGTAAATCATAGGCCTCGACAGTTGACAAGTTGGGCTTTCCTTGGCTGTAGTCTTGTTGTGCGCAAATTGACGTGTCGTGTTCCCATTGGTTGACACTATGTGTAAGACTTGCACTCTACTAAGCCGGTCTGATTGTGTTGTGCCAGGTCTTCCCATCATAACCGGTTCAAGCGAACCAACTGGATGAAGGAATCACAAAGCCAGGTATGAAACTAGTCCCTCGTAGGTTGTTCGGTCGGAGAACTTAAATTGTCCTGTTTGCGAATTGGGCGATCGATCAAACCCAAAATCTGTCTCCGAGATTGGAAAAGTCTCCTAATTCGAGGAGACCACTCTCCTAATTGGGAGGGGACTCTATATGGAAGTTTCTCTTCTATATAGAGGACGTCCCTTCACTTCCTCTTACTTTTTTGATCAATCACAAACCCTAGAATTGAGAGAAGGAAAGGAGAAGAAGGAGAAGGCTTGGAGAGGAAGGAAGCTTGAAAGAGAAGAAGGAGCTCTGTAGAGAGGGGTTGTGCCGTTGGGTTTCCAACCTACCGCGTCAAGGATTTACGGTAAGTACCTTGCCTCTGTAGAAGGTTAGAATATGTTAGGTTTAGGATTGGAGATCACAATGTGTGAGATCGGATCCAATACAATGGTTTCAATCCTAAGGTCTTCAATATAAATCTGTAATAATTATAGTTGTTAGGGTTACAATGAGTAACTGAAACTAATGAAAGATAGCCATAGAATGACTCTAGGATAGATCCCATTAAAGAGTCGAAGAATTGATTCGGAAAGAAGATAGACCGAAGGTTGTCTGGTCCCTGTTGACCTGTCGGCTAGATGCCAGACCGGTCAGCGACTGGTCACTCTCTGGAAGTCTGACAAGGTTTGTCCTTATGGTTGATCTGTTGGCCAATGCAAGATCGGTTAGACGACCGGACAGTGTCTGAAAGGCCTAAATTGGAGACCAGACAGTGAATTAGACTATAGTAACTTGATGGAATGGAACCCTAATTATGGTTTACTAATTGTTTAAGTTTTCAACTAGTCCAAGATAGTTTTTAAGGCTTGGAAGAGGAACCACATCAATCAGTCCGAGTTGCAAACTTTCCTAATTTAAGGGGGATTTCTTTCCTAATGTTGGAGATCTCTACATGGAGAATTATTCTCTATATAAAGGGCATCCCTCAACCTTTTTTCATGCTTTTAGAACATTAGTAAACCTTAGAGGAAGAGAAGGAAAGGATGGAGAAGAAGAGAAGATTAAGGAAAAGGTTTTGCCGAGAAGATTTTAACTCTCTACCATAGGCAAATGTATGAACCTAATCCTTGAAGATGTAAATTCTATAGAATAAGGCTTCTATGAGGGATTGGAGATGTCAAACTAGTATGATCCATGTGATTCCTTGAGTAAATCCCAAGGCTAATCATGAGGGGTGAGTTTGGTGATAATAGTTGATGAGAAACTACTAATGATGACCATAGGATAACCTTAGTATGAACCCAAGAGAAAAGCCGAGGAGTTGACCCAAGAAGAACTCGAATTGAATGTAGTTGGTGACCAGAAGTCCTAAGGTTGCAACTACGATCGACCATAGCATGACCAGCATGACAAGAGGATCGACCATAGGCATTCAGGAAGATTTCAGAAACCATATGGTCGCAGCTATAGTCGCACCATATGCGACCATAGGGTATCGACCATAAGCAGTAAGGTCGACATAGTATGAGACCATATGACCAATCAGACACATATTAATGCTCTATTTCGATTTCTGACTACTGTAACATGTTACATATGAGCCCTAACTTAAATTTATATAACTTTTAGGTTATTAAATCAATTCAAAGAGAATTACAAGGCTTGGAAGGAGATCAAGTTTTGCTAACAGGTGAGGGAACAAAACCTAAACTAATTGGATAATAACAAGCTGTTTATTTATTTGAGTCCAATGCCATGATTGATTTTATGCTTGTTTGTTTGTAATGTGCATCTCACATGTCATCCAATATTCCTACTAATACTGCTCATGCATATTATTTCTGTCTATTTATAATATGATGTTGATGATGATGCTAAGAATAGGCATGTGATTATGAGTGTGTGGTTAGTGTGCTGGATGCGAGTGGAGCATCAAGGGGAGGACATGGCATGGTGGTCTTGACCTGGTCACCAGATTCTAGCTCTATCTCTTCTTAAGTCTTGTTCACTAACATCGTCATATCGCTATTACCTTAGCAGAACTATTACGTTATAGAGCATCAGGGGAGGTGGTCTCGGACCATGTAGTCTTCGACTCTGTTGAGGGGCCTTAGCTCTATCTCTATGACATATTGAGGGATGCTAGGGTGAGGCCTTGGATACATTGGATGATATTTAGGATTGGTTAGTTGCGAGTCCAGTTTACAAACCCTCGCCAATAGGGGCTTACGTATAGCATTAGGGGAAGTGTTGGCCGTGTTTGATCCGGACACTTTAGCTCTATCTTTATTCCATGGTGGGTGCATGTGGGACGGCAATGGTGTTTGATCCATTGGGCAGATTCACACCCTTATGTATAGAGGTACGGGGGCCACCAAACCTTTCTATAGCATATTGCAAACTTAAAACCAGATCAAAGATATGAATTGAATGCATGTATATGTTTGTTGCATTGTTTTGTTTGCTCACTAGCCATGATGTGTGCTCACCCTTTTGACGTCGAATATTTTTAGTTGATGATGTAGGTCCTACCGTTGAAGAATGTATGAATGCAGGTCCTACCATTGAAGAATTAGATTAGATAATTATTATATCATTGTTAGACACTCAGTTCATTATCTATCAGACTTTCGCTTATTTGTTATTTATCTTTGATTATTTTTGTAGAAGGTGTGTGTGGTTGATATGGTAGGTACTACCTAACGGAGATCCTAGTTGAACCGTTGGTTTATTTACGGTTCATCACACTATTTTGGTTAGTCCAGAATTGGGGTGTGACAATCATCACATTCACATGTAGAGTCATGCAAATCATCTTCAAGTTCTTCATCTTCAATCACATAATTATCATCTTAATAATCAGCACAAGAGTCGAAAAAAAGTATACGTACAAGGGGTGAGCAAAATCACACGCTCAGTGAGAAATTAGAACACTCAAGCACACAATGCATGATAAATTATTAAGGTCCAAATGGTCTGTGAATAAGCATACATAAGTTACATCACACCTAAATCCTGGTAATGAACATGCAAGCACGGGTGAGGCGAATATAGCACACTTAGCTCCTCACCTCATGTGAAACACTACCCAAAGAATGAAGAATACAATCCAAGTATACCAACCTAGTCTTGTACCAGTATTTTCCCATCATAGGCTTCCTCTTGGCATTTTATTCTAAGCCTCAACCACTTTATTGGGTACTCACTGCCCAATCCCTAATGATTAAGCACATAGAACAGACTCATCCCTAGCTCTCACCTGAGACACTAGAGACTAGCTCCCAACCCTATCCGTTTTTCTGCTCCAGCTGCGAAAGGGGCATACCCAAAGTTGGTCCACAAATAAGCCTATGCTAATACGTAAACCACTATTGGCAAGGGTTGCCTACTACGGGATGTTAAAACCTAAACCAAGAAATATTACTAATGCAGGTACTCTTAATGGACTAAGATAAGCCGTCCCATTCCAACTATCCGGATCCACTAGGACACAAGCGAATGATAAAAAATGATGTTATCAAACATCCACATATTATCAAATAATTCCATAATCAATCAATCCAATATAGAGTTATAATATGCAAATGCATGAACAAATATCACAGGTATTAGATGGCATGTTATCACACAGTAATCCAAACAAGTAGTAAACACATATGCATTGAAACAAGAAAATAAAACATGTACTAATCCCTCACCTGAATCTGGTGAGCTAATCCTTCACTCTGTTGCAGACAGAGTCCCTTTTTCCTTGTTTTCTTATGTCGGTTTACCTATTACAATTAAGGTATAAATGTTACTTATGATTGTTTATTCTCGTTTTCATTAGGTCTAGGGTATCTTCATTAGTCTTAGGAACATGTCCTAGGGTTACTTGGTTAAGTCTCAATGTCAGTAGTTGAAAATACAACCAAAACAGGCTTGTTGTCATGAGGTGGTCGATCAGCTATGCTGGTCGATCATCTCTGTTTTGTCAACCGCCTAGGTAATATTAGCATAGATGAGTTCTAGAGGCTTTTATCTCTGGAGGATAATTTCTACAGATGTTTTATGATGGGTTTTAGTCATTGGTTATGATAGAATCCTGTTCCCATAGGTTATGTGCAAGTGTGGTCTATGACAGAAAATATCGTCTTTGCAACCACACATTCCTGTACACTTGGGAGCACATTCTACTCAATCTAATCATTCCAACATGTTTATTATGTTATTCTTGAGGTGTAAGATGCTTAACTAGTCCAAATAGTCAATTAGGATAAATATACCACGAATACAACTCATTGTAAGCCTTATGGTCGATCACAACAGAGGCGGTCGATCAACTCACTTTAGTCGACCACCTTGGTCGACCGCCTCACACCAGAGAGCTCGAACTGGTTCAATTTTAGTTCTTTCTCCCAAGTACAGGGTCTAAGGCTTCACTAAAGTGTTTCTAATTATCAAAAAATTATTAATGGACATATTTTATTCATACTGATTGTAAAACATCACCCTAAGGTCTTACTTTAATTCCTATATCAGTTTCAGCATTATGCAAGGATTTTACCTAATCTCTATTAATGGCTTCTTCAAGAATTTTGTTCCAGTATGATCAGAGGTTGGATTTACCTCCTAGGATTATCAAGGGTTCATTCTAAATTAAGTGAGACTAGGTTTCAGGCTAACCTCAATGCTTAACACAAGCTGTTGTAGAGAAAAGCTTGAGGGAGGACCTTCAATGGTTATTCTTCCTCTTATTCTTCCTTCAACTTGCTCCAATTCACTCTTTCTCTTTCAAAATGTGTCAAAGGTTTTAATGTTTGCAATTAGGTTTCCTAATGAGTTTTTATTAAGGGTTTGATACAAGAGTTAAGAGTTGCTCTACAATTCTTTTCTTGAGAGTCCTAGTCCTAGTATGAGTGTAATGAAGACGACTTAGAGGTTGTTAATTGGCACTGCAATACGTTCAAAAGTAGGTCCCACATGTTTAGGGATGATCATAGGTAGTTTTGAACCAATTGGAACCAATTAAAACCAAGCCTAACCAAAATAGACTCGGAATGGCCCAATTCTGGGTTCATGCGATCGATTGAATATAGGCGGCCGATCAGCTCAATTTGGTTGACCACCTTGGTCGACCTCCTACACTCTGAATTGACTCAGAATGGCCAGGTCTTGATTGGTTCAACTAATTCATTTCACACGGAGCTTCTACACTAATAGTAAGAAGGTTATAATTCTTACCTAGAGTTCCATACACTCTATTGACGACACGGATGCTAGGCTAATGTCGGTAGGAGAATCTATTATGTGAGAAAAAATTCCAATTAGCCCATTGTGAGGACAATGTGGGAAATGATCCTTCTCGAGATAAAAATGTATCAATAAAGATCAATGTTCTATTGGAGTCGCCACCAAGATTAAGGTCTAGGACCTCTAAAAATGTAATCTCACCCTAAGGTAAGACTTCTATTGACTCATGACCCAATGTATCAGTTCTTTAGTCTGCAAGAGATCGGATAAGTATTCAGGGTACGGTTATCGAAAAGTGTTAGGCACCCAAATCGTCCAATCAAGATCGACCTCTTAAACTTTCCTTAGACTCTAATTTTGACTATGCTTGGTCAACTGGATGACTAGGGTTCAATGAGAGATGTCCTAAACCAAGTTGCTAAATTCTGCTAACCTATGGTTCAGCCAATCATGTTTTGAAACAAATAAACAAGCAAATGTAATGTACAATATTATACAATGAACCAAACCAAATGATGGTTCGATCTTGGACTGAATCTGAGACGTCTGTCTCAAACTGCCTAGGTATTCCATCCTGAAAATCAAGTCTAAAACGTAGTTCGAAATGGTTTTGTGATTAAAGATTATGGAAGTGGTTTACGCATGTGCTTCAATTAGATTCTTTGTTTAAGTTGAAGATTATGCTAGATGAATGGTTGATGGGTGGTTTTGTACCGTATTTGGGAGTCCTAAATTGCCTATGTATTCTAGGGTTTATCTTGCCCTAAAAATTAGGTACGACGTAGTTCGAAATGTGAAATTTGTGTGCTAAGGTTTCTAAGGGTTTCCTTGCCCTATTAAGGTTTCTGAGGGTTTCCTTGCCCTATTAAGGTTCCTAAGGGGTTCCTTGCCCTGTTAAGGTTTCTAAGGGGTTCCTTGCCCTGTTAAGGTTTCTAAGGGGTTCCTTGCCCTGTTAAGGTTTCTAAGTGGTTCCTTGTCCTATTAAGGTTTTTAAGGGGTTCCTTACCCTGTTAAGGTTTCTAAGGGGTTCCTTGCCTTGTTAAGGTTTTTAAGGGGTTCCTTGCCCTGTTAAGGTTTCTAAGGGTTCCTTGCCCTGTCTGTTCATCTCTTTCCACTTTATTTTAGGGTTCATCTTGCCCTAATTATTCATTTCTTCTATTCTAGGGTTTATCTTACCCTAATTGTTTAATTCTTCCATTCTAGGGTTTATCTTGCCCTAATTGTTCATTTCTTCTATTCTAAGGTTTATCTTACCCTAATTGTTCATTTCATTCTAGGGTTTATCTTGCCCTAATTATTCATTTCTTGTAGGGTTTATCTTGCCCTAATTATTCATTCCATTCTAGGGTTTATCTTGCCCTAATTATTTATTTTTCTAGGGTTTATCTTGCCCTATCTCTCACACCCCAATTCTGGACTAACTAGAATGGGGTGATGAACTGTCAATAAACCAACGGTTCAACCAGGATCTCGTATAGGCTATGCCAACCATGTTAAACCAAAACACATTCCACATTAATCAGAGATAATAAAATAAATAACGAAAGTCTTATTAATAATGAACTGAGGTCTAATCATGATAAATAATTAATATTCCAGTTATCTCCAAGTAACCAAAACATAATTCAATGCATGTTACAAATATCCAAATACGAAAGTTAAAAACTAAGCGCATCCATAGTTGAAACGCTCGCTTAACAATCATAATAGTCATCCACAACTTGCTTATCCATAGCCGCCACCTGTTCGTATATTGACGTGTCGACATAATCTTCAACCGTAATACCTGCAACATCAGAAACTAAAAAGAATTGCACGTGCGAGGGTCAGCTCTCCAACTTGAGCTCAGTGAGTAAACAAAACAATGCAACAAACATATGCATGCATTCAATTCATATCTTTGGTCTGGTTTTTAAGTTTGCAATGTGCAATAGAGAGGATTGGTGGCCGCCGCACATCTATACACGAGTGTGTGAAGTCGCCCAAAGGATCAAACACCAATGCCGTCCCACATGCACCCATCATGGAATAGAGATAGAGCTAAAGTGCCCGAATCAAATACCGGTACCGCATGACACTTCCCCTGATGCCCTACTCATACCAACACGTAAGCCCCTATTGGCGAGGGCTTACAAACTGGGCTCACAACTAACCAATCCTAATGTCAAACAGTGTATCCAAGGCCTCACCCCAGCATCCCTCAATACGTCCATAGAGATAGAGCTAAGGCCCCCCGACAGAGTCAGGGACTACACGGTCCGAGACCACCTCCCCTAATGCCCTATGACGTAATAGTTCTGCTAAGGTAATGGCGATATGACGATGTTAGTGGACAAAAGACTTGAGTAGAGATAGAGCTAGAGTCTGGTGACCAGGATGAACCACAGTGTCACGTACTCCCCCTGATGCCCCATTAGCATCAAGTACACTAACCACACACATACATTCACATGCCTATTCCTAGCATCATCATCATCATCATGTTATAAATATACGGAATTAAATATGCATGAGCAGTAATAACAAAAATATTGGATGACATGTGAAATGCACATTACAAGCATACAAGCATAGAATCATTCAAGGCATTGGACTCAATAAGTAAAACAACTTGTTATTAGCCAATTAGTTTAGGTTTTCTTCCCTCACCTTTGATCGATGTCTATTCCTCTCCCAAGCTTTGAAAGTCACTTTGAATCTATTAGGAACCTAAACAATTAATGTATTTAAGTTAGGGTTCATGTTTACCAAGTTACAGTAGTCAAAAACCTTGTTTGGTTACAAAATATACTTGTTGTTAACGTGTGGTCGGATGTGTGGTCGGACCTGTGGTCGCAATATATGCGACCACACACTGTGTGGTAGGACCCTGTGGTCGCAATTTCTGTGACACACCATGCGACCAAACCTTTCTTGAGAACTTCCCAAATAGCTGTGGTCGGACCCTGTGGTCGCAATTTTTGTGACCACACCATGCGACCACATGATGTTTGACTCACATTTTCATCTTCAACTCGAATTCTTCCTGAGTCAATTCCTCGGCTCATCTCTTGGGTTCATCCTATGATTATTCTATGACCATTATTTACAGATTCTCATTAACCATTATCCCTAATCTCTTTTCTCATGGTTTTTCTTAGAAATTCCATAACCAAAGTCGTTGCATTAGATTCAACACAACAACTTGATAAAAGGAACCTATCCTATCTGATCTAGCTTACAGAGTCAAGTCCATACCTTAAGCTTGCTGTAGGGAGATTGAACTTTTCTCTTCAAAACCTTCTTCTCCAAGCTTCTTCTCTAAATCTCCTTATTCCCCTTCTCTTCCTTTCTCTTTCTCTCTTAGGTTTAGGGTTTCAATTTGAGTTCTAAAAGAGTGAGAAAGGCTAAGAAACGTCCCTTATATAAAGGGAAAAACTCCATATATGGTCCCACTTAGATTAAGAAAGAACCCCCCTCAAATTAGGAAAGTTTCCTAAATACGGAGTCAGTTCAGCATCGTGTGGTCGCACGTGTGGTCGCAGAATTAGTCGACCACACACCTCAAAACTTCTGACCACACGTTGTGTGGTCTCATGTGTGGTCTCATGGTGTGGTCTCATGTGTGTGGTCTCATGTATCGACCACACATTCCGACCACACACTTCCGACCACACCTACTACCACACGACCAAAATTTTTTGGTTTTTAGTTTTTGACTGGTTGCTTCCACACGATCTCAAACGGACAACCACACCAACTAAATTTGACTCGTTACTTACCTTATCTTGTGGTTTCTTCATACAATTGGTTCACTTGAGCCAATTATGATGGGAAGACCAGTCACGACACAAGAATGTAAGGTTAGACCGGGTTCGTGGCGTGCGGGTCTTACACTATCATTCTTTCCATTCTAGGGTTTATCTTGCCCTAATTATTCATTTCATTCTAGGGTTTATCTTGCCCTATCATTCTTTCTATTTTAGAGTTTATCTTGCCCTAATTATTTTTTCTATTTTAGGATTTATCTTACCCTAATTATTGTGTTCAAAGATAATAATGTAAGCAGTCCAACATACCAATGTGAGCTCAAATATAGTAGTGTAAGCATCCCAATATAGCATGTGAGAAATATATGCAAACTTAGCAACAAATCAGTCAAAGATGGCATGTGAGCATGTGAATCAATACAAACATGGTAAGTGTACAATCCAAATATGTAGCAAGTGAAATAATCCAAATATGGCATGTGAGCATCCAATATAGCAAGTGACAGTGTGCATCCAAATATAGCAGTGAGCATGTGAATAATCCAAACATTACAAGTGAGCAATCTGAATATAGCAGTGATCATCCAAACATGGCAGTACATACATCCAAACATAGCAGTGAACACCCAATATAGCACTGAGAAATCCATTCATAGCAGTAAGCATGTGTGTCAATGCATCAAAACAGATTTTATATCTATGGTCTAGAATCGATGCATCGATCATCAACAATGTGACCAAGATCATATTTGATCGACTACTCAAACTTGATGTAATCGATCATCATCAATGTGATCAAGATCATATTTGATCGACGGTTTAAATTAATTCAAGATCTCAAGTCAACAGTTCATATCATATCAACATTAGTAAATCAGACTTTAATGGCTCAAATTAAATTAACTCAACTCATCATTAGATTATCATCTGATTGAAATCAATGGCTCAAATTAAATTTAAATTCACATCATCATCAAATTAAAATCAATGGCTCAAATTAAATTTAAATTCATATCACATCATCATAAAAATAGTTCAAATCAATGGTTCATATGTGATGAGGCAGATCAAGGGTTCAGATTAATAGGCTGATCAAGCTCTGATTGGGGTAAGGCAAATCAAGGGTTTTGATTAGATGTGGGAATATGACTCATATAGGGTTGCAATGGATATGGAGTAGTAGGTTGGGATGATGATTGCAAAGGAGATGAGGCAATAGGTTCGGGCTTAGTTAATGAGGTGGTTAAATAGGATGGCATGGCTGGGTATCCACGGGTTTGAAGGTGAAGCATGGTTCTGTAGTGGTGAATGGAATTGCATATGATGAGGGTGTATGGGCTTGCGGTGATGGCTGCAAGTGGCAATGGTGGTGGTTGGATTTCATCAGGTAAGTGGTGTAGGATCAAATAGATGGGGATTTGGGTAGGTTCCGTGGTGGGTTGAGTTTTTAGGTAGTCGTTGGGTTGATGGAACTTGCGGCTAGGTGGGGATAAGGCTTGATGTAGGAGATGGATTTCGGTGAGTTGGGGTGTACTGTGACATGCTGTGAGGACAAAGATAGAAATCTTGGAAGTCACCACCTAGATTAAGGTCTAGGACCTTGGAAAATGTGAAATCTCACCCTAAGGTTAGACTTCGATTGACTCATGACCCTTAGATTGAATTTCTGGTCCATCAGAGATTGGGTAAGCGTCAGGTTACGGTTATGGGAAGGTGTTAGGCACCCAAACCGTCCGATCAAAATCAGTCTCCTATGCCTTTCCTATGCTAGACTCTATCTATTAAACCGAGCCAAACCAAGTGGTTTGATATCATTGAACCGAATCTGTATCCATCAGATTGCCTACGTATTATGGAATTATTCCAAAAATCAGGTTCACCATCATAGTTCAGGTGTGATTAAAGTTTATGGCTGTAATTTATGTTTGTGAATGATTAAGTTCTTTGTTCAAGTTAAAGTTTATGCTTAAATGGATGAGAAACCCTATGGGTTAGGATCTGGATAGTCCATGTGGACTGATAGATAGTCCTAGTGGATCTAAGGATAATCCTATTTGGGTCAAAATATGGATAACCCATTATGAGTTGGAATGTGGACAACCCCATTTGGGTTGAAATGTGGATAAATATCCTAGTGGATCTATGGATAGTCCAAGTGGACTAAGGTTTGGATCCGAATTTGGGTTTCTCCCAAATGGCCTACGTATCCTAGGGTTTGCCCTAGGAATCAGAATCTGCGTAGTTCAAAAAATGATAACCTGTTCTAGGTTAGAATGTGAGAACCTATTCTAGGTTTAGGGTTTAGAACCTATTCTAGGTTTAGGATTGAGAACCTATTCTAGCTTTAGGGTTTACTGAGAAGTGAAAATCATCCTGAGTTATCCTTTTCATTCTGAATTCTAATTTTGGAAGGTTTGGCAAAACATTTTCTTTCTTTATTAAGATTTTTATTATTCCCATTATACCCTTCCCAAGAATGTGGGTGCCTAAATGCATGTCCCCACACCTAATATGTTTGCTAGGTGTACAGATACGACAGTTCAATTAGGGTGCAACATAAATTAAATTATTACCAAAAAAAGAATATTCTAAGCGTGTCATGTATGATATTTATGATAACTATCATATCATATAGTAAGATTATGAAAATCTCCCTAATATGACATGTATTGCAAATAAGGCAAGAATCTAATATGGTAAGATCTAAGCATGACAAGATCTATTATGGCAAGATCTAAGCATGACAAGATCTAATATGACAAGATCTAATATGCAAGATCTAATATGCATCTATATATCAATATGTAAGTACCAATCAGAGAATGCATATATGACATGAATTTTTCAAAAAAAAGAAAGATCTTATATGCTATTTTCTAAGCATAGTAAGACTTAAAAATAGTAATTATTAAGATTTTACTAAAATATGGTAAACCTTTATCTATTCTATCAAAAATAGCAACACATGGAATGTAACAAACATGGTATACACAATACAAACAAAGCATATGAATGCTCCAAATATAGCCATTTATCCAAATATGGCAGAATTCACTTAAACAATCATTGATGTTATAATGAATGAGACATCAATGAAATCCTTTTTTTTTTTGAAAAGTATAAAATTATCAAAAAAATATATGTTCAATGTTCTTTGAAAAAATTGTAACTTTTATGAAGAAATTTGGGAAGATTAATGACTCAAAACTGTCAAAATTGTGACACAAGGTTTCAGATAATGGACAAAACTATGAATTGTATTCGGATTTGTCACATTACACAAGAATGACCATAAGTAGGTCTTTCGAAACTCAAATCAAGCTCAAAATTTTTTTATAGAAAGATGACTTAATATATTATATTTCATATGAAGGATTTGAATCCCAACAGAAAACAAAAATAGGTCAAAGATATGTCTTAAGACTGAACATGTGACTCGTCAAATCTGTTCTAGATTTTTGACCAGTTGCACCATAAATTCTAAATAAAATTCTATTCTTAATAAAAATTAAATACAAACATATGTCTATGTAGATAATTGTCTGATCTAAAATTTCATCAAGAAAAATAAGTTAAAATAGTATATTTTTTTGTAAAAAATGACTTTTTTCAATCATGTAAATTAGTACATCATGACAGATTCAAAATCAGAGCACTATGCACTTAAAAATTGATATCAATTCAAGAAAAAATTAAAAAAATATGAAACCAGTGCCATTTTTTAGAAGACTTTATTGTATAAAAAATTATTATTAAGTGGATTTCTAATTATGGCCATAAGACCTTTGTCTAGAGACTTTCTGATGGAGGATGCATTACATCCGAGAAAAATAGCAATGTCAAAGACAAATTTTTTGATATATTTTATCAATTCCAAATGGAACAAAATTTTTAGGGTAGTCTTCTGACATATCAGAGAGACTCTCATAAAAATTTGGGCTTCAAAATCTTAGGAAAAATACTAGTGATGTACGTCCTAAATTTGAATCATAAATCTAGAATTTTCAGATCAGAAAATCACTTTATGAAATTTACAAAAAACATCAAACATCATTGTATATCATTCAAAAATTCATCATTGAATAGCTTAGACAAATTATCATTCATGAAAAATATTAGACATAGGCATCCTAACATTAACAAGCTTATAATAGAGCATTCATGATTGAGATTTCATGGAAATTAGCCTTTTTCAAGCAAAATTGGCATTCGAGCATTCTAACGACCTCTAAATTTGTTTAGAGTACTAACCTTGTGCTCAAATCGAGCGAAACCATCGGTGAAGGGTGATTGGAGGTTGTATCAACCCCCTTTGAATGCGAATCCTCCTTCTCCTCTCTTCTACTTTTCTCTCTCTTCTCTTTCTCTCTTTTCTTCTTCTCTTTTTTTTTCTTTTCTCTTTTCTTCTCTCTTTCTTTCTCCCTCTCTCACATTTTCTCTCTCTCACTCACGTTCTCCTCTCCCTCACTCACGTTCTCCTCTCTCTATGGTCTGGAAAAAGAGACCCTCCTCTCTCTTCTCTTGTTTATTTATATTTTTTCTCTCCTTTTCTAGAAGATCTTTCTTTCCTTTCTTCTTTTTCTAGAAAATCTTTTTTTCTTCCTTTTTTCTTCTTTTCTTTCTTCTCTTCCTTCCCTTTTCTCTTCTCCCTCTCTATTCTACACGTTTTCCCTCTCTCCCTCTTCTAGAAAATTCTCTCTTCTTCTTTCCTTCTTCTCTCTTCCTTCCTTTTCTTTTTTTTTTCTTCTAGAAAATCCTTTCTTTTCATTTTTTTCTTTTTTCCTTTCTTTTCTTCCTTCCCACGTTTTTTCTTCTTCCTTTCTTTCCTTTTTTTTTTTCCTTTTTCTTCTAGAAAATCCCTTCTCTCTTTCCTTTCTCTCTTTCCTTCTTCTAGAAAATTCCTTCTCTCTTTCCTTTCTTTATTCTTTCCTTTTCTTCTTCCTTCTTTTCCTTCCTTTTTTTTTCTCCCTCTCTTTTCACGTTTTCTTTCTTAGAATTTTTTTTTTCTTTTTCTTCTTTTTTTCTTTTTTTTTCTTTCCTTCCTCTTTCCTTCCTTTTTTTTTCTTTCTCCCTCTCTCTTTCACGTTTTCTTTCTAGAAAACGTGAAGGGGAATCTTTTCTTTTTTTTTTCTTTTCTTTTTTCTTTTATTTCTCTCTCTTTCCTAATATATATATATATATATATATAAATGTATTAATACATAATATATCAATAAGATATATATATATATATATATATATATATGTATTATATAGAATAATATATTATACATTATACATATATAAAAGAAATGCATGCATATGGACTGACATAATTTGGTTTGGATTGGTCTGAGCTGGGCCGGGCTATGTTAGACTAAGCTGGATTAAGCTGGTTTGGACTAAGGTTGATATTTCATAGTCCATTTCTGTCACCCTTCCATATGGAATTTTTTGATAGCATCTATTCTAAATTTTCTACGTTCACTTTGTAGAACATTAAAAATGAGAAATATTAGAACTTGAATCATCTCATTTGGAAATGAAATGACCAACTTATGAATTTTTAAAGTTTAAGCAGGCCAATTATTGATAATTTGGCTGACCATTCTGCATGGGATCCTTCGAAGACTTCTACCGAGATTTTTTTACGTCCACTTTGTAGAATACTAAAAATAGAACATAAAGAAGCTGAAATTACTTGATTTGGATATGGGGTGACCAAAATATGAATTTCTGAAGATTAAATGACCATTTCCATCTGTAATTTTACATGGGACCCTTCGGAGACTTCTACCTCAGATTTTTTTCGTCCACTTTGTAGAACATTACAAATGAAGAATAATGGCCTTGAAATCATCTGAATCCGATGTAGAGCGACAAAGATATGAAGCTTTGAAGTTCTAACGATAATTTTGCATGAAAGCTTGCATGGGGCCCACTGGTGACTTCTACCTGGGATTTTTCATGTCCACTTTGAAGAGGACTGAAAATAAGGAATATTGACCTTTGAATCATCTGATTTCGATATCAGATGACCAAGATATGATGTCTTGAAGTTTGAATGATAATGCATGCATAATACGATAATTATGTAAATGCCCTTGCACTTTCAAACTGCGATATCTTTCTTGTTTGAAGTCAGAATTTGATGATTCCGATATCATTTTGAAGATAATTTCATAACCTATTCATCCAAGTAGATAATAGCCCATGACCCTGCTGTGGAGTTCAGTAGAGAATCACAAATCTTTGGGTTAAAGGCCAGAAACTTGCCATATTGGTTCACTAATGCAGAGGGTGGCAAAAATGGGGTGCTTACAGATGCCCCTCTTTAGTCGAGATTATTTCCAATTGAAGGCTGAAGATAAAAGAACCACATTTTTGGGATATGAGTGAGATCGTTTATTGGGCTGCACTTAGGGTAATTCATCCTAAACTGCCTACGTATTCTAAGTGTGTCCTAGAAATCAAGCCCAGAACGTAGTTCGACTGGCAGGAGGGTTTGTTTATCTTGGAAAATTGATGATTGTTCCTCTTGTATGAAGCTAGGCTGTGAATACAAGGTTCATTTGTAGGCTGGGAACCTCTTCTTGCTGAGGTGAAACTCATGATGCAAGGTACTCGCGGGCTTGAACCTGGCTTGATCCATTTATAGGCTGATAAACCTCTTCTTGTACGAAGCTAGGCTGTGAATACAAGGCTCATTTGTAGGCTAGGAACCTCTTCTTGCTGAGGTGGAACTCATGATGCAAGGTACTCGCGGGCTTGAACCCGGCTTGATCCATTTGTAGGCTGATAAACCTCTTCTTGTATGGAGCTAGGTTGTGAATACAAGACTCATTTATAGGCTGGGAACCTCTTCTTGCTCAGGTGGAACTCATGATGCAAGTTATGTGCGGGCTTGGACCCGGCTTGATCCATTTGTAGGCTGATAAATCTCTTCTTGTATAAAGCTAGGTTGTGAATACAAGGTTGATTTGCATGAGCTTGGGCTCGGCATTGATTTGTCTGGATGGAAGACTTGATGTCTTTTCTTTGATTGAGATTTTGGTTTGAGTACCTGCATTTGTCAGAACATTGAGAATTTCATAGAGCATATGAATGATTATGTTGAATCAATCGTTTCTTTGTTGAATCTAAGAGACATAGTTCATGAAACACACTGGAATTCAAAAAAACCTAAAATGCTATTGGTTTCTTGATTGGTGCAACTCTAGGGAGTGTTTGAACATTTCTATTGTTCCATTCATGAGCAATGGTATCAACCAGATCTAATGTCAACTTTCTGGGAAGTTCACAATCAGTCACTTCTCTGTTGGTGCTTGCTGGGATATTAAATTGTTGAGGTAACCTTGTTGGGGAATAGAATGAGGTATGAGTCAACCCCATGATCCGGACATGCAAACTATTCTCTGTATTTGTGACAACCCGCTCTTGCTTCCACCAAGTGCATTTCCATCTGATGTCTGCTGTGGTTATTTCTTTGAGGCGGCTAAACCAGTCTGTGTCCATCTAATAAGCCATAGGATCTGATCTTTTTGCCAATTGAAAAGGGTTGAGGGTCGTTGCTTCAGATTCCTCAACTAATCCTAACCTCTCTGTTAACCAAATTTGAAGAAGATATGGTGATCCGCTGAAATTGTCCAACTCAAGTTGATCTTGATGAGTTGCCATGAAGTCAAGGCCCTTTTATGTCTTGGCCAACACTGTAGGGATGATGTCAAAACCTTGTCTCGCATGCTTGATGAGATCTATTATGACTGGAGATTCTGTATCTGTGCAACTTCGTAGCAATAGTCGGGCTATGCTACAATATAGGTAAACATGTCTTCTCTGAGCTTGTGCTTCTTTCCTTGTTGGACTTGTATGAGCATATGACTTGATCATGCGCTTTATCTATAGCCGTTGATCTTGTAAAAAATGACACATTTCTTTCCTATCCCAGTTGAAAAAATCTTGTATCTCATGCCTGTAATCTTTTCCTGGATATGGCTTAAAGATCTTTCGCTTAGGTGTGAGCAAGAGGCAAGCTCTGAATTCTTCTACAGTTGGGTATAACTTGACTTCTCCCATCCTGAAGACATGAACTGTTGGATCCCAGCATTGAGCAGTTGCTTTCAAAAGGTCTGAGCGTAATTTTATGGTTGTTAATTGAAGAAGTGCCTCTAGTTGATGCTTCCGTAAGAAAGAGCTATCTTCTGTGAACTCAATACGCCAGCTCCAATTTTTCAGTGCCCTGTCTATCTTTGTAGTTCTGTCCGACGGATCAATGGATTGTCAGCCTCTCGGGTGTGACCTGTAGGAATCCCGACATACAAATATAGGTTAAAAATGAATCATTGGAATTATCTTAAATTGTTGTTGTTTAGATATATTGAAATGCCCTTAGAAGATTACACATGAAATGTATACATATGACTGACTCTGTCTGAGTTTTAAGTACTTAAATCTATAGACATGATGAGCGAAAGTGAAGGTCCAAATGGGACTGACAAGAAACTATCCAGGTGGGTCTGCCGTCTAGAGGAGTTTGTGGTTGTTTATGTAGAATGGGCTTATCTTAGCGAGAAGATCCCATTTTATTGGCTTGAGAATGGATGGGCTTGTTGGAATCTTGGGACGTCGTCGGATGTAATGAACGACAGATAAGAGTTCCATGTAGATTTTTTTTATTTATAATTTCTCAGATTGATATACTCATGAGAGTTTATATCAAATGATATGAAAGATGGGCTTTGATATGTAACTCTTGGGAAATTCTTTGTATAGATGGACGGATGAAAGAGTTTAGCCAACAAACAGGAAATTCTTTCTTTGATTATGATGATAAGATGAACCATTCCTGGGTGAAAGGCATTGTGCCCCATTGGAGAATCTAGTCAACCATGTCAGTAAGTTCCTCAAATGATTGATTCCCGTTGTTGATGTCAACAGGTGAGAGACAAGCCTTCTACACCCTCTTTTTTTTTTTTTTTTGGAAGAGTGTAGAGGCTACACATAATATCTCTTCACTTGATCCAAGTTGGTCAAGTATTGTAACTCGATGCCTTCCATGTTGACTAGTTGAACAGCTTTCCCAGGTAAGATTTCTTTTACTATGAACGTCCGCTCCAATTAGGATGAAACTTGCCCCTGGGGTCATGGACAGGTGCTCTTTGTTCCTTCAATACTAGGTCCCCTACTGTTAGGTGACGAACACGCACCTTTTTGTTAAAGGTTGCTGCCATTCTTTGTTGGTATTTTTTCACATTATCCACTGCCTTCATTCTTCTTTCATCAACGAAGTTCAGCTCGTCATATCTGGATTGCAACCATTCAGCTTCTGGAATCTTGCATTCCATCAAGACTCTCAGTGATGGCACCTCTATTTCTACTGGGAGGACTGCTTCCATACCATATACTAGTGAATACGGTGTTGCCCCAGTAGATGTTCTTATGGATGTTCTATATGCCCAGAGTGCATAAGGTAGTTTGTCTGCCCAATCAATATTAGATTCTGCCATCTTCTGAAGGATAACCTTGACATTTTTATTGGCCACCTCTACTGCCCCATTTGTCTGTGGACAGTAAGGAGAGGACCGGTGCCTTTTGATATGGAACTTGTCACATAATTCTTGGACTCTTCCTCTGAAGTGTTGTCCTTGATCTGAGATTATAGAATGAGGCATTCCATTCCGGCATATGATGTATTCTTGTAGAAATTTAGCCACTTTGTTTGCTGTGAACTTGGCATATGACTGTGCCTCTACCCATTTTGTGAAGTAATCGATGGCGACTAAGATAAATTCATGCCCATTTTAAGCTTTAGGGTGAACCTTTCCATTCACATCTATGCCCCAAGTTGAGAAAGGCCATGGAGAGCTAAGAGTATGCAACTCTGTTGGAGGCATATGTATCAAATTAGCATGGATTTGGCACTTGTGACATTTCCTTATGAACTCTGCATAGTCTACTTCCATTGTGTTCTAGTAATATCCCATTCTGAGAATCTTCTTTGCAAGCATTCTAGCATTCATGTGAGGTCCGCATATTCCTTGATGGACTTGCTCGATGACATTTTGCGCTTGTTCCTCATCGACACAGACTAACTGCACTCCTTCATGGGATCTTTTGTACAGGATATCTTCACATAGTATGAACTGGGAGGCATATCACCTAAGAAACTTTCTCTCACCTATTGTAGCTTCCACTGGATACTTTCCTTCCTTGATGAAATCTATGATAGGAGCAAACTATGGCCAGCCATCGACTGTCAATGCATTTACTTCCTCCAAGTGGACTGGTCGTACTCTTTTCTCTATGATTGGGAGTTTGATACGTCCCTAAGGATCATTTCCAATCATTGAAGCCAAGGTGGCCAATGCATCGGCATACTTATTGGTATCTCTTGGGGAGTAGTCAAATTCAATTTGCCTGAACTTCTGAGCCAAGGTTATTGCACATTGTTGATAAGGTACCAGCTTCTCATCTTTGGTTTTCCATCCCCTTTGACTTGGTAGATAACAATTGATGAGTCACCATAGACCTTTAATCTGCTGACCCCTATGGCCAAAGCTGCTTTCAGTCCCATGATACATGCTTCGTATTCTGCAATGTTGTTTGTGCAGTCAAAGTCTAATCTGAATGAAAATGGCACAAATGCCCCTTCTAGATCTATGAACAAGACGCCGGCTCCGTATCCCATATGATTTGCGGATCCATCGAAGAACATTATCCATGTGTCATTCTTCCACTCTTCTTGAGTTGTGTAGACTTCTTCATCTGGAAATACATCTTTCAAATGTCTGAGGTTATCTTCAACCGGTAGAGCTGATAGATGTTCTGTGATTACGCTCCCTTTGATAGACTTCTGAGTAGTGTATGTGATGTCAAATTCGGACAACAACAATAGCCACCTAGCCAACCTTCCTGTTAAAGCCGGTTTCTCAAATAGATACTTTAGGGGGTCCATTCTGGAAATATGTATGACCTTGTAGGATAACATATAATGTCTCAATCTCTTTGTTACCCAGACTAGGGCTATGCCTGTCTTCTCTAGCTGTGTATAATTGGCTTCATAT
The DNA here is from genome assembly GCA_028583415.1 of Protea cynaroides. Taxonomy (NCBI): domain Eukaryota; kingdom Viridiplantae; phylum Streptophyta; class Magnoliopsida; order Proteales; family Proteaceae; genus Protea; species Protea cynaroides. The sequence goes on from CM053266.1 coordinate 95,463,239, forward strand.
CCTATGAATTTCTTACTCAAGTAGTATGCTGCCTTTTCTGTCTTTCCATCTGTATCATGCTGGGATATCATTGATCCCATAGAACCCTCTAGTACTGACAAGTAGAGGAGTAGTGGTCTTCCCGGTATTGGTGGGGCTAAGACTGGTGGGTTCAACAGATATGTCTTGATTTTGTCAAAAGCCATCTGACATTGAGGGTTTCAATCCTTTGGCTGGTCTTTCCGGAGTAGCTTGAAAATTGGTTAGCATGTTGCGGTGAGATGTGCAATAAACCGGTTGATGTACTGAAGTCTTCCCAAGAAACCTCTTACTTCCTTTTCTGTTTGAGGAGCATTTCAAAGATGGCTTTTATCTTGGCCGGATCAATTTCAATTCTTCTTTGGCTGACCATAAAACCTAGCATTTTACCGGCTATTACCCCGAATGCACATTTTTGGGGGTTAAGCCTTAGTTTGTATTGCTTGATCCTCTCAAAGAACTTCCTTAATGCCGGGATGTGACCTTCCCTGGTGAATGATTTTATGATCATATCATCTACATACACCTCTACCTCCTTATGGATTAGGTCGTGCAAGATTGTAGTAACCATTCTTTGATAAGTTGCCCCAGCATTCTTCAGTCCAAATGGCATTACAGCGTAACAGTAGGTGCCTTAGTCTATTATGAAGGCAGTTTTCTCATTGTCTTCAGGTGCCATCTTTATCTGATTGTACCCTGAGAATCCATCCATGAAGGACAAAAGAGCATGATTTGCAGTGTCATCCACTAGGATATCTATCCTTGGTAATGGGAAGTCATCTTTGAGGCTAGCCTTATTCAGGTTTTTGTAATCAATGCACACCCTCAGTCTTCCATCCTTTTTAGGTACGATGACCACATTTTCTAACCACTCTGGGTACTTCGTGACCTCCAGGAATCTTGCATCGAATTGCTTCATGATATCTTCTTTAACCTTAAGGGTCCATTCAGGCCTTAACCGCCTCAGCTTCTGCTTACATGGCCTTGCATCTGAGACCAAAGGTATCTTATGCTGTACAACATCAGGGTCTATGCCGGGCATATCTTCATAGGACCAGGCAAACATTTCTTGGAACTCCATTAGTAATTCCGTCATTTGTTTGGTTTCTTCTTCCGTCAAGGTAGCACCGATCTTTATTTCTCGAGGCTGCTCTGCTGAACCGAGGCTAATTATCTTGAAGTCTTCGCCGATAGGTTGAGACTTCTTCTCTTCTGAGGCTTGGATGGATTGTAATATTTCAGGAAATGGTTCATCATTCTCATCATTTTCAAAGTTAGAGTTAGAAGGAGAAGGAAAGGAAGAAGTAGACGCGGAGTAATTTAAAATATCATCTTTATTCATATTCAAAAGCAGAGGTATAGAGGAAATGGTTCCAAGTGGAACGAACTCAAAATTTGAAAAGGACTTAATCTTATCTAAAGACCTAAGTACTCTAGGCTCAGACATAGTCATTATATGTGGATTACATGGCAACCCCTTTGGGTAAACAAAATTATCATGACAACTCCAATTAGGGATTATTCCGTTGATGGGTAGGGTGAATTGTTGTACATCGGGACTCCTATCTTGGTCTTCACTGGTGAGCGTCATCACTTGATCGTCGTCGAACAGTTTGCTGATGTTGATCACTTCTGTCTAGGATTTCTGCTCCTTGGTCTGCTCTTGGATCTTGACTTGCTCGTGCTCTTCCCAATCAAGAGTACAATCATAGAATATTTCGAACCTGGGTACTTGCTTTTGAAGGTGAGTACTAAACCAAGGTTCTGAAAATCCACAATAGATGTTGTTCTCTCCTTCTTTGACAAAATACACATTGAGGGTCTTCGAAAACTGGATATCCTGCACATTGTACAACCCCTCAGATATTTCTTGATAGACTGCTTCATCCGTCCTTTAAGGTCGCCAGTCCCTACTAGCTCTGTCTGATGCTCTTATTCTGCTATTACCATACTGACTATTATACTTGTATTTCATCCTCTCGAACTTCCAAAATCCTTCGTCAGCTCTCCTCTGCTTTTGCTTGATTACTTTCAGATCCCCTTCGGTGGGGGTATACCCCATTCCAAATCTATACTCATTGACCAATAGAGATAAGAAAGTGACATCACCATGTTGTGGGGAACCAAGGCCCATACCTGGAAAGTAGAGCATGTTAAGTGTAAGACCCGCATGCCACGAACCCGGTTTAACCTTACATTTCGTGTCGTGACCAGTATACATATCATGGTCGAGCCAAGTGGACCAAGTGCGTGAAGAAACCCAAGACCCAATATGAAATTTTACTCAAAAACAGTCAAAATGAGGGTAGGGTCGCATGCCAAAACAGGTAGTGTCACACCCCAATTCTACACCATTCAGAACGGTGTGATGAACCGCGAATAAACCAATGGTTCAACTAGGATGTAAAACCCGTATCAAACTAACCCGGTCTTACCACCTTGAACCAGGTCTACCCATCATGGTCGAGCCAAATGGATCAAGTGCGTGAAGGAGATAACGATCCCAGGTATTAAACTGACCCAAAAATACAAAAATAAGGGGAAGGGTCGCATACCCAGCAAGGCAGGGTCGAACCCCCAAGATAAAAAGTCAGACCCTAAGTTTCTAATCGGGGGTCGGAAAACTTAGAACCAGGGGTCGACGGGATCTCCGACCCCCTCATCGACCCCCAGTCTGCCGACAGAAACCGTGAATTAGGAGCTTTCCAAATTTCAATGGGATTCTTTCCTAATCTCAATGGGACTTATTTTGGGAGTTTCCACTCTATAAATAGGACATCCCTAAGCCTCTTTCACTCCTTTTAGAACCCAAATTGGATTGAGAGAAAGAGAAGAGAAGGAGAAGAGAAAGAGAAGAGAAGGAAAGTGGAGAAGAAGATCAAAGAGAAGGCTTCAGAGAAACAAGTCTAATTCTCAGGTATGGATACTATCTCCATGGAATTCTAAAGATCTTAGAATAGATAGTGAAATGGGTATGATCTAGGAGAAACCCAAATCATCCACCCATGGTTAGGTTTCAATGGAAAACCATGGGGGAGATCATTAAAACCATGTAGGCGAATAAACTATGGTTCTAAACCATAGAACATGAATGGAATGGATTGTAGAAACAAGCCATTGGACCCAAACACGAAGGAATGGACTGTAGGATGAAAATTTTGATTAAACCCACTCGCACGGGGGTCGATGGACAATCGACCCTACCAGACCCTAACATTGACCCCCAGTGTTCGGGAAGTCCACAATGTGGGTGGTAGCACCCAGGGTCGATGGAAGGTCCGACCCTGGCATCGACCCCCAGTTAACAGTAGGCTTTTTAAAATCAGAATTAATTCTAATTAAATTCTATCGACTTGATTAGGTCTTCTAGTGATATAATATTGATATTTAGTTGATTCTTAAAGCTTGAGAGAGGATCTACAATCAAGCAAAGGTGAGGGAACAAGACCTAAACTAATTGGTTAATATTAAACTATTTTTATTTCTTGAGTCCAATGCCATGATTGATTCTATGCGTGTATGCTTGTCATGTGCATTTAACATGTCATCCAATATTTCTATTATTACTGTTCATGCATATTTAAATTTATTGTTTATAACATGATGATGATGATGATGATAGGAATAGGCATGTGAATGTATGTGTGTGGTTAGTATGCTTGATGCGAGCGAGTATCAGGGGGGGTGTCATAGGCCGGGCCTCAACACTCTAGCTCTATCTCTAACTCAAGTCTTGTCCACTGTCATCGTCGTATCACCAGTACCTTAGCAGAGCTATTACATCGTAGTGTATGAGGGGAGGTGGTCTCAGATCGTGTAGTCTCTGACTCTGTCGGGGGGCCTTAGCCCTATCTCTATGGACGTATTGAGGGATGCTGGGGTGAGGCTTTGGATTCACTGATTGGTATTAGGATTGGTTAGTTGCGAGCCTAGTTTGCAAGCCCTCGCCAGCAGGGGCTTACGTGTTGGTATGGGTAGGGTATCAGGGGAAGTGTCATAGGCTGGGCCTCAGCACTTTAGCTCTATCTCTATTTCATGGTAGGGTGGATTGGGATGACAATAAATGTTAACCTTTGGGCGGGTTTCCACACCCTGTGTATAAAGGCGAGGCTGCCACCGAACCTTTCTATAGCGCATTGCAAAGTTATTTACTAGACCCAAGATATGAATTGAATGCATGCATATGATTGTTGCATTGTTTTGTTTGCTTACTGAGCCATGACGTGTGCTCACCCTCTCAACGTCAAATATTTTTAGTTGATGATGCAGGTACCATTGTCGAAGATTATATGAATGCTCCTGTGTACGGGCATGTGGCGGCAATGGAAGCTGAAGACTTAGTGGATACGCATGACTCCTCATGCGAGTGTAACTCATGCGTATTCGATTAGTTTTTGTTTGAATTATTAAAGGAATGTAATTGATATTTTATTTATTTATGTCTAAGTTGATACAACAATAACTTGATATTTTATTTATGATTATCACAGTTAGATTTTTCAGTTCATTTATTATTAAGACTTCCACTATTGTGTATTTATTCTGATTATGGTTGTGGATGTGTATTATTTTATTTTCAACGGACACAACCTATTAGAGATCCTGATTGGACCGTTGGTTTATTAGTAGTTCATCACACCGTTCTGAATGGTGCAGAATTAGGGTGTGACACATGATCTCTAATAGGCTGTGTCCGTTGAAAGTAAACCATACACAACCACAACCATAATCAGAATAAATACACATTAGCGGAAGTCTTAATAATAAATGAACTGAGGAATCTAACTGTGGTAATCATAAATAAAATATCAAGTTATGTTGTATCAACCGAGACATAAGTAAATAAAGTATCAATTACATTTCCTTAATAATTCAAATGAAAATCTAATAAAAAACGCATGCATTGCACTCGCACGAAGAGTCATGCGGTTCCACCAAGTCTTCAGCTTCCATCGCAGCGACGTGCCCGTACATAGAAGCATTCATATAGTCTTCCTCCGTGGTACCTGCATCATTAACTAAAAATATTCGACGTCGAAAAGGATGAGCACACATCACGGCTCAGTGAGCGAACAAAACAATGCAACAAACATATGCATGCATTCAATTCATATATGTGGTCTGATTTATAAGTTTGCAATGTGCTATAGAAAGGTTCGATGGCCGCCTCACCTCTATACACGAGTGTGTGAATCCGCCCAAAGGTTAACGTTTATTGTCGTCCCACATGCACCCACTATGGAATAGAGATAGATCTAAAGTGCTTAGGACCACACCGTATCACACTTCCCCTGATACTCTACCCATACCACTTTTGGTACATGACCAAATGCTTTGCAACCAAACGCTCTCAAGAATACGTAAGCCCCTGCTGGCGAGGGCTTGCAAACTGGGCTCGCAACTAACCAATCCTAATGTCAAACAGTATACCTATGGCCTCACCCCAGCATCCCTCAATACGTCCATAGAGATAGAGCTAAGGCCCCCCGGCAGAGTCGAAGACTACACGGTCCGAGACCACCTCCCCTGATACCCAACGACGTAATAGTTCTGCTAAGGTAATGACGATACGAGGATGTCAGCGGACAAGACTTGAGTAGAGATAGAGCTAGAGTCTAGTGACCAGGATGAACCACAATGTCACATTCCCCCCTGATACTCCACTCGCATCAAGCACACTAACCACACAAATACATTCACATGTCTATTCCTATCATCATCATGTTATGAACAAAATAGAATTAAATATGCATAAACATTAATAGTAGGAATATTGGATGACATGTTGAATGCACATTACAAGCATACACGCATAGAATCAGTCATGGCATTGGACTCAAGAAAAGTAAAAATAGTTTATTATTAGCCAATTAGTTTAGGTCTTGTTCCCTCACCTTTGCTTGAGTGTTGATCCTCTTTCAAGCTTTAAAATCACTTTTATATCAATAGGAAAACCTAACAAGTCGATAGATTTGGGTAGAAGTCATTCCAACACTTTTAGACTTGTTTTTAAGCATGGGTCACAGGGTGGGTCGCAGGTAGGGTAGCAGTTTACTACGACCCCCAGGGTAGGGTCGATGCTAGGGTCAGATGTTCCATTGACCCTGGGTGCGACCACCCCTTTCCTGGACTTCCCGAATACTGGGGGTCGATCCTGTGGTCTGGTAGGGTCGATTCCTAATCGACCCCACGTGCGACCCCCCGTGGGTTGAGTCGAAAATATCATTCTTTTGTCCATTCTTTCTGGTTTGGGTCCTATAGCTTACTTCCACAATCAATTCTAGGCTTGTTCTATGGCTTAGAACTCTTGGTTTCTACTTTACTTTGCCTATCATGATTTCTCCATGGATTTCATTGAAATCTTCCCATGGATGTATGATTTGGGTTTTTCCTAGACCATACCCTCTTCATGAACTATTCTAAGGTCTTAGATCATCAATGGAAATGTGCCCATACCTTAGGTTTGCTGAAATTCAGAGATTTCTCTGAATTCTTCACTTTGGTCTTCTTCTCAAACTTTTCTTCTCTTCTCCTTCTCTTCTCTTTCTCTCACTTTCAATTAGGGTTTCAAAAGGAGTGAAAGAGGCTTAGGGATGTCATATTGATAGAGTTGAATCTCCCAAAATAATTTTCATTGATATTAGGAAGGAATCCCATTGAAATTTGGAAAGTTTCCTATTTACGGTTTCTGTCGACAAACAAGGGGTCGATGAGGGGGTCGGAGATCCCGTCGACCCTCAGTTCTAAGCTGTCCGACCCCCAGTTAAAATATCAGGGGTCTGACTTCTTAGTGAGGGGGGGGGGGTCGACCCTACCTATCTAGGTATGCGACCCTGCCCTCCAATTTACTATTTTTGGGTCAGTTTAGTACCTGGTTTCGCTATTTCCTTCATGCACTTGGTCCATTTGGCTCGACCATGATGGGTAGACCTGGTACAAGGTGGTAAGACCGGTTAGTTCGATACGGGTCTTACAACTCCCCCCTACTTATACAAATTTCATCCTCAAAATTGTACATACCTTCCGAGTCGAATTGATGAGGGTATTGCTTTCGCATAGCATTCTCTTCTTCCCATGTGATTTCTTCTATATCTCTGCTTCTCCAGGTGACTTTAACATAATAAATGTCACGGTTGCGTAGTCGTTGCACCTTTCGGCTGATGATTTCAGTTGGTGCTACTTCAAACGTCAGGTCATCCGTCAAATCAGGTAGATCTACTGCCAATACGTGCGTTGGATCTCTGACATACTTCTTCAATAAGGAGATATAAAATACATCATGCACACTTGACATAGATGGTGGTAGTGCTAACTGGTAAGCCAATTTCCCATGCTTAGCTAGAATCTCATATGGTCCAACGTATCTCGGACTTAGTTTCCCTTTCTGTCCGAACCGTTTCAAACCTCGCATAGGTGACACTTTGAGGAATACCTTATCATCTACGACAAATTCAAGGTCTCGCCGTCTAGTATCTGCATATTGCTTCTGATGATTCTGAGCCGTTCTTACTTTTTCCTTGATAATGTCGACTACTCGACATGTCTCTTCAATAAATTCCGGTCCAACAATACTACGTTCTCCAACTTCATTCCAAAACAAAGGAGTTCGACACTTCCTGCCATACAGTGCTTCATAGGGTGACATCTGTATAGTAGCCTGATAGCTATTGTTATAAGCGAACTCAATCAGTGGTAACTTTTCATCCCATGATCCTTTAAAATCAATTACACAAGCTCGGAGCATGTCTTCTAGAATCTGAATGGTGCGCTCCGATTGTCCGTCTGTCTGAGGATGGAATGCAGTACTGAACTTCAATGTTGTACCCATAGCCTTCTGCAATCCTTCCCAAAACTTTGAAGTAAATCGTGGATCTCTGTCAGACACAATGCTTTCAGGTACACCATGTAATCTGACAATGTTATCCACATACAACTTAGCTAACCTCTCCAGTGTATACTAAGGTCGTATAGCTATAAATCGAGCCGTTTTCGTCAGTCGGTCTACAATCACCCAAACTGCGTCAACTACTCGGGGAGTCAATGGTAACCCGGTGACGAAGTCCATAGTGATGCAGTCCCATTTCCATGCTGGTTCCGATAATGGCTGTAACAGTCCTACTGGTCTTTGTCGTTCAGCTTTCACCTTCTGTTAGGCATTGAGATACGAACTTGGCTATATCTGCTTTCATTCCTCTCCAGCAATATAATTTCTTTAGGTCATGATATATTTTTGTATTTCCAGGGTGTATCGAATAGGCCGTGGTATGGGCTTCCTTCATTAGTCGGTGTCTAATGTCCAAATTTTCTGTTTCGGATACACATAATCTTCCTTTGTACTTCAGTACCCTTTCATCATCTAAGGTGAACTCAGGAATAGTTCTACCTTTTTCGATGTCTTCTTGTACCGTCCTTAGATAAAGGTCCGCTTTAATCGCTATTTTCACTTCCTCAAGTATATCAGGTACAATCTTCAATGTGGCGAACATATTTGAAAATTGATGAATAAACCCTTGGTTGGTTGATTCACCTGGTACATCTATCACAAACTGCTCGTTACCGTAATTGAACACTGTTTCGGTAGTACACATTACAGCAGTGGTGCTAACCTCTTCTTGATATTTCATCATTGCCTTTCTACTCAGTGCGTCAGCAACCACATTAGCTTTCCTAGATGATACTGGATATCACAATCATAGTCTTTCAATAGTTCCAGCCATCTTCTTTGTCTCATATTCAACTCCTTCTGATTAAAGAGGTAAGTAAAACTCTTATGATCTGATTTAATCTAAAATTTCTCTCTGTACAAGTAATGTCTCCATATTTTGATAGCATATACTACTGCCACTAATTCCAAATCATGAGTGGGATAGTTCTTCTCATGTGTCTTCAATTGTCTTGAGGCATAACCAATTACTTGTTCTCCTTGCATAAGTACACATCCCAATCCCTGTCCTGACGCATCAGTGTACAAAATAAACGACTGTCCTGGAATCAGAATGGTCAAGATTGGAGCTGATATCAATCTAGCCTTCAATGTTGGGAAACTCTTCTCGCATTTATCAGTCCACACAAAATTTTCACCCTTCTTAGTCAAACTGGTAAGAGGTACGGCAATTTGGGAATAGTCTTCCACAAATCATCGATAATACCCAGCTAGACCTAAGAAACTTCTAATTTCTGCAACGCTCTTCGGTGCTTCCCACTTTACAATTGCCTCGATCTTGCTAGGATCCACTTTAATTCCTTCGACGGATACAACATGGCCTAGAAAAGCGACTTCCTTTAGCCAAAACTCACACTTTGTAAATTTGGCATAGAGCTTCTCCTTCCGTAATCACTGCAGAGCGGCGTTTAGATTCTTTATATGAGTTTCTTCGTCTTTGGAGTAGACCAATATATCATCGATGAATACAATAACCGATGTATCCAACATATTGTAGAATACCCAATTCATAAGTTCCATAAAGGTTGCTGGTGCGTTCGTCAATCCGAAAGACATGACAAAAAATTCATAATGTCCATATCTGGTCCTGAATGCTGTCTTGGGAATATCACCATCCTTAATCTTCAACTGATGATAGCCTAATCGAAGATCGATCTTGGAGAATACTTTGACACCTTGCAACTGCTCGAACAGGTCATCAATCAGAGGCAATGGATACCGATTCTTGATTGTCAGTTTATTCAGTTCTTGGTAGTTTATACACAATCGAATGCTACCGTCCTTCTTCTTCACGAATAATACTGGCGCTCCCCATGGTGATATGCTAGGTCGGATGTAACCTTTGTCCAGCAGTTCTTGTAGTTGTACTTTTAATTCCTTCAATTCAGTAGGAGCCATTCGATAAGGTGCTTTAGATATTGGTGCGGCTCCGGGTATTAGATCTATAACAAACTCTGTAGCGCGGTCGGGTGGTAATCCTGGAAGTTATTCAGGAAATACATCTGGATAGTCACGCACGACATCAATATCCTCCATTCGTGGTGCTTCTTTGGTAAGATCGACCACAGATACTAGATACCCAATTGCTCCTTTCTCAAGGCACTTCCTCGCCTTTAGTGCAGAGAGTATGAGCTTCCCCAAATGGGGAAGTTTGGTTTCTGAAAAACTGAACTCTGCTCCTTCCGTGTCTTTAAATGTCAGCTTCTTTTCGGCACACAAAGGTTTGCAGAATGCCGAGCTAACCGGTCCATTCCCAAGATGATGTCAAAGTTTGCCATCTCAAGTTGGATCAAGGTTGCATCCAGAATCTTTTCGTCAATAAGAACTGGACATGGTCCGTAACCTTTTTCTAATTCCACTTCTAATCCCATAGACGATCGTACAAGCAGTTTGTAGTCTAAGGATTTGAGGGGTAGATTTAGCTTCTTTCCAAATGACACAGATATAAAAGAATGAGTAACTCCTGAATCAAAGAGTACTTTGGCGGGAATGCCATTAATAGGTACGATACCTGTGATTTGTTTTGATTTAGTCTACATGCTCACATAATGTAACACAAAATGATAAGATTCAGGTCATACTTGTGACCACATCAGGCGATGCGGCAGCATCCTCAGATGTAACCGCGTAAACTCTTCCTTGATGTAGTTGCTTCTTGGGCTTAGGACACTCCCTTGCCATATGTCCCAATTGCTGGCAGTTATAGCATTTTAACCCTTCATTATTTGGCTTTTGTTGTTGTTGAGCTGCTGAAGTAGTCTTGGCTGTAGCATTGAAACCTTGAGTACGGAAGGGTTTGAATACCTTGGTGTTCCCTCCGTTGTAAGAATTTCCATTTGGCCTTTTTAGTCCTCTATTTTGAGCAAGGTAGCTCTCTTTCTGGCTCGACTCTATCACTCGAGCAATTTATACAGCTTCATTGTAGATTTTCTTTTCAAGTCCAAGAACATGTTTACGTATGCTTCCTCTAAGTCCCATAACGAACCTTCGGGTCTTTGTATCTTCTACTGCATACTGACTGGTGCAAAGAAAAACAGCTCCTCATAACGCTGTTGGTATGCATCGACAGTCATCTGTCCCTGATATAAACTTAAGAACTCCTTCTTCATGGAATCTCTGAAACTCTTAGGAAAATACTTCTCAAAGAATGCTTCTTTATATATATCCCAAGTCAATTGGGTGTGCTTTGTCATCAGATATGTTCGTGTGGACTTCTACTAGTGGTGTACATCGCCTTTCAGCATAAACGTTACACACAATACATTTTCTTCTTCATTTACTGTCATCATCGTGAAGTTTCTCTCCATCTCATCGATCCAGTATGCTGGCCACAATGGATCAGCTGGCTTACCACTATACTCCTTAGGCTTCATCTTCAGAAAACACTCCACCAGTCTGGAGTGGTCCAGTTGATGCGGAACATAAGCTCCATACATAGGTGGTTGGTATTGATATCCACCTGGAGCTACTTCAGGGTTTTGTACTTGAGCCTGCAAGATGGGAGTCTGAGGTGCATGGGGGACTGTGTTACTTCCCACTGGTACAGTGCTTGCCTGTCCTGCTGGCATTGGTGTCGTCTGTGCTGCGGGAAAGGTCATGCCTATGGCAGCTTGCATAGTAGCTTGTGCCTGTTGTATTTGCTGCAGCTGTTGGGCCAAATTCATTACTACTGTAGCCAGGTCTGTAGGTAGAGCTGGCAGATTTGTAGGATTTGCCTGCCCATTAATTATGGACGGTGTCGTATTCGTATTCTCCTGTGTTTTCGGGTGTATCTGGCTGTCTTCCCCCACAGGTGGTGGTGGTGGGATAGAGTTACAGCTCTTTCTGGTCACTTTGCGTCCAACCATTATCTGTTCTGGTAGTGGGAATGCCTGAAAATCAGAGAATACATGAGGCAATCATTATATACTTCATTCTCATAGTTTAAATCCATTAACCAATGAAAATTTCAGATCATTCTGTCGAAAATACTGTATTTTTCACTGCAGGGTCGATGGTGGGGGTCGATGGATGTCCGACCCTCAGTATGCGACCCTGAGAATCATTGATTCTTACCGAGAGCCGGGGGTCGATGGATGTCCGACCCAGGGTTCGACCCCTGGTTCTCTGTCAGATCACCGAGAGCTGAGGGTCGATGAGGGGGTCGGAGGGGGGGTCGGTTGTTTTGGTTGAATTCTCTGACCCTCGGACTAAAAATCAGGTTTTTATTCCTGATTTTGAATCCATTTCTCATTCTTCCTCCTCCTTTCCAACTCGGCTCTTCCCTCTGAGTTGCTACAGTGCCAACTCGGACTCATTGGTGCTATTTGCTTCTTATTTCGACGTCTACTCCTCGTCTACAGGTATGTTCTCTACATTTTCATGTTTTTAGGTTTTCTTAACTAGGTTTTTGCTCATTTAACTCATTTTCTTCAAATTAAACTTTTTCCAATCTAAAAATTCGACTTTTATTGGGGGCTTTTGTTGTTGGTGACTCAATGGATGAAAGCCCTCAAAATATTTGAGTTTCATCGGCTGGTTATCGAGAAACTTGAAATTTCCCATTTTTGCCCTAATTTGTTGAAATTTTTGAATTTCTTGAAATTTCTTCAATTTCGATCTCTTTAGATGAAATTTCCAACTGTATGAGTCTTGCAGGATTGTTTAAAACCTTTATAAGTCCTCCTACCCACGTGTATGGGTGAAAAATGAGGCTTTTTACCAATTTACGTCGTTATACTGCCAAAATTTTTGGATTTTTCATCCTTACTAAACCAATATCTGTTTTTCTTTGTTTTTGCAGATACTATGGCTCGTACCAAAGTATCCAGGGTACATGACCCAGTCCGCTTCCGTTCTAACGAGGCGAAAACACAGTATGTCCGTTATTCTCGTAAGAAGGTAAAGGGAGGTCGCCAGGTAGACTTGGCTAGCCTGGCCTTATTCGATGTGGAGAGGGATTTTGGTGACATGGATTGGCTTCCTGTGATCACCTATGACGCCTGCACTCAGCCAGATTTGGTGAGACAATTTTACTGTAATCTCTGGGTGGTGGGAGATTACAACGATACCGAGAGGGGTAGAGAGCTCCAGATCACCAGCTACGTCAAGGGGGTCGAGATTTCATTTGATTATCAGCAGCTAACCGACTTGTTGGGCATTTCATATGACGGCCCCTTGGTGTTCTGTGCCCCTGGAGAGCCTCAGTTCTTTTCATTGGAGATGAGAGCTGAGATTGGCCGTCAGATCATCAGAGAGGATCGCTGGGAGATGAAAGCGATCTACCTTCGTCCAGAGCCTCGGGTGTACTGCAAGATTATTCAGCACAACCTGATACCTCAGAGTAAGCATTACGAGAGGATCTCCCAGTTGACCCAGTATCTGTTGTACTGTATCTGTACTAGGCAGCCCGTCTGCCTTCCTTACATCATCATGCGAACGATGATCAGCGCTAGGTTGCCCGGTCATACTGGCAACTTGCCTTATGGACGCATGATCTCTATGCTACTGACCCGCCTGGGTGTTGACGTGATGGATGAGAGGATTCAGGAGAAATCCTTCTCATCACCTTTGGATTGGGAGACCATCTATAAGATGGGCATGTGGGATGCCCAGGTCAGCGACGAGGAGAGGAACGCTCTGGTGCATCCACATACTCGAGTGGAGATGGCTGACGCTGAGGCAGCAGCAGTAGTCGCTGGAGCAGGGGTTCATGGGGGTGATGATGATCGCTTGTACATGGATGTGGATGCCATACCTCCTCCATCACCTACTCATGCTACAGGAGCTGGTTCTTCTTATGCAGCTGGTCCTTCACATGCAGCTGGTCCTTCGTATGCACCTTCGGACGACATGATGAGGATATTGCATGAGATCCGAGAGGCTCAGCGCATGTCTGATTTGAGGATGGGAGAGCTTCTAGATGCTTAGCGCTTGTCCGATCAGCGGGTGGGAGAGCTTCTGGTTGCTCAGCGCATGTCAGATCAGTGGGTGGGAGAGCTTCTGGATGCTCAGTGCTTGTCGGATCAGCGGGTGGGAGAGCTGAGGGATGCTCAGCGTGTGACTGACCAGCGGGTGGCTGATCTCACAGCTACTCTCCAGACGACCCAGACTCAGATTGCTTGGTTGACCAGAGTCTATTCTGAAGATTATGACAGAGACCACGAGGCACCGCCTCCCCCATCACCTCCAGCTTCTTGATGTATTATCCTTTTATCTTTCTTTTTGTACTTCAGAGTAATTGTCTGGTTTGTGGACCGTACTCTGCTTTAGACGTATGTATATACGTTCGTTCTTCTTTCGAGTGTATATAAATTTGTTTCTCATTTAATAGATGCATTATTCTCTTTCAATTTTGTCTCAAACAACATAGATGCTTATGGTGTGTTATTATTATAGCTTTTAATTTTTTTATCCTATCTCAGTTCATGAACTTTTGTGGAAGTATACTGGTTTCACAGACAGGGAGCTCTGATACCAAGTTGTCACACCCCAATTCTGCACCATTCAGAACGGTGTGATGAACCGATAATAAACCAACGGTTCAACCAAGATCTCTAATAGGCTGTGTCTATTGAAAGTAAACCATACACATCCACAACCATAATCAGAATAAATACATAATAGTGGAAGTCTTAATAATAAATGAACTGAGGAATCTAACTGTGATAATCATAAATAAAATATCAAGTTATGTTGTATTAACTGAGACATAAGTAAATAAAGTATCAATTACATTTCCTTAATAATTCAAATGAAAATCTAATAAAAAACGCATGCATTGCACTCGCATGAAGAGTCATGCGGTTTCACCAAGTCTTCAGCTTCCATCGCAGCGACGTGCCTGTACACAGAAGCATTCATATAGTCTTCCTCCATGGTACCTGGATCATTAACTAAAAATATTCGATGTCGAAAAGGGTGAGCACACATCATGGCTCAGTGAGCAAACAAAACAATGCAACAAACATATGCATGCATTCAATTCATATCTGTGGTCTGGTTTATAAGTTTGCAATGTGCAATAGAAAGGTTCGGTGGCCGCCTCACCTCTGTACATGAGAGTGTGAATCCGCCCAAAGGTTAACATTTTTTGTCGTCCCACATGCACCCACTATGGAATAGAGATAGTGCTAAAGTGCTTAGGACCACACCGTATCACACTTCCCCTGATACTCTACCCATACCAACAAGTAAGCCCCTGCTGGCGAGGGCTTGCAAACTGGGCTCGCAACTAACCAATCCTAATGTCAAACAATGTACCTATGGCCTCACCCCAGCATCCCTCAATACGTCCATAGAGATAAAGCTAAGGCCCCCCGACAGAGTCGAAGACTACATGGTCCGAGACCACCTCCCCTGATACCCTACGACGTAACAGTTCTGCTAAGGTAATGGCAATACGACAATGTCAGTGGACAAGACTTGAGTAGAGATAGAGCTAGAGTCTAGTGACCAGGCTGAACCACAATGTCACTTTCCCCCCTGATACTCCACTCGCATCAAGCACACTAACCACACACATACATTCACATGTCTATTCCTATCATCATCATCATCATCATCATCATGTTATAAACAAAATAAAATTAAGTATGCATGAGCATTAATAGCAAGAATATTGGATGACATGTTGAATGCACATTACAAGCATACACGCATAGAATCTGTCATGGCATTGGACTCAGGAAAAGTAAAAATAGTTTATTATTAGTCAATTAGTTTAGGTCTTGTTCCCTCACCTTTGCTTGAGTGTTGATCCTCTTTCAAGCTTTAAAATCACTTTTATATCAATAGGAAAACCTAATAAGTTGATAGATTTTGGTTAGAAGTTATTCTGACACTTTTAGACTTGTTTTTAAGCACGGATCGCATGGTGGGTCACAGGTAGGGTAGCAGTTTACTGCGACCCCCAGGGTAGGGTCGATGCCAGGGTCGGATGTTCCATCGACCCTGGGTGCGACCACCCCTTTCCTGGACTTCCCGAATACTGGGGGTCGATCCTTTGGTCTGGAAGGGTCGATTCCCAATCGACCCCACGTGCGACCCCCCGTGGGTTGAGTCGAAAATATCATTCTATAGTCCATTCTTTCAGGTTTGGGTCCTATAGCTTACTTCTACAATCCATTCTAGGCTTGTTTTGTGGCTTAGAACTCTTGGGTTCTTCTTTACTTTGCCTATCATGATTTCTCCATGGATTTCATTGAAATCTTCCCATGGATGTATGATTTGGGTTTCTCCTAGACCATAACCTCTTCATGAACTATTCTAAGGTCTTAGATCATCAATGGAAATGTGCCCATACCTTAGGTTTGTTGAAATTAAGAGATTTCTCTGAATTCTTCACTTTGGTCTTCTTCTCCAACTTTCCTTCTCTTCTCCTTCTCTTCTCTTTCTCTCACTTTCAATTAGGGTTTCAAAAGGAGTGAAAGAGGCTAAGGGATGCCCTATTTATAGAGTAGAATCTCTCAAAATAAGTTCCATTGAGATTAGGAAGAAATCCCATTGAAATTTGGAAAGTTTCCTATTTGCGGTTTCTGTCGACAAACAGGGGGTCGATGAGGGGGTCGGAGATCCCGTCGACCCTCGGTTCTAAGTTGTCCGACCCCTAGTTAAAATATCAGGGGTCTGACTTCTTAGTGAGGGGGGGGGGGTCGACCCTGCCTATCTAGGTATGATACCCTGCCCTCCTATTTACTATTTTTGGGTCAGTTTAGTACCTGGTTTTGCTATTTCCTTCACGCACTTGGTCCATTTGGCTCGACCATGATGGGTAGACCGGGTACAAGGTGGTAAGATTGGTTAGTTCGATATGGATCTTATAGGTAGGGTCCACCCCACCTCAACAGAAGTCCAACCCTTGACTTTTTGGTCATGGGGTCGCATGGGTCTCGGATTATGCGACCCTAGCATCGACCCTAGGAAAACAGCAAAAACAGCACGAACCGAAAATTAAGAAACTTTCCTAATTTCAAAGGGGACCTTTTCTAAACTCAATGGACTTCTTTGGGAGGTTTTCCACTATAAATAGGATGTCCCTAAGCTTCTTTCACTCCTTTTAGAACCCTAATCAAAAGTGAGAGAAAGAGAAGAGAAGGAAGATAAGGAGAAGAGAAGGAGAATTGAAGAAGAAGACCAAGGATGAGGAAATTCAGAGAAAACTCTGAATCTCAGCAAACCTAAGTTATGAATACATTCTCCATGATTTATTTAAGAGCCTAGAAGAGATTATGAAGATGGTAGGATCTAGGAGAAACCCAAATCACCCATCCATGGATAAATTCCAATGGAATCCATGGAGGAAATCATTGAAAACTATGTAAAGTGAGTAACTTGGAGTTTTAAGCCATAGAACAATCATAGAATGGACTATGGAAGTAAGCCAAAGGACCCAAACATGAAAGAATAGACTGTAGAATGAAAGGTCGATTTAAACCACGTGTGGTCGCACGTAGGGCCGATTGGGAACTGACCCTGCCAGACCACATGATCGATCCCATGCTCTCGGG
The DNA here is from genome assembly GCA_028583415.1 of Protea cynaroides. Lineage (NCBI taxonomy): Eukaryota > Viridiplantae > Streptophyta > Magnoliopsida > Proteales > Proteaceae > Protea > Protea cynaroides. The sequence continues at coordinate 95,480,687 of CM053266.1, forward strand.
AAGTCCAGGGAGGTTGCGGTCGCACCTAGGGTCGATGGATAACCGACCCTATGATCGACCCTATACCCTGGGGTCGCAAAAAACTGTGACCCTACTTGCGACCCAACCTACGACCCTAGCAATACAACAAACATAAAATTATTGGAATAAATTCTAATTAAATTCTATTGACTTGTTAGGTCTTTCTAGTGATATATCAGTGACCCTTAAAGCTTGAAAGATGACCTAAGCTTAATCAAATGTGAGGGAACAAGACCTAAACTAATTGGCTAATAATAAACTATTTTATTTTATTGAGTCCAACCCTGTGTATGATTCCCTGCTTGTATGCGTGTAATGTGCATTTAACATATCATCTAATATTTCTATTACTACTGTTCATGCATATTACTTCGTTGTTTATAACATGATGATGATGATGATGATGATAGGAATAGGCATGTGAATGTTTGTGTTTGATTAGTGTACTTGACGCGGGTAGGGGATGGTGCAACCGGTACTTCAATGCCATTTTCATTGGATATATTGTGCCATTGCTTTACTCAAGTCTTGTCCACTAAGTAAATGTTGGTATACTTGATGTGGATAGGGGATGGTGCAACCGGTACTGCAATGCCATTTTCATTGGGTATATTTTACCATAGCTTTATTCAAGTTTTGTCCACTAACATCGTCGTATCGCCATTACCTTAGCAGAACTATTACATCGTAGGGCATCAGGGGGGACGTAACATTGTGGTGTGTCCTGGTCACCAGACCCTAGCTCTATCTGTAAAACCCGTGTCAATCTAACCCGGTCTTACCACCTTGAACCAGGTCTACCTATCATGGTCGAGCCAAATGGACCAAGTGTGTGAACGAGATCGTGATCCCAGGTAATAAACTGACCCAAAAATACTCAAAAAGGGGCAAGGGTCGCACACCCAGTGAGGTGGGGCCGGACCCCCCCAGTACAAAAAGTAAGACCCTCAGTTTTTAACCGGGGGTTAGACATTATAAAACCTGGGGTCGACGGGATCATCGACCCCCTCATCGACCCCCAGTTGCCACCAAAAACAGAAATTTGGAAACTTTTATAATTTTGGTTGGGCTCTTTCCTAATATCAAAGGGGCTTATTTTAGGAGTTTCTACTCTATATAAAGGATGTCCCTAAGCCACTTTCACTTCTGTTAGAACCCTAATTGAATTGATAGAAAGAGAAGAGAAGGAAGAGAAGAAGAAGAGAAGGAAAGTATAGAAGAAGGCAAAAGGAGAAGAGTTTCAGAGAAGGAGTACTCTTCTCAGGTAAGAATACTAATTCTATGTATTTTGTGAGACTTAGAATAGTTAATGAGAAAAGTATGATGTAGGAGAAACCCCAAACCATCAATCCATGATTAAATTTCAATGGAAACCATGGAGGAGATCAACTAAACCATATGATATGTAAAGAGTAGTTCTAAACCATAGGAAGTGTATGGAATGGACTATGGAAGGAAGCCATAGGATTCAAACAAGAGAGTATGGACCAAAAGGTGATTTATCGACCAAACCCATGGGAGGTCGCACCTAGGGTCGATGGACCCATCGACCCTACTTTAGGGGGTTGCAATATACTACTACCCTAGCATCGACCCGTCCTGCTACCCCTAGTTAACAGCAAGTTGGAAAAATTAGAATAAAATCTAACTAAATTCTGTAGACTTTGTTAGGTCTTCTAGCAATATAATATCAATATAAAGGTGATTCTTAAAGCTTGAAAGAGGATCTACTAGCAATCTAAAGTGAGAAAACAAGACCTAAACTAATTGGTTAATAACAAACTATTTTTATTTCTTGAGTCCAATGCTATGCTTGATTCTATGCGAACATGCTTGTAATGTGCATTCAACATGTCATCCAATATTTCTATTTATTGTTCATGCATATTTACTTTATTGTTTATAACATGATAATGACCATGATGATAGGAATAGGCATGTGAATGTATGTGTGTGGTTGGTGTACTTGATGCAAGCGAGTATCAGGGGGAGTGTAATAGGCCGGGCCTCAACACTCTAGCTCTATCTCTAACTCAAGTCTTGTGCATTAGCATCGTCCTACCTCCATTACTTTAGCAGAACTATTACGTCGTAGAGTATCAGGGGAGGTGGTCTCGGTCCTTGTAGTCTCTGACTCTATTGGGGGGCCTTAGCTCTATCTCTATGGGCGTTCTGAGGGATGCTGGGGTGAGGCCTTGGATACACTCTTTGGCATTAGGATTGGTTAGTTGCGAGCCCAGTTTGCAAGCCTTCACCAGCAGGGGCTTACGTGTTGGTATGGCACTGTACAACAATAAACGTTAACCTTTGTTGTACAATGTTCATGGTAGGGTGGATGGGGATGACAATAAACGTTAACTTTTTGGTGGGCTTCCACACCCTGTGTATAGAGGAGGGGTCAATAAACGTTAACCTTTGACCTCCAACCCTTTCTATTGCATATTGCAAACTTTAAACCAGACCACAGATATGAATTGAATGCATGTATATGTATTGTTGCCTTGTTTTGTTTGCTCACTGAGCCATGATGTGTGCTCACCCTCTCGGTGTCGAATATTTTTAGTTGATGATGCAGGTACTACCGTCGAAGATTATGTTAACGCTCCAGTATACGGGCACATGGCGGCAATGGAAGTTGAAGACAAAGTGGATACGCATGACTCCTCTTACGAGTGCAACTCATGCGTATTCAATTAGATTTTATTTTAATTATTTGGATTTAGTAAAGACATGTAATTGGTATTTTATTTATGTCTCTATTGAAACAACCTAATTAGATATTTTAATATGATTATCATATTTAGATTTCTCAGTTCATTTTATTATAAGACTTCCACTATTGTGTATTTACTTTGATTATGAATGTGGATGTATGAGGTTTAGATAAAACGGATATAGTGTACTCGAGATCCTGGTTGAACCGTTGGTTTGTTGACGGTTCATCACACCATTCTGAATAGTACGGAATTGGGGTGTGGTAACTTGGTATCAGAGCATCTCAGGCCTTGTCCGCTAAACTAGCATACCTTCACGACGAATTGTGAACTGAGATAGGATAAAAGTAAAAACTATAATATTAACACACTATAAGCACAAGTGATGTTTGAGACCAAATTTGAAAAGAGAATAATGCATCTATTAAAGGGAGAACAATTTTAAATACAATGAGAGAAAAACAAACGTATATAAATAGCTAAAGTAGAGTACAGTCCACAACCCGGACAGTTACTCTGTAGTACAAAGAAAGGAAACATATACAATCATGAAGCTGGAGGTGAAGGAGGAGGCGGTGCCTCACGGTCTCCGTCATAATCCTCAGCATAGACTCTAATCAACCAGGCTACCTGAGTCTGGGTCGTCTGAAGACTAGCTGTGAGACCAGCCACCCGTTGATCAGTCACGCGCTGAGCACCCAAAAGCTCCTCCATCCGCATATCTGACCGGCGCTGAGCATCTATGAGCTCTCCCATCCTCATGTCCGATATGCGCTGGGCGTCTAGTATCTCATCCACTCTCACACACTGAGCGTCTAGTAACTCCCCCATCCTCAGATCAGATCTGCGCTGAGCCTCTCTGACCTCATGTAATATCCCCATCATATCAGAAGGTGGGTGTGAAGAACCAGCCGCATGAGAAGGACCAGCCGCATAAGAAGTACCAGGTCCAGCAGCATGTGTAGGTAAAGGAGATGGTATGGAGTCCACATCCATGTATAGACGGTCATCATCAGCAGCAGGCTCCCTATGAACTCCAGCGGCTGCTGCTGCTGCCTCAGCGTCAGCCATCTCCACGCCAGTGCGAGGGCGCACCATCGCGTTCCTCTCCTCATCACTGACCTGGGCATCCCGCATGCCCATCTTGCAAATAGCCTCCCAATCCAGAGGCGATGAGAAGGACTTCTCCTGAATCTTCTCATCCACTAAGTCAACTCCCAGGCGGGTAAGCAAGGTAGTGATCATGCGTCTGTAAGGAAGGTTGCCAGTGTGACAGGGCAACGTGGCACTGATCATGGTACGCATGATGATGTATGGAAGGCAGACGGGCTGCCTAGCTGCCTAGTACATATATAATATAATAGATACTGGGTCAACTGGGAGATTCTCTCGTAATGACCACTCTGTGGTATCAGGTTATGCTGGATGATCTTGCAATATACCCGTGGATCTGAGCACAAACAACTCGCTTTCATCTGCCAGCGATCAGGTCGGATGAGCTGGCTATCGATCTCAGCCCTCATCTGTAGAGAAAAGAACTGGGGCTCTCCAGGGGCACAGAAGACGAAGGAGCCATCGTAGGAAATACCCAGCAGGTCAGCTAGCTGCCGATAATCAAAGGAGACCTCAACTCCCTTGACATAGCTAGTGATCCGGAGCTCATTACCCCTCTCAACATCATTGTAATCCCCCACCACCTGGAGGTTACAATAGAACTGGCGTACCAAGTCAGGGCAGGTACAGGCATCATAGGTGATGACAGGAAGCCAGCCCATGTCACCAAAAGCTCTCTCCTTATTGAACAAGGCTAGGCTAGCCAAGTCCACCTTACGGCCTCCCTCTACCTTCTAACGAACAAAGCGGGCATATTGTGCCTCAGCTTCATTAGTACGGAAGCGAAGATGGTCGTGAACACTAGGAACCTTGGTACGGGCCATAATATCTACAAACCACAAGGAAAAACAGATAATGGATTAGTAAGGTAGAAAAATCCAAAATTTTGACATTATAACGACGTAAGTTGGCCAAAAGCCTCACTTTTCACCCATACACGTGGGCAGGAGGACTTACGTTGGTTCTAAACTATCCTGCAATACTCATATAGTTGGAAATTCTAGCTAACGGAATTCAATTTGAATAAATTTCGAGAAATTCTAAAATCTTGACAATTTAGGGCAAAAAGGGAAAATTTTGAGTTTCTCGATAACCAACTGATGAAACTCAAATATTTTTGAGGGCTTTCGTCCATTGACTCACCAACAACAAAATCCCCCAATAAAAATAGAATTTTTACGATTGGAAAAGTTTAATTTGAAGAAAACGAGATATACGGGTGAAAACCTAGAAAATAAAACCTAAAAACATGTAAAGGTAAGATACATACTTGTAGGGAAGGTGTAGACATCGAAACAAGGAACCCAAATGACCAATGTAGCAGAGTTGGCACTGTAGCAACTCAGAGGAAGGAGACGAGTCGAAACGGAGGAGGAAGAATGGAAAATGAACTCAGAATCGGACCTTAAAAATCTGATTTTTGGTCCGGGGGTCGGAGAATTCGACCAGGACCATCAACCCACCCATCAACCCCCGTATCGACCCACGACTCTCGATAATCTGACAGAAAACTTAGGGTCGAACCTAGGGTCGGACACCCATCGACCCCCGCATCGACCCCCGACTCTTGGTAAGAATCAGTGATTCCCAGGGTCGATCCTAGGGTCGGACATACCATTGACCCCCACCATCGATCCTGCATAGAAAAGACAGTATTTTTCACAGAATGATCTGAAAAATTTGAAAATAACATCGGTTAGTGTATCTACATGAAGTATAAATGATTGCCTCACATATTTTAATGATTTTCAGGCATCACCATTATCAGAGGAAAAATATGGCTGGGCATAGAGTAACCAGGCAGAGCCAAAACGCAGTTCCACCACCACCACCCGTGGAGGAAGCCAGTCAAGAAAATATAAATGCCTAGGGTAATCCGTAGGTTGCACCACCAGTAAACCAGGGTCCGGCAAATCCTACTAACTTGCCACCCCCACCACCAGAACTGACAACTGTGGTGATTAATCTAGCACAACAACTTCAACAAATGCAACACGCGCAAGCCCATATGCAGGCATATGATGGGAATGATGTTCCAGGCGGCACAAACTACACCTATGCCGGCTGGGCAAGCCAATGCAACACCGGTGGGTAACCACCCAACACCTCAACCACCAGCTGCATAGATTCCAGTACCACATCCTGAGGTAGTGCAGGGAAATTTTCAGTATCCACCACCTATATATGGGGCATATGCTCCTAATCAGCTGGATCACTCTCGACCCATCGAGAGATTCTTAAAGATGAAACCTAAGGAGTTCAACGAAAAACCATCTGATCCGCTCTGGCCGGCACACTGGATCGACGAAATGGAGAGAAATTTTCTCATGATGACTATTACAGAGGAGGAGAAGGTATTATGTGCCACCTTCATGCTAAAAGGTGATGCACATCATTGGTGGAAATCTACAAAGGACTATTTAATAACCAAGCACGCCCTATTGACCTGGGCTATATATAAAGAAGCTTTCTTTGAGAAGTACTTTTCCCGAAGCTTCAAAGATTCTATGGAGAAGGAGTTTCCGAGTTTATATCAAGGACAGATGACAGTGGATGCCTATCAGCAGCGTTACGAAGAGCTGTTTTTCTTCTCACCATTAAGCATGCAAGAGGAAGACACTAAGACCCGTAGATTTGTCACGGGACTTAGAGGAAGTATCAGGGAGCATGTTCTGAGCCTAGATACGAAGATTTACAATGAAGCTATGCAAATTGCTCAAGTTATAGAGTCGAGCCAGAAAGAGAGTTATCTACTCCAAAACAGAGGTATAAAAAGGCCAGCTGGTAATTCATACAACGGAGGTAATAACAAGACATACAAACCCTTCCGTACTCAAAGTTTTACCACTGCACCCAAGACTATTCCAGTAGCTCAACAACAGCCAAAGCCAAATACTGAAGGTCCAAAATGTTATAACTGCAATCAAGCGGGGCATATGGCAAGGGAGTGTCCTAAGCCCAGGAAGCAGCTACATCAAGGACGAGTTTATGCTGTTACATCTGAGGATGCTGCCGCATCACCCGATGTGGTCACAGGTATCGTACCTATAAATGGCATACCCGCCAGAGTACTCTTTGATTCAGGAGCTACTCATTCTTTTATATCTGTGTCATTTGGAAAGAAGCTGAATTTTCCCATCAACACATTAGACTACAAACTACTTGTACGGTTACCGATGGGGTTAGAAGTGGAGTCAGAAAAAGGTTATGGGCCATGTCCAGTTCTCATTGACGAGAAAACCTTAGATGCAACCTTGATCCAACTTGAGATGGTAGACTTTGACGTCATCTTGGGAATGGACTGGTTTGCTTGGCATTCTACGAACCTATTATGCGCTGAAAAGAAGTTAACATTTAAAGACAAAGAAGGAGCAGAATTCAGTTTTACGGGAACCAAACTTCCCCATAAACGAAAGCTCATACTCTCGGCACTAAAGGCTAAGAAGTGCCTTGAGAAAGGAGCAGTCGGATATTTAGTATCTGTGGTTGACCTTACCAAGGAAACACCACGAATGGAAGATATTGATGTCGTGCGTGACTTCCCAAACGTATTTCCTGGAGAATTACCAGGATTACCACCCGACCGAGCCACGGAGTTTGTTATAGATCTTATACCTGGAGCCGCACCAGTATCGAAAGCACCTTATAGAATGACTCCTACTGAACTGAAGGAATTGAAAGTAAAACTACAAGAACTGCTGGATAAGGGTTACATTTGCCCTAGCATATCACCATGGGGAGCACCAGTATTATTCATGAAGAAGAAGGATGGTAGCGTTTATTTGTGTATAGACTACCAAGAACTGAATAAACTGACAATCAAGAATCGGTACCCATTGCCTCGGATCGATGACCTGTTCGATCAGTTGCAAGGTTCCAAAGTGTTCTCAAAGATTGATCTTCGGTCAGGCTACCATCAGCTGAAGATTAAGGATGGTGATATCCCCAAGACAGCATTCAGGACCAGATATGGACATTATGAATTTTTGGTCATGTCTTTTGGATTGACAAATGCACCAGCAACCTTTATGGAACTTATGAACCGGGTTTTCCACGACATGTTGGATACATCGGTTATTGTATTCATTGATGATATATTAGTCTACTCCAAGGATGAGGAAACGCATGTGAAGAATCTAAACGCCGCTCTGCAGCGACTACGGAAGGAAAAGCTCTACGCCAAATTTACAAAGTGTGAGTTTTGGCTAAAGGAAGTCGCATTTCTAGGCCATGAAGTATCCGCTGAAGGAATTAAAGTGGATCCCAGCAAGATCGAGGCTATTGTAAAGTGGGAAGCACCGAAGAGCATTGCAGAAATTAGAAGTTTCTTGGGTCTAGCTGGGTATTATTGACGATTTGTGGAAGACTATTCCCGAATTGCCATACCTCATACCAGTTTGACTAAAAAGGGCGAGAAGTATGTTTGGACGGATAAATGCGAGAAGAGTTTTCAAACCTTGAAGGCTAGATTGATATCAGCTCCAATCTTGACCATCCCGATTCCAGGACAACCATTTATCTTGTATACCGATGCGTCAGGACTGGGATTAGGATGTGTACTTATGCAAGGAGAACAAGTAATTGCTTATGCCTCAAGACAACTGAAGACACATGAGAAGAACTATCCTATACATGATTTGGAGCTAGCGGCAGTAGTACATGCTGCCAAAATATGGAGACATTATCTGTACAGGGAGAAGTTTTAGATTAAATCAGACCATAAAAGTCTTACTTATTTAATCAGAAGGAGCTGAATATGAGACAAAGAAGATGGCTGAAACTATTGAAAGACTATGATTGTGATATCCAATATCACCCGGGGAAAGCTAATGTTGTAGCCGATGCGTTGAGTAGAAAGGCAATGATAAAATCTCAGGGAGAGGTTAGCACAACTGCCACAATGTGTACTACCAGAAAGGTATTCAAGCACGGTAATGAGCAGTTTGTGATAGATGCACCAGATGAATCAGCCAACCAAGGGTTTATTCATTGGTTTTTAAATATGTTCACCGCATTGAAGATTATACCAGATATAGTTGATGAAGTGAAGACAGCTATCAAATCAGACCCTTACCTAAGGACGGTACAAGAAGACATCGAAAAAGGTAGAACTAACCCTGAGTTCACCTTTGATGAAGAAAAGGTACTGAAGTACAAAGGAAGAATATGTGTACCTGAAACAGAAAGCTTAGACATTAGACACCGATTGATGAAAGAAGCCCACACCACCATCTATTCGATACATCCGGGAAGTACAAAAATGTATCATGATCTACAGAAACTATATTGGTGGAGAGGAATGAAAGCAGATATAGCTAAGTTCGTGTCTCAATGTCTAAATTGTCAGAAAGTAAAGGCTGAACGACAAGGACCGGCAGGACTGTTACAGCTGTTACCGGAACCAGCATGGAAATGAGACTACATCATTATGGACTTCATCACAGGATTACCACTGACTCTTCGAGTAGTTGACGCAGTTTGGGTGATTGTAGACCGCCTGACTAAAACAACTCGCTTTATACCAATACGACCCCAGTATACACTGGAGAGGTTAGCTATGCTGTATGTGGATAACATTGTGCGATTACACGGTGTTCCTGAAAGTATTGTGTCCGATAGAGATCCACGATTTACTTCAAAGTTTTGGAAAGGATTGCAAAAGGCTATGGGTACAACATTGAAGTTTAGTACTGCATTCCACCCACAGACAGATGGACAGTCAGAGCGTACAATTTAGATTCTAGAAGATATGCCTCGAGCATGTGTAATTGACTTCAAAGGATCATGGGGTGAAAAATTATCACTGATTGAGTTCGCTTATAACAATAGCTATCAGGCTACTATACAGATGTCACCTTATGAAGCACTGTATGGCAGAAAGTGTCGAACTCCTTTATTTTGGAATGAAATTAGGGAACGTAGTCTTGTTGGACCAGAATTTGTTGAGGAGACTTGTCGAGTGGTCAAAATTATCAAAGAAAGTGTGAGAACAGCTCAGAACCGTCAGAAGAAATATGCAGATACTCGACGCAGAGATCTTGAGTTCATCGTGGGTGATAAAGTATTCTTAAAGGTATCGCCTATGCGAGGTCTGAAACGGTTCGGACAGAAGGGGAAACTAAGTCCAAGATATGTCGGGCCATATGAGATCTTAGCCAAACGTGGAAAAGTGGCTTATCAGTTAGCACTACCCCCATCTATGTCAAGTGTACATGACTTATTTCATATTTCCTTATTGAAGAAGTATGTCAAGGATCGGACGCACGTTTTGACAATGGATCTACCAGATTTAACTGATGATTTGACCTTTGAAGTAGCACCAATTGAGATCACTAGTCAAAAGGTGCAATGTTTATGCAATCGTGATATCTTTTATGTCAAGGTCACCTGAAGAAGCAGAGATATAGAAGAAGTCACATGGGAAGAAGAGAATGTTATGCGAAAGCAATACCCTCACTTACTTGATTCAGAAAGTACGTATAATTTCGATGACGAAATTTGTATAAGTAGGGGGGAGTTGTAAGACCCGTGTCAATCTAACCCGGTCTTACCACCTTGAACCAGGTCTACCCATCATGGTCGAGCCAAATGGACCAAGTGCGTGAAGGAGATCGTGATCTCAGGTATTAAACTGATCCAAAAACACTCAAAAAGGGGCGAGGGTCGCACACCCAGTAAGGTGGGGTCGGACCCCCCAGTACAAAAAGTCAGACCTTCAGTTTTTAATCGGGGGTCGAATATTTTAAAACCAGGGGTCGACGGGATCATCGACCCCCAGTTGCCGCCAGAAACAGAAATTTGAAAACTTTCTTAATTTCGGTTGGGCTCTTTCCTAATATCAAAGGGGCTTATTTTAGGAGTTTCTACTCTATATAAAGAACGTGCCTAAGCCTCTTTCACTCCTGTTAGAACCCTAATTGAATTGAGAGAAAGAAAAGAAAAGGAAGAGAAGAAGAAGAGAAGGAAAGTAGAGAAGAAGGCAAAAGGAGAAGAGTTTCAGAGAAGGAGTACTCTTCTCAGGTAAGAATACTAATTCTATGTATTTTGTGAGACTTAGAATAGTTAATGAGAAAAGTATGATGTAGGAGAAACCCCAAACCATCAATCCATGATTAAGTTTCAATGGAAACCATGGAGGAAATCAACTAAACCATATGATATGTAAAGAGTAGTTCTAAACCATAGGAAGTGTATGGAATGGACTATGGAAGGAAGCCATAGGATTCAAACAAGAGAGTATGGACCAAAAGGTGATTTATCGACCAAACCCACGGGGGGTTGCACCTAGGGTCGATGGACCCATCGACCCTACTATAGGGGGTCGCAGTATACTGCTACCCTAGCATTGACCCGTCCCGCTACCCCCAGTTAACAGCAAGTTGGAAAAATTGGAATAAAATCTAACTAAATTCTATAGACTTTGTTAGGTCTTCTAGCAATATAATATCAATATAAAGGTGATTCTTAAAGCTTGAAAGAGGTTCTACTAGCAAGCTAAGGTGAGGAAACAAGACCTAAACTAATTGGTTAATAACAAACTATTTTTATTTCTTGAGTCCAATGCTATGCTTGATTCTATGCGAACATGCTTGTAATGTGCATTCAACATGTCATCCAATATTTCTATTTATTGTTCATGCATATTTACTTTGTTGTTTATAACATGATAATGACCATGATGGTAGGAATAGGCATGTGAATGTATGTGTGTGGTTGGTGTACTTGATGCGAGCGAGTATCAGGGGGAGTGTCATAGGCCGGGCCTCAGCACTCTAGCTCTATCTCTAACTCAAGTCTTGTGCATTAGCATCGTCGTATCGTCATTACTTTAGCAGAACTATTACATCATAGAGTATCAGGGGAGGTGGTCTCGGTCCTTGTAGTCTCTGACTCTACTGGGGGGGCCTTAGCTCTATCTCTATGGGCGTTCTGAGGGATGCTGGGGTGAGGCCTTGGATACACTGTTTGGCATTAGGATTGGTTAGTTGCGAGCCTAGTTTGCAAGCCCTCGCCAGCAGGGGCTTACATGTTGGTATGGAACTGTACAACAATAAACGTTAACCTTTGTTGTACAATGTTCATAGTAGGGTGGATGGGGACGACAATAAACGTTAACCTTTGGGTGGGCTTCCACACCCTATGTATAGAGGAGGGGTCAATAAACATTAACCCTTGACCTCTAACCCTTTCTATTGCATATTGCAAACTTTAAACCAGACCACAGATAGGAATTGAATGCATGCTTATGTATTGTTGCATTGTTTTGTTTGCTCACTGAGCCATGATGTGTGCTCACCCTCTCGACGTCGAATATTTTTGGTTGATGATGCAGATACCACTGTCGAAGATTATGTTAACGCTCCAGTGTACGGGCACATGGCGGCAATGAAAGTTGAAGACGAAGTGGATACGCATGCCTCCTCTTGCGAGTGTAACTCATGCGTATTCGATTAGATTTTATTTTAATTATTTGGATTTAGTAAAGACATGTAATTGGTATTTTATTTATGTCTCTGTTGAAACAGCATAATTGGATATTTTAATATGATCATCATATTTAGATTTCTCAGTTCATTTTATTATAAGACTTCCGCTATTGTGTATTTACTATGATTATGAATGTGGATGTATGAGGTTTAGATAAGACGGATATAGCCTACCCGAGATCCTGGTTGAACCGTTGGTTTGTTGACGGTTCGTCACACCATTCTGAATAGTACAGAATTGGGGTGTGACACTATCTCTATGGGTATATTGAGGGATACTGGGGTGAGGCCTTGGATACATTGTTTGACATTAGGATTGGTTAGGTGCGTGCCCAGTTTGCAAGCCCTCGCCAATAGGGGCTTACGTGTTGGTATGGGCAGCCGGTACAGCAATGCCATTTTCATTGGGTGTATACTTGTCCATGGTGGGTGCATGTGGGACGACAGTGTCGATATTCATTGGGCGGCTCCACACACTCGTGTATAGAGGTGAGGCGGCCTCCGAACCTTTCTATAGCACATTGCAAAGTTATGTTCCAGACCATAGATATGAATTGAATGCATGCATATGTTTATTGCATTGTTTTGTTTTCTCACTGAGCTCAAGTTGGAGAGCTGACCCTCGTGCGTGCAATTCTTTTTAGTTTTTGATGTTGCAGGTATTATGATTGAAGATTATGTCGACATGCCAACATATGAACAGGTGGCGGCTATGATGAGCAAGCTGTGGAGGACGAACATGGTTCATTAAGCGAGCATTTCAACTATGGATACACTTAGTGTTTAATTTCCGTATTTAAATATTTGTAATATGTATTAAATTATGTTTTGGTTACTTGAAGATAAATGAAATATCAATTATTTATCATGACTAGACCTCAGTTCATTATCTGTAAGACTTTCGCTATTTACTTTATTACCTCTGATTAATGTGGAATGTGTTTTGGTTTAACAACGTGGGCATAGCCTATTCGAGATCCTGGTTGAACCGTTGGTTTATTGACGGTTCATCACACCATTTTGGTTAGTCCAGGATTGGGGTGTGACAACTTGGTATCAGAGCTCTTAGGCCTTCCCATGAAACCTGAATACTTCCACTGGAGTCCATGAACTGAGTTAGGATAATTAAAAGCTTTAATACAAACCCACATAAGCACCTGTGTTGGTTGAGACCAAACTTAAACAAGACAATAATATACATATAAAAGGTGAAACCATATATATACACTCAAACAGAATGAAAAGACCAAAATTTATCCTGATAAATAAATAATATAGGGTACTATTTATAAGTCGGGCAGTTACCTAAGTATACAAAAGATATAGTACAGTAGCAAGAAGGGAGCATCTGTAAAGAAGAGAAATTGGAATACCGAGTTGGTACTCACAAGATGTGAAACTCGATGTATGATAGAAGAAGAAGGAAAATGGCTAGTAATGCCAAAATCCCTGTAGAGATAAAGGGAAATATCTCGGGCTAAATCCAACAGAGATAAGAGAATAATGGCCATACATTAAGAATAAAAGTAACTACAAGAAGATAAAGCTATACTCCTGGGTGACATGGAGACTCAGAATGAGATCCACCACAAGCTGATCCATTACCCGCTGAACATTAAGTAGAAGTTGCAACTTGACCCCACCACTATCAAGGTTGAGAATGGATAATGAAAACTCATCTGAGTAGATGCTAAAAAATGATAATCAGATTAGAGAAAATCAAAGGAGGTGAACAACCAGGCCACTCCAGTCAATCCACCTGGACTACCAAGTACCTTGGCTACGGTAGTAATAAACTTGGCCAGACAAAATACAAGAGACCAACGATGTAAGTTGCTATGTGAATTACTATCCAAGTTTCCAATGCTACATCAACACCTCCGAGTCAAACCAAGTACGGTACCAATTGGTAGCAACACTGTACCCCCAACACTTATTAGCTATAACATAGTGCCTACCATACAACAAGTCCAAGTAATGCACATCCCAGTGTAGAAGCTTGGTGCACAACAAGCAGTATATGAAGGTGGTTGCCCTTATCAGCCATCGATATATGGGATAGCTGCATCATGACAGAATGATCCAACAATGATTGAGGAATATTTTCTGAAGATGAAGCCTCAAATGTTTTCAGCAAAGGATCAAATATATTGTGGCCATATACTAGATAGGTTTATATAGGATGCGGTGCATTATTGATTTACTCTTATGATTATAGAGGATGCACATACCTGATTTTAAATTCTCGTACATTGACAGGATACCTTCTTGATTTAACCTGTCAATTTGAGTTATAAGTATTGTTTCTTTAGTATTAGTCCTGATTATACCAAACTGAGCCACTCTCATGATCGACAACATGAACAGAGATATGAACTGAAGGAACAATTAAATGTTTAATCATGTTGAGCATACATCTTTTTGATTTTACCTGATTTACTGATGTATGAAAACTTTCTTCAGATTTATTCCTATAGTGCCTTGACCAATGGCATTATATATACTCAATAGAACCTGTAACCATGAGGTTAAGAGTTGTAAAACCTCTATTTTCATATATTTGGACCACCGTGCAACTCGACGATCTTTTGATGCCAGTTGGATTACCATAGATTTTCTCTTGATCCTTTAAACTTAAGTTCATTACATAAAGCAAGTGTTTGTCATTATGCTAAATGGAAAGAAGGAAATGAATTGCTTTCGGATAAATATTTTGATTCTTACATTTCTCGACATCCATTGATAAGATGTTTAGTGAATAAGGAATTATGGGAAGTAAGATGATTAAATTCAGATTAGATTCTATAGCCAAGGAACCTCAGATGAAGAAATGGAGGATCTATTTCGAGATTGCTGAATAGATGGATATGGTCATAAAAGAGTGAATGAGCAAAAGTGAAAACTATCAAGAGTAACTAGGAAAGAGTAGATAGCACTCAAGTAAAGGTAAAGATGGCTATATCGGTATGAATTTTGACAAGGCAGAAGATTCCTAAAGGCCAATCTAAGAGTGGATACAAGGATAAAGTTAAAAAAAAAATCATGGCATTGATAGTATTCAGATTAGTACAAGTAATACTGAGTTATCCCCAATGTTAAAGGAAATGATTAAGCAAAGACCAAGACAGTTTGGCAGAATTAATGAAATTTTGAGCATATACCCTAATGCTTAGACTTGGGATATGTAATGAGTAAATAGTCAGAAGATGCTTTTCGAGATATATGATAGAATGATAAAAGAAGGTGTAAGCTAATGAGCTTTTTGGAAGTATATGAGATTTTAAGCAATAGTCTTTGAAAAATTAAGAGATGAAGGAACTACACAAGCTCTTAAGACCTTATACCAGATTTTGCTAGTTCAAGCCCTTTTGGACTAGATGTTGTATTGGATGAGTGTTATGAGCAATGTTCGAATTGTATGGATGGATAGAAGTTGGATGCAACATAATTCGGCTTGAGATGGCAGACTTTAACGTCATCTTGGGAAAAAATTGGTTGTCTCAACACTCTACAAAGTTGTTGTGTACATAGAAGAGGTTATCATTCAAGAATAAAGACGACATATAATTTAGTTTTATTGGAAGTAAGTTGCCCAAGAAGTGAAGGCTGATCCTCTCTATGCTAAAGGCCAGGAGATGCTTTGAAGAGAAAGAAGTTGGATATATGGTATCTGTGGTATACGCTACCAAAGAAGCACCACAGATGGAAGAAATTGATGTGATGCATAAATTTCCTAATGTGTTTCCAGGAGACTTATTTGGGTTACCATCTGATCATGCGACCGAGTTCGTCATCGACTTATTACCCAAGGACGATACTTGTGTCAAAGGCACCTATGAATAGCTCTTATAGAATTGAAGGAACTGAGACTCAAATACAAGAATTATTAGACTAAGGTCCTAATAGGCTAAGTACTGCATCATGGGGAGTGCCAATGCAATTCATGAAGAAGAAGGATGATAGTGTTGTCTGCGTATAGACTATCGAGAATCGAACAAGCTCACGATCAAGAATCGATATCTATCTCCTCGGATCGATGACTTGTTTAAACAGTTGCAAAGAGCAAAGGTATTTTTCTAAGATTAATCTTCGGTCAAGATATCATCAGCGAAATAATTCAGACAGCGATATTCTAAAAATAGCTTTTAGAATCGGGATTGGGCAATTTTGAGTTCTCGATTATGACGTTGGAATTAACCAATGCCCATATATCTTTTATGGAGCTGATGAACTAGGTGTTTCATGACATGTTGGACACGTCGGTCATAATTTTCATAGATGATATTTTGATTTATTCTAAGAATGAAGCAACTCATACAACGAATCTTAGAACAGCTTCACAACAGTTAAAAAGGTAAAAGCTTTATGCCAAGTCCAAGAAATATGAGACTTAATTAAGCAAAATGATCTTCTTAGATCACGTAGCATCATAAAAAGGGATAAAAGTGGACCCTATTAAGATAGAAGTAATCATATGGTGAGAAACACCTAAGGAATATTGTGAAGATCAGAAGTTCCTTGGGTTTAGCTGGTTATTATAGATTATTTGTAGAGGACCACTCTAAGATCGCTCTTACCAAGCTAACTAGGAAGGGAGAGGAGTTTAATTGGACTGACAAGTGTGAAGAATGTTTCCAAACTCTAAAAACAAGGTTTATATTAGCTTCCATCTTGATCGTTCCGGTACTAGGAAAACCTTTTACCCTATACATTGAAACTTTTGGATTGGATCTAGGATGCGGATTAATGTAAGGTAAATAAGTGATTGCATATGCTTTAAGAAAATTGAAGGAGCATTAAAAGAATTACCCTACTCATGACTTGAAATTATCGGTGTTGAATTATGCACTCAAGACTTGGAGACATTATCTATACGGAGAAGAATTTAGATTAAATCTGATTACAAGAGTTTTATTTATCTCTCCACCCAGAAAGAGTTGAACATGAAACAAAGACGATGGTTAGAACACTTGAAGGATTAAGAACGTGCTACGCAGTATCGCTCAAGCCAGGCTAATGTAGTAGCTAAGGCCTCAAGCAAAAAAGAGAATTATGAAGTCCGAAGAAGGACCCAGTATAAATGCTGCCTTATGTTTCGCAGCAATAGATTTAGATTTAAAAGAAGAGTAACATATAATAGAAGTTAATGATGATCTAATTGAGAGAGAACTTATGGATGAACTTATGGAGCAATAGTTCCTCGCTTGCGTTAACAACATTAAAGATCATCTCTGAATTGATAGACGAAGTAAAGGTAACAATTTTGTTAGATCTGTATCTAAGAACGGTGTAAGCAGATTTAGAGAAAGGAAAACCAAACCCTGACTTACTCTGGATGCAAAAAAGGTCCTATGATACAGAGGATGATTATGTATACCTAAAGTGAAAAATGTTGATCATAAGATATAAGATAATGTTAAAAGCCCATTCTATTCCGTATTGGATACATTCTAGAAGTATAATATGTACCAAAACATGAAGAGATTATTTTGGTAGAAGGGAATGGAAGTAGTTGTGGCTAGATACATGTTTCAGTGTTTGAATTATCAGCAAGTAAAGGCTGAAAGACAAAGACCAACATGGCTTACCATAACCACCATCAGAGCCAATCTGGAAATGAAACTGCATTACAATGAACTATGTCACTGATTTACCACTGACTCCTAGAATGGTTGACACAGTTTAGGTGATTGTTGATCGCCTTAGGAAGATAGCTCATTCCATTGCTGTACGACCTCGGTATGCTTTGGAGCGGCTAACTAAGCTATAGGTGGATTGAATTTGCTACCAAGCTACTATGTAGATGTCACCTATAAAGCATGGTACGGTAGAAATGTCAAATTCTTTTGTTTTGGAATAAAGTTGGTGAATAAGGAATGGTAAGACCTAAGTCTATTGTAGAAACCTGTCGAGTGGCAGACAAGATCAAAGAAAAGGGCCAAGATAGCTCAAGTTTCTCAGAAGAGACACCAAGACCTTGAGTTCGCCATAAGTGATAAAGTGTTCTTGAAGATATCACTTATGCATGGATTAAAAACAATTCAACAAGAAGGGAAAGTTGTATCCGATTTATGTTTTGGACCTCATAAAATTTAGAGAGACGTAGAAAAATTGTATATCAACTAGTGTTACCGCTGTCCATGTCTAGTGTGTATGACGTATTTTGCGTATCTCTATTGAAGAAGTACATTGGAGATCTATATCAAAGGTATTGACCACGGATCCACTAGATTAGATAGAAGATTTAACCATTGAAGTGGTACTAGCCTAGTTCGTTGGTTGAAAGGTACAACATCTAAAAAACTGGGATAATTATTATATGAAGGTAACTTGGCGAAGACAAGACGTAGAGGAGATTGCATGGGAGGAAGAAGATGCAATGCGGAAACAGAATTCCCACCTATTGACTCCAAAGTAAATTCAAATTTTGAGGACAAAATTTATTTTAAGGAGGGGGAGTTGTAAGATCTGTACGTTCAAATTTCGAGGACAAAATTTCTTTTAAGGGTGGTGGAGTTGTAAGACCCACACGCCACGAACCTGGTCTAACCTTACATTTTGTGTTGTGACCAGTATACATATCATCATAGAGCCAAGTGGACCAAGTGCGTGAAGAAACCTAAGACCTAATATGAAATTTTACTCAAAAATAGTCAAAATGAGGGTAGGGTCGCATGCCTAAACAGGTAGGGTCGACCCCAACTCAACAGAAGTCCAACCCATGACTTTTTTGTCGTGGGGTCGCATGGGTCTCGGATTATGCAACCCTAGGGTCGACCCTAGCATCGACCCTAGGAAAATAGCAAAAATAGCACGAACCAAAAATTAGGAAACTTTCCTAATTTCAAAGGGGACCTTTTCTAAACTCAATGGGACTTATTTTGGGAGGTTTTCCTCTATAAATAGGACATCCCTAAGCCTCTTTCACTCCTTTTAGAACCCTAATTAAAAGTGAGAGAAAGAGAAGAGAAGGAAGAGAAGGAGAAGAGAAGGAGAATTGAAGAAGAAGACCAAGGAGGAGAAAATTTAGAGAAAACTCTGAATCTCAGTAAACCTATGGTATAAATACATTCTCCATGATTTATTTAAAAGCCTAGAAGATATTATGAAGAGGGTAGGATCTAGGAGAAACCCAAATCATCTATCCATGGATAAATTCCAATGGAATCCATGGAGGAAATCATTGAAAACTATGTAAAGTGAGTAACTTGGAGTTTTAAGCCATAGAACAATCATAGAATGGACTATGGAAGTAAGCCAAAGGATCCAAACATGAAAGAATAGACTGTAGAATGAAAGGTCGACTTAAACCACGTGCGGTCGCACGTAGGGTCGATTGGGAACCGACCCTACCAGACCACAGGATCGACCCCATGCTCTCGAAAAGTCCAGGGAGGCTGCGATCGCACCTAGGGTCGATGGATAATCGACCCTATGATCGATCCTATACCCTGGGGTCGCAGAAAACTGCGACCCTACCTGCGACCCAACCTGCGACCCTAGCAATACAGCAAGCTTAAAATTATTGGAATAAATTCTAATTAAATTTTGTTGACTCGTTAGGTCTTTCTAGTGATATATCAGTGATCCTTAAAGCTTGAAAGAGGACCTAAGCTTAACCAAATGTGAGGGAACAAGACCTAAACTAATTGGTTAATAATAAACTGTTTTATTTTATTGAGTCCAACCTTATGTATGATTCCCTGCTTGTATGCGTGTAATGTATATTTAACATGTCATCCAATATTTCTATTACTACTGTTCATGCATATTTACTTCGTTGTTTATAACATGATGATGATGATGATGATAGGAATAGGCATGTGAATGTTTGTGTTTGATTAGTGTACTTGACGCTGGTAGGGGATGGTGCAACCGGTACTTCAATGCCGTTTTTATTGGGTATATTGTGCCATTGCTTTCAAGTCTTGTCCACTAAGTAAATGTTGGTATACTTGATGAGGATAGGAGATGGTGCAACCGGTACTGCAATTCCATTTTCATTGGGTATATTATACCATAGCTCTATTCAAGTCTTGTCCACTAACATCGTCGTATCGCCATTACCTTAGCAGAACTATTACATCGTAGGGCATCAGGGGGGGACGTGACATTGTGGTGTGTCCTGGTCATCAGACCCTAGCTCTATCTCTATGGGTGTATTGAGGGATGCTGAGGTGAGGCCTTGCATACATTGTTTGACATTAGGATTGGTTAGTTGCGAGCCCAGTTTGCAAGCCCTCGCCAATAGGGGCTTACGTGTAAGACCCGCATGCCACGAACCCGGCCTAACCTTAAAATTTGTGTCGGGACCCGTCTACATATCATGGTCGAGCCAAGTGGACCAAGTGTGTGAAGAAAAACCAAGACCCAATATGGAAATTTACCCAAAAACAGTCAAAATGAGGGTAGGGTCGCATGTTTAAACAGGCAGGTCCAACCCTCCCATCGACCCTCACCATCGACCCTCAACCATGGGTCGCAGGGTCTATGAGTTGTCCGACCCTCCCATCGACCCTCCCATCGACCCTCGACATTCGAGAAAAACAGCACGAACTGAAAATTGAGAAACCTTCTTAATTTCAATTGGAACCTTTCCTAAACTCAATGGGACTTATTTTGGGAGGTTTTGCCCTATAAATAGGACGTCCCTAAGCCTCTTTCACTCCTTTTACAACCCTAATTGGATTGAGAGAAAGATAAGAGAAGAAAGAGAAGAAGAGAAGGAAAACTTGATGAAAAGGCTAAGGAAGAAGAGGAAATTCAGAGGAACTCTGAATCTTAGCAAACCTAAGGTATGAATACATTCCCCATGATTTATTTAAGACTTTAGAATGGTTTATGAAGAGGATATGACTTAGAAGAAACCCAAAACATCCATCCATGGTTAGGTTTTCATGGAAAACCATGGAGGAGATCATTAAAACCATGTAGGTGAATAAAGTATAGTTCTAAACCATAGAACATGTATAGAATGGATTGTGGAAGTAAGCCATAGGACCCAACCATGAAAGAGAAAACAAAATCTGATATTTTCGACTCAAACCATGGAGGGTCGCACCTAGGGTCGATGGCAGATCCAACCCTAGCATCGACCCTCAGTGTTCTGGAATTTCAAATTAGGGGGAGGGTCGCACCCAGGGTCGATCAGGACTCCGACCCTACCTCCGACCCTCAGTTAACAGAATGGTTTTTAAATTCTGAATAAATTCTAATTAAATTCTATCGGCTTTGTTAGGTCTTCTAGCAATATAATAGCATTATAAAGGTGATTCTAAAGCTTGGAAGAGTAGCTATTAACAACCTAAGGTGAGGAACCAGAACTCCAAACTAAATTGGATTAATACAAAAAAACTATTTTCTATTTCTTGAGTCCTATGCCATGCTTGATTCTATGCGAATATGTTTGTAATGTGCATACAGCATGCCATCCAATATTTCTATTACTTGTTCATCCATATTTACTTTATTGTTTATAACATGATGATGATGATGATGATAGGAATAGGCATGTGCTTGTATGTGTGTGGTTGATGTACTTGATGCGAGCGAGTATCATGGGGGGTCTGATGAGAATGTCAATAAACGTTAACCTTTGGCGGGTCTCAGCACTTTAGCTCTATCTCTAACTCAAGTATTGTGCATTGGCATCGTCGTATCACTATTACTTTAGCAGAACTATTATGTCGTAGAGTATCAGGGGAGGTGGTCTCGGTCCTTGTAGTCTTTGACTCTACCGGGGGGCCTTAGCTCTATCTCTATGGACATTCTGAGGGATGCTGGGGTGAGGCCTTGGATACACTGCTTGGCATTAGGATTGGTTAGTTGCGAGCCCAGTTTGCAGCCCTCGCCAATAGGGGCTTACGTGTTGGTATGGCACTATATAGCAATAAACGTAACCTTTGTTATATAATGTTCATGGTTGGGTGCATGTGAGTTGACGATAAACGTGATCTTCGGGTAACGTCACACACTCGTGTATAGAGGCGGGGTCAATAAACGCGACCTTTGGCTACCTAAACTTTTCTATTGCATACTGTAAACTTTAAACCTGACCAAAGATATAATTTGATTGCATGCATATGTACTGTTGCATTGTTTTGTTTACTCACTGAGCTCAAGTTGGAGAGCTGACCCTCGCGCGCGTAATTTTTTTTTAGTTTCTGATATTGCAGGTACTATGATTGAAGATTATGTCTACTCGCCAACATATGCACGGGTGGAGGCTATGAATGAGCAAGCTGTGGAGAACGAACATGGTTCGTTAAGCGAGCGTTTCAGCGATGGATACGTTTAGTGTTTAGTTTTCGTATTTGGATATTGTAATATGTATTAAGTTATGTTTTGGTTACTTGGAAATAAATAAAATATTAATTATTTATCATGATTAGACCTCAGTTCATTATCAGTAAGACTTCCGCTATTAATGTTATTACCTCTGATTAATGTGGAATGTGTTTTGATTTATCATATGTGAGATAGCCTATTTTGAGATCCTGGTTGAACCATTGGTTTGTTGACGGTTCATCACACCATTCTGAATAGTGCAGAATTGGGGTGTGACATTACGTGTTGGTATGGGCAGCCAGTACAGCAATGCCATTATCATTGGGTGTATACTTGTCCATGGTGGGTGTATGTGGGATGACAGTGCCGATATTCATTGGGCGGCTCCACACACTCGTGTATAGAGGTGAGGTGGCCTCCGAACCTTTCTATAGCACATTGCAAACTTATATACCAGACCATAGATATGAATTTAATGCATGCATATATTTGTTGCATTGTTTTATTTTCTCACTGAGCTCAAGTTAGAGAGCTGACCCTTGCGCGCATAATTCTTGTTAATTTCTGATGTTGTAGGTATTATGATTGAAGATTATGTCGTCACGCCAACATATGAATAGGTGGCGGCTATGATGAGCAAGCTGTGGAGGACGAACATGGTTCATTAAGCGAGCATTTCAACTATGGACACACTTAGTGTTTAATTTTTGTATTTGAATATTTGTAATATGTATTAAATTATGTTTTGGTTACTTGGAGATAAATGAAATATCAATTATTTATCATGACTAGACCTCAGTTCATTATCTGTAAGACTTTCGCTATTTACTTTATTACCTCTGATTAATGTGGAATGTATTTTGGTTTAACAACGTGGGCATAGCCTATTCGAGATACTGGTTGAACCGTTGGTTTATTGATGGTTCATCACACCATTTTGGTTAGTCCAGAATTGGGGTGTGACATTAAGTAATTGACGAAATGAAAAAGGAAGATGCGTACCTGTAGGATCTGGCTCAGTTGTGGCTAAGATGTTGTCAACCTGGAACCCTCCGAGAGAGAAATCCTGTCTTGTATTCCCTTGTGACTCTTCATTATTCTGTCTAGTGGCCAATGTATTCACAGCTACAGAGTCTGCATGTATTGTCACAGTTGTACCCTTGTGGATGAATTTAATCTTCTGGTACAAAGCAGATGCCACCGCATTGGCCTGATGGATCCAAGGCCTACCCAGAAGCATGCTGAATGAGGCAGAGATATCAATGAGTTGGAACTCTGTTTCAAACTCAGCCGGTCCTACTTGAATTGGTATTGTGAAGACACCCAATATAGTCCTTTTGGTATTGTCGTACGCCTTGATGGTCATATCCGAAGGTTTCAAATCTGACTTGCTGAAGCCTAGATGCTTAAAGGTACGAAAAGGGAATACATTTAAGGCTGACCCATTATCAACCAAAACTTAAAAAATGCTCTTGCCCCGGCATCCGATGGTAATATGCAAAGCCTGTATATGATCCTTACTTCCTTGAGGAAGATCTGCATCTCCAAAAACAATTGCATTAACGACATATCTACCCCCTACTAGAATGGCTAGTACTTCTCCGTCCATTGAAACTGGGACCTGAATGCTTGCTAGGGATTTCAGTATTGTATCCCTGTGGACCTTGGAAGCCATCAGAAGCTCCCAAATGGACCATTGGCTTAGGTATTTTTTAATTGTTTCAACACCGGGATTGGAGGTTCTGGTTGGTTGGCAGGTCCTTTACCTTTCTCTCTTGTGGCTTGGGCCGGATCATTTACCATCAGGTGAGATGGTTTGTAGTTCTTCCCTGTTCTGGTTTCTGCTACTTCTTGCTCATCCTCTGGGAATATAAACTCCATCTCAAGGAAACGATTATCAACTTGATTTACTTCTATCTCCTCATCTGAGAGGTAGATGATGAATGGTTCTTCTTCTTCTTCTTGTTGTGCTTGTGCTATAAGGTGTGATGAATCTTCCAGGAAATAGAAATCATATTCTTCTTCTTGTTGTTGATTGTTACCCAACATATTTACTTCGTCACCAGATGTGACAACTATATTTCTTACTCCTTCTATGAAGGGCATAAGGTCCAAGGGCTCATCTCCCCATTCTATGAAATTGATGCTGTGGTGAGGGAAGGGATTATTTGCCACTGACACTTGTCGGGGCTGGACCTTAAATTTACCAGAATCCAATAGATCCTATATGGCATGCCTTAATGTGTAGCAGTTGTCCGTGTCATGCCCATGCTGATTATGGTACTTACAGAAAAGGTCCATACGAAAATTCGATGGAAGAGGATTTGGAGGTGGATGAGGGTCAAGCACTGTCAACTTCTTGGCTTGTATCAACTTGTCCAGAGCCTTGGATCGGGTCATCCCCAAATCGGTAAACTGCCTCCTTGGTCTTGCTTGCTGTGGTGGGGTGTAACTTGAACTTCCCAAGATCAATGGTTCAGAATTGGTATTAGCTATTTGCTTTATAGATTGATTTCCTAGATTTCTTGATGGGTACACCCTTCTATTCGATGCCCCTTCTGACCTTTCTGACTTTCCCGGTAATATATCTCCCCAGGTTATGGCGTCCTCTACTTGTTGTCCCACAACCACGAGCCCTTTAAATGATAGGATGGCCTGGCCGAAAATGTATGTTTTATATGACCCACTTAAACCTCTCATCATTATCTGCACTTGATCTCTTTCAGAGGGTCGATCCCAAAGCTTTGCTGCAACACTTCTGAACCGGGTTAAATAGGCCGTGAATGTCTCTCCTTGTACTTGGACCATGGTTTCCAATTGCCTACGGTGGGTCTCTATCTCTGTGTTGTAGGAATAGAAACTGATAAATGCTTTGGTGATATCTGACAACCATCGATGAGCCCCGCCCGTGAGTGAGAATTGGAATGCTTGTCTTAACTGCTCATCAGTAAATCCTTCGCCTTGCTTCAATAAGCCCGTGAATGATCTTAAATGGGCCCTGGGATCTCCTGTCCTATCAAATTTCTCGGTGGTCCATTTAAACTTGGAAGGCAGCTTAGTTTCTGGAAAGAAGCATAATCCTTCGGCATCAATGATTTGACTTTCTACTCCTTTCATGCCTCTTAGTATTTTTCCCACTTGACTCAGTCTATCACTGTATGGGCCATCTTCTTCCTTCGATTTCTTAGTCACCGGGGTAGCCTGAACGATGGACTGTTTCTAGGGTATGGCACTTTCCATATCTTCGAATGCTGGGTTTATGAAAATTTTTGACACAGCTGGATTAGGGGTACCCGGTCCTTGAAGCGGTGCCATATTTATCCTTTTTAAGGTCGACCCTTGAGCCTGCAATTGTAATTGAATATCCCTTACTGCGGAAGCTATCATTCCCATGGTATCCTCCATGTTTTCCATTATGGCATCCATAGTGTTCGGAGCTTGGTTTGATCCTTCAGCCATTGATTCAGTTGATGTGGTTGAGATGGGACTAACTGGCTCTGGTGTGTACACCCTAGATAACCTCCCAGTAATGGGATCCCTTATCCAAGAGGTAGAAATGGTTGTAGATTGGGTTGACTCCTTGGCTTGTACCAGAAAAGAACCCAAAAGTGATAAATATTAGGACTCTAAGATAACGGGAGTGGAAAGAAGTTACATACACAATCAAGGATGACTCAACCAAACAAGTGTTAGCTCCATCATAAGGGTGATCGGGTAAACATTATCCAAGTCAATTAATTGAATTTGATTAAGCCATGTGTTCAGTCTTGGGACCTCATTATTCCAAAATGGATAGTGTAAGACCCGTGTCAAACTAACCCGGTCTTACCACCTTGAACCAGGTTTACCCATCATGGTCGAGTCAAGTGGACCAAGGGCGTGATGGAGATCGAGATCCCAGGTATAAAATCGACCCAAAAACACTTAATTTTAGGGAAGGGTCGCATACCCAGCCAAGTAGGATCGGACCTCCCAAAACAGAATGTCAGACCCTCAGATTTGAAGGGAGGGTCGGACAGCTTAAGACCCTAGGGTCGACGGGATCATCGACCTTCCCATCGACCCTCGGTTTCTGCCGAATATAGAAATTAGGAAATTTCTATATTTTTCGATTGGATTCCTTCCTAATCTCAAAGGGACTTAATTTAGGATGTTCCTACTCTATTTAAAGGACGTCCCTAAGCCACTCTCACTCCTTCCACAACCCTAATTGAATTGAGAGAAAGAGAGAAGAAGGAAAAGAGGAAGAAAGGAGACAAGGAGGAAGACTTTGCAAAAAGGAGAAGAAATTCCAGAGAAAAATAATCTTTTCAGGTATAGATACTAATCCCATGAGTTTCTACAGACCTTGGGTTAGTTATGGTTGAGTGTAGGATTTCGGAGAAACCCAAACCATCCATCCATGGTTAGGTTTTCATGGAAAACCATAGGATGATGCACGAAAACTGTTTAGATGGATTATACATGGTTCTAGACCATGGAATGACTGTTGAATGAATGTAGGAAGTAAGCCATAGGACCCCAAACACGAAGAATGGATTTAAAAGTGGAAATTGGACCAGAGTGCACCAAGGGTCGCACCGAGGGTCGATAGACCATCCGACCCTAGGTGTTTACGACCATCGACCCTCAGCATTCGGGAAGTTCAGAATGGAGGGAGGGTCGATAGACCCATCAACCCTAGCATCGACCCTAGCATCGACCCTCAGTTGACAGAATGGTTTTAAATTATGAATTAATTCTAATTAAATTCTATCGACTTGGTTAGGTTTGCTAGCAATATAATTACGTTATAACGGTGATTCTAAAGCTTGGAAAAATACCTTTTAGCAAGCTAAGGTGAGGAACCTTAACCCCAAACTAAATTGGTTAATAATAAACTATTTTCTATTTCTTGAGTCCTATGCCATGTTTGATTCTATGCGAATATGTTGTAATGTGCATACAGCATGCCATCCCATGTTTCTATTACTTGTTCATGCATATTTACTTTATTTTTTATAACATGATGATGATGATGATAGGAATAGGCATGTGCTTGTATGTTTGTGGTTGATGTGCTTGATGCGAGCGAGTATCAGGGGAGGTGTGATGAGAACGTCAATAAACGTTAATCTTTGGCGGGTCTCAGTACTTTAGCTCTATCTCTAACTCAAGTCTTGTGCATTGACATCGTCGTATCGCCATTACCTTAGCAGAACTATTTGTCGTAGAGTATCAGGGGAGGTGGTCTCGGTCCTTGTAGTCTCTGACTCTATCGGGGGGCCTTAGCTCTATCCCTATGGATGTTCTGAAGGATGCTGGGGTGAGGCCTTGGATACACTGTTTGGCATTAGGATTGGTTAGCAGCGAGCCCAGTTTGCAAGCCCTCGCTAACAGGGGCTTACGTGTTGGTATAACATTATATAGCAATAAACGTTAACCTTTGTTGTATAATGTTATGGTAGGGTGGATGGGGACGACGATAAACGTTAACCTTCGGGCGGGCTTCCACACCCTGTGTATAGAGGCGGTGTCAATAAACGTTAACCTTTGACCACCCAACCTTTCTATTGCACATTGCAAACTATAAACCAGACCAAAGATATAAATTGACTTTTTGCATGCATATGTATTGTTGCATTGTTTTGGCTACTCATTGAGCCGTGTTGTGTGCTCACCCCTCGACGTCGCAGGTTATACAGTCGAAGATTATATGAACGCGTCTACATACGGGAATGTAGCAGCCATGGACGCTGGAGCTGAAGATGATACGCACGACTCCTCTTGCAAGTGCAACTCGTGTGTATTCGATTAGATATTTTATAGATTTCTTTATTGGATTTATAAGACATGTATTTGGTACTTAAATATTTATGTCTCAGTTAAACACAGAATAATTTGCTATTATTTATGGATATCATTCTAGTTCTCAGTTCATTTATTTATGAGATTTCCGCTATTGTGCATTACTCTGATTATGATTGTGGGTGTGTGTAAAGTTTGGATAACGCGGGGATGGTCTATCAGAGATCCTGGTTGAACCGTTGGTTATTTAGCGGTTCATCACACCATTCTGTACAGTGTGGAATTGGGGTGTGACAGATAGTGGTACCAAGGTCTGGCCAATTGGATTACCAAATTCGATGAAATTGAAATGGATATATTAATCCGTCATCCTTATTAGGGATGGTTAGCAAAAGTGGTTCATGGATAAACAAACTAGTAAATTTCTTTTTGACCATGGTATCTATGTCTTGACAGGGATTTTCTGTTCGTTTTTTGAAATCGACGTGTTAAAAATGAGAGATTTGACACATCGAGCTTACTTAATGGAGGGTGTATAGTGACCGTCTACTATGATGTAGAACAGGTGTATACATACCTCATACTCCCAATGGGTGAGAGTTCAAGATGCTCATCGTGTAAATTCTAACATGTTGACCAATGGAAGAAAAAAATGGGCAGAACTTCGAAGTCTTGAACATGGATGTCATGGTTAAGCCGATTTTACTGGGTCGGTTCAGGGATGAACCAAAAAATAACAAACATTGGGCTACAATCTAGGTTTGGACAGAAAAGGCCACCTTGACAAGGATGGGATAACCTATCACCGAATGCATGATGAATAATGGGCCCCCAATCCCTTTATATACCATGTTGCAAGGATCCAAGCGATGTGAAGTAGCATAATGCATTCTCAGGCGGACCCAAGAAAAGGTCGTTAGAGGCTGGTCGCTGGTCGTGGTCTCACAAAGTACAGGCCAAGGTTATGTGTTTCACCTAGCGGGCTGCCCCATATGCATGGGACCCAGTTCGACTACTCGCACGAATGTATGACTGAACCCATTTCCCCCAAAGCAATATTATACAAGCATAAATATAGTATCCTAAAATCTAGCATCCAATTCACACAAGGAAAGTTTTCATTTTGGAGTTTGACGTTTATATCCCCAGCGGAGTCGCCACTGTGAGGACAAAGATGGAAATCTTGGAAGTCTCCACCTAGATTAAGGTCTAGGACCTTGGAAAATGTAAAATCTCACCCTAAGGTTAGACTTCGATTGACTCATGACCCTTAGATTGGATTTCTGGTCCATCAGAGATTGGGTAAGCGTCAGGTTACGGTTATGGGAAGGTGTTAGGCACCCAAACCGCCCGATTGAAATCGATCTCCTATGCCTTTCCTATGCTAGACTCTATCTATTAAACCGAGCCAAACCAAGTGGTTTGATATCATTGAACTAAATCTGTATCCATCAGATTGCCTACGTATTACGGAATTATTCCAAAAATCAGGTTCACCATCGTAGTTTAGGTGTGATTAAAGTTTATGACTGTAATTTATGTTTGTGCATGATTAAGTTCTTTGTTCAAGTTGAAGTTTATGCTTGAATAGATGAAAAACCCTATGGGTTAGGATCTGGATAGTCCATGTGGACTGATAGATAGTCCTAGTGGATATAAAGATAACCCTATTTGGGTCAAAATATAGATAACCCATTATGAGTTGGAATGTGGATAACCCCATTTGGGTTGAAATGTGGATAAATATCCTAGTGGATCTATGGATAGTCCAAGTGGACTAAGGTTTGGATCCAAATTTGGATTTCTCCCAAATGCCCTATGTATCCTAGGGTTTGTCCTAGGAATTAGAATCTGCGTAGTTCAAAAAATGATAACCTGTTCTAGGTTAGAATGTGAGAACCTATTCTAGGTTTAGGGTTTAGTACCTATTCTAGGTTTAGGATTGAAAACCTATTCTAGGTTTAGGGTTTACTGAGAGGTGAAAATCGTCCTGAGTTACCCTTTTCATCCTGAATTCTAATTTTGGAAGGTTTGGCAAAGAATTCTCTTTCTTTATTAAGATTTTTATTATTCCCATTATACCCTTCCCAAGAATGTGGGTGCCTAATTACACGTCCCCACACCTAATATGTTTGCTAGGTGTACAGATATGACAGTTCAACTAAGGTGCAGCGTAAATTAAATTATTGCCAAAAAAAGAATATTCTAAGCATGGCATGTATGATATTTATGGTAACTATCATATGATATAATAAGATTATGAAAATCTCCCTAATATGGCATGTATTGCAAATAAGGCAAGAACCTAATATGGTAAGATCTAAGCATGGTAAGATCTAATATGGCAAGATCTAAGCATGGCAAGATCTAATATGACAAGATCTAATATGGCAAGATCTAATATGCATCTATATATCAATATGGTAAGTATCAATCATAGAATGTATATATGACATGAATTTTTCAAAAAAGAGAAAGATCTTATATGCTATTTTCTAAGCATAGTAAGACTTAAAAATAGTAATTATTAAGATTTTACTAAAATATGATAAAAATTTATCTATTCTACCAAAAATAGCAACACATGGAATGTGGCAAACATGGTATGCACAATCCAAACAAAGCATATGAATGCTCCAAATATAGTCATTTATCTAAATATGACAGAATTCACTTAAATAATCATTGATGTTATAATGAATGAGACATCAATGAAACCCTTTTTTTTTTTTTTGAAAAGTGCAAAATTATCAAAAAAATATATGTTAAATGTTCTTTGAAAAAATTGTAATTTTTATGAAGAAATTTGGGAAGATTAATGACTCAAAACTGTCAAAATTGTGACACAAGGTTTCAGATAATAGACAAAACTATGAACTGTATTCAGATTTATCACATTACACAAGAATGACCATAAGTAGGTCTTCCGAAACTCAAATCAAGATCAACCTTTTTTTATAGAAAGATGACTTAATATATTATATTTCATATAAAGGATTTGAATCCCAACAGAAAGCAAAAACAGGTCAAAGATATGCCCTAAGACCGAACATGTGCATTGGTCAAATCTGTTCCAGATTTTTGACCAGTTGCACCATAAATTTCAAATAAAATTCTATTCTTAATGAAAATTAAATACAGACATATGTCTATGTAGATAACAGTCTGATCTAAAATTTCATTAAGAAAAACAAGTTAAAACAGTATATTTTCTTTGTGAAAAATGACTCTTTTCAATCATGCAAATCAGTACATCATGACAGATTCAAAATCAGAGCACTATGCACTTAAAACTTGATATCAATTCAAAAAAAAATTAAAAAAATATGAAACCAGTGCCATTTTTTAGAATACATTCATGACTAAAAAGTTCATATTAAGTAGATTTTCTGATTATGGCCATAAGACCTTTGTCTAGAGACTTTCTGATGGAGGATTGCATTACATCTGAGAAAAATAGCAATGTCAAAGAAAATTTTTTTGATATATTTTCCCAATTCAAAATGGAACAAAATTTTTAGGGTAGTCTTCTAACATATGAGAGAGACTCCCATAAAAATTTGGGCTTCAAAATCTTAGAAAAAATACATAGAAAAAATACATATGATGTACGTCCTAAATTTGAATCCTAAATCTAGAATATTTAGATCAGAAAACCACTTTATGAAATTTGCAAAAAAATCAAACATCATTGTATATCATTCAAAAATTCATCATTGAATAGCTTAGACAAATTATCATTCATGAAAAATATTAGACATAGGCATCCTAACATTAACAGGCATTTAATAGAGCATTCATGATTGAGATTTCATAGAAATTAGCCTTTTTAAGCAAAATTGGCATTCGAGCATTCTAACGACCTCTAGGTTTGTTTAGAGTACTAACTTTGTGCTCAAATTGAGCAAAACCATCGATGAAGGGTGATTGGAGGTTGTGCTTTGAATGCAAATCCTCCTTCTCCTCTCTTCTGCTTCTCTCTCTCTTCTCTTTCTCTCTTTTCTTCTTCTCTTTTTTTTTCTTTTCTCTTTTCTTCTCTCTTTCTTTCTCCCTCTCTCACGTTTTCTCTCTCTCATTCACATTCTCCTCTCCCTCACTCACATTCTCCTCTCTATATGGTATGGAAAAAGAGAGCCTCCTCTCTCTTCTCTTGCCTATTTATATTTTTTCTCTCCTTTTCTAGAAAATCCTTCTTTCCTTTCTTCTTTTTCTAGAAAATATTTTTTTCTTCCTTTTTTCTTCTTTCTTTTCTTCTCTTTTTTCCCTTTTCTCTTCTCCCTCTCTATTCTACACGTTTTCCCTCTCTCCCTCTTCTAGAAAATCCTCTCTTCCTCTTTCCTTCTTCTCTCTTCCTTCATTTTTTTTTCTTATAGAAAATCCTTTCTTTCCATTTTTTTTCTTTTTTCCTTTCTTTTCTTCCTTCCCACGTTTTTTCTTCTTCCTTTCTTTCCTTTTTCTCCTTCTTCTTATAGAAAATCCCTTCTCTCTTTCCTTTCTCTCTTTCCTTCTTCTAGAAAATTCCTTCTCACTTTCCTTTCTTTCTTCTTTCCTTTTCTTCCTTCTTTTCCTTCCTTTTTTTTCTCCCTCTATTTTCACATTTTCTTTCTTAGAAAACATTCCCTTTTTTTTTTCTTTTTCTTCTTTTTTTCTTTTTTTTTCTTTCCTTCCTCTTTCCTTCCTTTTTTTTTTCTTTCTCCGTCTCTCTTTCAAGTTTTCTTTCTAGAAAACGTGAAGGGGAATCTTTTCTTTTTTTTTCCTTTTCTTTTTCTTTTATTTCTCTCTCTTTCCTAATATATATATATATATATATATATATATATATATATATATATATATATATATATATATAAATGTATTAATACATATAATATATCAATAAGATATATATATATATATAAATATATATATATATATATATATATATATATATATATATATATATATATAATAATATATTATACATTATACATATATAAAAGAAATACATGCATATGGACTGACATAACTTGGACTGGATTGGTCTGAGCTAGGTCGGGCTATGTTAGACTAAGTTGGATTAAGCTGGTTTGGACTAAGGTTGACATTTCATAGTCTATTTCTGTCACCCTTCCATATGAAATTTTCTAATAGCATCTATTCCAAATTTTCTACGTTCACTTTGTAGAACATTAAAAATGAGAAATATTAGAACTTGAATCATCTCATTTGGAAATGAAATGGCCAACTTATGAATTTCTGAAGTTTAAACAGGCCAATTATTGATAATTTGGCTGACCATTCTGCATGGGATCCTTCAGAGACTTCTACCCGAGATTTTTTTATGTCCACTTTATAGAATACTAAAAATGGAACATAAAGAAGCTGAAATTACTTGATTTGGATATGGGGTAACCAAAATATCAATTTCTAAAGATTAAATGACCATGTTCATGTGTAATTTTGCATGGGACCCTTTGGAGACTTCTACCTGAGATTTTTTTAGTCTACTTTGTAGAACATTACAAATGAAGAATAATGGCTTTGGAATCATCTGAATCCGAGGTAGAACGACAAAGATATGAAACTTTAAAGTTTTAACAATAATTTTGCATGAAAGCTTGCATGGGGCCTACTGGTGACTTCTACCCGGGATTTTTCACGTCCACTTTGAAGAGGACTGAAAATAAGGAATTGGCCTTTGAATCATCTGATTCCGATATCAGATGACCAAGATATGATGTATTGAAGTATGAATGATAATGCATGCATCATATGATAATTACGTAAATGCCCTTGTACTTTCAAACTACGATATCTTCCTTGTTTGAAGTCAGAATTTGATGATTCCGGTGTCACTTTGAAGATAATTTCACAACCTATTCATCCAAGTAGATAATAGCCCATGACCCTACTGTGGGGTTCAGTAGAGAATCACAAATATCTGGGTTAAAGGCTAGAAACCGGCCATATTGGTTCACTTATGCAAAGGGTGGCAAAAATGGGGTGCTTACACATGCTATAGTGAGTGGGGATGCAAGTTCCAATGTGGTTCTTGATGGTGGGAACAAGTGTTGCAGGTTTGATGGTAGTGGGCTTGAAGGGTCGTGGACAGATGGTAGTAATGGTGGGCTTAGGCTTAGTCGGTGGCTGGGTTTTGATGGTGCATAGAGGTATTTGTAGGTCATGGTGGTCAGTGATAGAATGATCAGTGGGATAGGTGTCATGGGTTTGATGGCCAAATGATGAGGCTTGTAATGAGGACAGGTGTGCCGGGTTTCCGGAGAAGGAATGGTCGGGTAGCAGGAAGCTTACAATGGAGGGTGTAGTATAGTGACAATCGGTGATGTTGGTAGGTGGAGAGATATTGGGATGATAGGTGGGCTGTGAGGTGGAGGGAGGTTTACAAGTGATTATAGTGGCTGAGTGGTTGGTAGATAGCACGAAGTGGCTTAATAGGTGTCCAGGTAAGGTTAGTTTAATGGAGGTGGTTATAGTAGGTCATGAATGGATAATCAAGAAGATTCACGAATAGAGGGATGGTTTCAAGTTGAGACTTGATGGAGGTTTGCTACAACATATCAGGTCGGTGGGAATGTGTGGACAGGTGTGAAGGATGGGTGTGTGGGTTGGAGATCGGCGGCAGTTGCAACAAGTGAGGATGAGGATAACAATGGTGATAAAACAAACAAAACAAAGAAAAGAAAATGGAGAGGGACGACCTACTTAAGTTGCGGGTAGGTCCTTTGCTGCCATTCCTTTTATGCTCCTCTTCTTCTTCTTCTTCTTCTTCTTCTTCATCATATTCTGCTCTCTGCTCTCTGATTCTCTCTCCCACTCCCTCCGGATTCTCCCTTCGGTCCTCCTTTCTAGTCCCTTTTCGTCTCTCTTTTCTGGCCGATCCTCCTTTTTTTTTTTCCTTTTCTGGTCTTCGGTTCTCACCCTCTCCCTCACTTTCCCAATTCTCTCTGATATTCTCCCCTCTTTTTTTCTTCCTAGTTCCCCTCGGTTCTCTTTTCCTCGTCAGTTAGAATCCTCTCTTCTCCTTTCTATTCTCGGCTCCCTCGATCTCTCAATCTCTCTCTTTCTCTAGTCGTCCCTCGGTTTCTCTTTATTGGTCTCTCTTTCAATCCCCTCTCTCTCTGTCCGTCTGATCTCCTTTTTTTCTTCTTCTCTCCCTCGTCACTCCATCTCTCTATGATCTCACATTTTTTTTATCCTCTGATCCCAATTTCCTATTCTTTCCTTTTTCTTCTGAATCTGCTCCACTATATTTTCTTTCTCTATTCTATCTCCTCCCTCTGATCTCTTTCGTACTTGTTTTATTTCCTTGTATTGCTCTTTCTATTTCTCCCCAGCGCTGGCCGATTCTGCTACTTTCCATTTTTCTCTCTCTATTCTCACTCTCCTAATCTCTCAATATCTCCCTTTGTCTCTTTTTCCTTAAACCAGCCCATTTCTTTCCAATATATCCACCGCCACCTCAAGCTTCTCCTTGATTTTTTTTTTCTTTTTTTTTTGTCCTTCCCCAGTCTCCTTTTCGATTCTCATCCTCTAAACCCGAGATATAGTAGTATATAATATATATAATTATATGTAGCATATAATATATGTAATATATAAAAATATAAGATATGTAACATGCATGTACTGATATACACGTACCCACGGGCTAGATTGGCTTAGCCTAGCTAGGTCGAACTGGGCCAAATTGGACTAGGTTTGCTTGACTGGTTCGGTCATGTGTAGGTTGAACTGGGTTGGCCAAGATTGGCCTTCTCTCTCTATCATTTCATGAGTCCATTCTGCCTGCAATTCCTCACATGATTCTTCGACGATCCCCATCTCAAATATTCCATGTCCACACTATAAAGAATAAAAGATGGAACACACTGGAACTGGACTCAACTAATTTGGATGTGGGTTGATCAAAATATGAATTTCTGAAGATTAAATGATAATTTTGACTTGCAATCTTCCACCGGGCCCTTTGGAGACCTCTGTTCAGAATTTTTCACGTCTACTTTGAAGAGTATCAAAAATGGAGAAAAGTAGCATTTGAATCACCTGATTCGAACGTCGGATAATAAAATTATGAGGAACGGAAGTTTCAACGGGCAGATCGACATGTGCCGCATGGGATCCTTCGGAGGCCTTTGCTCCAGATTTTCCATGTCCACTTTGTAGAGGACTGAAAACAAAATATAATGGCACTAAAATCACCTGATTCAGACATAGGACGGCCAAGATTTGATGATTTAAAGTTTAAATAATTAAACTCATGATAATTTGTGTAAAAGCCCTTGGAATATTTATGATAATTTCAGAAATCTCCCTTGTAAGTATCATCTGACTAAAATGGCCATATCTTTTCTGTCTGATATTGGAATTGAACAATTCTAGTTTCCTTTCAAAGCTAATTCCATGACCTATGCATCCATACAGGTTGTAGCCCATGACCTTGCTATGGACCCACCGAAAACTGCCTCGAGGTCGCAGTAAAAAATCCAAACTTTCACTCATCTCTCTTCCTTTGTTGTCCACATATGAGTAGGACTTTGTTCAGCTGGGATGGCAAAAATGGGGTGCTTACACCCATATTTTTGGGTGCGGATTTCCCAATTCCCCACTCTTACATGAATTTCGTCCTCGAAATTTGCTTACCTTGTTCCTTGAATAAGTGTGGGTATTTCTCTCAAATTTCATCTTCCTTTTCCCATGACGCTTCATCCTTATTATGATTCTTCCATTGCAGCTTGATGTAAGTAATGGATCGACTTCTTAGTTGTTGAACCTTTCTATCCAGGATTGCTAGCGGTTTCACTTCATTGGTCTATATCCATCATAGGAAGTTTTGTATTCAGCAAGTGTGACGGGTCGGTGATGTACTTCTTCAGCATTGACACGTGGAACACATCATGGACACTAGCAAGTGCGAGAGGTAGAGCTAATTGATAAGCTATAGCTCTACTTCGGCTAAGTATTTCATATGGTCCTATGTATCTTGGACTTAGCTTTCCCTTCTTGTCGAATCTTCAAATTCCTTTGAATGGTGACACTTTCAGGAATACCTTGTTGCCTACTTCAAATTCAAATCCTTACGACGAAGGTCTGCATAGCTCTTCTATCTTGATTAAGCAACTTTAATCCTTTCTCTTATCAAATCAACATTTTTGCAGGTCTCTTAGATGATATCTGGTCCAAGTATTCTTCTTTCACCAACTTCATTCCAGTATAAGGGAGTTCTGCATTTTCTTGCATATAGTGCTTCATATGGTGCCATCTTGATAGTAGACTGATAGCTATTGTTATATGTAAACTCCATCAACGAGAGATTTTGACCCTAGTTTCCTTTGAAATCTAGAGCACAGGCTCTAAGCATATCTTCCAATATTTGAATCGTTATCTTAGATTGTATGTAAGACCCGCACACCATGACCCAGGTCTAACCTTACATTTCGTGTCATGACCGGTCTACATATCATGGTCGAGCCAAGTGGACCAAGTGTGTGAAGAAACCCAAGACCCAATATGAAATTTTACTCAAAAACAGTCAAAATGAGGGTAGGGTCGCATGCCTAAACAGGTAGGGTCGACCCCCAGTCGAACCCATGACTTTTTGGTCTAGGGGTCGCAGGGGTCTCGAATTGTCCGACCCCCCCATCGACCCCCCCATCGACCCCCAGTTGCCGACAGAACCAGAAATTTGAAAACTTCCTAAATTCAATTGGAACCTTTCCTAAACTCAATGAGACTTATTTTGGGAGGTTTTACTCTATAAATAGGATGTCCCTAAGCCTCTTTCACTCCTTTTACTACCCTAATTGAATTGAGAGAAAGAGAAGAGAAGGAAGAAAAGGAGAAGAGAAGGAGAATTAAAGAAGAAGACCAAGGAGGAGGAAATTCAGAGGAAACTCTGAATCTCAGCAAACCTAAGGTATGAATACATTCTCCATGATTTATTTAAGACCTTAGAATGGTTTATGAAGAGTGTATGACTTAGGAGAAACCCAAATCATCCATCCATGGGAGGATTTCAATGAAATCCATGGAGGAAAATCATGGTAGGCAAAGTAAGGAAGAAACCTAGAGTTTTAAGCCATAGAACAAGCATAGAATGGATTGTGGAAGTAAACCATAGGACCTAAACATGAAAGAATGGACTGTAGGATGAAATTCTCAACTCAAACATGGGGGGTCGCACCTAGGGTCGATGGAACATCCGACCCTAGCATCGACCCCCAACATTCGGGAAGCTGAGGAAAGGGGTGGTCGCACCCAGGGTCGATGGAAGGTCCGACCCTGGCATCGACCCCCAGTTAACAATAGGTTTTTAAAATCAGAATTAATTCTAATTAAATTCTATCGACTTGATTAGGTCTTCTAGTGATATAATATTGATATTTAGTTGATTCTTAAAGCTTGAAAGAGGATCTACAATCAAGCAAAGGTGAGGGGACAAGACCTAAACTAATTGGTTAATAATAAACTATTTTTATTTCTTGAGTCCGATGCCATGACTGATTTTATGCGTGTATGCTTGTATGTGCATTCAACATGTCATCCAATATTTCTATTATTACTGTTCATGCATATTTAAATTTATTGTTTATAATATGATGATGATGATGATGATAGGAATAGGCATGTGAATGTATGTGTGTGGTTAGTGTGTTTGATGCGAGCGAGTATCAGGGGGGGTGTCATAGGCCGGGCCTCAGCACTCTAGCTCTATCATTAACTCAAGTCTTATCCACTGACATCGTCGTATCGCTATTACCTTAGCAGAACTATTACGTCGTAGTGTATGAGGGGAGGTGGTCTCGGACCGTATAGTCTCTGACTCCGGGGGGCCTTAGCCCTATCTCTATGAATGTATTGAGGGATGCTGGGGTGAGGCCTTGGATACACTATTTGACATTAGGATTGATTAGTTGCGAGCCCAGTTTCCGAGCCCTCGCTAGCAGGGGCTTACGTGTTGGTATGGGCAACCAGTACAACAATAAACGTAAACTTTGCATTTACATTGTCTATGGTGGGTGCATGTGGGACGACAATAAACGTTACCTTTGGGCGGCTTCACACACTCGTGTATAGAGGTGAGGCATCAATAAACGTAACCTTTGGCCACTAATCCTTTCTATAGCACATTGCAAACTTATATACCAGACCAAAGATATGAATGAATGCATGCATATGTTTGTTGCATTGTTTTGTTTTCTCACTGAGCTCAAGTTGGAGAGCTGACCCTCACGCGTGCAATTCTTTTAGTTTCTGATGTTGCAGGTACTATGATTGAAGATTATGTCTATACGCCAACATATGAACGGGTGAAGGCTATGAATGAGCAAGCTGTGGAGAACGATCATGGTTCGTTAAGAGAGCGTTTCAACTGTGGATATGTTTAGTGTTTAGACTTCGTATTTGGATATTGTAATATGTATTAAGTTATGTTTTGGTTATTTGGAAATAAATGGAATATTAATTATTTATCATGACTAGACCTCAGTTCATTATCTGTAAGACTTCCACTATTTACTTTATTATCTCTGATTAATGTGGAATGTGTTTTGGTTTATCATATGTGGGATAGCCTATTCGAGATCCTGGTTGAACCGTTGGTTTATTGACGGTTTATGACACCATTTTGGTTAGTCAAAAATTGGGGTGTGACAACTTGGTATCAGAGCTCTCAGGCCTTTCCATGAAACCTAAATACTTCCACTAGAGTCCATGAACTGAGTTAGGATAAATTAAAAGCTTTAATACAAACGCACCATAAGCTCCTGTGTTGGTTGAGACAGAACTTAAACAAGACAATAATGTACATATTAAAGATGGAACCATATATATACACTCAAACAGAAAGAGAAGACCAAAATTTATCCTGATAAACAAATAATATAGGGTACTATCTATAAGTCGGGCAGTTACCTAAGTATACAAAAGATATAGTACAGTAGCAAGAAGGGAGCATCTGTAAAGCAGAAAATTAGAATACCGAGTTGGTACTCACAAGATGTGAAACTCGATGTAGGACAGAGGAAGAAGAAAAAGAGCTAGTAATGCCAAAACCCCTGTAGAGAAAAAGGAAAAGATCTCGGGCTAAATCCAACAGAGATAAGAGAATAATGGCCATACATTAAGAATAAGAGTAACTATACTCCTGGGTGACATGGAGACTCAGAGTGAGATCCACCACAAGCTGATCCATTATCCGCTGAGCATTAAGAAGAGGTTGTAACTTGACCCCACCACTATCAGGGTCGAGAATGGGTAATAAAAACTCATATGAGAAGATGCTAGATAATGATAATCAGATTAGAGCGAATCAAAGGAGGTGAACAACCAGACCACTCCAGCCAACCACCTGGACTATTAAGTACCTTGGTTATGGTTGCCATAAACTTGACCCAATAAAATACAAGAGCAACAACAGATGAGACCGACTATGCAAGTTGCTATGTAAATCACTACCCAAGTTGGTGATGCTACATCAACACCTCCGGGTCAAACCAAGTACGGTACCAATTGGTAGCATCACTGTACCCCAACACCTGTTAGCTATAACACAGTGCCTACCACACAGCAAGTCCCAGTAATGCACACCCCAGTGCAGAAGTTTGGTGCACAACAAGCAGTGTATCAAGGTGGTTAACCTTATTAACCATCGATGTATGGGATAGTTGCATCATGACAGAATGATCCGACAAGGATTGAAGAATGTCTTCTGAAGATGATACCTCAGACATTTTCAGCAAAGGATCAAATCTATTATGGCCATATATCTAGATAGGTTTATATAGGATGCGATGCATTATTGATTTACTCTTATGATTATAGAGGATGCACATACCTGATTTTAAATTCTCGTACCTTGACAGGATACCTTCTTGATTTAACCTGTCAATTGGAGTTATAGATATTGTTTCTTTAGTATTAGTCCTGATTATACTAATCTGAGCCACTCTTATGATCGACGAGATGAACAGAGATACGAACTGAATGAACAGTTAAATGTTTAATCATGTTGAGCGTACATCTTCTGATTTATACCTGATTTACTGATGTACGAAATCTTCTTCGGATGTATTCCTATAATGCCTTGACCATTGGCATTATATATTCGATAGAACTGTAATCTTGAGGTTAAGAGTTATAAAACCTCTATTTCCATGTATTTGGACCACCGTGCAACTTAATGACCTTTGGATGCCGGTTGGATTACCACAGATTTACTCCTGATCCCTTAAACCTAGGTTCACTAGATAAAACAAGTGTCCTTTATCATACTAAATTTGAAAGGAGGAGGTGAATCGCTTTTGGATAAACATTCTGATTCTTATATTTCTCGACATCCATTGAAAAGATGTTTAGTGATAATAGAATTATTGGAAGAAAGATGATTGGATTCAGATTAAATGCTATGGCCAATGAACCTCAGATGAAGTAATGGAGGATCTATTTTGAGATTACTGAATTGATGGATATGAGCCATGTCTATAAAAGGGTGCATGAGTAAAAAGTGAAAACTATCAAGAGTAACTAGGAAAGAGTAGATAACACTCATGTAAAGTTAAAGATGGCTATATCGGTATGAATTTTGACAAGGTAGAAGATTCCTAAAGGCAAATCTAAGAGTGGATACAAGGATAAAGTAAAAAATCATGGCATTGATAGTATTCAGATTAGTATAAGTAATACTGAGTTACGCCCAATGTTAAAGGAAATGATTAAGCAAAGACCAAGACAGTTTGGCAGAATTAATGAAATTTTGAGCATATACCCTAATGCTTAGACTTGGGATATGTAATGAGTAAATAGTCAGAAGATGCTTTTCGAGATATGTAATAGAATGATAAAAGGAGGTGTAAGCTAATGAGCTTTTTGGGATATATGAGATTTCCAGCAATAGTCTTTGAAAAACTAAGAGAGGAAGGAACTACACGAGCTCTTAAGACCTTATACCAGATTTTGCTAGTTCAAGCCCTTTGGACTAGATGTTGTATGGGATGAGTGTTACGAACAATGTCCAAATCATATGGATGGACAGAATTTGGATGCAACCTGAGTCGACTTGAGATGGTAGACTTTGACATCATCTTGGAAATAGACTGGTTGTCTCAACACTCTACAAAGTTGTCATGTGCATAGAAGAGATTATCATTCAAGAATAAAGACGACATATAATTTAGTATTATTGGAAGTATGTTGCCTAGGAAGTGAAAGCTGATCCTCTCTATGCTAAAGGCGAAGAGATGCTTTGAAGAAAAAGAAGTTGGATATAAGATATCTGTGGTATGCGTTACCAAAGAAGCACCACAAATGAAAGATATTGATGTGATGCATAAAGTTCTTGATGTGTTTCCAGGAGACTTACCTGGGTTATCATCTGATCTTGCGACCGAGTTCGTCATCGACTTGTTACCAAGGACGATACTTGTGTGAAAGGCACCTATAGGGTAGCTCCTATGGGGTTAAAGGAACTGAGACTCAACTATAAGAGTTATTAGACAAGGGTTCTAATCGGCTAAGTATTGCATCACGGGAAGCGCCAATGCAATTTGAGAAGAAGAAGGACGGTAGTGTCCGATTATGTACAGACTACCGAGAATTTAACAAGCTCACGATCAAGAATCAATATCTACAACCTCAGATCAATGACTTGTTTAAATAGTTGCAAGGAGAAAATGTATTTTCTAAGGTTGATCTTCGATCAAGATATCATCAGCTGAAGAATTTGGACAGCGATATCTCGAAGATAGCTTTTAAAATCAGGATTGGCCAATTATGAGATCTCGATTATGACGTTTGGATTAACCAATGCCCTTACATCTTTCATGGAACGGATGAACTGGGTGTTTCATGACATGTTGGACACGTCGGTCATAGTTTTCATAGATGATATTTTGGTTTATTCCAAGAATGAAGCAACTCATACAATGGATCTTAGAACAGCTTCACAACAGCTGAGAAGTGAAAACCTTTATGCCAAGTCCAAGAAATAGGAAACCTGATTAAACAAAGTGATCTTCTTGAATCACGTAGCATCATATAAAGGGATTAAAGAGGACCCCTTTAAGATAAAAGTAATCATATGGTAAGAAACACCTGAAGAGTATTGCGAAGATCAGAAGTTCTTAGGTTTAGCTGATTATTATAGATGATTTTTAGAAGACCACTCTAAGATCGCAAAACCTCTTACCAAGCTAACCAGGAAGGGAGATGAGTTTAATTGGACTGACAAGTGTGAAGAAGGGTTGATATCAACTCTCACCTTGATCATTCAGATACTAGGGAAACCTTTTACTCTATACATCGAGGCTTTCAGATTGGATCTAGGATGCGGGTTGATGCATGGTAAATAAGTGATTGCATATGCTTTTAGAAAACTGAAGGAGCATGAGACGAGTTATCCTACTCATGACTTGGAATTAACGGTGATAAATTATGCAATCAAGACTTGGAGACATTATCTGAACGGAGGAGAATTTTTGACTGAATGGGAACACAAGAGTTTTATGTACCTCCTCATCAGAAAGAGTTGAACATGAGGATAAGAAAATGGTTGGAATTGCTCAAGGATTAAGACTGTGATATCCAGTATCATCCAGGGAAGGCTAATGTAGTAGCTAAGGCATTAAGCAAAAAGGGAATTACGAAGTCCGAGGAAGGAACCAGTATAGATACTGTCTTATGTTCCGTACCAACAGATTCAAATTTGGAAGTAGAGTAACATACAATAGAAACTCATGATGATCCAATAGAGCAAGAACTTATGAATGAACTTATGGAGCAATAATTCGGCTGTGCTTGTGGCACTAATGATCATTTCTAAATTGATGGATGAAGTAAAAGTAGTAATTTTGTGAGATCTGTAAATAAGAATGGTGTAAGCAGATTTAGAAAAAGGAAAACCCAACCCTGAGTTACTTTGGATGCGGAGACGGTACTCAGATACAGAGGTAGATTCTAAATACATGAAGATAAAGACTCGGATATTATGAAGAGGATAATGATAAGAATCCATTGTACTCAATATTTAGGACATCCTGGAGTACCAATATGTATCATGACCTGAAGAGATGGTACTGGTAAAGAGGAATGATAACAAATGTGGTTTAGAAGCAAGTTTCAGTAATTGAATTATCAATAAGTAAAGGCTGAAAGACAAAGACCAACATGGCTACAACAATAACTATCAAAGCCAGTCTGGAAGTGAAACTGCATTACAATGAACTATGTCACTGATTTGCCACTGACTCCCAGAGTGGTTGATGCAGTTTGGGGGATTGTTGATCACCTTATGAAGATAGCTCATTTCATTGCTATACGACCTCGGTATGCTTTGGAGCGGCTAAATAAGCTATATGTGGATAATATTGCCAGATTGAATGGTATGCATGAGAGCTTAGTGTCGGTCAGAGGCT
Source organism: Protea cynaroides (assembly GCA_028583415.1). Taxonomy (NCBI): domain Eukaryota; kingdom Viridiplantae; phylum Streptophyta; class Magnoliopsida; order Proteales; family Proteaceae; genus Protea; species Protea cynaroides. The sequence continues at coordinate 95,525,501 of CM053266.1, forward strand.
TATGCCTTATCTCGAAGTTTTGGGAGGATCTACAGAAAATAATGGGGACAAAGTGGAAGTTTAGTATCGCACTTTACCTCAAACTGACGAACAATTGGGGCGGACTATACAGATCCTAAGAGATATGCCCGAGTTTGTGAAATTGATTTCAAGGAGCTTGAGTTGAGAAGTTAACCGTGAATTAAAGTTGCTACTAAGCTACTATGTAAATGTCACCTATGAAGCATGGTACGGTAGAAATGTCAAATTCCTTTATTTTGGAAAGTCGGTGAATGAAGAATTTTGAGACCTAAGTCTAATGAAGAAAACTATCGAGTGGTAGACAAGATCAAAGAAATGGGGCAGGATAGCTCAAGATGCCAGAAGAGACACCAAGACCTTGAGTTCGCCATAAGGGATAAAGTGTTCTTGAAGAAATCACTTATGCGTAGTTTGAAACGATTAGACAAGAAGGGAAAGTTGTATTCTATATATGTGTCGGATCTTATAAACTTTGGAGAGACGTAGAAAAGTTGCATATCAATTAGCGTTACCGCTATCCATGTCTAGTGTGCATGATGTATTTTGTGTGTCTCTATTGAAGAAGTACATTGGAGATCCATATCAAAGGTATTGACCACGGAATCACTGGATTAGATATAATGTTTAACTATTGAAGTGGTACCAGCCTAGTTCACTAGTTGGAAGGTACAATGTTTCCAAAGCTGGGATAATTATTATATGAAGGTAACCTGGAAAAGACAAAACGTGGAGAAGATTGCACAGGAGGAAGAAGATGCAATGCGAAAATAGAATTCTCACCTATTGACTCTGAAGTAAATCCAAATTTTGAAGACAAAATTTATTTTAAGGATGGGGGAGTTGTAAGATCCGTACTTTCAAATTTCGAGGACGAAATTTCTTTTAAGGGTGGTGGAGTTGTGACCCGCACGTCACGAACCCAGTCTAACCTTACATTTCGTGTCATGACTGGTCTACATATCATGGTCGAGCCAAGTGGACCAAGTGTGTGAAGAAACCCAAGACCCAATATGAAATTTTACTCAAAAACAGTCAAAATGAGGGTAGGGTCGCATGCCTAAACAGGTAGGGTCGACCCCTTGTCCGACCCATGACTTTTTGGTCTGGGGGTTGCAGGGGTTTCAAATTGTCCGACCCCCCCATCGACCCCCCCCATCGACCCCCCCCATCGACCCCCAGTTGCCAATAGAACCAAAAATTAGGAAACTTCCTAATTTCAATTGGAACCTTTCCTAAACTCAATGGGACTTATTTTGGGAGGTTTTACTCTATAAATAGGATGTCCCTAAGCCTCTTTCACTCCTTTTACAACCCTAATTGGATTGAGAGAAAGAGAAGAGAAGGAAGAGAAGGAGAAGAGAAGGAGAATTGAAGAAGAAGACCAAGGAGGAGGAAATTTAGAGGAAACTCTGAATCTCAGCAAACCTAAGGTATGAATACATTCTCCATGATTTATTTAAGACCTTAGAATGGTTTATGAAGAGGGTATCACTTAGGAGAAACCCAAATCATCCATCCATGGGAAGATTTCAATGAAATCCATGGAGGAAAATTATGGTAGGCAAAGTAAGGAAGAAACCTAGAGTTTTAAGCCATAGAACAAGCATAGAATGGATTGTGGAAGTAAGCCATAGGACCCAAACATGAAAGAATGGACTGTAGGATGAAATTCTTGACTCAAACATGGGGGGTCGCACTTAGGGTTGATGGAACAACCGACCCTAGCATCGACCCCAAGCATTCGGGAAGCCCAGGAAAGAGGTGGTCGCACCCAGGGTCGATGGAAGGTCTGACCCTGGCATCGACCCCCAGTTAACAATAGGTTTTTAAAATCAAAATTAATTCTAATTAAATTCTATCGACTTGATTAGGTCTTCTAATGATATAATATTGATATTTAGTTGATTCTTAAAACTTGAAAGAGGATCTACAATCAAGCAAAGGTGAAGAAACAAGACCTAAACTAATTGGTTAATAATAAACTATTTTTATTTCTTGAGTTCGATGCCATGACTGATTCTATGCGTGTATGCTTGTATGTGCATTCAACATGTCATCCAATATTTTTATTATTACTATTCATGCATATTTAAATTTATTGTTTATAACATGATGATGATGATGATGATAGGAATAGGCATGTGAATGTATGTGTGTGGTTAGTGTGCTTGATGCGAGCGAGTATCAGGGGGTGTCATAGTCTGGGCCTTAGCACTCTAGCTCTATCTCTAACTCAAGTCTTGTCCACTGACATTGTCGTATCACCATTACCTTAGCAGAACTATTACGTCGTAGTGTATGAGGGGAGGTGGTCTCGGACCGTGTAGTCTCTGACTCTATCGGGGGGCCTTAGCCCTATCTCTATGAACGTATTGAGGGATGCTGGGGTGAGGCCTTGGATACACTGTTTGACATTAGGATTGGTTAGTTGCGAGCCCAGTTTATGAGCCCTCGCCAGCAGGGGCTTACGTGTTGGTATGGATAACCGGTACAGCAATAAACGTAACATTTGCGTGTACATTGTCCATGGTGGGTGCATGTGGGACGATAATAAACGTTACCTTTGGGCGGCTTCACACACTCGTGTATAGAGGTGAGGTGTCAATGAACGTAACCTTTGGCCACCAATCCTTTCTATAGCACATTGCAAACTTATATACCAGACCAAAGATATGAATGAATGCATGCATATGTTTGTTGCATTGTTTTGTTTTCTCACTGAGCTCAAGTTAGAGAGCTGACCCTCGCGCATGCAATTCTTTTAGTTTCTGATGTTGCAGGTACTATGATTGAAGATTATGTCTACACGCCAACATATGAATAGGTGTAGGCTATGAATGAGCAAGCTGTGGAGAACGAACATGGTTCGTTAAGAGAGCGTTTCAACTGTGGATATGTTTAGTGTTTAGACTTCGTATTTGGATATTGTAATATGTATTAAGTTATGTTTTGGTTATTTAGAAATAAATGGAATATTAATTATTTATCATGACTAGACCTCAGTTCATTATCTATAAGACTTCCGCTATTTACTTTATTATCTCTGATTAATGTGGAATGTGTTTTGGTTTATCATATGTGGGATAGCCTATTCGAGATCCTAGTTGAACCATTGGTTTATTAATGGTTCATCACACCATTTTGGTTAGTCAAAAATTGGGGTGTGACATTGTCCATCTGTTTGAGGGTAAAAGGTAGTACTAAACTTCAGTTGAGTACCCATTGCGTTCTATAATCCTTCCCAGAACTTGGATGTAAATCTAGGGTCACGATTGGATACAATACTAGCTAGGACACCGTGTAAAAGGATAACTTGATCAATATATAGTCTAGCTAGTTTATTCATGGAGTACTGAGGTTGAACTGTAATTAATCTTGCAGTTTTAGTAAACCTATCCATAATAACCCATACGACATCCACAGAGCGTGTTGTCAGAGGTAATCCTATGACGAAGTCCATGGTAATGTTGTCGCACCCCAATTCTGGACTAATCGGTAGTGTGATGAACCGTCATAAGAATCAATGGTTCAAACCAGGATCTCGAAGAGACCGTGCCAACGATATCAAACCAAACACATTCCACATATGTAGTTAGAGATAATAAATAAATAGCGGAACTCTTTATTACTAAGGAATTGAGGTTTAACATAATAAATAAATATTTAGACCAATTATCTCCAAATAAATTCAAGACATAAAGTAAATAATCTATTGCAGGTTCCACCCTTAAAACATAATCAACTACTCGAAAATACATTGATAGCACTCTCATGAAGAATCATGGGCGTCCTCCACAGCTTGCACGTTCATAACTGCCACATGTCTATACGATGTCAGGTTTATGTAGTCCTCCACTGTGGTACCTACATCATCAACTAAAAATATACGACATCGAGGGATGAGCACACATCATGGCTCAGTGAGCAAACAAAATAATGCATGCAATCATATTCATATCTTTGGTCTGGTATAAGTTTACAACTGTGCTATGGTAAGGATAGTTTTCAACCATACCTCTATGCACGAGAGTGTGAGCATGCCCAACGGATCACATACCGCTATCGCCCCACATCACTCACAACGAAATAGAGATAGAGCTAGAGTTTTCGGATCACACACCGCTAAAACCCCTGATACCCTACCCATACTAATACATATGTCCCTACTGGCAAGGGCTTGTAAACTGAGCTCATGACTAACCAATCCTAGATGTCATCAAAACTGTATCCAAGGCCTTAGCCCAGCATCATTCAATATCCCCATAGAGATAGAGCTAGAGTCTGACGGCCAGGCCGAAGACCATGGAATCGCGTCCTCCCCTTGATACCCTACGACATGCTAGTTTTGCTAAGGTAACAGCGATACTACGATGTCAGTGCGTAAGATAGAGTAGAAATAGAGCTAGAGTTTGGTGGTCAGGCCCAAGACCATAGTACCACGTCCTCCCCCTGATGCTCCACTCTCATCCAATACACCAACCACATACACAAGCACTTGCTTATTCCTAGCATCATCATTATATCATAAGTGGACAGAAGTAAATATGCATGATCAGTTATATAATAAGTATTGGATGACATGTGAGATGCACAAACAATAGACAAGGCATGGCATCATATCAGATAGCAAAAAAAATAAAAAAAATAAAAGAGAGGATAGCTTGTTATTAGCCTCTTAGTTTAGGTCTTGTTCCCTCACTTGTAATCGATGTTTGATCTCCTTCCAAGCTTTGGAAGTTACTTTGAACTACTTGAAAACCTAAGGAATTTATGGATTAAAGTTAGAGTTTGATGGTAAGAAGTTACAATAGTCAGAAAATAGAACAGAACCCTTGTTGGTTGAGTCAACTCTGTGGTCTCATGTATATGTCGACCACTCATTGTGTGGTCGACTTTGTGGTCTTGCATCATGTGACCACTGATGCCACCACAAAAATCTAAAAAACTTACCGAGGCTCTGTGGTCGACTCACCGGTCGAACTATGGTTGACCAGTGATGCGACCACATAATGTTTGGTCAATCTCAGTCTTTCAATCCGTAATCTTCCTGAGTCGATTTCTTGGCTCATCAATACATCCTGTGGTCATTCGAGGGCCTTTAAATCATAGTTTCACATGACAATTAACCCTAATCTATTCTCCATGATTTTCCTTAAGATTTAGAGAATCATATGATCAATAACCCCATATTAGTTTAACATCCTAACTTAACAATGGAAAACTCTATTCTATGTGATCTACCTCTACAAAGACAAGTTCCATACCTTAAGCTTGCTGTAGAGAGTTAGAACCTCCTCTGCAAAACATTCTCTCCGCCTTTCTCCCCAAGCCTCCTTCTCCTTCTGTTCCTCTCTCTTTCTTTTTTAGGTTTAGGGTTAGAGATTGATCCAAAAGAGTGAGAGAGGGTAGAGGGACGTCCTCTATATAGAGAGAAACTCTTCATATAGAGTCCCTTCTCAATTAAGAAAGAGGTCTCCTAAAATTTGGAAAGTTTTCAAATCACAGAGTCTTAACTGGGTTTGTGCGGTTGACTGTGTGGTCGTAGAATCTGTCAACCATAAAAATCAAGAGGTGTCGACCACACAAGGTAAAATTGACTGGTCTCACATTGAAATTTTAGTAGTTGACCACAAACGTCTAGGTAGTTGACCACATAATTAGAATTCATAGTTTTTGAGTAATTTCACTTACCTAACCTTGTGGCTTCTTCATACTGTTGGTTTACTCGAATCAACTATGATGGAAAGACCTGGTATGACACGATTAGACTGGGTTAGTAGAGTACTGTCTTACAACTCTCCCCTTCTTAAATAAATTTCATCCTTGAAATTTATACATAACTTCCGAGTCTAATAGGTGAGGATATTGCTTCTGCATAGCATTCTCTTCTTCCCACTTTATCTCCTCCACCTCTTGGCTTCTCCAGGTAACTTTATGATAATAGATGTCACGATTGCGAAGGTGTTGAACCTTCCGACTGGTGACCTCAAAAGGCATTACTTCTAAAGTCAAGTCTTCAGTGAAATCTGGTGGATCCGCTGTTAAAACGTATGTTGGATCTCTGATGTTCTTCTTCAATAACGAGATATGAAATACATCATGCACACCAGAGATAGATGGTGGTAGTACTAGCTGATACGCTACCTTTCCATGTCTAGCTAGAATCTCATAAGGTCCAATGTATTTGGGACATAACTTTTCCTTCTTATCGAACTACTTCAGACCGCGCATAGGTAATATCTTCAGAAATACTTTGTCACCTACAGCTAATTCAAGGTCTTGATGTCGATTATTTGCATACTATTTCTGATGATTTTGAGCTGTCTTAACTCTTTCCTTGATTATGTCCACTACTTTACAGGTTTCCTCAACAAACTCAGGTTTAAGGATTCTCTGTTCTCCAACTTCATTCCCGAGTAAGGGAGTTCGGTACTTTCTACCATACAATGCTTCATAGGGTGACATCTGTATAGTAGCTTGATAGCTATTGCTATATGCGAACTTGATCAATGGTAACTTCTCATCTCATAATCCCTTGAAGTCAGTCACACAAGCATGAAGCATGTCTTCTAGAATCTGAATGGTGCGCTCTGATTGTCCATCGGTCTGAGGGAGAAATGAGATACTGAACTTCAATGTTGTACCCATAGCCTTCTGTAATCCTTTCCAAAACTTTGAAGTAAAGTGTGGGTCTCTGTCAGAAACTATACTTTTAGGTACACCATGTAATCAGATAATAGTATCCACATACAATTTAGCTAACTTCTCCAAAGTATACTGAGGTTGTATAGCAATGAAACAAGTTGTCTTTGTAAGACGATCGGCAATCACCCAAATTTCATCAATTGATCCGGGAGTCAACTATTATCCAATGACAAAGTCTATGGTGATGCAATCCCATTTCCAAGCTCGTTCAGGTAGTGGTTGTAACAAACCTACTGGTCTTTGTCTTTTTGCCTTCACCTATTGATAGTTTAAACATTGGGACACATACTTTGCTATGTCTGCTTTCATTCCTCTCCACCAATATGAGCTCTTTAGATCCTGATACATTTTAGTACTTTCGGGATGTACCGAGTATGATGTGAAATGAGCTTCTATCATAATTCTTCGTCGAAGGTCTGAATTTTTACTTTTAGGTATATATAGCCATCCTCTGTACCTCAGAGTCTTGTCTGAATCTGTTATAAAGTCAGGATCTAGCTTATCCTTCTCCAGATCTTCTTGTACCGTTCTTAGATAAGGATCCAATAAAATTACTGCTTTTACATTATCTAACAAATCTGGAACGATCTTCAAAACCACGAACATAAGTGAGAACTTATGGATCAGTCCTTGCTCTACTAGATCATCACACATTTTTATAATATGTTGCTCTTCTTCCCAATCAGATACTATTGCCTCAAAACATAAGCAACATTGGTACTTGGTCCTTCGTCTGTCTTCAATATACTTTTCTTGCTCAATGCATCAGCTATGATGTTAGCCTTACCCGAAAGATACTGAATATCATAGTTGTAGTCCTTCAGAAGTTCCAACCACCTTCTCTGTCTCATGATCAGCTCTTTTTAGGAGAAAAAATAGGTAAGACCCTTGTGATCCAATTTAATATGGAATTTTTCATCGTATAAGTAATGTCTCCATGTCTTGATTGCATGAATCACCGCCGCTAGCTCCAAGTCATGAGTTGGGCAATTCTTCTCGTGCTCCTTTAGTTGTTTGGATACATACGCAATCACTTGTTACCCTTACATCAGCATACATCCCAAACCTATTCCAAAAGCATCGGAGTAGAGGGTAAATAGTTGTCCTGGTACCAGAATGGTCAAGATGAGAGCCGATATTAATATCGCCTTCAGTGTATGGAAACACTCTTTACACTTGTTGGTCCAAATAAACTTTTTTTCCCTTCCTAGTCAGCCTGGTAAGAGGTACGATGATTTTGGAGTAATCTTCCACTAACCGTCTATAGTACCCAGCTAAACCCAAGAAACTTCTGATCTCCGTAACATTCTTAGGTGCTTCCCACCCTACGATCGCTTCTATTTTGCTAGGGTCCACTTTGATCCCTTCTAACGATACTACATGACCGAAGAAGCCTACTTTTTTTAGTCAGAACTCACACTTCTTGAACTTGACATAAAGCTTCTCCCTTCTTAGCCGTTATAGGGCTGCTTTAAGATCCGTCGCATGAGTCGCTTCATCCTTGGAATAAATCAATATGTCATTTATGAAAACTATGACCGAAGTGTCCAACATGTCATGGAACACTCGGTTCATAAGCACCTTAAAAGACGCTGGTGCATTGGTTAATCCAAAAGACATAACCAGGAAGTTATAGTGTTCGTACCTGTTTCAGAAAGCTGTCTTTGGAATGTCACCATCCTTTATCATTAACTGATGATATGTTGACCGAAAATCGATCTTGGAAAACACCTTCTCTCCTTGCAACTGATCAAATAAATCATTAATCTAAGGTAGTGGATATTGATTCTTGATCGTGAGCTTATTCAATTCTCGGTAGTCTATACATAGTCGAATACTACCATCCTTTTTCTTGATGAATAATACTGACACTCCCCAAGGTGATATACTAGGCCGAATAAATCCCTTGTCCAATAACTTTTGCAGTTGAGTCTTTAATTCCTTCAGTTTGGTAAGAGCCATCTGATAGGGTGCCTTAGATATATATATCGACCCTGGTATAAGTTTATGATGAACTCAGTTCCCCAATCAGGTGGCATCTAGGTAAGTTTTCAGGAAACACGTATGAAAATTCCCACACAACTTTAATATCTTTCATCTGTGGTGCTTCTTTGGTGATGTCCACCACAAATTCTAGACATCCGACTCCTCCCTTCTTGAGGCATCTCTTCTCTTTGTAGAGAGAATAAACTTTTTCGCTTGTGAGGAAGTTTAGTTCCAATAAAACCAAAGTCCGCACCATCCTTGCCCTTGAATGATATCTTCTTTTCAACACAAAGTAGACTCACGGAATGCTGGGATAACTAGTCCATTCCTAAGATGACGTCGAGTTTACCATCTCTAGCTACACCAGGTTTGCATCCAAACTCTATCCATTTATAAGGACTAGGCATGGTTCATAACATTTATCTAACACAACCTCTAATCGCAAAGGTAATCTTACTAGTAACTTGAGGTCTAAAGATCTGAGGGGCATATTCAACTTCTTTCTGAAAGAAATAGACACAAAAGAATGGGTGGCCCAGAGTCGAAAAGGACCCTGGTGGGAATACCAGCTATCGTTACAATACCTGTAGTTTTACCTAGGTTTAGTCTACATGCTCATACTAGTACTGCAATTAACAAAAGTCAGGTCATACCTGTAAGCACATCAGGTGATGCGGCAACATCTTCAGAAGTCACAACATAAACCTTTCCTTGCTGTAACTACTTCTTAGGCTTAGGGCAGCTCCTTGCATAATGTCCCGTCTGATCACAGTTGTAGCACTTGGAGTTAGCAGTCAACTGCCCTGGTTGAGGTAGGACAGTTTGAGTAGGTTTAGCTGCACCATTGTTATTTTGAGGTTGGAACAATATAAAGGTCATAGAATTCCCTCCATTGTATGAGTTTTCATTAGGCCTCTTTAAACCACGAGTTTGAGAAAAATAGCTTTCCTTCTAGCTCGACTCTAATACTCGAGCAATCTGTACAACTTTATTGTAAATCTTCTTTTCCAATCCCAACACGTGCTCTCGAATACTATCCCTTAGTCCCATGATGAACCATTGGGTCTTGGTATCCTCCTCTTGCATACTAGTAGGAGCAAAGAAGAATGGCTCCTCGTAATGCTGCTGGTGAGTGTCTATAGACATCTGACCTTGATACAGGCTTAGAAATTCTTTCTCCATCTAGTCTCTGAAGATTCTAGGGAAATACTTATCAAAGGAGGCTTCTTTGAAGATAGCTCAAGTTAGATGGGTGTGCTTGGTCAGAAGATAACTCCGAGTAGACTTCCACCAATGATGAGCATCACCTTTCAGTATAAATGTTACATACAATACCTTCTCTTCTTCTGAAATTGTCATCATTAGGAAGTTCCTCTCCATTTCATCAATCTAGTGAGCCAGCCATAATGGGTCTGAGGGTACCCGTGAACTCCTTTGGTTTCATCTTCAGAAAGCGCTCTATCAATCTGGAGTGGTCTAGTTGATTTTGTGCATAAACTTCATACATGGGTGGCTGATATTGATAATTTCCTTGATAATATCCTCCTTGCTGTGCTCTAAGATTCTGTACTGGGGCATGCACCATTGGGGTTTGCTATACTTGAGGTGTCGCATTATTAATAACAGAGGCTTGGGGCATAGTATTGCTACCCCCGGTACCATGTTGACTTAACCCACAGGTGCTGGCATTGAATTTGTAGTTGAGGGTGCAATTCCCATGGTAGCTTGCCTATTCACCTGTATCAGATGTAACTCCTGCACTTGTCTTGCCAAATTTATCACATCCTTGGCCAAATCAGTTGGTGGTGCTGCAAATCGGTTGGGTTGGCCTGATTGTTGATTCCTTGTGGCACAACATTTTGGTTCTCAGTATTTCCAGCTTGTTCCTCTGGGTTCCCATTCGCATTTACCTCCTTAGGTGGTGGTTGAGGTGGACTTGGGTTACGTCCCCTTCGCCCTATTCTACACCCAGCCATTACAGACTACCAACTGTGGTGGTGTTTGAAAGGTCAAAATATGTAAGACAAATATAGTATATGGCAGTGTCATGTTAGTCCCACAATAAAAGAAGAAAATTCCCAAGCATAGAGTCTAAATAGAGCATAAATTGGTAATCAGAATTTTGTGTGGTCGACATTGACCGGTTGTGCTACATGCGACCACAGAAGCGACCAAAAAACTCTGGGAAAGTTCTCGAGACTCAGTGATCGACTGTATGGTAGACTGTGTGGTTGACCCTTTTGGTTGAATTTGGCGACCGCACAAATAAATATTTGATTTTTAAACTTGTTTCTAGCCCTTTTCTCCTCATTTCTTTTTGTCTTCTTTTGGGCTCCAACTCGACCCGCCACCGGTGAGTTTCAACAGTGTCAACCGCACAACTTGGGTGACTTTTCCTTGGTCATTCGATTACCGCATTCCTCTTCTTCAAGGTACATTCCCCACTCCCATTCTCCATTTCGTCAGTTTACTCTAGGTTTACGTTGTCTTTTATTATTTTCTTCTAATTAAAATTTATTCAACCGTAAAAAATTGAATTTTAATGCTGAAGTTTGATGTTGGGCACCCAACAAATGAAAGCCCTCATGAAATTTGGGGTTTCATTGGTTGGTTTGGCCAATCTCCTAAAATTTGATATTTTGACCTAAAAATTAGGGATTTTTCCCAATTTTGAAATTTTCTTGATTTCTTTTAAATTTGTCAAAATTCCTTATTAGTTAATCATTGCAGGATGGTTTGTGATTCACGTAAGTCCTCTTGCCCAGGTGGTTGGGTGAAAAGTGAGGCTTTATGCATTTTACATCGTTATGCTGCCAAATTTCTAACTTTTACTGACTTATTTTCTTGTTTCGCTTTCTTGCAGCTAATATGGCCCAAACCATGATGCCCAGACCATATGATGCATCTCGCTTTCATCCTGTTGAAGTTAAGGCACAAGTTTTTGTCAGATTAGATGCATGCAGAGGTAAGCAGTCAGATACTACGGGATGACCGCAGGGAGATGAAGGCAATAAATCTTCGCCCAGAGCCACGCGTACTGCAAGATTATCCAGCATAATCTTATCTCATAGAGTAGTCATTATGAGATGGTTTCACAATTGACCTAGTATCTTATTTACTGCATCTGCACCAGACAGTCTGTTTGTCTCCCATATATCATCATTCGGACTATGCACAGAGCCACGTCACCTGATCTGAAGGGTAACTTTCCCTATGGGCACTTGATCACCACCATGCTTGCTCATCTATAGGTGAACCTTGAGGATGAGAGAATTTTTGAGGACACTATGTCAGTAGACCTCGATTGGGATGCCATCTACAGGATGGGGATGCAAGGGGTGCAAGTCAGTGATGAGGAGAGGAATGCTGTGGAGCATCTTCTCACTTGAGTGGCGGTAGCAGATGCAGCAGCAACAATAGAGGGTGATGAGGGCGATGACCATATGTACATGGATGTAGATGACATCCCTCCTCCTTCACCATAGTATACTACTGGAGTTGGCCCTTCTCGAACTACCTCCTTAGCTGGTCCCTCGCACCCTCCGCCAGATGATATGATGGCTCTCCTTCAAGAGATTCGAGAAGCTCAGTGTGCTGCAGATCAACAGATAATAGACCTTACTGATAGTCTCTGAGTGACCCAGATGTAGGTAACCTGGCTCACGAGGGTGTACGTCGAGGATTATGATAGGGACCGAGAGACACCTCCTCCTTCTACTCCTCCAACTCTGTGATAGATTTCATTTTCTTTTTATGCTTGTATTACAGAGTAACTATCCGGACTGTGGATCGTACTCTGACTTAGGATATACATTTTCTCATTTTATTTTGGGGCATAAATATTTATATATATTTTGTTTCTCCTTTACATTATGTGTAATATTCTCTTTCTTAATTTCTATCTAAAACAACAAGGTGCTTATGGTGTTTATATTACAGCTTTTAATTTTTCCTAACTCAGTTCATTGACTCTTGTGGAAGTGCTTAGGTTTGATGGGCAGAGCCACTAATGCTCTGATACCAAGTTGCACACCCCAATTCTGGATAAACTGATGGTGTGATGAACCATCATAAGAATTGACGGTTTAAACCAAGATCTCGAAGAGACCATGCCAACGATATCTAACCAAACACATTCCACATACCACATATATAATCAGAGATAATAAATAAATAGCGAAAGTCTTTATTACTAAGGAACTAAGGTCTAACATGATAAATAAATATTTAAACCATTTATCTCTAAATAAACTCAAGACATAAAGTAAATAATCTATTACAAGATCCACTCTTAAAACATAATCAACTACTCGAAAACACATTGATAACACTTACATGAAGGATCATGCGTGCCCTCCACAGTTTGCACGTCCATAGCCATCACGTATCAGTACGATAGTGCATTTGTGTAGTCCTCTACTGTGGTACTTGCATCATCAATTAAAAATATACAATGTCGAGGGGTAAGCACACTTCATGGCTCAGTAAGCAAACAAAACAATGTGTAAACACATGCATGCAGTCATATTCATATCATTGGTCTGGTATAAGTGTGCAACTGTGCTGTGGTAAGGATAGTTTGCAACCACACCTCCATACACGAAAGTGTGAGCATGTCCAATGGGTCACACACCATTGTCTCCCTACATCACTTACTATAAAATAGAGATTAAGCTAGAGTTCTCGGATCACACACCGCCAAAACCCCCTGATAGCCTACCCGTACCAATACGTATGCCCCTACTGGAAAGGGCTTGCAAACTGGGCTCATGACTAACTAATCCTAGATGTCATCAAAACTGTATCTAAGGCCTTACCCTAGCTTCCTTCAATATGCCCATAGAGATAGAGCTAGAGTCTGGCGGCCAGACCGAAGACTACGGTACCACATCCTCCCCTTGATACCCTACGACATACTAGTTCCACTAAGGTAACAGTGATACTACGATGTCATTACGTCAGACATAGTAGAGACAGAGCTAGAGACTGGTGGTCAGGCCCAAGTCCACAGTACCACGTGCTCCCCCTGATGCTCTACTCACATCCAACACACCAACCACATACACAACATGTGCCTATTCCTAACATCATCATCATATCATAAGTGGATAGAAGTAAATATGCATGAGTAGTTATATAACAAGTATTGGATGACAAGTGAGATGCACAAATAATCAGACAAGGCATGACATCATATCAGATAGCAGAAAAATAAAAGAGAGGATAGCTTGTTATTAGCCTCTTAGTTTAGGTCTTGTTTCCTCACCTGTAATCGATGTTCGATCTCCTTCTAAGCTTTGGAAGTTATTTTAAACTACTTGGGAAACTAAGGAATTTATGGATTCAAGTTAGGTAAATATGCATGAGCAGTTATATAACAAGTATTGGATGACATGTGAGATGCACAAATAATCAGACAAGGCATGGCATCATATCAGAGAGCAGAAAAATAAAAGAGAGGATAGCTTGTTATTAGCCTCGTAGTATAGGTCTTGTTTCCTCACCTGTAATCGATGTTTGATCTCTTTCTAAGCTTTGGAAGTTATTTTGAAATACTTGGGAACCTAAGGAATTTATGGAATCAAGTTAGGGTTCGATGGTAACAAGTTACAATAGTCGAAAAACAAAACAGAGCCCCTGCTGGTTGAATGGTAGACTCTGTGGTCTCATGTATATGTCAACCACTCATTGTATGGTTTACTCTGTGGTTGTGCATCATGTGACCACTGATAAGACCACACAAATCTGAAAAACTTACCGAGGCTCTGTGGTCTACTCACAGGTCACATTATGGTTGACCAGTAATATGACCACACAATGTTTGGTCAATCTCAATCTTTCAATCCGTAATCTTCCTGAGTTGATTTCTCAGCTCATCAATAGGGTTCATCCTATGGTCTTCTAGGGCCTTTAAATCATAGTTTCACATGACAATTAACCCTAATCTATTCTCCATGATTTTTCTTAAGATTTAGATAATCATATGATCAATAACCCCATATTGGTTTAACATCGCAACTTAACAATGGAAAACTTTATTATATGCGATCTACCTTTACAGAGATAAGTTCCATACCTCAAGCTTGCTATAGAGAATTAGAACATCCTTTGCAAAGCCTTCTCCCCGCCTTCCTCTCCAAGCCTCCTTCCCTTTTTCTTCCTCTCTCTTTCTCTCTTAGGTTTAGGGTTTGAGATTGATCCAAAAGAGTAAGAGAGGGTAGAGGGATGCCCTCTATATAGAGAAAAATTCTCCATATAGAGTCCCCTCTCAATTAGGAAAGGGGTATCCTAAAATTTAAGAAGTTTCCAAATCATAGAGTCTTAATTGGGTTTGTGAGATCGATTGTGTGGTCGCAGAATCCATCGACCACACAAATCAAGAGGTGTTGACCACACAAGGTAAAATTGACTGGTCTTACATTAAAATTTGTGTGCTCAACCACACAAGTCTAGGTAGTTGACCACACAACTAGAATTCATAGTTTTTGAGTAATTTCACTTACTTAACTTTGTGGCTTCTTCATATGATTGGTCTGCTCGAACCGACCATGATGGGAAGACCTGACGCGACACGATTAGACCGGATTTGTGGAGTATGGGTCTTACAAAAGTGGTCCCACTTCCGTTCTAGTACTGATAATGGTTGAAATTTACCAGATGGTCTTTGGCATTCTACTTTTACTTTTTGACACGTCAAACACTCGTATACAAATCAGGCTACATCAGCTTTCAAACCTCTCAACCAGAATTCCTTCTTCAAGTCATGGTACATCTTTGTACTTCCAGGATGCATAGAGTATGGGGATGAATGGGCTTCAATCAAAATCTTTTCCTTCAAGTCTTTTATAGATTCTAGTACACATACTCTACGATGATAGTAAATAACTCCATTATTCAGACCAAAGTCAGGGTCTTGCTTTCCATTCTCGAGTTTACTCTTCACTACACTAAGGTGAAAATACGTTATAGTTGCTTCTTCTATCTCTTGCAATGTTGGTTGTATTTGAAGGGCACCTAGAGTGGCAGTAGTGGCTTCAATTAACTCTTCTAATAGAGCACTAGCAATGGAGTCTTTAGCTATGGATGGAGGAATGACTTGAGAATCAGACATAATGTAGTCGCTAGCCTTAGCTTCACCTTTGCTTATGGCTTTTCTACTAAAGGCATTGCTACTATGTTAGCTTTTCCTGGGTGATATTGGATATCACAATTATAATCCTTTAGTAACTCTAACTATCTTCTTTGTCTCATGTTAAGCTCCTTTTGATTAAATAAGTAGGTGAGACTCTTGTGGTCAGACATTATTTGAAACTTTTCTCCGTATAAGTAATGTCTCATGTCTTGAGCATGAACACTATAGCGGCTAACTCAAGATCACGAGTTAGATAGACCTTTTCATGCTTTTTTAATTATTTGGAGGCATAGGTGATTATCTTACCTTCTCACATGAGGACGCAACCAAGTCCTAGTTTGGATGCATCAGAATACACTACAAGACCTTCTGATCCAGATGGGATGGTCAACATTAGAGCAGAAATCTGCTTCTCTTTTAGTAACTGGAATGCTGTTACACATTTCTCTGATCATACGAACTTTGTTTCTTTCTTTGTGAGCTGCATTAGAGGAATGGCTATTCTGGAGAAGTCAATAATAAATCTTCTATAATATCCTGCCAATCCAAGAAAGCTTATGGTGACAGTCTTTGGAGCTTCCTAGTTGAGTACTGCTTTGACCTTGCTTGGATCCACTGATATTCCTATAGTAGATATGACATGATCTAAAAAGGTGACTTATCTCAACTAGAATATGCACTTCTTGAACTTGGCAAACATTTTTTCTTGTCTAAGTCTTTGCAGAGATAGACAAATGTGTAAAACATGATCTTCCATACTCTTTGAGTAGACAAGGATGTCATCAATGAACACAATGATAGAGTATCTATGAAGTCATGGAACACTCTGTTCATGAGTTCCATGAATGACGCTGGGGCATTAGTTAATCCGAAAGACATGACTAAGAACTCATAGTGCCCATATCGAGTCCTAAAGGCAGTCTTTGGAATATCACATTCTCTGATCTTCAGTTGATGGTATCCTGATTGAAGATCTATCTTTGAGAATACTTGAGAGCCTTGGAGCTGATCAAACAGATCATTGATCCTGGGCAGAGGGTATCGATTCTTGATAGTAAGCTTATTCAGCTCACAATAATCGATGTACAGTTGGACGCTTCCATCTTTCTTCTTGACAAACAAGACTGGCGCACCCCAAGGGGATATACTAGGTCTTATGAATCTCTTATCTAAGAGTCTTGGAGTTGAACCTTTAATTCCTTCAACTCAGAGGGTGTCATTCTGTAAGGGGCTTTAGACACGTGAGCAGCTCCAGGGACTAGGTCAATTACAAACTCAGTTTTACGATCTGGAGGTAAACCAAGTAAATCTTTCGTGAATACATCTGGGAACTCATTCACTACATCTACCTAGTCGAGGGCAGATAACTCTACGATAGTTTCAATCACAGATGCTAAGTAACCAATGCAACTTTGTTGCAACAGTTTGCAGGCTTGCAATGCAGATATGAATAACTTCTTACCATTTCTAGGTTTATCTCCAATAAATTTGAAAGATCTACCATCAGTTGGTTGGAAAAGAATCTTTTTTTCAGCACAGAGCACGTTGGCTCGATGGGTGGAGGGCCAGTCCACGCCTAGAATGGCATTAAAATCTGACATGTTGAGCTGGATCAAATTAGCATTCAGATTATGATCCTCTAGCTGATCTTGACATGGTCCATAATACTCTTTCAGTACTACTTCCAATCCTAAAGGAGTTTGCATAATTAACTCAGATACTAGCTGCTACGCAGTCATGGACAACTTCTTGGCAAACTCAAGTGACACGAATGAATGAGTGGCTCCAAAATCAAATAGAACTCGAGCCGGGTGATCAGATATCCTAAGAGTGCCTAATGTGTATGGTTAATTTGTTAACACATACATAAGCATGCAGTAGTAGCAAAATAATTACAATACTAAAATATAAAATACATGTCACTACACCAAGGGCTCCTTCTGCTTCCTCAGTTGACATTGCATGTCACACTCCAATTCTGAACTAACCAGAATGGTGTGATGACCGTCAATAAACCAACGGTTCAACCAGGATCTCTATTAGGTAGTACCCACAATATCAACTATACACACATTCTACAGTAATAATCAGAGATAATAAACAAATAAGCAAAAGTCTTTATAAATAATGAACTGAGCATCTAACAATGATAAATAATTAATCTAATTATTTCCAAAACTCAAGTCACAAAAGTAATTAACCCATTACATGTTCTAATAATCAAATATAACTAAACTAAAAAAAAATGCACTGGTTGCACTCGCATGAAGGATCATGCATATCTTTTACAACATCTACATCCATGGCCGCAACGTGTTCGTACATCGACGCATTCACATAATCTTCAATAGTAGGACCTGTATCATTAACTAAACCATTCGACGTCGAAAGGGTGATCACACATCACGACTCAGTGAGCAGACAAAATAATGCAACAAATATATGCATGCATTCAATTCATTTCTTTGGTCTGGTTTTTAAATTTACAATATGTTATAGAAAGGTTTGGTGGCCTCCGCACCTCTATACACAAGTGTGTGAATCCCTCCAATGGATGAAACACCATTGCCATTCCACATGCACCCACCATGGAATAGAGATAGAGCTAAAGTGTCTAGATCAAATACTGCCAACACTTCCCCTGATGCCCTACCCATACCAACACGTAAGCCCCTATTGGAGATGGCTTGTAAACTGGGCTCGCAACTAACCAATCCTAAATGTCATCCAGTGTATCCAAGGTCTTACCCCAACATCCCTCATTACATACATAGAGATAGAGCTAAGGCCCCCCGACAGAGTCAGAGACTACATTGTCCGAGACCACCTCCCCTGATGCCCTACAACGTAATAGTTCTGATAAGATAATGGCGATATGACGATGTTAATGGAAAAGATTTAAGTAGAGATAGAGCTAGAGTATGGTGACCAGGTCAAAGACCACCATGCCACGTCCTCCCCCTGATGCTCCACTTACATCAAGCACACTAACCACACACACATAATCACATGCCTATTCCTATCATCATCATCATCATCATCATATTATAAATAGACATAAATAAATATGCATGAATAGTAATAACAGAAATATTGGATGACATGTGAGATGCACAATACAAGCATACAAGCATAGAATCAATCATGACATTGGACTCAATAAGTAAAACAGCTTGTTATTAGCCAATTAGTTTAGGTCTTGTTCTCTCACCTGTTAGCAAAACTCGATCTCCTTTCAAGCCTTGTAATTCTCTTTGAATCGATTTAATAACCTAAAATTTATATGAATTTAATTTAGGGTTCATATGTAACATGTTACAGTAGTCAAAAATCAAAATAGAGCAATGATAGGTGTCTGATTGGTCTTTTGGACTCATACTATTTCGACTTTACTGTGTACGGTCAATACCCTACGGTCACACCATATGCGACCGTACCTATGACCATATGGTTTCTGAATTCTTCTCGAATGCCTATGGTCTATACTTTGATCACGCTGGTCATGCTATGGTCGATCGTAGCTGCGACCTTAAGATTTCTGGTCATAAACTACATTCAATTCGAGTTCTTCTTGGGTCAACTCCTCGATTTTTCTCTTGGGTTCATACTAAGGTTATCCTATGGTCATCATTAGTAGTTTCTCATCAACCATTATCCCCAAACTCACCCCTCATGATTAGCCTTGGGATTTACTCAAGGATTCACATGGATCATAATAGGTTGACATCTCCAATCCCCCATAGAAGCCTTATTCCATAGAATTTACATCTTCAGAGATTAGGTTCATACCTTTGGTGATGGTTGAGAGCCAAAATTTTCTTAGCAAAACCTTCTCCTTAGTTTTCTCTTCTTCTCCTTCTCTTCCTTCTCTTTCCTTCTGTCACACCCCAATTCTGTACTATTCAGAATGGTGTGATGAACCGCTAATAAACCAATGGTTCAATCCAGGATCACAAATAGGCTGTGTCCATTAGCTTAAACCATACACATCCACAACCATAATCAGAATAAATACACAATAGCGAAAGTCTTAATATTAAATGAACTGAGAATCTAACTGTGATAATCATAAATAAAATATCCAATTATGTTGTATCAACCGAGACATAAATATATAAAATATCAAATTACATTTCCTTAATAGTTCAAATAAAAATCTAATCGAAAATGCATGAGTTGCACTCGCATGAGGAGTCATGCGTCTCCACTATATCTTCAGCCTCCATAGCAGCCACGTGCCCGTATGCAGAAGCATTCATATTATCTTCCACAGTGGTACCTACATCATCAACTAAAAATATTTGAATTCAAAAAGGGTGAGCAAACATCACGGCTTAGTGAGCAAACAAAACAATGCAACAAACATATGCATGCATTCAATTCATATCTATGGTCTGGTATATAAGTTTGCAATGTGCTATAGAAAGGTTCGGTGGCCGCCTCGCCTCTACACACAGGATATGTAAGCCCACCCAACGGATCAAACACCGTTGTTGTCCACATCCACCCCACTATGGAATTGAGATAGAGCTAAAGTGCTTAGGACCGCACCGCATCACACTTCCCCTGATGCTCTATCCATACCAACATTTAAGCCCCTGTTGGCGAGGGCTTGCAAACTGGGCTCGCAACTAACCAATCCTAAAGTCAAATAGTGTATCCAAGGCCTCACCCCAGCATCCCTCAATACGTCCATAGAGATAGAGCTAAGGCCCCCCGACAGAGTCAGAGACTACACGGTCCGAGACCACCTCCCCTGATGCCCTACGACGTAATAGTTCTGCTAAGGCAATGGCGATACGATGATGTCAGTGGACAAGACTTGAGTAGAAATAGGGCTAAAGTGCTTAGGACCGCACCGCATCACACTTCCCCTGATGCCCCACTCGCATCAAGTACACTGACCACACACAAACATTCACATGCCTATTCCTAGCATCATCATCATCATCATGTTGTAAATAAACTGAATTAAATATGCATGAATAGTAATAACAAGAATAGTAGATGACATGTGATATGCACATTACAATAATATAATCAGAGAATCATACGTGGGATTAGACTCAATAAATGAAAACAGTTTATTATTATCCAATTAGTTTAGGTCTTGTTCCCTCACCTTTGCTTGAGTGTAGATCCTCTTTCAAGCTTTAAGAATCACCTTTATATCACTAGAAAAACCTAAAAAGTCGATAGATTTTAATTAGAATTGATTCCAACAATTTTAAGCTTGTTGTATTGCTAGGGTCGCAGGATGGATAACAGCTTTCTGCGACCCCAGGGGTAGGGTCGATCATAGGGTCGGTTATCCATCGACCCTAGGTGCGACCGCAGTTTCCCTGGACTACCCGGGAGCTAGGGGTCGATCCTGTGGTCTGGTATGGTCGATTTCCAATCGACCCTATGTGCGACCGTACATGGTTTGAGTCGACCTTTTCATTCTACAATCTATTCTTTCATGTTTGGGTCCTTTGGCTTACTTCCACAGTCCATTCTATGCTTGTTCTATGGCTTAAAACTCCAGGTTACTTCCTTACTTTGTCTACCATGATTCCCTCCATGGATTCCATTGAAATCTTCCCATGGATGGATGATTTGGATTTCTCTATCATACCCTCTTCATGAACTATTCTCAGGTCATAAACAATTCATGGAAAGCATATCCGTACCTGAGGTTTGCTGAGATTCAGAGGTTTTTCTAAATTTCTTCTCTTTAGTCTTCTTCTCCAATTCTCCTTCTCTTCTCCTTCTCTTTTCTTTCTCTCACTTTCAATTAGGGTTTTAAAAGGAGTGGAAGAGGCTAAGGAACGTCCTATTTATAGAGAAAAATCTCCCAAAATAAGTCTCATTGAGATTAGGAGAGAATCCCCTTGAATTTGGGAAAGTTTCCTATTTACGATTTCTGTCGGTGATCCTAGGGTCGATGCTAGGGTCGATGCTAGGGTTACATAATCAGAGAGACCCATGCGACCCCACGACCAAAAAGTCATGGTTTGGACTTCTGTTGAGTAGGGTCAACCCTACCTGTTTAGGCATGAGACCCTACCCTCATTTTGACTATTTTTGAGTTAAATTTCATATTGGGTCTTAGGTTTCTTCACGCACTTGGTCCACTTGGCTTGACCATGATATGTATACTAGTCACGACACGAAATGTAACGTTAGACCGGGTTCATGGCGTGCGGGTCTTACAACTCCACATCCCTTAAAAAAAATTTCGTCCTCGAAATTTGAACGTATGGATCTTACAACTCCCCCTCCTTAAAATAAATTTTGTCCTCAAAATTTGAATTTACTTTGGAGTCAATAGGTGGGAATTCTGTTTCCGCATTGCATCTCCTTCTTTCCATGCAATCTTCTCCATGTCTTGTCATCGCCAGATTATCTTCATATAATAATTATCCCAATTTTTGAGATATTATACCTTCTAACTAGTGAACTAGGCTGGTACCACTTCATTAGTTAAATCTTCTATCTAATCCAGTGGATCTGTGGTCAATACCTTTGATATGGATCTTCAATGTACTTCTTCAATAGAGACAGGTGAAATACGTCATACACACTAGACATGGACAGCGGTAACGTTAGTTGATATACAATTTTTCTACGTCTCTCTAAATTTTACGAGGTCCAAAACATATATCGGATACAACTTTCCCTTCTCGTTGAATTGTTTTTAATCCATGCATAAGTGATATATTCAAAAACACTTTGTCACTTATGGCGAACTCAAGGTCTTGGTGTCTCTTTTGAGAAACTTGAGCTATCTTGGCCCTTTTCTTTGATCTTGTCTGCTACTCGACAGGTTTCTTCAATAGACTCAGGTCTTACAATTCCTTATTCACCAACTTTATTTCATAACAAAAGAATTTGACATTTCTACCGTACCATGCTTTATAGGTGACATCTACATAGTAGCTTGGTAGCAAATTCAATCCACATATAGCTTAGTTAGCCGCTCCAAAGCCTACCGAGGTCGTATAACAATGGAATGAGCTATCTTCCTAAGGCGATCAACAATCACCCAAACTGCGTCAACCGATCTGGGAATCAGTGGAAATCAATGGAATAGTTCATTGTAGTGCAGTTTAATTTCCAGACTGGCTCTGATGGTTGTTGTAGTAAGCCATGTTGATCTTTGTCTTTCAGCCTTTACTTGCTGATAATTTAGATACTGGAACACACACTAAGGCACATTTATAATCATTCCTCTTTACCAGTACAATATCTTCAGGTCATGATACATATTGGTACTCCAGGATGTCCTAAATATTGAGTACAATGGGCTCTTATCATTATCCTCTTCATAATATCCGAGCCTTTATCTTTAGGTATTCAGAATCTACCTCTGCATCTGAGTATCGTCTCCGCATCCAAAGTAAGTCAGGGTTAGGTTTTTCCTTCTCTAAATCCTCTTACCTCGCTCTTAGATATAGATCTAACAAAATTACTACCTTTACTTCGTTATCAATTCAGAGATGATCTTTAATGTTGTGAACACAAGCGAGGAACTATTGCTCCATAAGTTCTTACTCAATTAGATCCTCACGAGTTTTTATTATATGTTACTCTCCTTCCAAATCAGAATCTATTGCTGCGAAACATATGGTAGGATCTATACTGGGTCCTTCCTTGGACTTCATAATTCCCTTTTTCTTTAAGGCCATAGCTACTACATTAGCCTTGCTCGGGTGACACTCAATATCACAGTCTAAATCCTTGGGCAATTCCAGCCATTTTCTTATCTTCATGTTCAACTCTTCCTGATGAAGAGATAAATAAAACTCTTGTGTTCCCTTTTAATCTAAATTCTTCTTCGTATAGATAATGTCTCACATCTTGATTGCATGAATTACAGTTGCTAACTTTAAGTCATGAGTTAGGTGATTCTTTTCATGCTCCTTCAGTTTTCTTGAAGCATATGCCATCACTTATTTACCTTGCATCAACCCGCATCCTAGATCCAATCCGAAAGCTTCGATTTATAGGGTAAAAGGTTTTCCTAGTACCGGAACGATCAAGATGGAAGATATCAACCTTGTTTTTAGAGTTTAGAAACATTCTTCACACTTGTCAGTCCAATTAAACTCCTCTCCTTTCCTGGTTAGCTTGGTAATAGGTTTTGCGATCTTAGAGTGGTCCTCTACAAATCGTCTGTAATAACCAGCTAAACCCAAGAAACTTCTGATCTTCGCAATATTCTTTAGGTGTTTCTCACCACATGATTACTTTTTTTTAGTAGGGTCCACTTTAATCCCTTTTTATGATGCTACGTGATCTAAGAAGATCACCTTGTTTAATCAGGTCTCCTATTTCTTGGACTTGGCATAAAGCTTTTCCCTTCTCAGTTGTTGTGAAGCTGTTCCAAGATCCGTTGTATGAGTTGCTTCATGCTTGGAATAAATCAAAATATCATCTATGAAAACAAAGACCGACGTGTCCAACATGTCATGAAACACCCAGTTCATCGGTTCCATAAAATGTAAGGGCATTGATTAATTCAAACATCATAATCAGGAACTCACAATGTCCAATCTCGTTTCTAAAAACTATCTTTGAGATATTGCTGTCCAATTTATTCAGCTGATGATATCTTGACTGAAGATCAATCTTAGAAAATACCTTTGCTCCTTGCAACTGTTTAAACAAGTCATCTATCTGATGTAGTAATTATCGATTCTTTATTGTGAGCTTGTTTACTTCCCGGTAGTCTATACATAATCTGATACTACCATCCTTTTTCTTCAAGAATTGGCGCTCCCCGTGATGCAATACTTAGCCGATTAGAACCATAGTCTAATAACTCTTGTAGTTGAGTCTCAATCCCTTCAACTACATATGAACTACTCTATAGGTGCCTTTGACACAAGTATCATCCTTGGTAACAAGTCGATGAAAAACTCGATTGTATGATCAGATGGTAACCCAGGTAAGTCTCCTGGAAACACATTGGAAATTTATAAATCACATCAATATCTTCCATCTGTGGTGCTTCTTTGGTAACGTATACCACATATACCATATATCCAACTTCTTTCTCTTCAAAGCATCTCTTTGCCTTTAGTATAGAGAGGATCAGCTTTCTTTTCTTAGGCAACATACTTCCAATAATACTAAATTATATGTCGTCTTTATTCTTGAATGATAATCTCTTCTATGCACATAACAAATATGTAGAGTGAATATTGAAACAACCAGTCTATTCCGAAGATGACGTCAAAGTTTGCCATCTCAAGTTGATTTATGTTGCATCCAAATTCTATCCATTCATATGATTCGAACATTGTTCATAACACTCATCCAATACAACCTCTAGTCCAAAAGAGTTTGAACTAGCAAATCTGGTATAAAGGTCTTAAGAGCTTTGTCTAGTCCCTTCATCTCTTAGTTTTTCAAAGACTATCGTCAAAATTTCATATCTTGAAAGAAACTCATTATCTTATCCTTGTTGTTTTACCTGATCTCTCTTTCATATACCTCAAAAAATATCTTGTGATTGTTACTTACTTTCTTGCTCATGCACTCTTTTATAGACATGACTCATATCCTTCCATTCAGTAATCTCGAAACAAATCCTCCATTACTTCATCTGAGATTCATTGGCTATAGCATTTAATCTGAATCCAATCGTCTTTCTTCCAATAATTCCATTATCACTAAACATATTTTCAATGGATGTCGAGAAATGTAAGAATCAGAATGTTTATCCAAACGTAATTCATTTTCTTCTTTCAATTTAGTATAATGACGAACACTTGCTTTATCTAGTGAACTTAGGTTTAAAAGATCAGGAGTAAATTAGTGGTAATTCAACCGGCATCAAAAGGTCGTTAAGATACACGGTGGTCCAAATACATGGAAAATAGAGGTTTTACAGTTCTTAACCTCCGAGTCATAGGTTGTATCGAGTATATAATGTCATTGGTCAAGGCACTATAAGAATAAATCTGGAGAAAGTTTTCGTACATCAGTAAATCAGGTAATAATCAGCAGATATACGCTCAACATGATGAAACATTTAACTATTCATTCAGTTCATATCTCTATTCATGTTGTCGATCATGAGAGTGGCTTAGGTTGGTATAATCAGGACTAATATTAAAGAAACAATATCTATAACTCTAGTTGATAGGTTGAATCAAGAAGGTATCCTGTCAAGACATGAGAAATTAAAATCTGGTATGTGCATCCTCTATAATCATAAGAGTAAATCAATAATGCACCGCATCCTATATAAACATGTCTAGTTATATGGCCACAATAGATTTGATCCTTTGCTGAAAACGTTTAAGGCCTCATCTTCAGAAAATATTCTTCAATCCTTGTTGGATCATTCTGCCATGATGCAGCTATCCCATACATCGGTGGCTGATAAGGTTAACCACCTTGATACACTGGTTGTTGTGCACCAAGCTTTTGCACTGGGGTGTGCATTACTGGGACTTGCTGTATGGTAGGCATAGGTACAGGGTTGATACCAATTGGTACCGTACTTGGTTTGACCCAGAGGTGTTGATGTAGCATTGACAACTTGGGTAGTGATTCACATAGCAACTTGCATAGTCAGCCTCATCTGTTGTTGCTCTTGTATTTTGTCAGGCTAAATTTATTACAACCGTGGCCAAGGTACATTGGCTGGAGTGGTCTGGTTGTTTTCCTCCTTTGAGTTGTTCTAATCTGATTATCATTATTTAGCATCTGCTTAGATGAGTTTTCACTATCCGTTCTCGACCCAGATAGTGGTGGGGTCAAGTTGCAACCTCTTCTAAATGCTTAGTGGGCAATGGATCAGCGTATGGCGGGTCTCACTCTAAGTCTCCACATCACCCAAGAGTATAGCTTTGTCTTCTTTTAGTTACTCTCATTTTTGGTGTATGGCCATTGTTCTCCTATCTCTATTGGATTTAGCCCGAGATCTTTCCCTTTACCTTTGCAGGGATTTAGGCGTTACTAGCCATTTTTCTTCTTTCTCTATCATACATCGAGTTTCACATCTTGTGAGTACCAACTCGGTATTCCAACGTTTCGGCTACTGTATTATATCCTTTGTATACTTAGGCAATTGCCTGACTTATAGATAGTATCCTATATTATTTGTTTATCATGATAAATTTTGACTCTCTCTTTCTGTTTGTGTATATATATGGTTCCGCCTTTTATATGTACATTATTGTCTTATTTAAGTTATGTCTCAACCAACACAGGTGCTTATGGTGTGTTTGTATTAAAGTTTTTAATTTATCCTAACTCAGTTCATGGACTCTAGTAGAAGTATTCAGGTTTCATGGGAAAGGCCTGAGAGCTCTGACACCAAGTTGTCACACCCTAATTATGTACTATTCAGAATGGTGTGATGAACCGCTAATAAACCAACGGTTCAATCCAGGATCTCAAATGGGCTGTGTCCATTAGCTTAAACCATACACATCCACAACCATAATCAGAATAAATACACAATAACAGAAGTCTTAATATTAAATGAACTGAGAATCTAACTGTGATAATCATAAATAAAATATCCAATTATGTTGTATCAACCGAGACATAAATAAATAAAATATCAAATTACATTTCCTTAATAGTTCAAATAAAAATCTAATCGAAAACGCATGAGTTTCACTCGCATGAGGAGTCATGCGTCTCCACTATATCTTCAGCCTCCATTGCAGCCATGTGCCTGTATGCAGAAGCATTCATATAATCTTCCATAGTGGTACCTGCATCATCAACTAAAAATATTCAAATTCGAAAAGGGTGAGCACACATCACGGCTCAGTGAGCAAACAAAACAATGCAACAAACATATGCATGCATTCAATTCATATATGTGGTATGGTTTATAAGTTTGCAATGTGCTATAGAAAGGTTCGGTGGCCGCCTCGCCTCTATACACAGGGTGTGTAAGCCCACCCAACAGATCAAACACCGTTTTCGTCCACATCCACCCCACCATGAAATAGAGATAGAGCTAAAGTGCTTAGGACCGCACCGCATCACACTTCCCCTGATGCTCTACCCATACCAACATGTAAGCCCCTGTTGGCAAGGGCTTGCAAATTGGGCTCGCAACTAACCAATCCTAATGTCAAATAGTGTATCCAAGGCCTCACCCCAGCATCCCTCAATACGCCCATAGAGATAGAGCTAAGGCCCCCCCGACAGAGTCAGAGACTACATGGTCCGAGACCACCTCCCCTGATGCCCTATGACTTAATAGTTCTTCTTAGGTAATGGCGATACGACGATGTCAGTGGACAAGACTTGAGTAGAGATAGGGCTAAAGTGCTTAGGACCGCACCGCATCACACTTACCCTGATGCCCCACTCACATCAAGTACACTAACCCCACACAAACATTCACATGCCTATTCCTAGCATCATCATCATCATCATGTTGTAAATAAACTGAATTAAATATGGATGAACAGTAATAACAGAAATAGTAGATGACATGTGATATGCACATTACAATCATACAATCAGAGAATCATACATGGGATTGGACTCAATAAATGAAAATAGTTTATTATTAGCCAATTAGTTTAGGTCTTATTCCCTCACCTTTTCTTGAGTGTAGATCCTCTTTCAAGCTTTAAGAATCACCTTTATATCACTAGAAAAACCTAACAAGTCGATAGATTTTAATTAGAATTAATTCCAATAATTTTAAGCTTGCTGTATTGCTAGGGTCACAGGATGGGTCGCAGGATGGGAAGCAGCTTTCTGCGACCCCAGGGGTAGGGTCGATCATAGGGTCGGTTATCCATCGACCCTAGGTGCGACCGTAGCTTCCCTGGACTTCTCCGGAGCTAGGGGTCGATCCTATGGTCTGGTAGGGTCGATTCCCAATCGACCCTACGTACGACCGCATGTGGTTTGAGTCGACCTTTTCATTCTATAGTCTATTCTTTCATGTTTGGGTCCTTTGGCTTACTTCCACAATCCATTCTATGCTTGTTCTATGGCTTAAAACTCCAGGTTACTTCCTTACTTTGTCTACCATGATTTCCTCCATGGATTCCATTGAAATCTTCCCATGGATGGATGATTTGGGTTTCTCCTAGATCATACCCTCTTTATGAACTATTCTAAGGTCTTAAACAATTCATGGAAAGCATATCCATACCTGAGGTTTGCTGAGATTCAGAGGTTTCTCTGAATTTCTTCTCTTTCGTTTTCTTCTCTAATTCTCCTTCTCTTCTCCATCTCTTTTTTCTTTCTCTCACTTTCAATTAGGGTTTCAAAAGGAGTGAAAGAGGCTAAGGAACGTCCTATTTATAGAGGAAAACCTCCCAAAATAAGTCCCAATGAGATTAGGAAAGAATCCCCTTAAATTTAGGAAAGTTTCCTATTTACGGTTTCTGTCGGTGATCCTAGGGTCGATGCTAGGGTCGATGCAAGGGTCGCATAATCCGAGAGACCCATGCGACCCCACGACCAAAAATTCATGGGTTGGACTTCTGTTGAGGTGGGGTCGACCCTACTTGTTTAGGCATGAGACCCTACCCTCATTTTGACTATTTTTGAGTTAAATTTCATATTGGGTCTTGGGTTTCTTCACGCACTTGGTCCACTTGGCTCGACCATGATATGTATACTGGTTACGATACGAAATGTAAGGTTAGACCGGATTCGTGGCGTGCAGTTCTTACACCTTCTCTTTCTCTTCCTTTAGGGTTTACTAATTTTCTAAAAGAGTGAAAAAGGTTAAGGGACTTTCTTTATATAGAGAAAAATTCTCCATATAGAGTACTCCAACATTAGGAAAGAAATCTCGCCTTGAATTAGGAAAGTTTATCAACTCGGAGTCTGATCTGGGGTCTCACGGTCGATGGCCTATGGTCACAGAATCCATCGACCATGGGGTTGAAAATATCGACCGTAGGGTCCTGGATTAGTGACCTTTGTTTCCTACCTTATGGTCGACCATACCTACCCAGGTATTCGACCATATGCATACTTTTGAGCATTTTAACTCGATTCATACCTGATTTTGTTATCCATCTTCACACGGTCAGTCCACTTGGTCCAGTAATGATGGGTAGACCTGGCATGGCATGGTTAGACCAAGTTAGTGGAGTGTGGGTCTTACATTGCAAATGCCTTATCCTGCGTCGCATTGGAAAGCTTTAGGCAGTTAGACCTGATATGAACAATCTACTGACAGTTGAAACATTTAATTGGTCCAACAGGGGTCTTTGTAGCAATCTTTGAAGTGGCCGCATTCTTATTACCATTAAACTTGAGTTGAAATGGCTTCTTGGTAATCTTCTTGTCATGCATAGTAAATTTCTTACTGAAGTTGTTCTTAGCCTGATAGCTATCCCAAAGGGCATCTTCTACTATCATGGCAGTTTGAACACAGTCTCCATACCTAGTATGTCCACGAGTATCGATAGTGACTCGGATTATTCCTTAAAGACCTTTGAAGAATTTCATTGCCTTGACTTCTTCAGTATGCGTACAAGCAGGGGCAAAATAGAAGAGTGACTCAAATTCAGTCTGGTAATCTTGAACATATTTCTAGACTTGGTAATGACTTAGATATTCTATCTCTTTCTTGTCACGAAAACTTCTCGAGAAGTAGTTGTTGAAGAAGGCTTCCGTGAACATAAAAGTCACAATGGGATTCAAAGTTGTAAGAATTGTCTGGTTCGATTCCTACCAGGTGTAGGGTTCACCTTCCATCATGTGACTTAAGCAAAGGATGCCCTGTTCATAAGTCAGTACCAACATCTTGAAACATTTCTCAATTGACTACATCCAGACTGCAGGCTGTAGTGGGTTATCCCCTACACCAGTGAATTTTAGCAGCTTCATCTTCTAAAACCATTCCAGCAATCTAAAGCATTTAGCTTGGGTGGCTTCATTCGGGAATGGGCCAACATGCGCTCCCAGATTGACATGGTGAATCTGTTGTAGCAACCGTGTGGGATGGCAGTTGCAGTGGTTGGCACATTTGCATTTAATCCAGGAGGTAGTGGCACAGTAGTGGCTGTTGGCCCAAGGGGAACTCTAATTTGCACAGGGGTTTGTCGCAAAGCCGCAATGAGTTCATTCATGTTCTGTCACTGCAGCTGCTGTTGTTGTTGTTGTTGTTCCATTGATCATGCAAGGTTTCCAATGATAGCTGCTAGGTCAGCATTAGTCCTTAAGGGGGAGGTGGAGGTGGAACATTTCCAGTGGTAGTAGGTAGAGGGGTGTTGTACACGAGATTTTGGTTATCACCTGAATTCTATTGATTGCCACAAGTTCTAGGGTTACACTAGTCAATGGCCCCTAAATTAGTCCTTGAATCACTTAATCTAAAACTATGCTCCAACGACTAATTTATCACTTCATAATCAGTTAGAGCATGCAACATTAGATTTCAT
Organism: Protea cynaroides; assembly: GCA_028583415.1. Lineage (NCBI taxonomy): Eukaryota > Viridiplantae > Streptophyta > Magnoliopsida > Proteales > Proteaceae > Protea > Protea cynaroides. The sequence goes on from CM053266.1 coordinate 95,556,722, forward strand.
GACAAAAAATTCCAAAAATACTCAAACAGGGTCTTCTGTCAGCAGGCGATCCATTAAGGTGGTCGATCAACTCACTTTAGTCGATCGGCTGACTCGAAAACAAGTTTAAAAGGGCCGCAAGTGGTCATTTTCCCTCTCATTATGATTTTAAACAAGGTAGAGAAGGAGAGAAGGGATATAGACCATTACCAATCATTTTCTTAGTAAATCCACTCATTTTTATCTCAATTCAAGACTCAAACTTCTTTCAAGGTACATATATCATTGACATATCAAAAATTTTCCCATTTGATTTGATATATACCTAGGTATTCAATTTAACTCCTATTTACTCCTTGTAACTTGTTATAACTCATTGCAAATCACATTTAGAAGTTGCTAGGATGGTTCTAACAGATCAAATTTGGTTTTCTACGCATATTTGTTAACTTCAAGTTTTTTCCCATAATGATTTTTCCCAAAATACATCAAATTGCTTTTAATCAATTACTTGTTGATTTTCAATGCTTCAAATGTCAACACAGTCCTTCTATGACACGTTTAAAATATTTCTAGCTATTTAGAAACTCTTTTCCATGTTCCAACACTCATTCCATATTTCCTTGTCGACTATTGGTGCATTTTAATCAAAATTTCCAACAAAGCTTCTTTTACTTGATTTGTAATCAATTTAAACCATGTATCCTTCCATTATAAATACTTCACGTTTTCTAAATTTTGTTTTAACTTATTTTCTAACATAATTTCTATTCTTGTGTGTCTTTGCAACAAAATGGTTAGACCACCAGCTTTTGATGCCCATAGGTTTCTTTCTCGGGCTGAGCAAGATGATTGGCCTCGATTCCAGTGAACTTCCATCTAGTCTTGGAGGTTCATAGACTTTAAGAGGTTACAGTGCTTTGCTGTGGGTGAGGCTTTCACTGCTTTAGGTTGGGCACTAGTCTTGAGATACAGGGTAGTCACCAGGCTTAACCTAATTCGATTATTCTACTGTAATCTTTGAGTGGAGACTGATCTCAATGATGAGCAGTTGGACTTGGGTCTGAGGATATCCAGCAGGGTACTTGGCTATTTCCTTTGACATCCATCAGTCGGTAGAGTGGTTACACATTTTTACGACAGGAGATTGCATATACACCGGGCCAGGTTCTTCTTCTTCTAATCATATCTCAAAGACTTTCAGGCAGGAGATATGAGACAATTGTGCATACCTGGACGGAGGCATGTAGAGTCTAGGTATCGACCTATTCTGAGGGTTTACAGTTGGATCATTCAGCATAACATTATCCCTAGGGGTGGTCACAAGGATGCGATTACGAGCTTCAATGAGTATGTGACCTATTGCGTCTGTACTCTTTACCGGTTATGCTTACTCTACATTTTGATGAGGATGATGATAGTTACCACTTATGACAGTGAGAGGAACTTACCATATGGCTGACTACTTACATGGCTGTTAAGAGAGATAGGTATCGACATCTTCAATGACGAGGGAGTTGAGAGGTCAGTGCACTCAGACTTCAGCTGGCATGCATTGGGTCTCATGCACGGGTTATAGGATGTAGTTGTGAGTGATGATGAGTTGGAGACTATTCTTCCACCAATCATTGCTCCTATTGCATTTTGGGGGACTTACAGAGGAAGAGGCAGAAGCAAACGCTATGGCTATGGCTGCAGAGGGTGCATAAGCAGAGCATGTTCCTATGGATTCTACCAGTTCAGATGATGAGGCTGAGGATGATGATGATGACGATGGAAACGATGCAAAGGCTACTCAGCAGCAGGGGACACCCATTACTGAGGGTCAGGAATACCATCAACATCGATAGATGTTCACAGTTTTATATGCCCACTGTACCTGAGCATGACATTTGGGATCTGTACGCCATCATCCAGTGACTTAGGGATGATGTGCATCAGATGTGAGAGGCTATGAGAGTTGCAGGCTTTGTGTTTCCTCCAGCAGGTGACAGTCATTAGATTTTTATTTTTTTCCCTTATAGAAGGCTCATATACTTTTCCTTTTAGTTTATAGTTTACTTTCCTTGTATGTATTTTCTTTTCTTTTGTTTGTCGAGTAATAGATCAACTTGTGATCTGTACTCTATATTGTATCAAACATCAGATTGTAATGAGAATCAAGATGTTTGAACACTTGGTGCATTATGGTCTTTTTACAGTTTATGCTATGGTGCTTATTATTGTTTTCTTATAAGCTTTTACTTAATCCTAATTGATTTTGATCCAGTTACTCTTATTGCAGTTGTGTATGCATCTAAAGTGAACTGCTCTAATACCATCTTTTGTCACACTCTAAAACCCTAGTATTTTGGTATGACCATGATTTCCTCACTCTAAAAGTACTTCCATACCAAGATCCATTCACAATTCATAGCATAACACAACTCACCATTCATCACAGCACAAATTATGGGAAAATACAGAGTGTAAATCAAATAATAACAGAGTCAATAACTAGGAACTATCAAACCAAATCTAATTGTATTAAATAATTGTATAAAGATTTATCTGTCTTCAAACCAAGACATAAATAACATAGTACCAAGTACTGAGTAATTAAATAAAAACTCATGGGTCAAAATAGTACCCAAAATAAACAACTAAACAAACTATATCTTGTCCTAAGCAAAACTACTAAGTAATCTTCTCCCTCAGACAGAGAAGTCTTTTACTCTTCAAAGTCATTATCTTCTAACCATAAAGACAATCATCACATTCACATGTAGATTCATGCGAATCATCTTTAAGTTCTTCATCTTCAATCACGTAATTATCAGTTAACTAATCTATACAAGAATTTGGAAAAAAAAAAATATGTACAAGGGTGAGTAAAACCACACGCTCTGTAAGAAATTAGCACACTTAAGCACATATTGCATGATAAATTATTAAGGTCCAAATGGTCTGTGAATAAGCATGTGCAAGTCATGTCACACCTAAATTCTGGTAATGAACATGCAAGCATAGGGGAGGCACATGCAACATACTTGGCTCCTTACCTCATGTGAAACACTACCCAAAAAATGAAGAATACAATCCAAGTATAGCAGCTTGGCATTGTACCAGCATTCCCCCATCATAGGCTTCCTCTTGCATCTTATTCTAAGCCTCAACCACTTTATTGGGTACTCACTACCTAATCCCTGATGATTAAGCACATAGAACAGACTCATCCCTAGCTCTTACTTGAGACATTAGAGGCTGGCTCCCAACCCTGTTTGTTTCCTAGCTCTAGTTGCGAAAGGGGCGTACCTAAAGTTGGTCCATAAGCCTATGCCAATACTTAAACCCCTATTGGCAAGAGTTGCTTATCACGAGATGTTGAAACCTAAACCAAGAAATATTACTAATGCAGGTACTCGTATCCTAGCTTAATGGACCAAGATAAATCGTTCTATTCTAGATATTTGGATCTACTAGGATATAAGCGAATCACAAACAATCATGTTATCAAACTTTTACATGTTATCAAACAATTCCATAATCAACCAATCCAATATAGAGTTATAATATGCAAATGCATGAACATATATCATAGGTATTAGATGGCATGTTATCATATAGTAACCCAAACAACTAACAAATACATACGTACAAAAATAAGAAAATAAAACATGTACTAATCTCTCACCTGAATCTGGTGAGGTAAGCTTTTACTTTGTTGCAAACAGAGTCCTTTTTCCTTGTTTTCTTATGTCGGTTTACCTATTACAATTACGATATGAATGTTACTTATGATTGTCCATTTTGGCTTTCATTAGGTCTAGGGTATCTTCATTATTCATAGGAACAAGTCTTAGGATCACTTGGTTAAGTCACAAAGTTAGTGGTTGAAAATACAACCAAAATAGGCTTGCTGTGATGAAGTGGTCGATGGAGGTGGTCAATCAGCTATGGGGGTTGATCATCTCTGTTTTGTCAACCGCCCAGGTAATTTTACCATAAATGAGTTCCAGAGGCTTGCATCTCTATAGGATAACTTCTATAGATGTTTTATGATGGGTTTTAGTCATTGGTTAGGATAGAATCCTCTTCCCATATGTTATGTGCAAGTATGGTCTATGATAGAAAATATCGTCTTTGTAACCACATGTACTTATACACTTAGGAACACATTTTACTCAATCTAATCATTCCAACTTCTTTATTATGTTATTCTTGAGGTATAGGAAGCTTAACATAGTCTAACTAGTCAATTAGGATGAAAACTACCAAGAATACAACTCACTATAAGCCATGCGATCGATTACAGCAAAGGCGGTCGATTAACTCACTTTAGTCGACCACCTTGGTTGGTCACCTTGCACCAAAGAGCTTGAACTGATTCAATTTCTATCCTTTCTCCCATGTATGGAGTCCGAGGCTTTACCAGAGGGTTTTTAAGTATTAAAAAATTATTAACGGACATTTGTTAATCATAATGAATGTTAAACATCACCTTAAGGTCTTACTTTAATATGCCTATATCAGTTTCAGCATTATACAAGGGTTCTACCTAATCTCCATTAATGGATTTTTTTAAAATCTTGTTCCAACATGATCAGAGGTTGGATTTACCTCCTAGGATCATCAAGGGTTCATTCTAAATTAAGTGAGACTAGGTTTTAGGCTTACCTCAATGCTTAACACAAGCTGTTGCAGAGAAAAGCTTGAGGGAGGACCTTCAATGGTTATCTTCCTCTTCTTTTTCCTTCAACTTTCTCTAATTCACTCTCTCTCTCTCTCTCTAAAAATGTGTCAAAGGTTCTAATATTTGCAATTAAGGTTCCTAGAGAGTTTTTGTTAAGGGTTTAATACAAGAGTTAGAGTTGCTTTACAATTTTTCTCTTGAGAGTCCTAGTCCTAGTATGAGTGTAATGAAGGAGGCTTGGAGATTATCAATTGGCACTCTAATACATTTAAAAGTAGGTCCCACATGTTTAGGGATGTTCATAGGTAGTTAAGAACCAATTAGAACCAATTAGAACCAAACCCAACCAAAATAGACTTAGAAAGGCCCAAATCTGGGTTCATGCAATCGATCAAATATAGGTGGCTGATCAGCTCAATTTCGTCGACCACCTTGGTCGATCTCCTACTCTGAATTAACTTAGAATGGCCAGGTCTTGATTAGTTTGACTGATTCATTCCACACGAGGCTTCTACACTAATAGTAAGAAGGTTTTAACTCTTACCTAGAGTTTCATACACTCCATTGATGACATGGATGCTAGGTTAATGTTAGTAGGAGAACCTATTATGTGAGAAAAAAAATTTAAATTATCCCATATTTTTAGGTTTGGGTTTTACAATGAGGACAGACATGTATTTGTGTGTGGTTGGTGTGTTGGATGGGGAGAGGTTGTAGCATCGAACCATTCACCTCATTGACATCTTCGTATAACCGTTACCTTGGCCGACTTAGTACGTCAGAGGGTATCAGGAGGGGTGATGATGGTGTGTGGCCATAGCTCTGCCAGTGGATCCTAGCTTTATCTCTATGATCATATTGAAGGATGCTAGGGTAAGGCCTTGGATACAACTTTGATGATATCTAGGATTGGTTAGACGTGAACCTAGTTTGCAAGCCCTCGCCAGTAGGGCATACGTACTTGTATCGGGTAGAGTATCAGGGAGAGTGCTGACGGTGTGTGATCCGTTAATCTCTAACTCTATCTTTATTTCGTAGTGAGTGATGTGGGCGACAGCAATGTATGATCCATTGGACGTGCTTACACTTTTGTGCATGGAAGTGTGGTGGCCGCCTATCCTTACCATAACACATTACAAACTTATACTAGACCAAATATATAAATTTGACATCTTGCATATGTTTGTTACATTATTTTGTTGTTCTTACTGAGCTAAGTTATGAGCTCACCCCACGGTATCATTTTCTTTTTAGTTTCTGATGAGGTGTTACTGTCGAAGATTTCATGAATGCACCATCGTATGGACATGTGGCTACCATGGATATGCAGGCGATGGAGGACGAGCATGACTCATCATGCGAGTGTTTCCACTGTGTCTACGCGTAGACAACTTTCGTATTTGAGTTATGAAATTGTAATAGATTTTTAAAACTATGTTTGGTTTACACTTGATAATTGGTTTATTAATTACTTATGATTAGACTCTCAGTTCATTATTAATAAAACTCTACTATTTATTATTATCTCTGATCATGTGAAATATGTATGGTTTGATTGTTGGCACAGTCCTATGTGATTTTGGCTTGAATTGTTGGTTCTTATGATGATTCATCACACTTCTAGTTTGACTAGAATTAGGGTGTGACATTTGGTATCAAAGCACTTGGGCTCTGCCAATCAAACCTGAAAACATTCACAAGTGTCTATGAACTGAGATAGGATAAACTTAAAAGCTTTAATACAAACACACCATAAGTACATTGTTGGTTGAGACGAAAACTTAAAGCAAGACAATAATGCATATAATAAAAGGTAGAACTATATATATATATATATAAACAGGAACAAAAGAGAATTAAGTGTATGCAAATAAGAACCAGAATATGGTTCACAATCCAGACAGTTACTCTGGAAACATATAAACATGAAAAGATAAATTGTTCAATCAATACCAAAAGTATCTAACCTTGGGCTGGTGGGGGAGGTGGTGACTCTCTATCTCTCTCATAATCCTCAACATAGGTAGTCCTAAGCTAGTGTACCTCCTCTCGTACAACCTAAAGACTCTGTACAAGCTCAACTACCCGTCGATCTATAGCACATTGCACCTCTCGAATCTCAAAGAGGAGTGACATCATTGAATCTGGTGGAGGACAAGAAGGACCAGCCTCTGATGTATGCCATGGCGTAGGAGGGGGGATGTCTTCTACAACCATGAACATACGGCGTCATCTCCACCACCCTCTGCTACTGCTACCTCTGTTGTTGCTGCTGCCACTGCTACCCTACCCAGAGGATGATCTAGTGCATTCAATTCCTCATCACTAATCTCTACCTCATGTAAGCCCATCTTGGTGATGGCATCCCAATCAAGGTCTACCATAACTGTCTCCTTGTACATTCTCTCACCTTTCATGTTTACGTGAAGGTGATGGAGAATGGTAGTGATCATACGGCCAGAGGGTAGGTTTCCCTTCAAGTTACCCATCGTGGCTTGGTGCATGGTACGTATGATGATGTAGGGCAAGTATATCAGTTGCCTAGTGTAGATACAATAGAGGACATACTGGGTGAGCTATGATACCTTATTGTAGCACCCACTCTAAGGTATGAGGTTGTGCTGAATGATGAGGCAATGCACATGAGGAAGGTGATGCAGGTTGGCCTCCTTCAACTCCTTCAGCCCTGGCTACATGATCTGGTTCCACACCACCAGACGTAGGCATTCAGTCATGAACTTGTGCTCCTTCGGTGCGCAATAAACCAGCTCGCTGGCAATGGAGATGTTCAGGAGACTTGCTAGTTGGTAGGTGTCAAAAGAAATTTGTATGCCCTTCACCTAGCTGGTAATCTTCAGCTCTCTGCCCTCTCAAAGTCCTCTGGATCGCCCTCCATTTGTAAGTTGTAGTTAAACTATTTAACTAGGTCAGGATGGGTTGACCCGTGGTATTGGGTCACAAGAAGCTAATCCATGGTGTCAAACACGGTCTCTACATCTAACCTAGAAAGATCCAACAGTTTCACAAATTTCCCCACCTCTACCTTCTTGTTCTGGAACCATGGGTATTGCGTCTCAATTTCGATAGAACAAAAGAAAAATGAGTCGAATGATCTCATGTTTTTGGTGCGAGGCATGATGAATCTGCAAGAAATAATGAAATAAAACCTCATTAGTCGAAATTTTTAAAATTTTGACTGTATAACGGCGTAAAATAGTCAAAAGCCTTACTTTCATCCAATCACATGGGCAGGAGGACTTATATGAATTACAAACCATCTTGCAATGATCAACTAATAGGAGGATTTAATAAATTTTAAGGAATAATAAGAAATTCAGATTTTGGGCAAAACCCCCAATTTTTAGGGTAAAACTTAACAAGTTGGGATTTCTTTCAAACCAATTGGCGAAACCCCAAATTGATTGAGGGCTTTCGTACATTGGATGCCCAACAATGAATCATGATGAAGAAAATAAGATTTCTATAATTGAAAAAGTTTTAAATTGGGAAAGATAAGAAAAGGCGACGAAAACCTAGGAAAAACTATCCAAAGAGAAGAAACGAATTGAGAGCATACCTTTAGGAAGTGAATGGAGTTCGTTGACCGGAGAGAAAAGCTTCAAAAATTTTCTGGTAGGTATTGTAGTAACTCACCGGAGCCATGTGGGGTCGTGACTTAGAGAAGACAAGAAAGAAAGTGAGGGAAAAATGGCGCAAAACACGTTTTAAAAACCAAATTTGGATTGACGGGTCGAACGATTTCACTTAAAGAGTCGACTGGTCAGTCGATTGATGAGTCGACCTGAAGCTCTTGGGAATGTTCTCAGAGTTTGTCTAGTTGGTCACTGGTCATACAATACACGACCAGTTAAGGGTGACCAGACAAATTTTTTTGAGTTGTTCATTGTCAGTTTGGTTCTGTTTCGTTTGGATTTTCATATACTGTGGGATTAACCCTATAAATTACATTGTACATTGTTTCACACTTATTGGCTATGCAGAAACTTTGATAGTAACATTCTAAAATGGCACGCCGTAACCACAGAACCAGTCGACGAGGCCGTAGCCCGACCCCACCATCACCTGGAGTGGGGAATGGGAATGAAAACCCTAAGGAGCAAACTGGAAATAATATGAATCAGAACGATGTACTGCAAGGGGTGAATAACTAGGCCACTCCAACCAACCTACCTGGACCACCAAGTGACTTGGCCACGGTTGTGACCAATTTGGCTCTGCAGATGCAGGATACCTAGCAAGTATTGTTGGCCATGCAAGTTGCAATGCGGATGACAACACTGACTTCCAATACTGCCCCGATACCTCTAGGTCAAACTAGTACGGTTCAAGTTGGTAGCAACATTGTACCTCCAGCACCTGTTATGCACACCTCAGTGCAAAATCTTGGTGCACAACAAGCAATATATCAAGGTGGTTACTAGTATCAGCCACCTGCATATGGAGCGTATGGGCAGAATGATCAACCAACACTAGTGGAACGGTTAGGCAAGATGTCAAATCCATTGTGGCCAGCTTAGTGGATTGACGAGATAAAAGAGAACTTCACGATGATGACTATCACAGAAGAAGAAAAGTTCCTGTGTGCAACCTTCATGCTGAGGGAAAGGGCTAATCACTGGTGGAGGTCCACTCATGCATATCTACTTACCAAGCACCCTCAGTTGACTTGGACTATTTTCAAGGAAGCCTTCTTTGACAAGTATTTCCCAAGGAGCTTCCGTGATCAGATGAAAAAGGAATTTCTGAGGCTGTATTAAGGTCAAATGGTAGTGGATGGATATCAATAGTGATATGAAGAATTGTTCTTCTTCACTCCTGCCAGCATGGACACTAAGACCTGAAGGTTCACTATAGGACTGTGGAGAAGTATTCAAGAGCATGTGCTGGGTTTGGAGAAGAAGTGTCACACCCCAATTCTGCACCATTCAGAACGGTGTGATGAACCGCTAATAAATCAATGGTTCAACCAGGATCTCTAATAGGCGGTATCACGCATGACATCAATATCTTCCATTCTTGGTGCTTCCTTGGTAAGGTCAACCACAGATACTAAATATTCGACTGCTCCTTTCTAAAGGCACTTCTTAGCCTTTACCGCCGAGAGTATGAGCTTTCATTTACAGGGAAGTTTGATTCCCGAAAAACTGAACTCTGCTCCTTCCTTGTCTTTAAATGTCAGCTTCTTTTCGACACACAATAAGTTTGCAGAATGCCGAACTTACCAGTCCATTCCCAAGATGATGTCAAAGTCTGCCATCTCAAGTTGGATCAAGGTCGCATCCAAGGTCTTTTCACCAATAAGAACTGGACATGGTCCATAACCTTTTTCTAACTCCACTTCTAATCCCATAGGTGATCGTACAAGTAGTTTGTAGTCTAGGGATTTAAGGGGTAGATTTAACTTCTTTCCAAACATCACAGATATAAAGGAATGAGTAGCTCCTGAATCAAAGAGTACTCTGGCGGGAATGCCATTAATAGGTATGATACCTGTGATTTGTCTTGGTTTAGTCTACATACTCATACAATGTAATACAACTAACTAAAAATGTAAGTCATACCTATGACCACATCAGGCGATGCGGCAACATCCTCGGATGTAACCGCGTAAACTTGTCCTTGATGTAGCTGCTTCTTGGGCTTAGGACATTCCCTTGCTATATGTCCCACTTGGTTGCAGTTAAAAATTTTTATCCCTTCAGTAATTCGCTTCTGTTGCTATTGAGCTACGGGAGTAGTCTTGGTTGCAGCGGAGAAGCCTTAAGCACGGAAGGGTTTGAATGTCTTGTTATTCCCTCCATTATAAGAATTTCCAGCTGGCCTTTTTATACCTCTGTTTTGCGTGAAATAACTCTCCTTCTAGCTCGATTCTATAACTCAAGCAATTTGTGCCACTTCATTATAGATTTTCTTTTCATGTCCCAGAACATGCTCGCGGATGCTTCCCCTAAGTCCCCTGACCAACCTTCGAGTCTTCGTGTTTTCCTCTTGCATACTAGTGGGTGCAAAGAAGAACAGCTCTTCATAACGCTGTTGATACGCATCCACGGTCATATGCTCCTGATATAAACTCTAGAACTCTCTTTCCATAGAATCTCTGAAACTTCTCGAAAAGTACTTCTCAAAGAACGCCTCTTTATAAATATCCCAAGTCAGTTGGGCATGCTTTGTAAGTAAATATGTCCTGGTAGACCTCCACCAACGGTGTGCATCTCCTTTCAGCATAAAGGTGGCGCTCAATACTTTTTCTTCTTCATTTATTGCCATCATCATAAAATTTCTTTCCATTTCGTCAACCCAGTGTGCCGGCCATAAAGGATCTGCTGGCTTGCCATTAAACTGTCTGGGCTTCAGTTTCAAAAAATGCTCCACCAGTCTGGAGTGGTCTAGTGGCTGCGGGACATACGCTCCATACATAGGTGGTTGGTATTGATATCCACCTTGAGCTATCTCAGGATTTTGTACATGAGCCTGCATGATAGGAGTCTGAGGTGCATGGGGTGCTATATTACTCTCCCCTGGTGCTGTGCTTGCCTGTCCTGCTGGCAATGGAGGTGTCTGTGCAGCTGGAGGAGTTATGCCTATGGCAGCTTGTATAGTAGCTTATGCCTGTTGCATTTGTTGTAGCTGTTGTGCCAAGTTCATTACGACCGTGGCCAAGTCTGTAGATGGTGCTGGCAGATTGGTAGGATTTGTCTGCCCATTTATGACAGACGGTGCCGTTTTCATGTTCCCTTGTGTTCCCGATTGTGTCTGGTTATCTTTCCCCACAGGTGGTGGTGGTGGAATAGAGTTACGACTCTGTTTGGTTGCACTGCGTCCCGCCATTAATTAATCTGATAGTGGGATTGCCTGAAATCATTGAACACGAGAGAAAATCATTAAATACTTCATTCTCATGTTTTAAATCCACTAACAAATGAAAATTTCAAAATTTTCAGATCATTCTATCGAAAATGCTATGTTTTCACTGCAGGGTTGATGGTGGGGGTCGATGGGTGTCCAACCCGCAGTCTGTAACCTTGGGAAATCACCCATTCTTCCCGAGAGCCGGGGGTTGATGGGGGGGTCAGAGGATGTCCGACCCAGGGTGCGACCCCTGGTTCTCTGTCAGATTCCCGAGAGCCGAGGGTCGATGCGGGGGTCGTTACGGGGGTCGATTGTTTTAATCGAATTTTTCGACCCCCGGACTGATTTTTAAGTTCCGATTCAAAGTCCATTTCTCATTCTTTCTTCTCCGCTTCGACTCAACTCGTCCCTCTGAGTTGCTACAGTAACAACTCCGATCTGTTGGTGGTTTGCACTCCTTGTTTCATCGTCTACACCTCCTCTACAGGTATGTCTTCTACCTTTTTATGTTTTTAGGTTTCTTTACCTAGGTTTTTGCTCGTTTATCTCGTATTTTTCAAATTAAACTTTTTCCAACCGTAAAAATTCGATTTTTATTAGGGGCTTTTGTTGTTGGTGACTCGAGGAACGAAAGCCCTCAAAAATATTTGAGATTCATCGGTTGGTTATCGAGAAACTCAAAATTTAACTTTTTGCCCTAATTTTGTCGAGATTTTGAATTTCTTGAAATTCCTTGCAATTCAATCTAATTAGTTAAAATTTCTGATTGTATGAGTCTCACAGGACAGTCTAGGATCTATGTAAGTCCTCCTGCCCACGCGTATGGGTGAAAAGTGAGGCTTTTGACCATTTTACGTCGTTATTATGTCGAAATTTCAGGTTTTTACTCTCTACTAATCCATTACTTGTTTCTCTTTCTTATTTACAGATACTATGGCTCGTACCAAGGTACCCAGAGTTCGCGACCGTCTTCGCTTCCGTTCCAATGAAGTTGAGGCACAGTGTGCCCACTATGCTCGCAAGAAGGTAGAGGGAGGCCACAAAGTGGACTTGGCTAGCTTAGCCTTGTTCAATGTGGAGGGGGCCTTGGTGATATGGGCTGGCTTCCCGTCATCACCTATGACGCGTGTACCCGTCCTGACTTGGTATGCCAGTTCTACTGTAATCTCCATGTGGTGGGAGATTACAATGATGTTGAGAGGGGTGGTAAGCTTCGGATCACCAGTTACGTCAAGGGGGTTGATGTTTCCTTTGATTATCGGCAGCTGACCGACTTGTTGGGAATTTCCTATGATGGCCCCTTGGTGTTCTGTGCTCCTGGAGAGCCCCAGTTCTTTTCTCTACAGATGAGGGCTGAGATCGATCATCAGCTCATCAGACCTGATCACTGGGAGATGAAAGCGAGTTATCTGCATTCTGATCCACGGGTATACTGCAAGATCATTCATCATAATCTAATACCGCAGAGTGGACACTACGAGAGGGTCTCCTAGTTGACCCAGTACCTGCTGTACTGCATATGTACTAGGCAGCTCGTCTGCCTTCCCTACATCATCATGCGTACAATGATCAGTGCCACGTTGCCTAGTCACACTGGCAACCTTCCTTATGGACATATGATTACTACCTTGCTTACCCGCCTAGGGGTTGATTTATTGGATGAGAAGATTCAGGAGAAATCCTTCTCATCGCCTCTGGATTGGAAGGCTATTTGCAAGATGGGCATGTGGGATGCCCAGGTCAGTGATGACGAGAGGAACGCGATGGTCCGCCCTCACACTCGAGTGGAGATAGCTGACGCTGAGGCAGCAGCAGCAGTAGCCGCTGGAGCAGGGCTTCATGGGGATGATGACGACCGACTATACATGGATGTAGATGCCATACCTCCTCCATCACCTACTCATGCTACTGGAGCTGGTCCATCTTCTTCAGCTGGTCCTTCGCATGCAGCTGGTCCTTCGTATTCTCCATCTGATGATGTGATGAGGATATTGCACGAGATACGAGAGGCTCAGCGTATATCTGACCTGAGGATGGAAGAGCTTAGGGATGCTCAACGTGTGACTGACCAGCGGGTGGCTGATCTCACAGCTAGTCTCAAGACGACCCAGACTCAGATAGCTTGGTTGATTAGAGTCTACGCTGAGGACTATGATAGAGACCGTGAGGCACTACCTCCCCCATCACCTCCAGCTTCTTGATGTACTTCTTTTATTTTTCTTTTTGTATTTAAGAGTAACTGTCCGGACTGTGGACTGTACTCTGCTTTAATCATATATATATATATATATATAAACATTTGTTCTTCCTTTTGGTTGTATATAAATTTGTTTCTCATTTATATATGCATTATTCTCTTTGAGTTTAGTCTCAAACAACACAGATGCTTATGGTGTGTTATATTACATCTTTTAAATTTTTATCCTATCTCAGTTCACGACCCTTTTGTGGAAGTATACGGTTTCAGAGTTAATTCCTGAGATGCTTTGATACCAAGTTGTCACACCCCAATTCTGCACATTCAGAACGGTGTGATGAACTGCTAATAAACCAACGGTTCAATTAGGATCTCTAATAGGCGATATCCATTAAAAATAAAACCATGCACGTCCACAACCATAATCAGAATAAATACACAATAGCGAAAGTCTTATAGTAAATGAACTGAGAACTCTAAATGTAATAATCATAATTAAAATATCAAGTTATTGTTGTATCAACTAGGACATAAATAAATAAAATATCAATTACATCCTTTTATAAATTTAAATAAAATTCTAATAGAATACACATGAGTTGCACTCGCATGAGGGGTCATGCGTATCCTCCAAGTCTTCAACTTCCATTGCAGCAATATGCGCATACACCGGAGCGTTCATATAATCTTCAACTAAAAATATTCGACGTCGAGAGGGTGAGCACACATCATGGCTCAGTGAGCAAACAAAACAATGCAGCAAACATATGCATGCTATCAATTCATATCTTTGGTCTGGTAAATAAGTTTGCAATGTGCTATAGAAAGGATAGGTGGCCAAAGGTCACGTTTATTGACGCCGCACCTCTATACATGAGTGTGTGAAGCCGCCCAAAGGTAATGTTTATTGTCGACCCACATGCACCCACCATGGACAATGTACACGTAAAGGTCACATTTATTGCTGTACCCATTGCCCATACCAACACGTAAGCCCCTGCTGGCGAGGGCTCGCAAACTGAGCTCGCAACTAACCAATCCTAATGCCAATCAGTGTATCCAAGGCCTCACCCCAGCATCCCTCAATACGTCCATAGAGATAGGGCTAAAGCCCCCCGATAGAGTCAGAGACTACACGGTCCGAGACCACTTCCCCTCATACCCTACGACGTAATAGTTCTGCTAAGGTAATGGCGATACGACGATGTTAGTGGACAAGACTTGAGTTAGAGATATAGCTAGAGTGCTGAGGCCCCGCCTATGACACCTCCCCCTGATACTCGCTCACATCAAGCACACCAACCACACACATACATCCACATGCCTATTCCTATCATCATCATCATCATCATCATCATCATCATCATGTTATAAACAATAATTAAATATGCATGAACAGTAATAATAGAAATATTATATGGCATATTGAATGCACATAACAATCATACATGCATAAAATCAATCATGGCATTGGATTCAAGAGTAAAACAGTTTATTATTAACCAATTAGTTTAGGTCTTGTTCCCTTACCTTTACTTGATCGTAGGTCCTCTTTCAAGCTTTAAGAATCAACTATATATCGATATTATACACTAAAAGACCTAATCAAGTCGATAGAATTTAATTAGAATTAATTTTGATTTTAAAAAGTATGCTGTTAACTGGGGGTCGATGCCAGGGTCGGAGGTTCCATCCACCCTGGGTGCGACCACCCACAGTTTGGACTTCCCAAACACTGGGGGTCGATTGGCCATCGACCCCCCGTGCGACCCCCTATGGGTTTCATCAAATTTTCATCCTTCAGTCCATTCCTTCGTGTTTGGGGTCCTATGGCTTGCTTCTGCAATCCATTCCACACATGTTCTATGGTCTAGAACCGTAGTTCATTCACCTATATGATTTTTATGATTTCCCCCATGGTTTTCCATGAAAACCTAACCACGGATGGATGATTTGGGTTTCTCCTAGATCATTCCCTCTTCACTATCCATTCTAAGGTATGTAGAATTACATGGAGATAGTACCCATACCTGAGAATTAGGCTTGTCTCTCTGAAGCCTTCTCTTTGATCTTCTTCTCCACTTTCCTTCCCTTCTCTTTCTCTTCTCCTTCTCTTCTCTTTCTCTCAATCCAATTAGGGTTCTAAAAGGAGTGAAAGAGGCATAGGGACGTCTTATTTATAGAGTAGAAACTCCAAAAATAAGTCCCATTGAGATTAGGAAAGAATCCCATTGAAATTTGAAAAGTTTTCAAATCACGGTTTCTGTCTGTAGACTGGGGGTCGATGAGGGGGTCGGAGATCCCGTCAACCCCTGGTTCTAAAATGTCTGACCCCCGATTAAAAACTCAGGGTTTGACTTTCTATCTTGGGGGGTCCGACCCTGCCTAGCTGGGTGTGCGACCCTCCCCGTATTTTAGTGTTTTTGGGTCAGTTTAATACCTGGGATCGCGATCTCCCTCACGTACTTGATCCATTTGGCTCGACCATGATGGGTAGACCTGGTTCAAGGTGGTAAGACCGGGTTAGTTCGATACAGGTCTTACAAGATGATCTATAATAAAGTTGTGCAGATCGCTCGGGTTTTGGAATCCAGCCAGAAAGAAAGTTTCCTTACTCAGAACCGAGGACTCAAAAGGGTAAATGGTGATATATTAAATGGAGGAAATTCAAGGACCTTTAAACCATTTCGATTATAGAACACAAATAGAGCATCCAAGACAACCCAAATAGTTCTACCACAACTTGGTCAAGTGACTGCTAATGTCAAGTGCTTCAACTGCGATCAAATAGAGCACTAGGCAAAGACATGTCCTAAGCCTAAGAAGCAGGTTCAGCCAGGAAAGTTTTACTCTGTGGCTTTTGAAGACATTGTCGCATTACTTGATGTGGTCATAGGTATGACTTGACTTTTATTGTTATTGTACTATTGTGTGAGCATGTAGACTAAACCAAGGTAAAACTACAGGTATGGTAACCATAGCTGGTGTACCCTCTAGAGTACTCTTTGACTCTGGGGTTACCCATTCTTTTGTGTCCATCTCATTTGAAAAAAAATTGGATGTATCACTCAGACCTTTAGACCAAAAGCTGTTAGTAAGATCTCCATTGGGACAAGAGGTTGTGTTAGATGAGTGCTATGGACCATGTCCAGTTCTTATTAATGGATGGAGTTTGGATGCGAACTTGGTTCAGCTTGACATGGCAGACTTTGGTGTCATCTTAGGAATGGGCTGGTTATCTCTGCATTCTATGAGTCTGCTTTGCATTGAGAAGAAGTTGTCATTCAAGGGCAAGGACGGTACAGAATTTAGTTTCATTAGGACCAAACTTTCTCGTAAATAAAAGCTTATTCTCTCTGTACTTAATGTAAGACCCATATGCCACGAACCCAGTTTAACCTTATGTTGTAAGACCCATATCAAACTAACCGATCTTACCACCTTGTACCAGGTCTACCTATCAAGGTCGAGCCAAGTGGACCAAGTGCATGAAGGAAATCACAAGACCAGGTATGAATTTAACCCAAAAATAATAAATATGAGGGTAGGGTCGCATGCCTAAACAGGTAGGGTCGACCCCACCTCAACAGAAGTCCAACCTATGATTTTCTAGTCTTAGGGTCGCATGACTAGAAAAACATAGGGTAGACGGATCCTGTGACCCTACGTGCGACCCTATGATGACAGACATAAACCGTAAATTAGGAAACTTTCCTAATTTCAAGGGGTTCTTTCCTAAACTCGATGGGACTTGTTTTGGAGGGTTTTCCTTTATAAATAGGATGTCCCTTAGCCTCTTTCACTCTTTTTAGAACCCTAATTGAAAGTGAGAGAAAGAGAAAGAGAAAAAAGAGAAGAAGAGAAGGAAAACTGAAGAAAAGACTAAGGAAGAGGAGGAACTTCAGAAAAACCTCTGAATCTCAGCCAACTTCAGGTATGAGTCTAATTCCCGTCATAAATTAAGAGCCTAGAATGGAATATGAAGAAGTTAGGATTAAGAGAAATCCAAATCATTTATCCATGGATGAGTTTCAAAGGAATCCATGGAAGTAATCATCATAGACAATGGAAAGTGTGTAAAAATCATAGTTATGAGCCATATAACAATCTTAGAATGGACCTACGAGACCACAGGATCGATCACATGCCCTCGAGAAGTCCCTGGGAGGGTGTGGTCGCACATAGGGTCGATTGGTAACCGACCCCATGTCCGACCCTACACCCTAGGGTCGATTGGGTAACCGACCCTAGGTGCTACCCTACCTGTGACCCTATGATTTTAGGCCGTCTAAATATGTTGAAATTAATTCTAATTAAAATCTATCGACTTGTTAGGTCTTCCTAGTGATTTAAAAGTGATTCTTAAAGCTTGAACGAGGATCTACACTCAATCAAAGGTGAGGGAACAAGACCTGAACTAATTGGATAATAAAAATATATTTTTGCTTATTGAGTCCGGTACGATGATTGATTGATTCTATGTGTGTACGTGTGTATTGTGCATTTAACATGTCATCCAATATTCCTACTATTACTGTTCATGCATATTTAATTTTGTTTATTTATAACATGATGATGATGATGATGATGATGAAGCTAGGAATAGGCATGTGAATGTTTGTGTGTGGTTAGCGTACTTGATGCGAGTAGGGCATTAGGAGGAGGACGTGACACTGTGGTTTTTCTTGGTCACCAGACTCTAGCTCTATCTCTACTCAAGTCTTGTCCACTAACATTGTCGTATCGCCATTATCTTAGCAGAGCTATTACGTCGTAGGGCATCAGGGGAGTTGGTCTCGGACCGTATAGTCTCTGACTCTGCTGGGGGGCCTTAGCTCTATCTCTATGGACGTATTGAGGGATGCTGGGGTGAGGCCTTGGATACACTGTTTGACATTAGGATTAGTTAGTTACGAGCCCAGTTTGCAAGCCCTAGCCAACAGGGGCTTACATGTTGGTATGGGTGCATGTGTTACAACAATGCCGATTTTCATTGGGTATACTGTTTCCATGGTGGATGCATGTGGGAAGGCAATGCCGATTCATTGGGCGGCTTCACACACTTGTGTATAGAGGTGAAGCGGCCTCCGAACCTTTCTATTGCACATTGCAAACTTATAAATCAGACCAAAGATATGAATGGAATGCATGTATATGTTTGTTGCATTGTTTTATTTGCTCACTGAGCCGTGATGTGTGCTCACCCTTTTCGACGTCGAACATTTTAGTTGATGATGCAGGTACCACGGTTGAAGATTATATAAATGCTCCTGTATACGGACAAGCTGCTGTGATGGACGCTAAAGTAATGATGGAGCCGCATGATTAGACATGCGAATCTACTCCTTTGTTTTTTATTAGACTTTTATTTGGATTATACAGACAATGTATTTTAATTAATTATTTAAGTTTATGTCTAAGTCCTTTTGGAAATAATTGGTTAAATTATTTATTTTATCACATTTAGATTCTCAGTTCATTTAATATTTAAGACTTCCGCTATTGTGTATTTCCTTTGATTATTGTTGTGGATGTGTATGGTTTAAGCAAACAGACACAGTCTATTGAGATCTTGGTTAAACCGTTGATTTATTAGTGGTTCATCACACCATTCTGAATAGTGCGGAATTGGGGTGTGACAACTTGGTATCAAAGCTCTCAGGCCCTGTCTATTAAACCAGTATATTTCTACAAAGTTCGTGAACTGAGTTAGGATAAAATGTAAAAGCTTTAATAAGAACACACTGTAAGCACCTGTGTTGTTTGAGACAAAATTAAGAAAGATAATAATGCATATATAAAAAGGAGAAACAAGTTTTATATACATCAAATAAAAAGCACGTAATTACATATCCAAAGCAGAGTACAGTCCACAACCCAGACAGTTACTCTGTAGTACAAAGAAAAAGAAAATATACATCATGGAGCTGGAGGTGATGGAGGAGGAGGTGCTTCATGATCTCTGTCGTAGTCCTCAGCATACACTCTAGTCAACCAGGCTACCTGAGTCTGGGTCGTTTGGAGACTAGCTGTCCACTAGGCCATCCACTGATCAGACGCACGCTGAGCATCTAGAAGCTCGCCCACTCTCCTATCTGTCGTGCGCTGAGCATCTAGAAGCTCTCCCACTCTCAAGTCCGTCACGCGCTGAGCCTCTCTGATCTCACGCAGTAATCCCATCATATCATCAGATGGTGGGTGTGAAAGACCAGCCATGTATGAAGGAGCCCAAGATGGACCAGCTCCAGTAGAATGTGGAGGTGATGGAGGAGGTATAGCATCTACAACCATATACATGCGATCCTTATCCTTAGCATCACCCCCATGGACCCTTGCTCTGGCTGCTGCTGCTGTTGCTATCTCAGCGTCTGCTATCTCTACCTGAGTACGAGGATAAACCAGAGTGTTCCTCTCATCATCACTGACCTGAGCATCCTGCATGCCCATCCTACAGATAGCCTCCCAGTCCAGAACCAAAGAGAAGGTCTTCTCTTGAATCCTCTCATCCACTGAATCAACACCTAGGCGGGTGAGCAGAGTAGTGATCAGACGTCCGTAAGGCAGGTTGCCTATCTGACCAGGCAACATAGCCCGGATCATCATTCTTAGGATAATGTAAGGTAGGCAGACAGGCTGCCTAGTGCATATGCAGTAGAGGACGTACTGAGTCAACTGGGAGATCCTCTCATAGTGTCCACTCTGGGGTATCAGGTTGTGCTGGATGATCTTGCAGTACACCCGAGGCTCTGGACGTAGGTTGATTGCTTTCATCTCCCAGCGATCATCTTGGATAAGCTGACTGTCAATCTCAACACACATCTCCAAAGAAAGGAACTGGGGCTCCCTGGGAGCACAGTACACCAAAGGGCGATCATTTGATATACCCAGAAGATCAGCCAACTGCTGGCAGTCAAAGGAAACCTCTACCCCTTTGACGTAGCTCGTGATCCTGAGCTCCCTACCCCTCTCTGTGTCATTACGATCCCCCACTACCTAGAGATTGCAATAGAACTGTCTCACCAAATCCAGACGGGTACATGCATCATAGGTGATCATAGGGAGCCAGCCCATGTCACCAAATGCCCCCTCCACGATGAACAAGGCTAGACTAGCCAACTCCATACAGCGACCCCCCTTTACTTTCTTACGCTCATAATGAGCATACTGAGCTTCGGCCTCGTTGGAGCGGAAACAAACTGGATCATGAGCTCTAGGCACTTTGGTACGAGCCATATTATCTGGCAAAATAAAGAAAAATAGATAATAGATCAGTGAAGATGAAAAATCTAAAATTTTTGGCATTATAACGGTATAAATTGGTCAAAAGCCTCACTTTTCACCCATACACTTGGGTAGGAGGACTTACATAGGTTCTAAACCATCCTGCAAGGCTCATACAGTTCGAAATTTAATTTTGAAAGATCGAATTTGAAGAAATTTCAATAAATTCAAAAAATCTCAAAAATTAGGTCAAAATGGAAAATTCCAAGTTTCTCGATAACCAACCGATGAAACTCGAATATTTTTGAGGGCTTTCGTCCATTGGGTGACCAATAGCAAAAGCCCCCAATAAAAATTAAATTTTTACGGCTAGAAAAAGTTTAATTTGAAGAAAACGATGTAAATGGACAAAAACCTAGTTAGAAAGCTTTAAAAAAGTGAAACAGTAAGAGAGCATACCTGAAGAGAAGGAGTGGGAGTCACGAACAGAAGATATGATCACTAAACAGGTAGGGGTCGATACTGTAGCAACTCAGGGAAACGGGTTGAGTTGGAAGAAAGGAGAAAGAATGGGAAATGAATCCAAAATCGGGTTTAAAAACCTTATTCTGGGTCGTAGGGTTGCAGAATTCAACCAAAACATGCGACCCTACGTCAGACCCTACCATTGACCCTAGCCTCTCGGTGATCTGATAGAGAATTAGGGGTCGACCCTAGGGTCGGACAACTACCGACCCTACCATCGGCCCTAGGCTCTTGGTGATCTGACAGAGAACTAGGGGTCGGACCTAGGGTCGGACATATACCGACCCTACCATCGACCCTAGGCTCTCGGTAAGCTGACGGTGATTCTCAGGGTCGCATACCCTAGGGTCGCATAAGGACCGACCCTACCATCGACCTACGATGGAAAATACAGTATTTTGTCAGAAAGATCTGAAAATTTTGAAATTTATATTAATTAGTTGGATTTTTGACTTGAGAACAACGTATATTGATTGCCTCACATGTGCTATGATTGTTTGCTGACATTACCACCACCAGAATAGGAAATGGCTGGGCGAAGAGTGACCAGACAAAGTCATAACCCAATTCTACCACCACCACCTATGGAGGAAGACAACCATATAAATCCTGGAGCACTAGAGAATCTAAATACAGCACCACCAGTAGCTAGTTGCCAGGAAAATTCTACAAACTTGCCAGCCCCACCTACGGATTTGGCCACAGTCGTAATGAACTTAGCACAACAGCTATAGCAAATACAGCAGGTTCAGGTCAATATGTAAGCTGCTATAGGGATGGCTTTTCCAGTTGTCCATACAACACCTATGCTAGCAGGGTAGGCCAGCACGATACCAGGGGGAAGTAACACCGTACCCCACGCACCTGAAACACCAGTCATGCAGGCCCAAGTACAGAATCCCAAGGTAGCTCAAGGCAGTTACCAGTATCAACCACCTATGTATGGGGCCTACGCTCCATATCAGCTGGATCACTCCCACCTGATCGAGCGTTTTCGGAAGATGAAGCCCAAGGAATATAATGGTAAGCCAGCAGATCCTTTGTGGCCAGCACACTGGATTGATGAAATGGAGAGAAATTTCATGATGATGACAGTTAATGAGGAGGAGAAAGTACTGTGTGCAACATTCATGCTGAAAGGCGATGCACACCACTGGTGGAAGTCCACATGGACTTATCTGTTAACAAAGCACACCCAGTTAACCTGGGCTATATATAAAGAAGCATTCTTTGAGAAGTACTTCCCCAGGAGTTTCAGAGATGCTATGGAAAGAGAGTTCCTGAGTTTATATCAGGGACAAATGACTGTCGATGTATATCAACAGCGTTATGAGAAGCTGTTTTCTTTGCACCAGTCAGTATGCAAGAGGAAGATACGAAGACCCGAAGGTTCGTCATGGGACTTAGGGTAAGTATTCGTGAACATGTTCTGGGACTTGAAAAGAAAGTCTACAATAAAGCTTTACAAATTACTCGAGTGATAGAGTCGAGCCAGAAAGAGAGTTATTTTGCTCAAAATAGGGGTATCAAAAGGTCTTACGGGAATTCTTATAACGGAGGGAACAACAAGACATTCAAACCCTTCCGTACTCAAGGCTTTAATGCTGTAGCCAAGACTACTTCAGCAGCCCCATCACAACCAAAGAAAAATAATGAATGAGTAATGTGTTTTAACTACAATCAAGTGGGACATATTTCAAGGGAGTGCCCTAAGCCTAGAAAGCAGCTACAGCAAGGAAGAGTTTACGCTGTTACATCCGAGGATGCTGCTGCATAGCCTGATGTGGTCACAGGTATGACCCGAACCTTTTAAATTGTGTTACATTGTATGAGCATGTAGACTAAATTAAAACAAATCACAGGTATCGTACCTATTAATGGCATTTCCGTCAGAGTGCTCTTTGATTCTGGAGCTACTCATTCTTTTATATCTGTGTCATTTGGAAAGAAGCTAAATCTATCCCTCAAATCTTTAGACTACAAACTACTTGTACGATCGCCTATGGGATTAGAAGTGACTTTAGAAAAAGGTTATGGGCCATGTCCAGTTCTTATTGACGAGAAGACTTTGGATGCAACCTTGATTCAACTTGAGATGGCAGACTTTGACGTCATCTTGGGAATGGACTGGTTAGCTCGACATTCTGCAAACCTATTATGTGCAGAAAATAAGCTGGCATTTAAAGACGAGGAAGGAGCAGAGTTTAGTTTTGTGGGAACCAAACTTCCCGGTAAATGAAAACTCATCCTCTCTGCATTAAAGGCTAGGAAATGCCTCGAGAAAGGAGGAGTTGGGTATCTAGTATCAGTGGTCGACCTCACCAAGGAAGCACCACGAATGGAGGATATTGATGTGGTGTGTGACTTTTCAGATGTATTTCCTGAAGAACTATCAGGATTACCACCAGACCGAGCTACAGAGTTTGTTATATATTTGATACCCGGAGCTGCACCAGTATCTAATGCACCCTATCGAATGGCTCCTACTAAACTGATGGAATTAAAAGTACAGTTAAAGGAACTACTGGACAAGGGTTACATCAGACCTAGTGATGTGAATTAAATATGTATGTAACTGCAAGTGCACGGTATTGTGTAGTAACGGGTCGATCTCAGGGAGGAATTGTTATTATTCTAACTCAAATAAGGCAAAGCGTACCAAAGGGATATGATTGAATTAACACTCTAATCACTTTAAATAAAAATTAATCAAGCAATAAAAACAATAATAACCATTTATAACGGTACGAAAATTTACGAAACCACTAACCATAAAGTAACACAGATTTATTGCAAGAAAGAAACGAAATTAAAAGTAAAAGAATGTAAGAAAAACTTATCTCGATAGAAGATTTAACTTATCTCTGTCGTTGCTCGTCGTCTTGTTGTCACTCCAAGGCGATGTGCAAACGATTACAAAGGGAGCCTTCTCCTCTAAATTAAATTAGTAATGGGGTACAACCTATATTTATCTACCCTACTACAGAGTTCTAAATCTGAAATTAAAACTAAAAGAAAATAAATAAATAAATAAAAATAAACTTAAGCAAGAAGAACACAACTTGAAAAGAAAAAACTAAGAATCTTGAACTCTTTCATAAATTCTCAAAACTAAGAAAAAAAAACTCATAATAGAATTCTTGGATCTAGTTTTCTATTGCTGAGCATCACATATATATACAAGAGAGTAAAGATCACAATCAATCTTTACAATTGAATTACAAGAGATTTTGTGGAGATAATTTTGGTAACTGAATTCCAATCTTATAGGTTCATTGTATATGGGCGATTCTTGAGTAGAAAAAATCTTGCACCAACTCATCATATCTTTAGCATTATTATCTCTTTTTGAAAACTTCCATAATCGATTGGAGCTTTCCATTCTTCCTTGCCATGGCAATCTTGTAAATTTGATTCCAAATAACTAAGGAATATTTTCTCAAGAGAATAGAATCTTTCACATGAGATTGGGCTACTCTTTGACTTGGTCCAAGGCTGATCTTATACAAAAAATTCATGGCTCTCCTCATAAAATTCATCTTATGCCCGACTACTGAGTTGACTGGGTGAGTTAACTGGACAGGATCACCAAAAATTCATAAAATGATATTTTTAAGCTCAAATTTCTCCATTCTTTCACCTATACCCAAAAAACATAAAATCAACATTAAATACCCGAGAAGCATCATAAATAGAATAAGAGATGTATATTTTATGCCCTAAATTCACACATAAAATGTGTTCATCAGATTCCCCCACACTTGAGCTTTGCTAGTCTCGAGCAAAGAAAAATATAAAAATAAAATAAAATCCTAACTCACTTTCGTAGGAGTCACGATTGCACTTAGCACGTGCAACAAGCCTTTAAACCCCTAGGTTATCCCTAGTGGACGAGTTGTGCCTCGTGAGTATTTTCAGAGAATAAACACACAAAATTCATATAGAAATTTCAAACTTTAATTTTGGTATTAAGGAAAGAGAGCACACACATATCTTATTAGTCAAGACACTCAACTTGGGATCAAGAAAACATAGAAACCCCCACACTTGAACATTGCTACCTCATATGATTCAAACACTAAGGTTGCATCTCAATTAGGAAACCTTGTTATATCTTCCAAACATATCTCTCCTTAAGGTGAACCCTTTGTAACATACTGGTAACCAAGACCCAAGAATAGCTTTCAACACTTGTATCTTTTTTTTTTCTTTCTTTCTTTCTTCCTCTTTAAACTACTCCATTACAATTGGCTTGAGAAGTGCAGGTGGTTATGCATTCCCATGTTACTATGTAGCTTCGCTTTTGGCATATATATTTAAAGACATTGATGCTAAAGAGTACTTTTTTTTTTTGCAAGAGCTGTATCCAAGGAATTTCAATCAAGACACCTCGCTTCTTGAGGCGGAATGTCCTGTATAGTTTCAAGGACAAAAAAAACTTTTATATTATTATTTTCTTATTATGATTTTTTTATAGTACAAGGAGGTATCAGCTTTATTCAAAGGTTGAAATTACCAACTATAACCATAAAATATTCATCCCTTCAGGAGAGGTAAGATGTATTTTCTAACTTAATTCCCATCTCAAAATACAACCTAAGTACTATCCTCACATAGGGTTTCATTACTTCGTATGTGATAGTTTCCTAGGTCTCTTTCTCCTTCCTCTTTTGTGTCAAAACCATAGAAATAGTGATTGACTTTCCCAAAAACCAAAGTTAAAAAGTTAAAATTTACAATGAAAGCTCAAAATTCATAATTTTTTATGAAATCTCAACCCTTCCCCCATACTTAAATCATGCATTGTCCTCAATGTATATAGAAAAATAAAAGAAAAGGACAAGGGGAAGAAAAAAACTCCCTGAATCAAGGATCAGTGTAAAAAGGCTGATGGGGATCCATGACCTCTTCAGTGGAGTCGTGTGGAAGCTCCAAAAATGGCTTCGAATGCTGGCCATTCACTTTGCTGGTTGCACCTGTACCTGGATTTAAAATCTCAATTTCACCCGATGAGAAAACATTTTGAACAATATAAGGACCCTCCCAACGAGATCTAAGTTTACCAGGAAAAATATACAAATGAGAATTATAAAGCAAAACCTTGTCGCCAGGGGTAAAAGACTTCCAAAGGATATGTCTATCATGATAAGCCTTGGTCTTGTCTTTATAGATGCGGGCATTGTTGTAGGCATCATTTCTCAATTCATCAAACTCAAAGAGCTGGAGTCCTCTATGAGTGCTAGCATCTGACAAATCAAAATTTAGTTTCTTAATTGCCCAAAATGCCCGATGTTCCAATTGGACTGGTAGATGGCAGGCTTTTTCGTACACCAGACGGTAAGGGGATTGACCAAGAATGGTCTTGAAATCAGTTCTATAATCCCACAAAGCATCTATGAGGCGAATGGACCAATCCTTACGAGTAGGGTTGAGAGTTTTTTCTAAAATTTGCTTGATTTATCGATTGGATACTTCAACCTATCCACTAGTCTGAGGGTGGTAAGGGGTTGCCAATTTATGGGTAATACCATATTTTCGAACAAGGACCTCAAATGGTTTGTTACATAAGTGTTTTCCCCTATCGCTAATGATAGCTCGAGGGGTACCAAATCGGGAGAATATATTCTCCTTTAAAAATTTAATGACTACCTTGTGGTCATTGGTCTTAGTAGCAACAGCTTCTATCCATTTGGACATGTAGTCCACAGCTAACAAGATATACTCATTCCCAAAAGACTTTGGGAACGGACCCATAAAATCAATGCCCCAAACATCAAAAACTTCAACCACCAGAATTGGGTTTAGTGGCATCATATTCCGCTTGGTAATGCTACCTAAAGACTGACAAGAAGGGCATGCCTTACAGTAATTAAATGCATCCTTAAAAAGACTAGGCCAGTAGAATCCAGACTATAAAACCTTGGCCGTAGTCTTATTTGGCCCAAAGTGGCCACCACACGCCTGATCATGACAATAAGACAGCACAGATTGTTGTTCATGGTCAGGTATACATCTCCTGATAATCTGATCAGGGCAAGTCTTGAACAGATATGGATCGTCCCAAAAATAGTACTTGACTTGGGAATAGAATCTATACCTATCCTGGGCGGACCAATGGGAAGGGGTCACACCCGTTACCAAGTAATTTACAATATCAGCGAACCAAGGCTCACTAGATACTGCAAACAACTGCTCATCTGGGAAAGACTCATTGACTGGTGAATCGACAGTCAAAGAATTAGGCAGTCGGGATAAGTGGTCAGCAACCAGATTTTCTATTCCTAGTTTATCCCTAATCTCTAAGTCAAACTCTTGTAAAAGAAAAACCCATCTAATGAGACGAGCTTTGGCATCCTTTTTCTGCAAGAGATGTTTGAGAGCGGCATGATCCGTATACACAATGACATGGGATCCTATCAAGTAGGCACGAAATTTCTCTAAAGCGAATACAACAGCTAAGAATTATTTTTCAGTGGTGGTGTAATGAAGCTGTGCATCATTTAAAGTCCTACTTGCATAACAAATTACATGGGGTAACTTATTGATCCGTTGCCCAAGGACAGCTCCTAATGCAAAATCAGAAGCATCGCACATAAGCTCAAAGGGCTCTGTCCATATGGATGCCTGAATAACGGGGGCAGTGGTTAAAATTTTTTTGAGTTGATTAAAACTCTCAAGATAGGCATCATTAAAATCAAAGAGCTGGTCTTTAGCAAGCAAAGAGGTGAGAGGACGAGCAATTTGACTAAAATCTTTAATGAACCTCCGATAGAAACCGGCATGCCTTAGAAAGGAGCGAATGTCCTTAACAGATTTGGGAACAGGTAGCTTTTCAATCAATTGTACTTTGGCTCTGTCAACCATGATCCCATCTTTGGAAATGATGTGACCCAACACTATGCCCTGTTTTACCATGAAGTGGCATTTCTCCCAACTTAAAACTAAATCTTTCTCCTTACACCTGACAAGAACTAAGGAAAGATTATGTAGGCAATCAGAAAAAGTAGACCCATGCACAGAAAAATCATCCATGAATACTTCTAAATATTGTTCTACCATATCTGAGAATATGCTCATCATGCACCTTTGAAAAGTGGCAGGGGCATTGCATATCCCAAAAGGTATGCGCCAATAAGCAAAGGTTCCAGTAGGGGCATGTGAAAGGGGTCTTGTGTTGGTCATCTAAGGCAATGGGGATTTGATTGTAATCGGTGTATCCATCTAAGAAGCAATAGTATTCATGTCCGACCAATCTCTCTAACATTTGGTCAATGAAAGGCAAAGGGAAGTGATCCTTCCACGTTGCCGTATTCAGCTTTCTGTAGTCTATGCAGACTCTCCATCCTGTTTGGATACGAGTTGGAATCATTTCATTGTCTGCATTAGCAACTACTGTGACTCCTGACTTCTTTGGTACCACATGTACCGGACTTACCCACTCACTGTTAGATATGGGATATATGATCCCATGAGCTAAGCACTTTAGAATCTCTTTCTTAAGTGGCTTCCTTCATCACAGGATTTGCCCGTCTCTGAGGTTCCCTTGAGGGGTTAGTATCTTCCATAAGGTGTATATGATGCTGAACAATAGACGGACTAATGCCTTTGATGTCAGCCACAGTCCAACCTAAGGCTTCCTTGTGATTTTGTAAGAGTTTGACTAACTCTTCTTCTGATTAGAAGTCAAATCAGATGCAATAATAACAGGAAGAGTCTGGTCAGGTCCTAGGAAGGCATACTTCAGAGTGGATGGTAACTCCTTTAATTCTAAGCTAGGTGGTTCAACCATTGAGGGCTTGAGAATGGAAGTGGATAGAGGTCCCAGAGGTTCCACAGGTGTGTGGATACTCCATGCCTCTAATGAAAAAGTATCCGCTACTCCTCCCAACGCTTCCATACACTACAAGAATTCCGAGTCAAAGTCAATGTCAAAAGTGGTCTTTACATGGTCAGGGAATTCTTGGAGCATATGTACTTCCTCATTCAGTTGCTTACCCAACCTAAATACATTTAAATCAACAGTTTGGTTACCAAATGACAGTTTCATAAGACCGTTCCTGCAATTTATCAGTGCTTTGCTTGTAGCCAGAAACGGTCTTCCTAAAATGATAGGGATTTGATCTCTATTGGAGACAGGATGTATTTCTAAAACAATAAAATCTACAGGAAAAAGAAATTCTCCTACCTTTAACAAAACATCCTTTACCATTCCTTTAGGAGTTTTTACAGAGCGATCAGCTAGTTGAAGTGAGATGGACGTTGGTTTCAACTTTTCCAATCCTAATTGTTGGTAAACATGATAAGGTAGAAGATTCACACTTGCACCTAAGTCGAGCAGAGCATGATCAATAAAAGTGTTGCCTATGATGCAAGAGATGGTAGGACAGCCAGGGTCCTTGTATTTGGCTGCCACAGGATGGTTCAGAAGGGAACTTAAATGTGCAGCCAAGAATACCTTTTTAGGAATTTGACTAATCCTCTTTTGTGTGCATAAGTCCTTAAGGACTTTTGCATAAATAGAAATTTGGTCAATTGCATCCAAAAGTGGGATATTCAATTCTACCTGTTTGAAGACCTCTAAAATTTTATCAACTAAAGCAGTCTTTTTTTGGTTTACCAACCTATTAGGGAATGGGACTGGTGGAGTAAAAACTCTGTCCGATACAGTCTCTTTGGGTCTTTCAGATACATCAGACGAACCTGAAGAAAGAGGTTCAGTAGTTGCCTCAGATTGGGGAACATTAATAGGAGCAACTTTGGGTTTGTTCTTTGGTGCTTCATCCTGTAGGTACTCTTGGCCACTCCATAATGCATGGACTGCATTGCATTGTTTGGAGGACCCTGATTGACTCTCTATGCCATTCACTTGAGGGTTTGACCTATTTGGTTTTGGGTGATGGCGTGGGTTGGTCTCTGGTTGGCTGGGCAGAATACTCTTGTTCTTTTCACACATTAGGGTAACCAATTGGGTAAGTGTCCTCTCCATACTGGTATGCCCTGCCATTAGAGCTGCCACATTCTTCTCCAACTCACTGAGTCTGGCCGGCTCACCCGTGTTAGAAAACCCAGGGGGTTGCTGAAAATTACCTTGGGGAACAAAATTGGGTCTAGGGGGAGCATATGGCCTGGTGTGACCGGGAGGACCTTGATTTAAAAATTGGGATGGGTCCACACGGTTCCCTTGGTTCCAAGAAAAATTTGGGTGATTTCTCCATCCTGGATTGTAAGTGTTACTATACGGATTGTAAAGTGCACTTACATTAGCATTCTGAGAATTTCCCTGTGAAGGGCATTCCCTCTTGTGTGTCCGGGAGTTTGACACCAGTTGCACATTAGGACTTGCTTTTGGATAGGGTCTTTAGGAACTAAGGCTTCTATCCTTTTGATAAGGCTATCTAAGTGTGCCTCCTTAGCTACTATGCCATCGACAAATAACCTTTACCTTTTTGGGTTCGATCTGTCTCCTGCACAGACTCCCACTCTCTTTTTTTTCGGGCTAGATCCGCCAAAAAATTCCAAGTATCGTTAGGATCCTCATAGGAAGTGAATCCTTGAGGACACATAGACTCAAGCATTTGCTTGGTAGGAAAATCTATCCCCTCGTAAATAATTTGACAAAGCTGCTATATTTCAATACCATGGTGAGGGCACTCTTGGAGTAGACCTTGGAACCTTTCCATGAGTCTTGAAAAAGACTCATTTGACTCTTGCTTGAACCGCATTATATCCCCTCGAAGTTTATTTGTCTTGTGAAGAGGAAAAAACTTTTTAAGGAATAACACAGTAAATTTTTCCCAAGATGTAATGGAATTTGTGGGAAGACCATAAAGCCATTTTTTAGCTCCATCCTTGAGTGAAAAAGTGATGCACCTCAATTTGACAGCATCATCACTGAGCTGTTGCATTTTAATGAGGGCACACACCTCCTCATACTCACGGAGGAACAAGTATGCATCCTCTGAAGATAACCCATGAAAATGAGGAAGCATGGTAATGAATTGAGTTTTCAATTCATAGTTGTTGCCTGTGGTAGCCGGAAATTGAATACATGAAGGTTGTGCTGCCCTAGCAGGGTAAAATCTATCGTTAAGTGTCATATTTGGTTCAGCCATTGTAAATGATTGGACTCTTACTAGACGATTGCTAGAATCACAAGTCCATATGCTTATGCATAAAACTGTTTCAAATGATAAAAAAAAAAAAATTTCTTTCTTTTTCCTCTAAATTCAATGCGAAAAGCTGGATTTTTTCGAATCGGGGTCAATGAAAACCTCCTGACGATCAATGGCTTAGAGACCAGTCATATCCGCAATTACCTTGAGAAACAACACCGTTACCGCCGAAGCTATTGGTCGTTATTCCTCTTGATAATTCGATAGCTAGCATCCCTTAACACCATATCATGGTCAGGATTGGACCGTCGATTGTACTGTTCCAACCTAACGGATCGGAGGTGCAAAGAAAGGCATAAAGAACAATGTAAACTTTTTGCATTTTTTTTTTAAATTTCAATGAATTTTTTTTTTTTTGTAATTTTTTTTTAAATCACTTTGAACTATTTAAAATAGGAAAAATAACAGTTTGCCTCCCCGGCAACGGCGCCAAAAACTTGATGTGAATTAAATATGTATGTAACCGCAAGTGTACGGTATCGTGCAGTAACGGGTCGATCTCAGGGAGGAATCGTTATTATCCTAACTCAAATAAGGCAAAGCGTACCAAAGGGATATGATTGAATTAACACTCTAATCACTTTAAATAAAAATTAATCAAGCAATAAAAATAATAATAACCATTTATAACGGTACAAAAATTTACGAAACCACTAACCATAAAGTAACACAGATTTAATGCAAGAAAGAAACGAAATTAAAAGTAAAAGAATGTAAGAAAAACTTATCTCGATAGAAGATTTAACTTATCTCTGTCGTTGCTCGTCGTCTTGTTGTCACTCCAAGGCGATGTGCAAACGATTACAAAGGGACCCTTCTCCTCTAAATTAAATTAGTAATGGGGTACAACTTATATTTATCTACCCTACTACAGAGTTCTAAATCTGAAATTAAAACTAAAAGAAAATAAATAAATAAATAAAAATAAACTTAAGCAAGAAGAACACAACTTGAAAAGAAAAAAACTAAGAATCTTGAACTCTTTCATAAATTCTCAAAACTAAGAAAAAAAAAACTCATAATAGAATTCTTGGATCTGGTTTTCTATTACTGAGCATCACATATATATACAAGAGAGTAAAGATCACAATCAATCTTTACAATTGAATTACAAGAGATTTTGTAGAGATAATTTTGGTAACTGAATTCCAATCTTATAGGTTCATTGTATATGGACGATTCTTGAGTAGAAAAGATCTTGCACCAACTCATCATATCTTTAGCATTATTATCTCTTTTTGAAAACTTCCATAATCGATTGGAGCTTTCCATTCTTCCTTGCCATGGCAATCTTGTAAATTTGATTCCAAATAACTAAGGAATATTTTCTCAAGAGAATAGAATCTTTCACATGAGATTGGGCTACTCTTTGACTTGGTCCAAGGCTGATCTTATACACAAAATTTGTGGCTCTCCTCATAAAATTCATCTTATGCCCGGCTACTGAGTTGACTGGGTGAGTTAACTGGACAGGATCACCAAAAATTCATAAAATGATATTTTTAAGCTCAAATTTCTCCATTCTTTCACCTATACCCAACAAACATAAAATCAACATTAAATACCAGAGAAGCATCATAAATAGAATAAGAGATGTATATTTTATGCCCTAAATTCACACATAAAATGTATTCATCACCTAGCATATTACCATGGGGAGCGTCAGTATTATTCTTAAAGAAGAAGGATGGTAGTGTTCGACTGTGTATGGACTACCAGGAATTGAATAAGCTGACAATCAAGAATCGGTACCCATTACCTCGGATCGATGACTTGTTCGATCAGTTGCAAGGTGCCAAGGTGTTCTCCAAGATCGATCTTCGGTCAGGATATCATCAGTTGAAGATTAAGGACATTGATATTCCCAAGACATCATTCAGGACGAGATATGGACATTATGAATTTTTGGTCATGTCTTTTGGATTGACTAACGCACCAGCAACTTTTATGGAACTTATGAATAAGGTATTCCATGATATGTTGGATACGTCGGTCATTATATTTATTGATGACATATTGGTCTACTCCAAGGACAAGGAAACTCATATTATGAATCTAAGAGCCGCTCTGCAGCGATTACGGAAAGAGAAGCTTTACGCCAAATTTACAAAATGTGAGTTTTGGCTAAAGGAAGTCGCTTTCTTAGGCCATGTTGTATCCGCTGAAGGAATTAAAGTGGACCCTAGCAAGATTGAAGCCATTGTGAAGTGGGAAGCACCGAATAGTGTTGCAGAAATTAGAAGTTTTTTAGGTCTAGCTGGGTATTACCGACGATTCATGGAAGACTACTCCAGGATCGCCATACCACTCACCAGTTTGACTAAGAAAGGAGAGAAGTCTATTTGGACTGACAAATGTGAGAACAGTTTCCAAACATTGAAGGCAAGATTGATATCTGCTCCCATCTTGACTATTCCTATTCTAGGACAACCATTTGTTTTATACACTGATGCATCTGGATTGGGTTTAGAATGTGTACTTATGCAAGGAGAACAAGTAGTTGCATATGCTTTAAGACAACTGAAAACACATGAAAAGAACTATCCCACTCATGACTTGGAGTTAGCGGCAGTCATACATGCTGTAAAAATATGGAGACATTATTTGTATGGAGAAAAATTTCAGATTAAATCAGAACATAAGAGTTTCACTTATCTCTTTAGTCGGAAGGAGTTGAATATGAGACAAAGAAGATGGCTGAAACTATTGAAAGATTATGATTGTGATATCCAGTATCATCCAGGGAAAGCTAATGTAGTTGTTGATGCGCTGAGTAGAAAAGCAATGATAAAATCCCAAGAGGAGGTTAACACGAGTGCAGCAATGTGTGTTATAGGAAAAGTATTCAATCTTGGTAATGAGCAATTTGTGATAGATGCACCAGGTGAATCAACCAACCAAGGGTTTATTCATCGATTTCAAATATGTTCGCAACACTGAAGATTGTACCTGATATAATAGATGAAGTGAAAGCTGCTATAAAATGAGATCCTTCTCTAAGAACGGTACAAGAGGAGATTGAAAAAGGTAGGACTATCCTTGAGTTTACCTTGGTTGATGAAAAGGTACTGAAGTACAAAGGAAGAATATGTGTTCCTGAAACAGAAAATTTAGACATTAGACACCAACTAATGAAAGAAGCTCACACCACCGTCTATTCGATACATCCTGGAAGTACAAAAATGTATCATGATTTAAAGAAATTATATTGGTGGAGAGGAATGAAATAGATGTAGCTAAATTTGTATCTCAATCCCTAAACTGTCAGAGAGTAAAGGCTGAAAGGCAAAGACCTGCAGGACTGTTACAACCACTACCAGAACCAGCATGGAAATGGGATTGCATCACTATGGACTTCGTCACCGAGTTACCATTGACTCCCCAAGTAGTTGACGCTGTTTGGGTGATTGTAGACCATCTGACTAAAACAACTCGATTTATAGCTATACGACCTCAGTATACACTGGAGAGGTTAGCTAAGTTGTATGTGGATAATATTGTCAAACTACATGGTGTACCTAAAAGCATTGTGTCCGACAGAGATCCACGATTTACTTCAAAGTTTTGGGAAGGATTGCAAAAGGCTATGGGTACAACATTGAAGTTTAGTACTGCATTCCATCCTTAGACAGACGGACAGTCGGAGCGTACCATTCAGATTTTAGAAGACATGCTTTGAGCCTGTGTAATTGATATTAAAGGATCATGGGATGAAAAACTATCATTGATCGAGTTCGCTTATAA
The DNA here is from genome assembly GCA_028583415.1 of Protea cynaroides. Classification (NCBI taxonomy): domain Eukaryota; kingdom Viridiplantae; phylum Streptophyta; class Magnoliopsida; order Proteales; family Proteaceae; genus Protea; species Protea cynaroides. Next base: position 95,592,102 of record CM053266.1, read on the forward strand.
CAACAGCTATCAGGCTACTATACAGATGTCACCCTATGAAGCACTGTATGGTAGGAAGTGTCGAACTCCTCTATTTTGGAATGAAATTATAGAACGTAGCATTGTTGGACCAGAATTTATTGAAGAGACATGTCGAGTAGTCGACATTATCAAGGAAAGAGTAAGAACAACTCAAAATCATTAGAAACACTATGCAGATACTCGACGCCGAGACCTTGAATTTGTCACAGGTGAGAAGGTATTCTTAAAAGTATCACCTATGCGAGGTTTAAAATGGTTCGAACAGAAAGGGAAGCTTAGTCCGAGATATGTCGGGCCATATGAGATTTTGGCTAAACGAGGAAAAGTGGCTTATCAATTAGCACTACCACCATCTATGCCAAGCGTGCATGATGTATTTTATATCTCATTATTGAAAAAGTACGTCAAGGACCCAACCCACGTTTTGACAGTGGATCCACCAGATTTGACTGATGATTTGACAATTAAAGTAGCACCAACTGAAATCACTAGCCAAAAGGTTCAACGATTACGTAACCGTTATATCTACTATGTTAAGGTTACCTGGAGGAGCCGAGATATAGAAGAAATCACATGGGAAGAAGAGAATGCTATGCGAAAGCAATACCCTCATCTTTTCGACTAGAAAGGTATGTACCAATTTCAAGGATGAAATTTTTAAAAAGAAGGGGAGAGTTGTACTATCCGTATCAAACTAACCGGTCTTACCACCTTGTACCAGGTCTACATATCATGGTCGAGCCAAGTGGACTAAGTGCGTGAAGGAAATCACAAGACCAGGTATGAATTTGACCCAAAAACAGTAAATATGAGGGTAGGGTCGCATGCCTAAACAGGTAGGGTCGACCCCACCTCAACAGAAGTCTAACCTATGATTTTCTAGTCTTAGGGTCGCATGAATAGAAAAACGTAGGGTCGAAGGATCCTGCGACCCTACGTGCGACACTATGATGACAGACAAAAACCGTAAATTAGGAAACATTCCTAATTTCAAGGGGTTCTTTCCTAAACTCGATGGGACTTATTTTGGAGGGTTTTGCTCTATAAATACGATGTCCCTTAGCCTCTTTCATTCCTTTTAGAACCCTAATTGAAAGTGAGAGAAAGAGAAAGAGAAGGAAGAGAATAAGAGAAGGAAAACCGAAGAAAAGACTAAGGAAGAGGAAGAACTTCAGACAAACCTCTGAATCTCAGCCAACTTCAGGTATGAGTCAAATTCCCTTCATAAATTAAGAGCCTAGAATGGAATATGAAGAAGTTAGGATTAGGAGAAACCCAAATCATCAATCCATGGATGAGTTTCAAGGGAATCCATGGAAGTAATCATCATAGGCAATGGAAAGTGTGTAAAAATCATAGTTATGAGCCATAGAGCAATCTTAGAATGACCTACGAGACCACAGGATCGATCACATGCCCTCGGGAAGTCCCAGGGAGGGTGTGGTCGCACATAGGGTCGATTGGTAATCGACCCCATGTCCGACCCTATACCCTAGGGTCGATTGGGTAACCGACCCTAGGTGCTACCCTACCTGCGACCCTATGATTTCAGACCGTCTAAATTTGTTGGAATTAATTCTAATTAAAATCTATCGACTTGTTAGGTCTTCCTAGTGATTTAAAAGTGATTCTTAAAGCTTGAACGAGGATCTATACTCAATCAAAGGTGAGGGAACAAGACCTAAACTAATTGGATAATAAAATACTGTTTTTGCTTGAGTCCGATATCATGATTGATTGATTCTATGCGTGTAAGCGTGTATTGTGCATTTAACATGTAATCCAATATTCCTCCTATTACTATTCATGCATATTTAATTTTGTTTATTTACAACATGATGATGATGATGATGAAGCTAGGAATAGGCATGTGAATGTTTGTGTGTGGTTAGCGCACTTGATGCGACTAGGGCATCAGGGGGAGGACGTGACACTATGGTTTTTCCTGGTCACCAGACCCTAGCTCAATCTCTACTCAAGTCTTGTCCACTAACATTGTCGTATCGCCATTACCTTAGCAAAGCTATTACGTCGTAGGGCATCAGGGGAGGTGGTCTCGGACCGTATTGTTTCTGACTCTGCCGGGGGGCCTTAGTTCTATCTCTATGGACGTATTGTGGGATGCTGGGGTGAGGCCTTGGATACACTATTTGACATTAGGATTGGTTAGTTGCGAGCCCAGTTTGCAAGCCCTCGCCAACAGGGGCTTACGTGTTGCTATGGGTGCATGTGGTACAGCAATGCCGATATTCATTGGGTACACTATTTCCATGCTGGGTGCATGTGGGACGGCAATGCCGATATTCATTGGGTGGCTTCACATACTCATGTGTAGAGGTGAGGCGGCCTCCGAATCTTTCTATTGCACATTGCGAACGTATAAACCAGACCAAAGATATAAATTGAATGCATGCATATGTTTGTTGCATTGTTTTGTTTGCTCACTGAGCCGTGATGTGCTCTCACCCTTTTCGACGTCGAACATTTTAGTTGATGATGTAGGTACCATGGTTGAAGATTTATAAATGCTCCTATGTACGTGCTAGCTGCGGTGATGGACGCTAAAGTGATGATAGAGTCGCATGATTCGACATGCGAGTGCAACTCCTATGTTTTCAATTAGACTTTTATTTGGATTATACAGACAATGTATTTTAATTAGTTATTTAAGTTTATGTGTTAGTCCTTTTGGAAATAATTGGTAAAATTATTTATTTTATCACATTTAGATTCTCAGTTCATTTAATATTTAAGACTTCCGCTATTGTGTATTTACTCTGATTATTGTTGTGGATGTGTATGGTTTAAGAAAATGGTCATAGTCTATTTGAGATCTTGGTTGAACCGTTGGTTTATTAGCGATTCGTCACACCATTCTGAATAGTGCGGAATTGGGGTGTGACATAAGTTCTCGTGTCGTAACCGGTCTTTCCATCATAATCGGCTCAAGTGAACCAACCGTATGAAGAAACCACAAAACCAAGTGAGCAAACTATTCAAAACAGTCAAACCAGTAAATTTGGTTTGTGTGGTCAAATGTGTGGTTGAATGTGTGGTCAATATGTGTGGTCGACCATGAGACCACACACATGAGACCGCACGACTTGTAGTCACATATTTAGGATGTGTGGTAGATGGATTCTACGACCATATGTGCGACTGCACAATGTTGAGACTGACTTCCAGTTTTGGAAACTTTTCTAAACTAAGGGAACCCTTTCCTAACACAAAGAGGACTCTATATGAAGGTTTTTTTCTCTATATAAAGGACATCCCTTAGCCTGTTTCACTCTTTTAGAACCCAAATTGAAACTCTAAACCTATGAGAGAAAGAGAGAGGAAGAGAAAGAGAAGAAGAGAAGGACAGGAAAGCTTGGGGAAAGGTTTTCAGAGAAGAATTCTATCTCTTTATAGCAAGCTTAAGGTATGAACTTGTCTTTGTAAAGCTAGATCAGATAGGATAGGTTCCTTTTCATCAAGTTGATGAGTTGAATCTAATGTAATGATTTCAGTTATGGAATTTCTAAGGAAAATCATAAGAGAATAGGTTAGGGATAATTGATAAGGCTAAACTATAATTAAAGAGAATAAAATGATATTAGGGTGAATCCCGTTGATAAGCCAAGAGGAGGAACTCGTGTGAGAAATAAAAATAACCAATCTTCATATGGTCACAGCTATGGTCGACCACAGATGACCAGAGAGTCGACTACAACTATTTGGAAAGTTTCCCAGAATCATGTAGTTGCATGCTGTGGTAGCATGATATGCGACCATAGGGTCGACCACACAATGCATGGTCGCATATACTGAGACCACATGTTCATCCACACCTACGGCCACACGATAACAGCAAGTATATTTTGAGACTAGACATGATTTTTAACTACTCTAATGTCACACCCCAATCCTGGTCTAACCAGATTAGTGTGATGAACCACCAATAAACCAACGGTTCAATCAGGATCTCGTATAGGTCGTACCCACCATATCAAACCATACACACATTCCACAATAATAATCAGAGGTAATAAACAAATAAGCGGAAGTCTTACAGATAATGAACTGAGTATCTAACAATGATAAATAATTACTTAATCCAGTTATCTTTAAATGACCTAAGACATAAAAGTAAATAATCCATTACATGATCCAATAATAAAATATAGCTAAACTAATCGAATATGCACTGGTTGTACTAGCATGAAGAATCATGCGTCTCCTCCGTTAATTTAATTCCCCGTCCATCGTCGCTACTTATCCACACATTGGCGCATTCAACTAAAAATATTCGATGTCGAAAAGGAGAGCATACATCATGGCTCAGTGAGCTAACAAAACAATGCAACAAACATATGCATGCATTCAATTCATATCTTTGGTTTGATTTTTAAGTTTGTAATGTGCTATAGAAAGGTTTGGTGGCCCCTACACCTCTATACACGAGTGTGTGAATCCGCCCAATAGATCAAACACCATTGCCGTCCCACATGCACCCACCATGGAATAGAGATAGAGCTAATGTGTAAGACCTGTGAGGACAATGGAAAATTGACGTGATCCTCCTCGGGATGAAAATGTGTATCCTGTAATCGATGAAGATCGATTGTATTCTGTTGGAGTCGCCACCTAGATTAAGGTCTAGGACCTCTAAAAATGTAGCCTCGCCCTAAGGTAAGACTTCTATTGACTCGTGACCCAATGTATCGGTTCTTTGGTCTGCAAGAGATCGGGTATGTATTCAGGGTACGGTTATGGGAAGGTGTTAGGCACCCAAACCGCTCGATCAATATCGGCCTCCTAAACTTTCCTTAAATTCTAATTTTGACTGTGCTTGGTCAACTGGATGACTAGGGTTCAATGGGGGATGTCCTAAACCAAGTTGCTAAGTTATTCTAACCTAGGGTTCAGCCAATCATGTTTTAAAGCAAATAAACAAGTAAATGTAATGTAAAATATTATACAGTGAACTGGACCAAAGATGGTTCAGTCCTGGACTGAATCTGAGATGTGTAAGACATCTCAAACTGCCTACGTATTCCAATCCTGGAAATCAAGTCCAAAAACGTAGTTCGAAAGTGGGTTGTGTGATTAAAGATTATGGAAGTGATTTATGCATGTGCTTCAATTAGATTTTTTGTTCAAGTTGAAGTTTATGCTGGATGTATGGTTGATGGGTGGCTTTGTACCGTATTTGGGATTCCTAAATTGCCTACGTATTCTAGGGTTTGCCCTAGAAATCAGGTACGACGTAGTTCGAAAATTTGTGAGAGTCGGATTTGGAATGTGTACCAAATTCTTTCTATTTTTGTCAATAGGATCTAGGGATGAGACCTAAATTCCTACCATTTTATTGTTTCCATTTTTGTTAATAGGATCTAGGGATGAGACCTAAATTCCTACCATTTTTATTTGGGATGTGTACCAAATTCTTTCTATCTTTGTCAATAGGATCTAGGGATGAGACCTAAATTCCTACCATTTTTATTTGGGATGTGTACCAAATTCTTTCTATCTTAGGGTGTATCTTGCCCTAGTTATTCTTTCCATTTTTAGGGTTTCACTACCCTAATTGTTCAATTCTTTCCATCTTAGGGTGTACCTTGCCCTAGTTGTTTAATTCTTTCTATTTCAGGGTGTATCTTGCCCTAGTTGCTATTTTTTTATTTTTCTCTTTCCAAGACAAATATGGCAAATGAAAATATTCCAACTATATCAATGGTAGTATTCCAAATATAGCATGTTGGAAATATATTCAAATTTAGCAACAAATCAGTCAAAGTGAGCATGTGAATCAATGCAAACATGGTAAGTGTGAATCCAAACATGGCAGTAATCATCAAATATAGCATGTGAGCATGTGTAGCAAACAAATATGACAATAAGCATGTGTAGTATTCCAAAACAGCAAGAATCATGTAAGCATCAAGATGGTGGACTTATCCACATGGAATCCAATGGTTCAGATCACATCATTAGAAATCAATTGATCATTCAGTGGATCAGATTTATTAATCAATGGCTCAAGATCAAAGGCCATAATTAAATCATGTGAAATAACTTAAAATCAAATGGCCATATTAAAGTTTACATTAAAAATTCCACATCGATCCATTTAATTCACATAGAAATTCCAAGCATCCAATGAGACTGATAAAATTCCAGCTAAAGTCGGATCAATCTGATAGAAATTCCAAACATCTGACGGGATCAAATTCATGATCATTCCAATCATTCAATGGGCAAATTGATCACATTAAAATTTAAATCAAAAGAACCAATGTGTGATCATATTTTTTCTAATGTTTGGATTCAATTAAAACTTGTCATATCATATGGAAAATATTAGCATCAAATACAAACATGTGTGGTTAGGATTAAAGTCATGATGAGATGCTAGATGAAGGGTCTTGATGTGGCTTACAAGTGAGGGAGACTGCACGGCTGGGTTTGATGATGGTGTTGGTTCAGATGATAATTGGTGATGGAGAGATGGCTAGGTGTGCTTGGGTGTGGTGGTGGTTTGTAAGGTAGACATGTGGTGATGGGAAACAAGTGGTTTAGATTGATGTTGGGTAGCAGATGTAGGATATCAATGGAGACTGCAACAGATTGGTCAATGATTGGGTAATGGTGATAAACAAAAAATAACAAAGGAGGGGGAGGGGCTTACCTCGAGTTGCATGGAGTTCTCTCTCCCTCAGCTTTTTCTCTTCTCTTCCTGCTCTGTCCCATAGCTCTCTCTCTCTCCCCAAAACAGAAAAAATCCTCCCCAAAACCGTGCCCTCTCTCTCTCTTATCCCTTTTTTTTTCTTTTGGAAATCCTCTTTTCTCTCTCCCAAAACCGTGCCCTCTCTCTCTCTCTTATCCCTTTTTTTTTCTTTTGGAAATCCTCTTTTCTCTCCCCCAAAACCGTGCCTTCTCTCTCTCTCTTATCCCCTTTTTTTTTCTTTTTGAAAATCCTCTTTTCTCTCTCTCAAAACCGTGCCCTCTCTCTCTCTCTTATCCCCTTTTTTTTTCTTTTGGAAATCCTCTTTTCTCTCTCCCAAAACCGTGCCCTCTCTCTCTCTCTTATCCCTTTTTTTTTCTTTTGAAAATCCTTTTTTTTCTCCAAGATCTTTTTAGATTTCATCTCAACCCTAAAGCCTCCTTCTCTTTCACGTCTCTCTCTCTCCTCTTTCCTTTTTCTTCTCTAAGATCTTTTAGATTTCATCTCAACCCTAAAGCCTCCTTCTCTTTCACGTCTCCTCTCTCTCCTCTTTCCTTTTTCTTCCCCAAGATCTTTTAGATTTCATCTCCTCCTTCTCTTTCACGTCTCCTCTCTCTCCTCTTTCCTTTTTCTTCTCCAAGATCTTTTAGATTTCATCTCAACCCTAAAGCCTCCTTCTCTTTCACGTCTCCTCTCTCTCCTCTTTCCTTTTTCTTCTCCAAGATCTTTTAGATTTTATCTCTTATATATAATAATATATATTATATACACATATATTTAATAACATACATATATGTATAGTATACAATATATTTAATATATAAATACTATACACATGGATGAACTGATTCGACATGGGTTGAGACCGGCTTGGGTTGATTGAGTTAAACTGATATGGGTTGAGCTAGGTTGGACCAGAACTGGCTTGAACTGAGTTTACTGGATTGATTGGAATTAATTGGATTTTCTCTCTATCATTTCATGGGTCATTTCCGCTGTCATCCCGCATGGAATTTTCCGATGGTCTTTATTCTAAATTTTTTACGTTCATTTTGTAGAACATCAAAAATGAGGAATATAGAAACTGAAATCACCTCATTTGGAAGTAAAATGGTTAACTTATGAATTTTTAAAGTTTAAGCAGACCAATTATCGATAATTTGGCTGACCATTCTACATGAGATCCTTCGGAAGCTTCTACCGGAAATATTTTACGTCCACTTTGTAGAACACTAAAAATGGAACATAATGAGACAAGAATCACCTGATTTGGATATGGGATGATCAAAATATGAATTTTTGAATATTAAATGGCCATTTCCATATGTAATTTTGCATGGGACCCTTCAGAGACTTTTACCTGGGATTTTTCACGTCCACTTTGTAGGACATCACAAATGAAGAACAATGGCCTTGGAATCGTCTGAATCCGACGTAGAACGGAAAAGATATGAAGCTTTGAAGTTCTAACGATAATTTTACATGCAAGCTTGCATGGGACCCACTGGTGACTTCTACCCGGGATTTTTTACATCCACTTTCTAGAACATCATGAATGAAGAATAATGGTCTTGGAATCATCTGAATCCGATGTCGGATGATCAAGATATGATGATTTGAAATTCAAACAGTCCAACTTAGGATAATTTGCATGAAGGCCCCTGGGATTATTTATAATAATTTCATAAACCTCCCTTGTACGTATCATCTGACTAAAATGATCATATCTTCTTCATTTGATGTCAGAATCGAGCAATTCTGGTCTCGTTTCGAAGATAATTCTATGACCTATGCATCCATGCAAAATTATAACCCATGACCTCGCTGTGGACCCATTGAAAACTTCCTCAAATTCACAGACCCATTGAAAACTTCCTCAAATTCGCAGTCAAAAATCCAAACATTCGATCATCTTTCTCCTTTTGTTGTCCACACGCCCGCAGGGCTTTGTTTAGCTGGGATGGCAAAAATGGGGTGCTTACAGATGCCCCTCTTCGGCCGAGATTGTGGGCAATTGAGGCCGAAGACAAAAGTGGCCCATTTTTGCATTATTCTGCACTTGATCTGGATTATAACATTGCTCCCTTGAATTGATGCTGTAAACTTTTTTTTTTTTTTTTTTTTTTGACACTGTACAACAAATAACTGTAGATGTCAAGCTCCTTGAGTAGCGACCTCATCAGGTCTGTGACTTTGGCTCAAGACCGCTCATGATGTAACTGTAACTGTCAAGCTTCTTGACTAGCGACCCTATCAGGTCTGTGACTTTGGCTCAAGACCGCTCGTGATGTAACTGTAACTGTCAAGCTTCTTGAGTAGCGACCTCATCAGGTCTGTGACTTTGGCTCAAGACCGCTCGTGATGTAACTGTAACTGTGCTTTGTGCTCTGAATTTGTAACCTCTGAATGTATAGCCTTTGGATGTGTAGCCTTTGGATGTGTAGCCTTTGGATGTGTAGCCTTTGGATGTGTAGCCTTTGGATGTGTAGCCTTTGGCTGTGTAGCCTTTGGATGTGTAGCCTTTGGATGTGTATCCTTTGGATGTGTAGCCTTTGGATGTGTATCCTTTGGACCGAATTTGGGGTGTCCCAAATTGCCTACGTATCCTTTGGGATTTCTGTCCCTCCAGAATCAGGTTCCGCGTAGTTCGGGCCGGTTTTTTTTCTCTCTTTCCATGATCTTTCTTTCTTTCTTTTCTTTGCTTGCATCTTGTTCTCTTTTCCATTCTAATTCTGCTTTCATTCAGTCTTCTTTCTTCTCTGTACTTTCACATTTCTTTCCTTTTCTCTCTTTTTTTTTTCTTTTTCTTTTTCTTGTTCTTTTCAATTTCTTTCTTCATCTTTCTTCATTCCCAAAGTGGGTTGAACTTTCCATAAATATTGAGGTAGCCACAATGGGGCTCAGCATCTGTACTTTGTCCACTAACATTTTTCGGAATCCAAGAGGAACTAGAGATCATGATTTGATCGACTTTCCTTGACTTGACTTAATCTAGACCGAGAGAAACATGTTTCTTTTCTTTAAAAGGCAATTTTGATATGTTCTGCATTCCTGCCAAATTTATATGGGTTTCACTTTGATCAAAGGGCAATCAGGTCATTTTAATGAGGGGCAAATGATGATAACGACTCAAATTTGTATGAGTCATCTTTCTCTTACATGCAAATGAATTTAGCTAGAGTTTCAAACAAGGGGCTCAACTAAACTCATGATGTTTGGATAAATGGGTGATTTTGCCCCAGTGTCTAAGTTCAAGTCTGCACACATTGATAGACAGGCGACTTTTGAGTCATCAATAGAAATAACCTTAAGGAGATGCAACCCTACACTAATCTTTAGAAAAAACGTCAAAGAATGCTTTCTCCTCTTGGTATCACTCAGATAGAAAACAAGTTTCAACAAGCTATGCTCCGATGCTGAATCGGTTACAACCACATTTGGGCCCAAATCCTTTAAGTCTGTATACAAGTATGAAGACGAAGGTCCAGATGGACAGATAAGAAACTGTCCAATAGGTCTGCCATTGGGAGAGTGTTTGGTTGTTTATGTAGAATGGCTTGATCTCCACTAGGCGATGCCATTTTATTGGCTAGCAACAAAGGACTATGGAATTCTTGGATGCCGTCGAAATGATGAACGACAGATAGATATTCCAGTCAGATTTATTGAAAAATATTTATGCATAACAAGACGATATGTTCACAAGAAACAATACCATAAAATTTTGTGACATTTGAAGTAAGGGCATGTAATGTAGACTCTGTGGAAGACCGTCAGATTGATGGACGGGAGAGAGAGTCTTTAGCCAAAAAGAAAAAACCTCTGATGACAACAAAGTGATGAGACCACCCCCTGTATGGGCGGGATGTAGTGACCAATATCAAAAATCTAGCTCAACACACAACGTGAATCACGACAAATGATCAGCTCTCCAATCAGGTTCTAAGAAATGGTGTCTATATGTCATTGTACGAAAACCAATTGTCTTATTGCTCTATAACTGAACTCGTCCATCGGCAGGGCTCCAAAGGAGTTGCCCCATTTATATGCCTTGTAATTGAACTCGCTCATCATTACTGTTTCAAAGTAGTTGCTCCATGTCTATGCATCGTAGTTGAATTTGTCCACCATCACTGTTCCAATGGAGTTTGCCAACAAACCTCATTATTTTGTACAGCTCTTTTTTTTTTTTTTTTTTTTTTTTTTTTTTTTTTTAGCTCCTCTTTAACTTTGAGGTTGATCTCGTAACACACTTCATGTCTCGTAGATGTCATGTACTTATAGAAGACTTAATCACTTGAATGGTCCTTGTCTGTAGACCTATTTTTACAAAACTGAATGAACCACCTGTATGAGTCTATAAATGTTCTCCACTTTTAAGGAATATCCCAAAAAAAAAAATTTTCTGTAAATTGATCAAATGGGATGACATTTTGATGTACCAACTTGTATCTTTGAGAATGCTTGCATGACTTCAATTTAATCATCTAAAACTTTCACGTGTGTGTTGAGCTTTCATTTCTCTAAAGGCCGATGGAGTAGAAGTTCAGGTTGTGGCCCTTCATCTCAATCGTCATCAGAGTCAGAATTAGCAACGGACATGGAAGAGGAAGAAATATCAAATTGGGAAGGAATGGATTGGAAGTAGTAAAGCACTATTGTTGATGTCTCAAATGAGATGATTATTGTTCATTTTTTTCAGAGCATTTTGGACTGGACAGTCTGCAGACACATCAAACTTAAGCCCAAACATAGATGACCTATCAGATACCAATGGTAACCAGTTTAGACAAGTAATTCATCGAGTTACCCCAATGGGATACGACATCATTGACGCCAACTTATGATTTGTTGTAGGACCGAATCTCCGTCAGACTTTCGCTAGTAAGGCTCATTACGCCTATCTATCGACATGTGTTTGATCCTTTCCATCTTGAGATAAACCCCTCTTGGGTCTATTACCATTTTGATTTATGCCCCAATTCGGGTTTGACATTCACCTGGCCAATGCCTCAATTTGGTTTGATGTATCCCAATCTTATGCCCCAGTTTTGATGTCACGAAACTCTAACCTATACCCCAGTTGGTCCTTCGCCTTTTTGGTTTGCCCCACTTTGAATCCATTAACATTTTAATTATGCCCCAGTTTAGGGTGCACTGATATTTTTGTTGTGCTCCAATTTAGGGTACACTCGACATTTTGGTTGTACCCGGTTTAGGGGTGTACATGAAGTTCATTTCCAGGTACCTTAATTTTGGGATATAATTGACCACATGGTCTTCCTTTTCATCCTGGATTTTGGGAGGTGGGTGGGACATTCTTGAAGGTTCAAGGGCTACTCCTTTGAGTTTGGGTCACCTTGGGTGATGAAAGTAATTTGGGAGTCAACACTCCGTCGGTCAAAGTGGCTCAGTTGCCAAGGGTGAATGAAATGCTTTCAAATCTCGGTTTTTTCCATTTAAATTTGGCAGGTATGCTAGTTGGGAAAGAAACATATAATCTCTCAGAATCTATGATTCTGATTTCTACCCTCTTGGATTCCTCAACTCTGATCTTGAAATTTCAATTCCATTATAAAATATTTGGGCTCTCAATATACTGTCTTCCAACCATTCCAACATTTTGAGGTACAAAAGTCCTCCTTATGATCATGAACCGAGACATGAACCGGTGATGATGAGACATTCCTATGAGTGGATGTAATAAGAGTGGATGCTTTGTCTACTCACTCAGGTGTTCTCTTAAGTCTAGACAATCCTATCCTCCCTAGTTCAACCTTTTTTTTTTTTTTTTTTTTTTTTGGTTTTTTTTCCTATAAACAATGAAGGTTAAGACTCAGAAGTGACTGGACACGAAAAGAATATACATACACATACAAGCTGACTCGACCAAACAAAGTTAGTTCCTTCATGAAAACCGACCATTAGACATCATCTGTAACAATTTATTTGTATTTGAATAACCCCATGATTTGTCTTGGGGCCTCAAGATTCAGAATGGATCATTGTAGCACCAAGGTTCGACCATGTGGTTCATCAAATTTCAAGAAATTGAAACGGATATGCTTATTTATAGTTTTCATGATGGATGACAAAAGCGGTTCATGATTGAAAAAACCGGTAAATTTCTACTTGATCACAGTATCTATACCATGATGAAGATTTTCTGATCGTTTTTTGAGATTGACGTATCAATATTGAACGGTCAACACAATGAGCTTTGTACGATGGAGGGCGTGTACAGACCGCCCACACTATTGTGTATGCGGGTATACGTAACCCTCACGCTCCCAACAAGTGAGAGACAAGAATACTCAAGTGTGGATCCAAACATGTTGACAAGTCAAGGACAAAAATGGGCAGAACTTCGACGTCTTAGATGTAAATATTATGATCGAGTAGATTTTACCATGTTGGTTTAAAGATGTACAAAAAATAACATACATATGGCTCAAACTAGGTTAGGACAGAAAAGGCCACCTTGACGAGGATGGGGTAACCTATCACCGAATGCTCGATGAATAATGGGCCCCCAATCCCTTTAATACTATGTTGCAAGGATCCAAGCGACGTGGAGTAGCATAACGCATTCCCAGGCGGACCCAAGAAACGCTCGTTAGAGGCTGCTCGCCGGTCGTGGTCTTACAAAGTACAGGCCAAGGCTGTGTGTTTCGCCTAGTGGGCTGCCCCAGATGCATGGGACCCGGTTCGGCTACTCGCACAAAAGTGTGACTGAACCCATTCCCCCCAAAGCAATATGTACAAACAATAAATATAGTACCCTAGATCTAGCATCAAATGTCAAGCAAATCAATATAAGGAAAGTATCCTAGGGGTCTGAATATTAATCCCCAACGGAGTCGCCACTTTGAGGACAATGGAAAATTGACGTGATCCTCCTCGGGATGGAAATGTAGATCCCGTAATCGATGAAGATCGATTGTATTCTGTTGGAGTCGCCACCTAGATTAAGGTCTAGGACCTCTAAAAATGTAGCCTCGCCCTAAGGTAAGACTTCTATTGACTCGTGACCCAATGTATCGGTTCTTTGGTCTGCAAGAGATCGGGTAAGTATTCAGGGTACGGTTATGGGTAGGTGTTAGGCACCCAAACCGCCCGATCAATATCGGCCTCCTAAACTTTACTTAAATTCTAATTTTGACTGTGCTTGGTCAACTGGATGACTAGGGTTCAATGGGGGATGTCCTAAACCAAGTTGCTAAGTTATTCTAACCTAGGGTTCAGCCAATCATGTTTTAAAGCAAATAAACAAGTAAATGTAATGTACAATATTATACAGTGAACCGGACCAAAGATGGTTCAGTCCTGGACTGAATCTGAGATGTGTAAGACATCTCAAACTGCCTACGTATTCCAATCCTGGAAATCAAGTCCAAAAACGTAGTTCGAAAGTGGGTTGTGTGATTAAAGATTATGGAAGTGATTTATGCATGTGCTTCAATTAGATTTTTTGTTCAAGTTGAAGTTTATGCTGGATGTATGGTTGATGGGTGGCTTTGTACCGTATTTGGGATTCCCAAATTGCCTACGTATTCTAGGGTTTGCCCTAGAAATCAGGTACGACGTAGTTCGAAAATTTGTGAGAGTCGGATTTGGAATGTGTACCAAATTCTTTCTATTTTTGTCAATAGGATCTAGGGATGGGACCTAAATTCCTACCATTTTATTGTTTCCATTTTTGTTAATAGGATCTAGGGATGAGACCTAAATTCCTACCATTTTTATTTGGGATGTGTACCAAATTCTTTCTATCTTTGTCAATAGGATCTAGGGATGAGACCTAAATTCCTACCATTTTTATTTGGGATGTGTACCAAATTCTTTCTATCTTAGGGTGTATCTTGCCCTAGTTATTCTTTCCATTTTTAGGGTTTCACTACCCTAATTGTTCAATTCTTTCCATCTTAGGGTGTATCTTGCCCTAGTTGTTTAATTCTTTCTATTTCAGGGTGTATCTTGCCCTAGTTGCTATTTTTTTATTTTTCTCTTTCCAAGACAAATATGGCAAATGAAAATATTCCAACTATATCAATGGTAGTATTCCAAATATAGCAGTATAAGCATCCAAATATAGCATGTTGGAAATATATTCAAATTTAGCAACAAATCAGTCAAAGTGAGCATGTGAATCAATGCAAACATGGTATGTGTGAATCCAAACATGACAGTAATCATCAAATATAGCATGTGAGCATGTGTAGCAAACAAATATGACAATAAGCATGTGTAGTATTCCAAAACAGCAAGAATCATGTAAGTATCAAGATGGTGGACATATCCACATGGAATCCAATGGTTCAGGATCACATCATTAGAAATCAATTGATCATTCAGTGGATCAGATTTATTAATCAATGGCTCAAGATCAAAGGCCATAATTAAATCATGTGAAATAACTTAAAATCAAATGGCCATATTAAAGATCACATTAAAAATTCCACATCGATCCATTTAATTCACATAGAAATTCCAAGCATCCAATGAGACTGATAAAATTCCAGCTATAGTCGGATCAATCTGATAGAAATTCCAAACATCTGATGGGATCAAATTCATGATCATTCCAATCATTCAATGGGCAAATTGATCACATTAAAATTTAAATCAAAAGAACCAATGTGTGACCATATTTTTTCTAATGTTTGGATTCAATTAAAACTTGTCATATCATATGGAAAATATTAGCATCAAATACAAACATGTGTGGTTAGGATTAAAGTCATGATGAGATGCTAGATGAAGGGTCTTGATGTGGCTTACAAGTGAGGGAGACTGCACGGCTGGGATTGATGATGGTGTTGGTTCAGATGATAATTGGTGATGGAGAGATGGCTAGGTGTGATTGGGTGTGGTGGTGGTTTGTAAGGTAGACATGTGGTGATGGGAAACAAGTGGTTTAGATTGATGTTGGGTAGCAGATGTAGGATATCAATGGAGTCGCAACAGATTGGTCGATGATTGGGTAATGGTGATAAACAAAAAATAACAAAGGAGGGGGAGGGGCTTACCTCGAGTTGCATGGAGTTCTCTCTCCCTCAGCTTTTTCTCTTCTCTTCCTCCTCTGTCCCGTAGCTCTCTCTCTCCCCAAAACAGAAAAAATCCTCCCCAAAACCGTGCCCTCTCTCTCTCTCTTATCCCTTTTTTTTTTCTTTTGGAAATCCTCTTTTCTCTCTACCAAAACCGTGCCCTCTCTCTCTCTCTTATCCGTTTTTTTTTTCTTTTGGAAATCCTCTTTTTCTCCCCCAAAACCGTGCCCTCTCTCTCTCTCTTATCCCTTTTTTTTTTTTTTGAAAATCCTCTTTTCTCTCTCCCAAAACCGTGCCCTCTCTCTCTCTTATCCCCTTTTTTTTTTCTTTTGGAAATCCTCTTTTCTCTCTCCCAAAACCGTGCCCTCTCTCTCTCTCTTATCCCTTTTTTTTCTTTTGAAAATCCTTTTTTTTCTCCAAGATCTTTTTAGATTTCATCTCAACCCTAAAGCCTCCCTTCTCTTTCACGTCTCTCTCTCTCTCCTCTTTCCTTTTTTCTTCTCCAAGATCTTTTAGATTTCATCTCAACCACCCAATTAGCATTCCTCCTTCTCTTTCACGTCTCCTCTCTCTCCTCTTTCCTTTTTCTTCTCCAAGATCTTTTAGATTTCATCTCCTCCCTTCTCTTTCACGTCTCCTCTCTCTCCTCTTTCCTTTTTCTTCTCCAAGATCTTTTAGATTTCATCTCAACCCTAAAGCCTCCTTCTCTTTCACGTCTCCTCTCTCTCCTCTTTCCTTTTTCTTCTCCAAGATCTTTTAGATTTTATCTCTTATATATAATAATATATATTATATACACATATATTTAATAACATACATATATGTATAGTATACAATATATATAATATATAAATACTATACACATGGATGAACTGATTCGACATGGGTTGAGACCGGCTTGGGTTGATTGAGTTAAACTGATATGGGTTGAGCTAGGTTGGACCAGAACCGGCTTGAAGCGAGTTGACCGGATTGATTGGAATTAATTGGATTTTCTCTCTATCATTTCATGGGTCATTTCATTGTCATCCCGCATGGAATTTTCCGATGGCCTTTATTCCAAATTTTTTACGTTCATTTTGTAGAACATCAAAAATGAGGAATATAGAAACTGAAATCACCTCATTTGGAAGTAAAATGGTTAACTTATGAATTTTTAAAGTTTAAGCAGACCAATTATCGATAATTTGGCTGACCATTCTGCATGAGATCCTTCGGAAGCTTCTACCAGAAATATTTTACGTCCACTTTGTAGAACACTAAAAATGGAACATAATGAGACAAGAATCACCTGATTTGGATATGGGATGATCAAAATATGAATTTTTGAATATTAAATGGCCATTTCCATATGTAATTTTGCATGGGACCCTTCAGAGACTTTTACCTGGGATTTTTCACGTCCACTTTGTAGGACATCACAAATGAAGAACAATGGCCTTGGAATCGTCTGAATCCGACGTAGAACGGAAAAGATATGAAGCTTTGAAGTTCTAACGATAATTTTACATGCAAGCTTGCATGGGACCCACTGGTGACTTCTACCCGGGATTTTTTACGTCCACTTTCTAGAACATCATGAATGAAGAATAATGGTCTTGGAATCATCTGAATCCGATGTCGGATGATCAAGATATGATGATTTGAAATTCAAACAGTCCAACTTAGGATAATTTGCATGAAGGCCCCTGGGATTATTTATAATAATTTCATAAACCTCCCTTATACGTATCATCTGACTAAAATGATCATATCTTCTTCATTTGATGTCAGAATCGAGCAATTCTGGTCTCGTTTCGAAGATAATTCTATGACCTATGCATCCATGCAAAATTATAACCCATGACCTCGCTGTGGACCCATTGAAAACTTCCTCAAATTCACAGACCCATTGAAAACTTCCTCAAATTCGCAGTCAAAAATCCAAACATTCGATCATCTTTCTCCTTTTGTTGTCCACACGCCCGCAGGGCTTTGTTTAGCTGGGATGGCAAAAATGGGGTGCTTACAGATGCCCCTCTTCGGCCGAGATTGTGGGCAATTGAGGCCGAAGACAAAAGTGGCCCATTTTTGCATTATTCTGCACTTGATCTGGATTATAACATTGCTCCCTTGAATTGATCTTGTAAACTTTTTTTTTTTTTTTTTTTTTTTTGACCTTTGTACAACAAATAATTGTAGATGTCAAGCTCCTTGAGTAGCGACCTCATCAGGTCGTGACTTTGGCTCAAGACCGCTCATGTTGTAATCAGAATGTCAAGCTTCTTGAGTAGCGACCCTATCGGGTCTGTGACTTTGGCTCAAGACCGCTCGTGATGTAATCAGAATCGTCAAGCTTCTTGAGTAGCGACCTCATCGAGTCTGTGACTTTGGCTCAAGACCGCTCGTGATGTACTCAGAATCGTGCTTTGTGCTCTGAATTTGTAACCTCCGAATGTATAGCCTTTGGATGTGTGCCTTTGTGTTAGCCTTTGGATGTGTAGCCTTTGGATGTGTAGCCTTTGGATGTGTAGCCTTTGGATGTGTAGCCTTTGGCTGTGTAGCCTTTGGATGTGTAGCCTTTGGATGTGTATCCTTTGGATGTGTAGCCTTTGGATTATCCTTTGGACCGAATTTGGGGTGTCCCAAATTGCCTACGTATCCTTTGGGATTTTCGTCCCTCCGAATCAGGTTCCGCGTAGTTCGGGCCGGTTTTTTTCTCTCTTTCCATGATCTTTCTTTCTTTCTTTTCTTTGCTTGCATCTTGTTCTCTTTTCCATTCTAATTCCGCTTTCATTCGGTCTTCTTTCTTCTCTCGTACTTTCACATTTCTTTCCCTTTTCTCTTTTTTTTTCTTTTTCTTTTTCTTGTTCTTTTCAATTTCTTTCTTCATCTTTCTTCATTCCCAAAGTAGGTTGAACTTTCCATAAATATTGAGGTAGCCACAATGGGGCTCAGCATCTGTACTTTGTCCACTAACATTTTTTCGAATCCAAGAGGAACTAGAGATCATGATTTGATCGACTTTCCTTGACTTTACTTAATCTAGACCGAGAGAAACATGTTTCTTTTCTTTAAAAGGCAATTTTGATATGTTTTGCATTCCTGCCAAATTTATATGGGTTTCACTTTGATCAAAGGGCAATCAGGTCATTTTAATGAGGGGCAAATGATGATAACGACTCAAATTTGTATGAGTCATCTTTCTCTTACATGCAAATGAATTTAGCTAGAGTTTCAAACAAGGGGCTCAACTAAACTCATGATGCTTGGATAAATGGGTGATTTTGCCCCAGTGTCTAAGTTCAAGTCTGCACACATTGATAGACAGGCGACTTTTGAGTCATCAATAGAAATAACCTTAAGGAGATGCAACCCTACACTAATCTTTAGAAAAAACGTCAAAGAATGCTTTCTCCTCTTGGTATCACTCAGATAGAAAACAAGTTTCAACAAGCTATGCTCCGATGCTGAATCGGTTACAACCACATTTGGGCCCAAATCCTTTAAGTCTGTATACAAGTATGACGACGAAGGTCCAGATGGACAGATAAGAAACTGTCCAATAGGTCTGCCATTGGGAGAGTGTTTGGTTGTTTATGTAGAATGGCTTGATCTCCACTAGGCGATGCCATTTTATTGGCTAGCAACAAAGGACTATGGAATTCTTGGATGCCGTCGAAATGATGAACGACAGATAGATATTCCAGTCAGATTTATTGAAAAATATTTATGCATAACAAGACGATATGTTCACAAGAAACAATACCATAAAATTTTGTGACATTTGAAGTAAGGGCATGTAATGTAGACTCTGTGGAAGACCGTCAGATTGATGGACGGGAGAGAGAGTCTTTAGCCGAAAAGAAAAAACCTCTGATGACAACAAAGTGATGAGACCACCCCCTATATGGGCGGGATGTAGTGACCAATATCAAAAATCTAGCTCAACACACAACGTGAATCACGACAAATGATCAGCTCTCCAATCAGGTTCTAAGAAATGGTGTCTATATGTCATTGTACGAAAACCAATTGTCTTATTGCTCTATAACTGAACTCGTCCATCGGCAGGGCTCCAAAGGAGTTGCCCCATGTATATGCCTTGTAATTGAACTCGCTCATCATTACTGTTTCAAAGTAGTTGCTCCATGTCTATGCATCGTAGTTGAATTTGTCCACCATCACTGTTCCAATGGAGTTTGCCAACCAACCTCATTATTTTGTATAGCTCTTTTTTTTTTTTTTTTTTTTTTTTTTTTAGCTCCTCTTTAACTTTGAGGTTGATCTGTAACACACTTCATGTCTGTAGATGTCATGTACTTATAGAAGACTTAATCACTTGAATGGTCCTTGTCTGTAGACCTATTTTTACAAAACTGAATGAACCACCTGTATGAGTCTATAAATGTTCTCCACTTTTAAGGAATGTCCCAAAAATTTTTTTTTTCTGTAAATTGATCAAATGGGATGACATTTTGATGTACCAACTTGTATCTGTGAGAATGCTTGCATGACTTCAATTTAATCATCTATAACTTTCACGTGTGTGTTGAGCTTTCATTTCTCTAAAGGCCGATGGAGTAGAAGTTCAGGTTGTGGCCCTTCATCTCAATCGTCATCAGAGTCAGAATTAGCAACGGACATGGAAGAGGAAGAAATATCAAATTGGGAAGGAATGGATTGGAAGTAGTAAAGCACTGTTGTTGATGTCTCAAATGAGATGATTATTGTTCATTTTTTTCAGAGCATTTTGGACTGGACAGTCTACAGACACATCAAACTTAAGCCCAAACATAGATGACCTATCAGATACCAATGGTAACCAGTTTAGACAAGTAATTCATCGAGTTACCCCAATGGGATACGACATCATTGACGCCAACTTATGATTGGTTGTAGGACCGAATCTCCGTCAGACTTTCGCTAGTAAGGCTCATTACGCCTATCTATCGACATGTGTTTGATCCTTTCCATCTTGAGATAAACCCCTCTTGGGTCTATTACCATTTTGATTTATGCCCCAATTCGGGTTTGACATTCACCTGGCCAATGCCTCAATTTGGTTTGATGTATCCCAATCTTATGCCCCAGTTTTGATGTCACGAAACTCTAACCTATACCCCAGTTGGTCCTTCGCCTTTTTGGTTTGCCCCACTTTGAATCCATTAACATTTTAATTATGCCCCAGTTTAGGGTGCACTGATATTTTTGTTGTGCTCCAATTTAGGGTACACTGACATTTTGGTTGTACCCCAGTTTAGGGTGTACATGAAGTTCATTTCCAGGTACCTTAATTTTGGGATATAATTGACCACATGGTCTTCCTTTTCATCCTGGATTTTGGGAGGTGGGTGGGACATTCTTGAAGGTTCAAGGGCTACTCCTTTGAGTTTGGGTCACCTTGGGTGATGAAAGTAATTTGGGAGTCAACACTCCGTCGGTCAAAGTGGCTCAGTTGCCAAGGGTGAATGAAATGCTTTCAAATCTCGGTTTTTTCCATTTAAATTTGGCAGGTATGCTAGTTGGGAAAGAAACATATAATCTCTCAGAATCTATGATTCTGATTTCTACCCTCTTGGATTCCTCAACTCTGATCTTGAAATTTCAATTCCATTATAAAATATTTGGGCTCTCAATATACTGTCTTCCAACCATTCCAACATTTTGAGGTACAAAAGTCCTCCTTATGATCATGAACCGAGACATGAACCGGTGATGATGAGACATTCCTATGAGTGGATGTAATAAGAGTGGATGCTTTGTCTACTCACTCAGGTGTTCTCTTAAGTCTAGACAATCCTATCCTCCCTAGTTCAACCTTTTTTTTTCTTTTCCTTTTTTTTTTTGGTTTTTTTTTTCCTATAAATAATGAAGGTTAAGACTTAGAAGTGACTGGACACGAAAAGAATATACATACACATACAAGCTGACTCGACCAAACAAAGTTAGTTCCTTCATGAAAACCGACCATTAGACATCATCTGTAACAATTTATTTGTATTTGAATAACCCCATGATTGGTCTTGGGGCCTCAAGATTCAGAATGGATCATTGTAGCACCAAGGTTCGACCATGTGGTTCATCAAATTTCAAGAAATTGAAACGGATATGCTTATTTATAGTTTTCATGATGGATGACAAAAGCGGTTCATGATTGAAAAAACCGGTAAATTTCTACTTGATCACAGTATCTATACCATGATGAAGATTTTCTGATCGTTTTTTGAGATTGACGTATCAATATTGAACGGTCAACACAATGAGCTTTGTACGATGGAGGGCGTGTACAGACCGCCCACACTATTGTGTATGCGGGTATACGTAACCCTCACGCTCCCAACAAGTGAGAGACAAGAATACTCAAGTGTGGATCCAAACATGTTGACAAGTCAAGGACAAAAACGGGCAGAACTTCGACGTCTCAGATGTAAATATTATGATCGAGTAGATTTTACCATGTTGGTTTAAAGATGGACAAAAAATAACATACATATGGCTCAAACTAGGTTAGGACAGAAAAGGCCACCTTGACGAGGATGGGGTAACCTATCACCGAATGCTCGATGAATAATGGGCCCCCAATCCCTTTAATACTATGTTGCAAGGATCCAAGCGACGTGGAGTAGCATAACGCATTCCAAGGCGGACCCAAGAAACGCTCGTTAGAGGCTGCTCGCCGGTCGTGGTCTTACAAAGTACAGGCCAAGGCTGTGTGTTTCGCCTAACGGGCGGCCCCAGATGCATGGGACCCGGTTCGGCTACTCGCACAAAAGTTTGACTGAACCCATTCCCCCCAAAGCAATATGTACAAACAATAAATATAGTACCCTAGATCTAGCATCAAATGTCAAGCAAATCAATATAAGGAAAGTATCCTAGGGGTCTGAATATTAATCCCCAGCGGAGTCGCCACTGTGAGGACAATGGAAAATCGACGTGATCCTCCTCGGGATGGAAATGTAGATCCCGTAATCGATGAAGATCGATTGTATTCTGTTGGAGTCGCCACCTAGATTAAGGTCTAGGACCTCTAAAAATGTAGCCTCGCCCTAAGGTAAGACTTCTATTGACTCGTGACCCAATGTATCGGTTCTTTGGTCTGCAAGAGATCGGGTAAGTATTCAGGGTACGGTTATGGGAAGGTGTTAGGCACCCAAACCGCCCGATCAATATCGGCCTCCTAAACTTTCCTTAAATTCTAATTTTGACTGTGCTTGGTCAACTGGATGACTAGGGTTCAATGGGGGGTGTCCTAAACCAAGTTGCTAAGTTATTCTAACCTAGGGTTCAGCCAATCATGTTTTAAAGCAAATAAACAAGTAAATGTAATGTACAATATTATACAGTGAATCGGACCAAAGATGGTTCAGTCCTGGACTGAATCTGAGATGTGTAAGACATCTCAAATTGCCTACGTATTCCAATCCTGGAAATCAAGTCCAAAAACGTAGTTCGAAAGTGGGTTGTGTGATTAAAGATTATGGAAGTGATTTATGCATGTGCTTCAATTAGATTTTTTGTTCAAGTTGAAGTTTATGCTGGATGTATGGTTGATGGGTGGCTTTGTACCGTATTTGGGATTCCCAAATTGCCTACGTATTCTAGGGTTTGCCCTAGAAATCAGGTACGACGTAGTTCGAAAATTTGTGAGAGTCGGATTTGGAATGTGTACCAAATTCTTTCTATTTTTGTCAATAGGATCTAGGGATGAGACCTAAATTCCTACCATTTTATTGTTTCCATTTTTGTTAATAGGATCTAGGGATGAGACCTAAATTCCTACCATTTTTATTTGGGATGTGTACCAAATTCTTTCTATCTTTGTCAATAGGATCTAGGGATGAGACCTAAATTCCTACCATTTTTATTTGGGATGTGTACCAAATTCTTTCTATCTTAGGGTGTATCTTGCCCTAGTTATTCTTTCCATTTTTAGGGTTTCACTACCCTAATTGTTCAATTCTTTCCATCTTAGGGTGTATCTTGCCCTAGTTGTTTAATTCTTTCTATTTCAGGGTGTATCTTGCCCTAGTTGCTATTTTTTTATTTTTCTCTTTCCAAGACAAATATGGCAAATGAAAATATTCCAACTATATCAATGGTAGTATTCCAAATATAGCAGTATAAGCATCCAAATATAGCATGTTGGAAATATATTCAAATTTAGCAACAAATCAGTCAAAGTGAGCATGTGAATCAATGCAAACATGGTATGTGTGAATCCAAACATGACAGTAATCATCAAATATAGCATGTGAGCATGTGTAGCAAACAAATATGACAATAAGCATGTGTAGTATTCCAAAACAGCAAGAATCATGTAAGCATCAAGATGGTGGACATATCCACATGGAATCCAATGGTTCAGATCACATCATTAGAAATCAATTGATCATTCAGTGGATCAGATTTATTAATCAATGGCTCAAGATCAAAGGCCATAATTAAATCATGTGAAATAACTTAAAATCAAATGGCCATATTAAAGTTCACATTAAAAATTCCACATCGATCCATTTAATTCACATAGAAATTCCAAGCATCCAATAAGACTGATAAAATTCCAGCTATAGTCGGATCAATATGATAGAAATTCCAAACATCTGACGGGATCAAATTCATGATCATTCCAATCATTCAATGGGCAAATTGATCACATTAAAATTTAAATCAAAAGAACCAATGTGTGATCATATTTTTTCTAATGTTTGGATTCAATTAAAACTTGTCATATCATATGGAAAATATTAGCATCAAATACAAACATGTGTGGTTAGGATTAAAGTCATGATGAGATGCTAGATGAAGGGTCTTGATGTGGCTTACAAGTGAGGGAGACTGCACGGCTGGGTTTGATGATGGTGTTGGTTCAGATGATAATTGGTGATGGAGAGATGGCTAGGTGTGCTTGGGTGTGGTGGTGGTTTGTAAGGTAGACATGTGGTGATGGGAAACAAGTGGTTTAGATTGATGTTGGGTAGCAGATGTAGGATATCAATGGAGACTGCAACAGATTGGTCGATGATTGGGTAATGGTGATAAACAAAAAATAACAAAGGAGGGGGAGGGGCTTACCTCGAGTTGCATGGAGTTCTCTCTCCCTCAGCTTTTTCTCTTCTCTTCCTCCTCTGTCCCGTAGCTCTCTCTCTCCCCAAAACAGAAAAAATCCTCCCCAAAACCGTGCCCTCTCTCTCTCTCTTATCCCTTTTTTTTTTCTTTTGGAAATCCTCTTTTCTCTCTCCCAAAACCGTGCCCTCTCTCTCTCTCTTATCCCTTTTTTTTTTCTTTTGGAAATCCTCTTTTCTCTCCCCCAAAACCGTGCCCTCTCTCTCTCTCTTATCCCCTTTTTTTTTCTTTTTGAAAATCCTCTTTTCTCTCTCCCAAAACCGTGCCCTCTCTCTCTCTCTTATCCCCTTTTTTTTTTCTTTTGGAAATCCTCTTTTCTCTCTCCCAAAACCGTGCCCTCTCTCTCTCTCTTATCCCTTTTTTTTTTTTTTGAAAATCCTTTTTTTTCTCCAAGATCTTTTTAGATTTCATCTCAACCCTAAAGCCTCCTTCTCTTTCACGTCTCTCTCTCTCCTCTTTCCTTTTTCTTCTCCAAGATCTTTTAGATTTCATCTCAACCCTAAAGCCTCCTTCTCTTTCACGTCTCCTCTCTCTCCTCTTTCCTTTTTCTTCTCCAAGATCTTTTAGATTTCATCTCCTCCTTCTCTTTCACGTCTCCTCTCTCTCCTCTTTCCTTTTTCTTCTCCAAGATCTTTTAGATTTCATCTCCTCCTTCTCTTTCACGTCTCCTCTCTCTCCTCTTTCCTTTTTCTTCTCCAAGATCTTTTAGATTTCTTCTCCTCCTTCTCTTTCACGTCTCCTCTCTCTCCTCTTTCCTTTTTCTTCTCCAAGATCTTTTAGATTTTATCTCTTATATATAATAATATATATTATATACACATATATTTAATAACATACATATATGTATAGTATACAATATATATAATATATAAATACTATACACATGGATGAACTGATTCGACATGGGTTGAGACCGGCTTGTGTTGATTGAGTTAAACTGATATGGGTTGAGCTAGGTTGGACCCGGAACCGGCTTGGAGCGAGTTTACTGGATTGATTGGAATTAATTGGATTTTCTCTCTATCATTTCATGGGTCATTTCCGCTGTCATCCCGCATGAAATTTTCCGATGGCCTTTATTCTAAATTTTTTACGTTCATTTTGTAGAACATCAAAAATGAGGAATATAGAAACTGAAATCACCTCATTTGGAAGTAAAATGGTTAACTTATGAATTTTTAAAGTTTAAGCAGACCAATTATCGATAATTTAGCTGACCATTCTGCATGAGATCCTTCGGAAGCTTCTACCGGAAATATTTTACGTCCACTTTGTAGAACACTAAAAATGGAACATAATGAGACAAGAATCACCTGATTTGGATATGGGATGATCAAAATATGAATTTTTGAATATTAAATGGCCATTTCCATATGTAATTTTGCATGGGACCCTTTAGAGACTTTTACCTGGGATTTTTCACGTCCACTTTGTAGGACATTACAAATGAAGAACAATGGCCTTGGATTCGTCTGAATCCGACGTAGAACGGAAAAGATATGAAGCTTTGAAGTTCTAACGATAATTTTACATGCAAGCTTGCATGGGACCCACTGGTGACTTCTACCCGGGATTTTTTACGTCCACTTTCTAGAACATCATGAATGAAGAATAATGGTCTTGGAATCATCTGAATCCGATGTCGGATGATCAAGATATGATGATTTGAAATTCAAACAGTCCAACTTAGGATAATTTGCATGAAGGCCCCTGGGATTATTTATAATAATTTCATAAACCTCCCTTGTACGTATCATCTGACTAAAATGATCATATCTTCTTCATTTGATGTTAGAATCGAGCAATTCTGGTCTCGTTTCGAAGATAATTCTATGACATATGCATCCATGCAAAATTTTAACCCATGACCTCGCTGTGGACCCATTGAAAACTTCCTCAAATTCACAGACCCATTGAAAACTTCCTCAAATTCGCAGTCAAAAATCCAAACATTCGATCATCTTTCTCATTTTGTTGTCCACACGCCCGCAGGGCTTTGTTTAGCTGGGATGGCAAAAATGGGGTGTTTACAAGACCCATGTCAATCTAACCCGGTCTTACCACCTTGAACCAGGTCTACCCATCATGGTCGAGCCAAATGGACCAAGTGCGTGAAGGAGATCGTGATCCCATGTATTAAACTGACCCAAAAATACTCCAAAAGGGGCGAGGGTCGCACACCCAGTGAGGTGGGGTCGGACCCCCCAGTATAAAAAGTCAGACCCTCAGTTTTTAACTGGGGGTCGGACATTTTAAAACCAGGGGTCAACGGGATCATCGACCCCCTCATCGACCCCCAGTTGCCGCCAGAAACAGAAATTTGGAAACTTTCCTAATTTTGGTTGGGCTCTTTCCTAATATCAAAGGGGCTTATTTTAGGAGTTTCTACTCTATATAAAGGACGTCCCTAACCCTCTTTCACTCCTTTTAGAACCCTAATTGAATTGAGAGAAAGAGAAGAGAAGGAAGAGAAGAAGAAGAGAAGGAAAGTAGAGAAGAAGGCAAAAGGACAAGAGTTTCAGAGAAGGAGTACTCTTCTCAGGTAAGAATACTAATTCTTTGTATTTTGTGAAACTTAGAATAGTTAATGAAAAAAGTATAATGTAGGAGAAATCCCAAACCATCAATCCATGATTAAGTTTCAATGGAAACCATGGAGGAGATCAACTAAACCATATGATATGTAAAGAGTAGTTCTAAACCATAGGAAGTGTATGGAATGGACTATGGAAGGAAGCCATAGGATTCAAACAAGAGAGTATGGACCAAAAGGTGATTTATCGACCAAACCCACGGGGGGTCGCACCTAGGGTCGATGGACCCATCGACCCTGGCATCGACCCTACTATAGGGGGTCGTAGTATACTGCTACCCTAGCATCGACCCGTCCTGATACCCCCAGTTAACAGCAAGTGAGGGTAGAGATGGTATCAACCGGTACAACCATGACCGTTCTTCATGGGGTGTATATTGTGCCATGGTCTACTCAAATCATGTCCACAGATGTCATCGTATCGCCATTACCTTAGCAGAACTATTATGTCGTAGAGCATCAAGGGAGGTGGTCTCGGTCCTTGTAGTCTCTGACTCTACCAGGGGGCCTTAGCTCTATCTCTATGGATGTTCTGAGGGATGCTGGGGTGAGGCCTTGGATACACTGTTTGGCATTAGGATTGGTTAGTTGCGAGCCCAGTTTGCAACCCTAGCCAGCAGGGGTTTATTTGTTGGTATGGTATCAATCGGTACAGCCATGCCGTTTTCATGGAGTGTATATTGTGTCATTTTAGGTGTTGTGGGAGACAGTGCAGGAGTCATTGGGCGTATCCACACACTTGTGTATAGAGGTGCAGTGGCCACCTATCCTTTCTATAGCACAGTGCAAACTTTAAACCGTACCAAAGATATAAATTGATTGCATGCATATGTATTGTTGTATTGTTTTGTTTACTCACTGAGCTCAAGTTGGAGAGCTGACCCTCGCACGCGTAATTCTTTTTAGTTTCTGATGTTGCAGGTACTATGATTGAAGATTTTGTCTACACGCCAACATATGAATGGGTGGAGGCTATGAATGAGCAAGTTGTGGAGAACGAACATGGTTCGTTAAGCGAGCGTTTCAACGGTGGATACGTTTAGTATTTAGTTTTTGTATTTGGATATTGTAATATGTATTAACTTATGTTTTGGTTACTTAGAAATAAATAAAATATTAATTATTTATCATGATTAGACCTCAGTTCATTATCTGTAAGACTTCCGCTATTTATTTTATTACCTCTGATTAATGTGGAATGTGTTTTGGTTTATCATATGTGGGATAGCCTATTGTGAGTCTTGGTTGAACCATTGGTTTATTGACGGTTCATCACACCATTATGGTGGTGCAGAATTGGGGTGTGACAACTTGGTATCAGAGCTCTCTCAGGCCTTCCCATGAAACCTGAATACTTCCACTTGAGTCCATGAACTGAGTTAGGATAAATTAAAAGATTTAATACAAACAAACCATAAGCACCTGTGTTGGTTGAGACAGAAATTAAACAAGACGATAATGTACATATAAATGGTGGAACAATATATATACACTCACACAGAAAGAGAAGACAAAGAATTATCCTAATAAACAAACAATTTAGGGTATTATCTATAAGTTGGGTAGTTATCCAAGTATACAAGGATATAGTACAGTAGCAAGCAGGGAGCTTCTTTAAAGCAGAAAATTAGAATACCGAGTTGGTACTCACAAGATGTGAAACTCGATGTAAGACAGAGGAAGAAGGAAAATGGCTAGTAATGCCAAAACCCCTGTAGAGATAAAGGAAAAGATCTCGGGCTAAATCCAAACAGAGATAAGAGGATAATGGCCATGTAAGTAGATATGTTTATATAGGATGCGATGCATTATTGACTTACTCTTATGATTATAGAGGATGCACATACTTGATTTTAATTCTAGTACCTTGATAGGATACCTTCTTGATTTAACCTGTCAATTGGAGTTATAGATATTGTTTCTTTAGTCTTAGTCCTGATTATACCAATCTGAACCACTCTCATGATCAACAACATGAACAGAGATATGAACTGAATGAACAGTTAAATGTTTAATCGTATTGAGCATACATCTTCTGATTTATACCTGATTTATTGATGTACGTAATCTTTCTCCAGATTTATACCTAATTTACTGATGTATGAAAGCTTCTCCAGATTTACTCTTATAGTGCCTTGAACAATGGCATTATATATACTCAATAGAACTTGTAACCATGAGGTTAAGAGTTGTAAAACCTCTATTTTCATATATTTGGACCACCATGCAACTTGACCACCTTTTTTTATGCCGGTTGGATTACCATAGATTTACTCCTGTTCCTTTAAACCTAGGTTCACTAGATAAAGCAAGTGTTTGCCGTCATACTAAATCGACAGAAGGAAGTGAATTGATTTTGGATGAACATTCTAATTTATACACTCCCTGACCATTGTTGATAAGATTTTTAGTGATAATGGAATTATGGAAGAAAGATGATTGAATTCAAATTAGATTCTATAACCAAGAGACCTCATATGAAGTAATGGAGAATCTATTTTAGGAATTCTAAATGGATGGATATGAGTCATGTCTATAAAGAGTACATGAGCAAAAGTGAGAATAATCAAGAGTAACTGGGAAAGAGTAGATAGCACTCAAGTAAGTTAAAGATGGTTATATCGATATGAATTTTGACAAAGCAGAAGATTCCTAAAAGCAAATCTAAGAGTGGATACAAGGATAAAGTCAAAAATCATGGCATTAATAGTAATCTATTTAATACAATGAAAATTGAGTTATGCCCAATGTCGAGTGATATGATTAATTAAAGATCAAAAGAGTTTGGCTGAATTAATGAATTTATAAGCATATATCCTAATGCTTAGAAGTAGACTTGGGATATGAAGTGACAATCACAAGATATTTTTGAGGTATAAGAAAGAAAGATCAGGGTAGAACAACAAGGATAAAAGAA
This sequence comes from Protea cynaroides, assembly GCA_028583415.1. NCBI lineage: Eukaryota > Viridiplantae > Streptophyta > Magnoliopsida > Proteales > Proteaceae > Protea > Protea cynaroides. The sequence goes on from CM053266.1 coordinate 95,622,497, forward strand.
ATATAAGCTAATAAGTGCAATATGAGATTTTGACGATAGTCTTCGAGAAATCATAAGAGATAAAGGAACTAGATAAGTTCCTTAGACCGTTACCCCAGATTTTGCTAGTTCAAGCCCTTTTTGGACTAGATGTTGTATTGGAACAATGTTCAAATCGTATGGATGGATGAAATTTGGACGCAACCTAAATAAACTTGAGATGGCAGACTTTGACGTCGTCTTGGGAATAGACAGGTTGTCTCAACACTCTACAAAGTTGTTATGTGCATAGAAGAGGTTATCATTCAAGAATAAAATGGCATATGAGGAGTATGTTGCTAGGAAGTGAAAGCTGATCCTCTCTATTCTAAAGGCGAAGAGATGCTTTGAAGAGAAAGAAGTTTGACATCTGGTATCCGTGGTATACGTTACCAAAGAAGCACCACAGATGGAAGGTATTGATATGATGCATAAGTTCTCGATGTTTTCTAAGAGACTTACTTGGGTTACCATCTGAACATGTGACCAAGTTTGTCATCGACTTGTTACCAAGGACGATACTTGTGTCAAAGGCACCTATAGAGTAGCTCCTACGGAGTTGAAGGAACTGAGACTCAACTACAAGAGTTATTAGACAAGGGTTCTAATTGGCTAAGTATTGCATCACGGGGAGCGCCAATGCAATTGTAAAGAAGAGGGATGGTAGTGTCCGATTATGTATAGACTACCGAGAATCGAACAAGCTCATGATCAAGAATCGATAACTAAAACCTCAGATTGATGACTTGTTTAAACAGTTGCAAAGAGTAAAGGCAATTTCTAAGATTGATCTTCAAGGTATCAACAACTGAAGAATTTAGACAGTGATATCTCGAAGATACCTTTAGAATCGGGGTTGGACATTATGAGATCTCGATTATGACGTTTGGATTAAACCCCTTACATCTTTTATGGAACGGATGAACTGGGTGTTTCATGACATGTTGGACACGTCGGTCATAGTTTTCATAGATGATATTTTGGTTTATTCTAAGAATGAAGCAACTCATACAACGAAACTTAGAATAGCTTCGCAACAGCTGAGAAGTGAAAAGCTTTATACCAAGTCCAAGAAATATGAGACCTGATTAAACAAAGTGATCTTCTTAGATCATGTAGCATAAAAAAAAAGGATTAAAGTGGACCCCATTAAGATAGAGGTAATCATATGGTGAGAAATACCTAAAGAGTATTGCGAAGAACAGAAGTTTCTTGGGTTTAGCTGGTTATTACTGATAATTTTGGAGGACCACTCTAAGATCGTAAAACCTTTTACCAAGCTAACCAGGAAGGGAAAGGAGTTTAATTTGACTGACAAGGGTGAAGAATATTTCCAGATTCTAAAGTAAGATTGATATCAGCTCCCATCTTGATCGTTCTGGCACCAGGGAAACCTTTTACCCTATCCATCGAAGCTTTCGGATTGGATCTAGGATGCGGGTTGATGCAAGGTAGATAAGTAATTGCACATGCTTCAAGAAAAATTAAAGGAGCATTAAAAGAATTACCCAACTCATGATTGGAGTAGACAATTGTGATTCATGCAATCAAAACTTGGAGACATTATTTAAACGGAGAAGAATTTTAGAGTAGATCGGATTACAAGTGTTTTATTTATCTCTTCATTAGAAAGAGTTGAATATGAGGATAAGGAGATGGTTAGGAATACTTGAAGGATTAAGACTGTGATATTCAATGTCACCCGAGCAAGGCTAATGTAGTAGCTAAGGCCTTAAGCAAAAAGGGAATAATGAAGTTCGAAGAAGGACCCAGTATAAATGCTGTCTTACGTTCCACAGCAACAGATTCAGATTTGGAAGAAGAGTAACATATAATAGAAACTCGTGATGATCCAATTGAGCGAGAACTTAGGGACGAAGAAAAAGTAGTAATTTTGTTATATCTGTATATAAGAACGGTACAAGAAGATTTAGAGAAAGAAAAACCTAACCCTGACTTACTTTGGATGCGAAGACGGTACTCAGATACAGAGGTAGTATAAGACCCGTGTCAATCTAACCCGGTCTTACCACCTTGAACCAGGTTTACCCATCATGGTCGAGTCAAGTGGACCAAGGGCGTGAAAGAGATCGAGATCCCAGGTATAAAATCGACCCAAAAACACTTAAATTAGGGGGAGGGTCGCATACCCAGCCAAGGAGGGTCGGACCCCCCAAAATAGAAAGTCAGACCCTCTGTTTTGAAGGGAGGGTCGGACAGCTTAGAAGCCTAGGTCGACGAGATCATCGACCCTCCCATCGACCCTCGGTTGTCGTCAGAAACTGAAATTAGGAAATTTCCTAATTTTCGATTTGGATTCTTTCCTAATCTCAATGGGACTTATTTTTGGATGTTTCTACTCTATTTAAAGGACGTCCCTAAGCCTCTTTCACTCCTTTTACAACCCTAATTGGATTGAGAGAAAGAGGAGAGAAGGAAGAGAAGAAGAGAAGGAAAACTTGAAGAAAAGGCTAAGGAAGAGAGGAGTTACAGAGAAGGAGTATTCTTTTCAGGTATGGATACTAATTCCATGAGTTTCTACAGACCTTAGGTTAGATATTGATGAGAGTGTGATCTCGGAGAAACCCAAACCATCAATCTATGGTTAGGTTTTCATGGAAAATCATGGGAGAATACATGAAAGCTATTTAGGTGATTGATGGTTCTAGACCATGGACTGAATGTTGAATGGACTGTAGGAGAAAATCATAGGATGCCAAGCACGAAGAATGGACAAAAATAGGGAAATTGACCAAAGTACGCCGAGGGTCGCACCGAGGGTCGATGACCATACGACCCTAGGTGATCGTAACTATCGACCCTCAGTGTTCGGGAAGTCCAGAATGGGGAGGGTCACACCCAGGGTCGATCGGGACTCCGACCCTAACTCCGATCCTCAGTTAATAGAATGGTTTTTAAATTATGAATAAATTCTAATTGAATTTTATCGACTTTGTTAGGTCTTCTAGCAATATAATAACAACAATATAATAACATTATAAAGGTGATTCTAAAGCTTGGAAAAGTATCTATTAGCAAGCTGAGGTGAGGGAACAAGACCTAAACTAACTCGTTAATAATAAAGTGTTTTATTTCTTGAGTCCAATGCCATATTGATTCTATGCGTGTATGCTTGTATGTGCATTTAACATGTCATCCAATATTTCTATTATTTGTTCATGCATATTTACTTTATTGTTTATAGCATGATGATGATGATGATGATAAGAATAGGCATGTGAATGTTTGTGTTTGGCCAGTGTATATGGTGAGGGTAGGAATGGTATCAACCGGTACAACAATGATCGTTCTTCATGGGGTGTATATTGTGCTATGGTCTACCCAAGTCATGTCCACTGATGTCGTCGTATCGCCATTACCTTAGCAGAACTATTGCGACGTAGGGCATCAAGGAGGGTCTCGGTCCTTGAGTCCTATACTCTATCGAGGGGCCTTAGCTCTATCCCTATGGGTGCTCTGAGGGATGCTGGGGTGAGGCCTTGGATACACTGTTTGGCATTAGGATTGGTTAGTTGCGAGCCCAGTTTGCAACCCTAGCCAGCAGGGGTTTATTTGTTGGTATGGTATCAACCGGTACAGCCATGCCGTTTTCATGGGGTGTATATTGTGCCATTTTGGGTGCTGTAGGCTATAGTGCAGGAGTCATTGGGTGTATCCACACAATTGTGTATAGAGGTGCGGCGGCCACCTATCCTTTCTATAGCACAGTGCATACTATAAACTTGACCAAAGATATAAATTGATTGCATGCATATGTATTGTTGCATTGTTTTGTTTGCTCACTGAGCCATGGTGTGTGCTCACCCCTCGACGTCGAATATTTTTAGTTGATGATGCAGGTTATACCGTTGAAGATTATGTAAATGCTCTAGCGTACGGTAATGTAGCGGCGATAGAAGTGGAAGATGAAGTGGATACACATGACGTCACTTGCGAGTGCAACTCATGTGTATTCAATTAGATTTTTGGTTTATTTATTTGGATTTATTAAAGACATGTATTTGGTATTTAATTAATTATGTCTCAGTTGATACAGAATAATTTGTTATTTAAATTTTAATATCACATAGATTCTCAGTTCATTTTATTATAAGAGTTCCGCTATTGTGTATTTACTCTGATTATGACTATGGATGTATGGAGTTTAGATAACACGGATATAGCCTATTCGAGATCCTGGTTGAACCGTTGGTTTGCTAGCGGTTCATCACACCATTCTAAACAGTGCAGAATTGGGGTGTGACAACTTGGTATCAGAGCGTCTTAGGCCATGTCCGCTGAACTAACATACATTCAAGAAAATTATGAACTGAGATAGGATAAAAGTAAAAACAGTAATATTAACACACTGTAAGCACAAGTGATGGTTGAGACCGAATTTAAAAAGAGAATAATGCATCTATTAAAGGAGAAACAAGTTACATACAATAAGAGAGAGAAACAAAATGTATATACATAACTAAAGCAGAGTACAGTCCACATCCCAGACAGTTACTCTGTAGTACAAGGAAAATAAAGACAATCAAGAAGCTGGAGGTGATGGAGGAGGCGGGGCCTCACGATCTCTGTCATAGTCCTCAGCATAGACTCTAGTCAACTAGGCTACCTGAGTCTGGGTCGTCTGTAGACTAGCTGTTAGATCGACTACCCTCCGATCAGTCGCACGCTGAACCTCTATGAGCTCTCTCATCCACGTGTCTGATATGTGCTTGGCGGCTAACAGCTCATCTACTCTCACACGCTGAGCGTCTAGTAACTCCTCCATCCTCAGATCAGATCTACGCTGAGCCTCCCTGATCTCCTGCAGCATCTCCATCATATCAGAAGGTGGGCGTGAAGGACCAGCCGCATGAGAAGGACCGGTCTTCCGTACCGGATCTGCCGCAGATGAAGTACCAACACCAGCCGCATGAGTGGGTGAGGGCGGTGGTATCGAGTCGACATCCATATACATACGGTCGTCATCGTCGACAGGATCTACATGAGCTGTAGCAGCGGCAGCAGTGGCCTCAGTGTCAGCTATCTCGATGCGAGTGTTAGGGCGTACCATCTCGTTCCTCTCCTCGTCACTAACTTGGGCATCCCACAGGCCCATTTTGCAGATAGCCTCCCAATCTAAAGGCGACAAGAAGGTTTTATCCTGAATCTTCTCATCTACTAAGTCCACCCCCAGGCGAGTAAGTAGGACAGTGATCATACGCCCATAGGGTAGGTTACCCTTATGACCTGACAATGTAGCACTAATCATGGTCCGCATGATGATATAGGGGAGGCAGACTGGCTGTCTAGTGCAGATACTATATATCAAAAACTGGGTCAGTTGAGTAACCCTCTCGTAGTGCCCACTCTGCGGAATCAGATTATGCTGGATAATCTTGCAGAAGACCCATGGAGCTGGACGCATGTAACAAGCTCTCATCTGCCAGCGATCAGGTCGTAGCAGCTGACTGTCGATCTCTGCCCTCATCTCCATGGAAACAAACTGGGGCTCCCCAGGCGCACAGTACACCATGGGGCCATCATAGGGTATGCCCAGTAGGTCAGCCAGTTGCCAATAATCAAATGAGATATTCACCCCTTTGACGTAGCTGGTGATGCGCAACTCTTGACCGCGCTGAACGTCATTGCGATTCCCCACTATCTGGAGATTACAATAGAATTGGCGCACCAAATCCGGGCAGGTGCACGCGTCGTATGTGATGATAGGGAGCCACCCCATATCACCAAATGCTCTCTCTACGTTGAACACGGCCAGCTCAGCCAAGTTCACCATACGACCACCCTCTACTTTCTTACGGGCATAGTCAGCATACTGTGCCTCAGCTTCATTGGAGCGGAAGCGAAGCGGATCACGAACTCTAGGTACTTTAGTACGAGGATAAAAATCCAAAAATTTAGCATTATAACGACATAAGTTGGCCAAAAGCCTCACTTTTCACCCATACACATGGGCAGGTAGGCTTATGTAGGTTCCTACATATCCTACAACACTCACACAGTAGGAATTTGGAACTAATGAAGTCCAATTTGAAGGAATTTCAAGAAATTGAAAAATTTCGACGAATTAGGGCAAAAAGAGCAAAAATCCAAGTTCTCGATAACCAACCGATGAAACTCAAAAATTTTTTAGGGCTTTCGTTCCTTAAGACACCAATAACAAAAGCCCCCAATAAAAATCGAATTTTTACGGTTGGAAAAAGTTTAATTTGGAAAAAACACGTTAAATGGGCAAAAACCTAGAAATGTAAACCTAAAAACAGGTAAAAATGAGAAAACATACCTGTAGAGATGATGTGGACGTCGAAACCCGGACTCAAACCGACCAAAAATAGTGGAGTGGCACTGTAGCAACTCAGAAGGGAAAGATGAGTCAAAACGGGAGGGAAATAACAAAAAAATGACCCAAAATTGGATTTTAAAAATCTGATTTTTGGTCTGAGGTTCAGACAATTCGACCCTCCCATCGACCCTTGGATCGACCTTCCCATCGACCCTCGGCTCTCTGGAATCTGACAGAAAACTAAGGGTCGGATACTGAGGGTCGGATACCCATCGACCCTCGCATCGACCCTCAGCTCTCGGGAAGAACAGGACATTCCCAGGGTCGGATACTAAGGGTCGGACATACCATCGACCCTCACCATCGACCCTGCATAGAAAAGACAATATTTTTTTTATAAAATGAGCTGAAATTTGGAATTTTATATCGGTTAACAAGCCTACATGAAATATAAATGATTGTCACACCTATTTTGATGATTTTTAGGCACCACCAATCTCAGAAGGGAATTATGTCTGGACGAAGAGTAACCAGACAGAGCCGAAATGCAGTTCCATCACCACCACCTGTGGAGGAAACTAGCCAGGAGAATATATATGTCCCAGGAAATCCAGATCAGGCAAATCCTACAAACTTGCCTCCTCCACCACTAGAGTTAGCAACAGTGGTGATGAATTTTGCGCAACAGCTGCAACAGATGCAACATGCATAGGCTCAAATGCAAGTTGCAATGGGAATTATGTTCCAAGCCGCACATGCTACACCCATGCAGACGGGACAAGCTAGTGCCGCACCGGTGGATAACCACCCAACACCTCAAACACCTCAAAAACCTGCTGCACAGATTCCAGTACCAGGTCCGGAAGCAGCTCAGGTTAACTATCAGTATCCACAACCCATGTTTGGGGCATATCCCCAAAATCAGATGGATCCCTCTCGACTAGTTGAGAGATTTTTGAAAATGAAGCCCAGGGAATTTAACGGCAAACCGTCTGATCCTTTATGACCAGCACATTGGATCGACGAGATGGAGAAAAATTTTCTTATGATGACTATCATTGAGGAAGAGAAGGTACTATGTGCCACTTTCATGCTCAAAGACGACGCCCATCAATGGTGGAAATCTACCCGGGCCTATTTACTGACCAAGCACGCCCTATTGACTTGGGTCATTTATAAAGAAGCTTTCTTTAAGAAGTATTTTCCACGAAGGTTCAGAGATTCAATGGAGAAGGAGTTCATGAATTTATATCAGGGACAGATGTCTATGGATGCATATGAACAGCGTTATGAGGAGCTGTTTTTCTTAGCACCACTTAGCATGCAAGAAGAGGACACCAAGACCCGTAGGTTTGTCACGGGACTTAGAGGAAGCATCAGAGAGCACGTTCTGGGCTTAGAAAAAAAGATTTATAATGAAGCTGTCCAAATCGCTCGAGTTATTGAATCGAGCCAGAAGTAAAGCTACTTTACACAGAACAGAGGTATGAAAAGGCCAGCGGGAAATTGTTACAACGGAGGTAGTAACAAGACATACAAGCCTTTCCGTCCTCAGAATTTCACTGCTGCACCCAAGACCACTCAAGCAGCCCAGCAACAACCGAAGCCAAATTCTGAAGGTCCGAGATGTTACAACTGCAACCAAGTGGGACATATGATCAGGGATTGTCCTAAACCCAAGAAGCAAGTACATCAAGGACGAGTATACGCTGTTACATCCGAGGATGCTGCCGCATCACCCGATGTGGTCACAGGTATGACTGAAACCTTTTAAGTTGTAATTACATTGTATGAGCATGTAGACTAAGTAAAATAAATCACAGGTATCGTACCAATAAATGGCGTACCCGCCAGAGTACTCTTTGATTCAGGAGCTACTCATTCATTTATATCTATGTCATTCGGAAAGAAGATAAACTTACCCATCAAAACATTAGACTACAAATTACTTGTACGGTCACCGATGGGGTTAGAAGTGGAATTAGAGAAAGGTTATGGACCATGTCCAGCTCTCATTGGCGAGAAAACCTTAGATGAAACCTTGATACAACTTGAGATGGCAGACTTTGACGTCATCTTGGGAATGGACTGGTTAGCTCGGCATTCTGCAAACCTATTATGCGCCGAAAAGAAGCTAACATTTAAAGACAAAGAAGGAACAGAATTTAGTTTTTCGGGAACCAAACTTCCCCGTAGACGCAAACTGATACTCTCAGCACTAAAGGATAAGAAGTGCCTTGAGAAGGGAGCAGTCGGGTATCTAGTATCAGTAGTCGACCTAACCAAGGAAGCACCAGGAATGGAAGATATTGATGTCGTATGGGACTACCCTGACGTATTTCCGGAGGAACTATCAGGATTACCACCCGACCGAGCCACAGAGTTTGTGATAGACCTTATACCTGGAGCCGCACCAGTATCAAGAGCACCTTACAGAATGGCTCCGACTGAACTGAAGGAACTGAAAGTGAAACTACAGGAACTACTGGACAAGGGTTATATTCGACCCAGTATGTCACCATGGGGAGCACCGGTATTATTCGTAAAGAAGAAGGATGGTAGCATTCGGTTATGTATCGACTATCGGGATTTAAATAAACTGACAATCAAGAATCGATATCCACTACCTCGGATCGATGACTTGTTCGATCAGTTACAAGGAGCAAAAGTATTTTCTAAGATCGACCTTCGGTCAGGCTATCATCAGTTAATGATTAAAGAGGGTGATATTCCAAAGACAGCTTTCAGGACTAGATATGGACATTATGAGTTCTTGGTCATGACTTTCGAATTAACAAACGCACCAGCAACTTTCATGGAACTTATGAACCGGGTCTTCCACGACATGTTGGAAATGTCGATTATAGTATTTATTGATGATATATTGATATACTCCAAGGACAAAGAAACCCACGTTAAGAATCTAAACGCCGCCCTAAGAAAGGTGAAAAGTTTGTGTGGATGGATAAATGTGAGAAGAGCTTCCAAACATTGAAGACTAGATTGATATCAGCTCCCATTTTGACTATTCCTATTCCATGACAGACATTTATCTTATACACTGATGCGTCGGGACTGGGATTAGGATGTGTGCTTATGCAAGGAGAGCAAGTAATTGCTTATGCCTCGAGACAATTGAAGATACATGAGAAAAATTACCCCACTCATGATTTGGAGTTAGCGGCAGTAGTACATGCTGTCAAGATATGGAGACATTACCTATACGGAGAGAAATTTTAGACTAAGTCGGACCATAAAAGTCTTACTTATTTATTTAATCAGAAAGAATTGAATATGAGACAAAGGAGATGGTTGGAACTATTGAAAGACTATGATTGTTATATCCAGTATCATCCGGGAAAAGCTAATGTAGTAGCGGATGCGTTGAGTAGAAAGGCAATGATAAAATCCCAAGGAGAGGTTAGCACAACTACAACAATGTGTACTACCAGAATGGTATTCAATCACGGCAATGAGCAATATGTGATAGACGCAACGGATGAATCAGCCAACCAAGGGTTTATTCATCAATTTTCGAATATGTTTGCTGCTTTGAAGATTATACCGGATATAATGGATGAAGTGAAGATAGCTATTAAATCAGATCCTTATCTGAGAACAGTACAGGAAGATATCGAGAAAGGTAGGACTAATCCTGAGTTCACCTTGGACGAAGAGAGAGTACTGAAATACAAAGGAAGAATATGTGTACCTGAAACAGAAAGTGTGGACATTAGACACCGACTAATGAAAAAAGCCCATACCACCATCTATTCGATACATCCTGGAAGTACAAAAATGTATCATGATCTAAAGAAACTATATTGGTGGAGAGGAATGAAAGCAGATGTAGCCAAGTTCATGTCTCAATGCCTAAATTGTCAGAAAGTAAAGGCTGAACGAAAAAGACCCGCAGGACTGTTACAGTCATTACCGGAACCAGCATGGAAATGGGACTGCATCACTATGGACTTCGTCACGGGAAAACCACTGACTCCTCGAGTAGTTGACGTAGTTTGGGTGATTGTGGACCGTCTGACTAAAACAGCTTGCTTCATACCTATACGACCTCAGTATACATTGGAAAGGTTAGCAAAGCTGTACATGGATAACATTGTTCGATTACATGGTGTTCCAGAAAGCATTGTGTCTGATAGAGATCCATGATTTACTTCAAAGTTTTGGAAAGGATTGCAAAAGGCTATGGGTACAACATTGAAGTTCAGTAATGCATTCCACCCACAGACAGACGGACAGTCAGAGCGTACAATTCAGATTCTAGAATATATGCTACGAGCATGTGTAATTGATTTCAAAGGATCATGGGATGAAAAGTTACCATTGATCGGGTTCGCGTATAACAATAGCTATCAGGCTACTATACAGATGTCACCTTATGAAGCACTGTATGGCAAGAAGTGTCGAACTCCTTTGTTTTGGAATGAAGTTGGAGAACGTAGTATTGTTGTACCGGAATTTGTTGAAGAGACTTGTCGAGTGGTCGACATTATCAAGGAAAGAGTGAGAACAGCTCAGAACCGTCAGAAGCAATATGCAGATACTCGACGCAGAGATCTAGATTTTGCCGTAGGTGTTAAAGTATTTTTGAAGGTATCGCCTATGAGAGGATTAAAAAGGTTCGGGTAGAAAGGGAAACTAAGTCCAAGATATGTCGGGCCATACGAGATTCTAGCTAAGCGTGGGAAAGTGGCTTATCAGTTAGCACTACCACCATCTATGTCAAGTGTGCATGACGTATTTCACATTTCCCTATTGAAGAAGTATGTTAAGGATCCAACGCATGTTTTGACAGTAGATTTGCTGGAATTGACTGATGATTTGACATTCGAAGTAACACCAACAGAAATCACCAGTCGAAAGGTTCAATGTCTACGTAACTGAGATATCTATTATGTTAAGGTCACATGGAAAAGTAGAGACATGGAAGAAATTACATGGGAAGAAGAAAATGCTATGCGAAAGCAATACCCTCACTTATTTGATTCAGAAGGTACGTATAATTTTGAGGACGAAATTTTTATAAGTAGAGGGGAGTTGTAAGACCCGTGTCAATCTAACCCGGTCTTACCACCTTGAACCAGGTTTACCCATCATGGTCGAGTCAAGTGGACCAAGGGCGTGAAGGAGATCGAGATCCCAGGTATCAAATCAATCCAAAAAGACTTAAATTAGGGGGAGGGTCACATACCCAGCCAAGGAGGGTCGGACCCCCCAAAATAGAAAGTCAGACCCTCTGTTTTGAAGGGAGGGTTGGACAGCTTAGAAGCCTAGGGTCGACGGGATCATCGACCCTCCCATCGACCCTCGGTTGCCGTCAGAAACTGAAATTAGGAAATTTCCTAATTTTCGATTTGGATTCTTTCCTAATCTCAATGGGACTTATTTTAGGATGTTCCTACTCTATTTAAAGGACGTCCCTAAGCCTCTTTCACTCCTTTTACAACCCTAATTGGATTGATTGAAAGAGGAGAGAAGGAAGAGAAAAAGAGAAGGAAAACTTGAAGAAAAGGCTAAGGAAGAGAGGAGTTGCAGAGAAAGAGTATTCTTCTCAGGTATGGATACTAATTCCATGAGTTTCTACAGACCTTAGGTTAGATATTGATGAGAGTGTGATCTCGGAGAAACCCAAACCATCAATCTATGGTTAGGTTTTCATGGAAAACCGTGGGAGAATACATGAAAGCTATTTAGGTGATTGATTCATGATTTTAGACCATGGAATGAATGTTGAATGGACTGTAGGAGAAATTCATAGGATCCCAAGCACGAAGAATGGACTAAAAGAGGGAAATTGACCAAAGTACGCCGAGGGTTGCACCAAGGGTCGATGACCATCCGACCCTAGGTGATCCTAACTATCGACCCTCAGTGTTCGGGAAGTCCAGAATGGGGAGTGTCACACCCAGGGTCGATCAGGACTCCGACCCTACCTCCGACCCTCAGTTAACAGAATGGTTTTTAAATTCTTAATAAATTCTAATTGAATTTTATCGGCTTTGTTAGGTCTTCTAGCAATATAATAACATTATAAAGGTGATTCTAAAGCTTAGAAAAGTATCTATTAGCAAGCTGAGGTGAGGGAACAAGACCTAAACTAAGTGATTAATAATAAACTATTTTATTTCTTGAGTCCAATGCCATATTGATTCTATGCGTGTATGCTTGTATGTGCATTTAACATGTCATCCAATATTTCTATTATTTGTTCATGCATATTTACTTTATTGTTTATAACATGATGATGATGATGATGATAGGAATAGGCATATGAATGTTTGTGTTTGGCCAGTGTATATGGTGAGGGTAGGAATGGTATCAATCGGTACAACCATGACCGTTCTTCATGGGGTGTATATTGTGCTATGGTCTACCCAAGTCATGTCCACTGATGTCGTCGTATCGCCATTATCTTAGCAGAACTATTGAGACGTAGGGCATCAAGGAGGGTCTCGGTCCTTGAGTCCTATACTCTACCGAGGGGCCTTAGCTCTATCCCTACGAGTGCTCTGAGGGATGCTGGGGTGAGGCCTTGGATACACTGTTTGGCATTAGGATTGGTTAGTTGCTAGCCAAGTTTACAACCCTAGCTAGCAGGGGTTTATTTGTTGGTGGTATCAACCGGTACAGCCATGCCGTTTTCATGGGGTGTATATTGTGCCATTTTGGGTGCTGTGGGCGACAGTACAGGAGTCATTAGTCGTATCCACACACTTGTGTATAGAGGTGCGGCGGTCACCTATCCTTTCTATAGCACAGTGCAAACTATAAACCAGACCAAAGATATAAATTGATTGCATGCATATGTATTGTTGCATTGTTTTGTTTGCTCACTGAGCCATGGTGTGTGCTCACCCCTCGACGTCGAATATTTTTAGTTGATGATGCAGGTTATACCGTTGAGGATTATGTAAATGCCCCAGCGTACAGGAATGTAGCGGCGATGAAAGTAGAAGATGAAGTGGATTCACATGACGTCACTTGCGAGTACAACTCATGTGTATTGAATTAGATTTTTGGTTTATTTATTTGAATTTATTAAAGACATGTGTTTGGTATTTAATTAATTATGTATCAGTTGATACAAAATAATTTGTTATTTAAATTTTAATATCACATAGATTCTCAGGTCATTTTATTATAAGAGTTCTACTATTGTGTATTTACTCTGATTATGACTGTGGATGTATGGAGTTTAGATAACACGGATATAGCCTATTCGAGATCCTGGTTGAACCGTTGGTTTGCTAGTGGTTCATCACACCATTTTGAACAGTGCGGAATTGGGGTGTGATAGGTAGACTCTGAATACATGAAGGTAAAGACTCGGATATCATGAAGAGGATAAAGATAAGAGCCCATTATACTCCATATTCAGGATATCCTGGAGTTCGAATATGTATCATGACCTGAAGAGATAAAAAAATGTGGCTTAGTGCGTGTTCCAGTTTCTGAATTATTAGCAAGTAAAAGCTGAAAGACAAAGACCACCATGGCTTACAATAAAAACTATCGGAGCCCGTCTGAATGTGGAATTGTATTACAATGACTTATGTCACTGATTTGCCACTGACTATCAGATCGATTGACGAAGTTGGGTGATTGTTGATCGCCTTATGAAGATTGCTCATTCCATTGCTATACGACCTCGGTATGCTTTGGAGCGGCTAACTAAGCTATATATGGATAATGTGGCCAGATTGAATGGTATGCATGAGAGCTTAGTGTCGGTCAGAGGCTTATGCTTTATCTCAAAGTTTTGGAAGGATCTATAGAAAACAATGGGAACGAAGTTGAAGTTTAGTACCGCATTTTACCTTAAACCGACAGATAGTCGGGGCAGACTATACAAATCCTAAGAGATATGCTTCGAGCTTGTAAAATTGATTTCAAGGAACGTGAGTTGAGAAGTTACCGTAAATTGAAGTTGCTACTAAGCTACCATGTAAATGTCACCTATAAAGCATGGTACGGTAGAAATATCAAACCCCTCTGGTTTGGAATGAAGTCGGTGAATGAAGAATTTTAAGACCTAAGTCTATGGAAGAAAACTATCGAGTGGCAGACAAGAGCAAAGAAAAGGGGCAGAATAGCTCAAGATGTCAGAAGAGACACCAAGACCTTGAGTTCGCCATAAGGGACAAAGTGTTCTTGAAGAAATCACTTATACGCAGTTTGAAATGATTAAACAAGAAGGCATAGTCATAATTTATATATGTATTGGATCTTATAAACTTTGGAGAGACGTAGAAAAGTTACATATCAATTAGCGTTACCGCTGTCCATGTCTAGTGTGCATGATGTATTTCGTGTGTCTCTATTGAAGAAGTACATTGGAGATCCATATCAAAGGTATTGACCACGGAATCACTGGATTAGATAGAATGTTTTAATATTGAAGTGGTACCACCCTAGTTCACTAGTGGGAAGGCACAATGTTTCCAAAGTCGGGATAATTATTATATGAAGGTAACCTGGCAAAGACAAGACGTGGAGAAGAGTGCATAGGAGGAAGAAGATGCAATGCGGAAATAGAATTCCCACCTATTGACTCCGAAGTAAATTCAAAATTTTGAGGACAAAATTTATTTTAAGGATGGGGGAGTTGTAAGATCCGTACGTTCAAATTTTGAGGACGAAATTTCTTTTAAGAGTGGTGGAGTTGTAAGACCCGCACGCCACGAACCCGGTCTAACCTTACATTTCGTGTCGTGAACCGTCTACCGTCTACATATCATGGTCGAGCCAAGTCGACCAAGTGTGTGAAGAAACCCAAGACCCAATATGAAAATTTACCCCAAAAATAGTCAAAATGAGGGTAGGGTTGCATGTTTTAACAAGCAGGTCTGACCCTCCCATCGACCCTCAACCATGGGTCGCAGGGTCTATGAGTTGTCTGACCCTCTCATTGACCCTCCCATCGACCCTTAGTATTCGGAAAAAACAGCACGAACCGAAAATTAGGAAACCTTCCTAATTTCAATTGGAACCTTTCCTAAACTCAATGTGACTTATTTTGAGAGGTTTACTCTATAAATAGGACGTCCCTAAGCCTCTTTCACTCATTTTACAACCCTAATTGAACTGAGAGAAAGAGAAGAGAAGGATGAGAAGAAAAAGAGAAGCAAGGAAGAGAAGAAAGCAAAAAGAAGAAGAGTTGCAGAGAAGGAGTATTCTTCTCAGGTATGGATACAAATTCTATGAGTTTCTACAGACCTTAGGTTAGATAATGAAGAGAGTGTGATCTCGGAGAGTCCCAAACCATCAACCCATGGTTAGGTTTTCATGGAAAACCATGGCAGAATACATGAAAGCTATTTAGGTGGGTGATTCATGGTTCTAGACCATGGAATGAATGTTGATGGACTGTAGGAGAAAGCCATAGGACCCTAAACACGAAGGATGGACTAAAAGGAGGGAAATTGACCAAAATCCACCGAGGGTCGCATAGAGGGTCGATGACTATCCGAACCTATGTGATCCTGAGGATTGACCCTCAGTGTTCGGGAAGTCCAGATTGGGGAGGGTCGCACCCAGGGTCGATCATGACTCCGACCCTACCTCCGACCCTCAGTTAACAGAATGGTTTTTAAATTCTGAATAAATTCTAATTAAATTTTATCAGCTTTGTTAGGTCTTCTAGCAATATAATAATATTATAAAGGTGATTCTAAAGCTTGAAAGAGTATCTATTAGCAAGCTAAGGTGAGGGAACAAGACCTAAACTAAATGGTTAATAATAAATTGTTTTACTTCTTGAGTCCAATGCCATATTGATTCTATGCGTGTATGCTTGTGTGTGCATCCAACATGCCTTCCAATATTTCTATTAATTGTTCATGCATATTTACTTTACTGTTTATAACATGATGATGATGATGATGATAGGAATAGGCATGTGAATGTTTGTGTTTGGCCAGTGTATATGATGAGGATAGGGATGGTATCAACCGGTACAACCATGACCGTTCTTTATGGGATGTATATTGTGCCATGGTCTACTCAAGTCATATCCACTGATGTCGTCGTATCGCCATTACCTTAGCAGAACTATTACGTCGTAGAGCATCAAGGGAGGTGGTCTCGGTCCTTGTAGTCTCTGACTCTATCGGGGGGCCTTAGCTCTATCTCTATGGATCTTCTGAGGGATGCTAGGGTGAGGCCTTGGATACACTGTTTGACATTAGGATTGGTTAATTGCGAGCCCAGTTTGCAACCCTAGCCAGCAGGGGTTTATTTGTTCGTATGGTATCAACCGGTACAGCCATGCCGTTTTCATGGGGTGTATATTGTGCCATTTTGGGTGCTGTGGGCGACAGTGCAGGAGTCATTAGGCGTATCCACACACTTGTGCATAGAGGTGCGGCGGCCACCTATCCTTTCTATAGCACAGTGTAAACTTTAAACCGGACCAAAGATATAAATTGATTGCATGCATATGTATTGTTGCATTATTTTGTTTACTCACTGAGCTCACGTTGGAGAGCTGACCCTCGCGTGCACAATTCTTTTTAGTTTCTGATGTTGCAGGTAATATGATTGTAGATTTTGTCTACACGCCAACATATGAACGGGTGGAGGCTATGAATGAGCAAGCTGTGGAGAACGAACATGGTTCGTTAAGCGAGCGTTTCAACGGTGGTTACGTTTAGTATTTAGTTTTCGTATTTGGATATTGTAATATGTATTAAGTTATGTTTTGGTTACTTGAAAATAAATGGAATATTAATTATTTATCATGATTAGACCTCAGTTTATTATCTGTAAGACTTTCGCTATTTATTTTATTACCTCTGATTAATGTGGAATGTGTTTTGGTTTATCATATGTGGGATAGCCTATTGTGAGATCCTGGTTGAACCGTTGGTTTATTGATGGTTCATCACACCATTCTGGTTGGTGCAGAATTGGGGTGTGACATGTAATGTGCATTCAGAATGTCATCCAATATTTCTATTTATTGTTCATGCATACTTACTTTATTGTTTATAACATGATAATGACCATGATGATAGGAATAGGCATGTGAATGTATGTGTGTGGTTGGTGTACTTGATGCGAGTGAGTATCAGGAGGAGTGTCATAGGCCGGGCCTCAGCACTCTAGCTCTATCTCTAACTCAAGTCTTATGCATTAGCATCGTAGTATCACCATTACTTTAGCAGAACTATTACGTCGTAGAGTATCAGGGGAGGTGGTCTCGATCCTTGTAGTCTCTGACTCTACCGGGGGGCCTTAGCTCTATCTCTATGGGCGTTCTGAGGGATGCTGGGGTGAGGCCTTGGATACACTGTTTGGCATTAGGATTGGTTAGTTGCGAGCCCAGCTTGCAAGCCCTCGCCAGTAGGGGCTTACGTGTTTGTATGGCACTGTACAGTAATAAACGTTAACCTTTGTTGTACAATGTTCATGGTAGGGTGGATGGGGACGACAATAAACGTGAACCTTTGGGCGGGCTTCCACACCCTGTGTATAGAGGAGGGGTCAATAAACGTTAACCTTTGACCTCTAACCCTTTCTATTGGATATTGTAAACTTTAAACCAGACCACAAATATGAATTGAATGCATGCATATGTATTGTTGTATTGTTTTGTTTGCTCACTGAGCCATGATGTGTGCTCACCCTTTAAACGTCGAATATTATTAGTTGATGATGCAGGTACAACCGTCGAAGATTATGTCAACGCTCCAGTATACGGGCACATGGCGGCAATGGAAGTTGAAGACGAAGTGGATACGCATGACTCCTCTTGCGAGTGCAACTCATGCGTATTCGACTAGATTTTATTTTAATTATTTGGATTTAGTAAAGACATGTAATTGATATTTTATTTATGTCTCTGTAGAAATAGCATAATTGGATATTTTAATATGATTATCACATTTAGATTTCCCAGTTCATTTTATTATAAGACTTTTGCTATTGTGTATTTACTCTGATTATGAATGTGGATGTATGAGGTTTAGATAAAATGGATATAGCCTATTCGAGATCCTGGTTGAACCATTGGTTTGTTGACGGTTCATCACACCATTCTGAATAGTGCGGAATTGGGGTGTGACGACTTGCTATCAGAGCATCTCAGGCCTTGTCCGCTAAACTAGCATACCTTCACGACGAATTGTGAAATGAGATAGGATAATAGTAAAAACTGTAATATTAACACACTATAAGCACAAGTGATGTTTGAGACCAAATTTGAAAAGAGAATAATGGATCTATTAAAGGGAGAATAATTTTAAATACAATGAGAGAGAAACAAACGTATATAAATAGAAAAAGCAGAGTACAGTCCACAACCCGGACAGTTACTCTGTATTTCGAAGAAAGGAAACAAATACAATCATGAAGCTGGAGGTGAAGGAGGAGGCGGTGCCTCACGGTCTCTGTCATAATCCTCAGCATAAACTCTAGTCAACCAGGTTACCTGAGTCTGGGTCGTCTGAAGACTAGCTGTGACCAACCACCTGCTGATCAGTCACGCGCTGAGCACCCAAAAGCTCCTCCATCTGCATATCTGACCGGTGCTGAGCATCTATGAGCTCTCCCATCCTCATGTCCGATATGCGCTGGGCGTCTAGTAGCTCATCCACTCTCACACGCTGAGCATCTAGTAACTCCCCCATCCTCAGATCAGATCTGTGCTGAGCCTCTCTGATCTCATGTAATATCCCCATCATATCAGAAGGTGGGTGTGAAGGACCAGCCGCATGAGAAGGACCAGCCGCATAAGAAGTACTAGCTCCAACAACATGTGTAGGTGAAGGAGGAGGTATGGAGTCCACATCCATGTACAGACGGTCATCATCACCAGCAGGCTCCGTATGAACTCCAGTGGCTGCTGCTGTTGCCTCAGCGTCAGCCATCTCCACGCGAGTGCGAGGACGCACCATCGCGTTCATCTCCTCATCACTGACCTGGGCATCCCTCATGCCCATCTTACAAATGGCATCCCAATCCGGAGGCGATGAGAAGGACTTCTCCTGAATCTTCTCATCCACTAAGTCAACCCCCAGGCGGGTAAGCAAGGTAGTGATCATGCATCCGTAAGAAAGGTTGCCAGTGTGACTGGGCAACGTGGCACTGATCATGGTACGCATGATGATGTATGGAAGGAAGACGGGCTGCCTAGTGCATATACAGTATAATAGATACTGGGTCAAGTGGGAGATCCTCTCGTAATGACCACTCTGCGGTATCAGGTTATGTTGGATGATCTTGCAATATACCCGTGGATCTGAGCGCAGACAACTCGCTTTCATCTGCCAGCGATCAGGTCGGATGAGCTGGCTATCGATCTCAGCCCTCATCTATAGAGAAAAGAACTGGGGCTCTCCAGGAACACAGAACACCATGGGGCCAGCATTTCCTATGCCCAGTAAGTCAGCCAGCTGCCGATAATCAAATGAGACGTCAACCCCCTTGACGTAGCTCGTGATGCGAAGCTCCTCACCCCTCTCCACATCATTGTAATCTCCCACCACCTGGAGATTACAATAGAACTGGCGTACCAAGTCGGGATGGATACACGCGTCATAAGTTTTGACAGGGAGCCATCCCATATCACCAAAGGCTCTCTCCACATTGAACAAGGCTAACTCAGCCAAGTCCACCTTACGGCCTCCCTTTACCTTCTTATGAGAAAAGCAGGCATATTGTGCCTCAGCTTCATTAGTACGGAGGCGAAGATGGTCGCGAACACTAGGAACCTTGGTACGGGCCATAATATCTCCAAACCACAAGGAAAAATAGATAATGGATTAGTAAGGTAGAAAAATCCAAAATTTTGACATTATAATGACGTAAGTTGGCCAAAAGCCTCACTTTTCACCCATACACGTGGGCAGGAGGACTTACGTAGGTTCTAAACTATCCTGCAATACTCATACAGTTGGAAATTCTAGCTAACGGAATTCAATTTGAATAAATTTTGAGAAATTCAAAAATCTTGACAATTTAGGGCAAAAAGGGAAAATTTCGACTTTCTCGATAACCAACCGATGAAACTCAAATATTTTTGAGGGCTTTCGTCCATTGACTCACCAACAACAAAAGCCCCCAATAAAAATCGAATTTTTACGGTTGGAAAAAGTTTAATTTGAAGAAAACGAGATATACGGGTGAAAACCTAGAAAAGAAAACCTAAAAACATGTAAAGGTAAGATACATACCTGTAGGGAAGGTGTAGACGTCGAAACAAGGAAGCCAAATGACCAATGTAGCAGAGTTGGCACTATAGCAACTCAGAGGAAGGAGACGAGTTGAAATGGAGGAGGAAGAATGGAAAATGAACTCAGAACCGGACCTTAAAAATCTGATTTTTGGTCCGGGGGTCAGAGAATTCGACCAGGACCATCGACCCACCCATCGACCCCCGTATCGACCCACGACTCTCGGTAATCTGACAGAAAACCAGGGGTCGAACCTAGGGTCGGACATACCATCGACCCCCTCATCGACCCGCAGCTCTCGGTAATCTGACAGAGAACCAGGGGTCGTACTTGGGGTCGGACACCCATCGACCCCCGACTCTCGGTAAGAATCAGTGATTCCCAGGGTCGATCCTAGGGTCTGACATACCATCGACCCCCACCATTAACCCTGCATAGAAAAGACAGTATTTTTCATAGAATAATCTGAAAAATTTGAAAATAACATCGGTTAGTGTATCTACATGAAGTATAAATGATTGCCTCACGTATTTTAATGATTTTCAGGC
The DNA here is from genome assembly GCA_028583415.1 of Protea cynaroides. Taxonomy (NCBI): domain Eukaryota; kingdom Viridiplantae; phylum Streptophyta; class Magnoliopsida; order Proteales; family Proteaceae; genus Protea; species Protea cynaroides. The sequence goes on from CM053266.1 coordinate 95,643,556, forward strand.
ATCACCATTATCAGAGGATAAATATGGTTGGGCGTAGAGTAACCAGGCAGAGCCGAAACGCAGTTCCACCACCACCACCCATGGAGGAAGCCAGTCAAGAAAATATAAATGCATAGGGTAATCTGTAGGTTGCACCACTAGTAAACCAAGGTCCGGCAAATCCTACTAACATGCCACCCCCACCGCCGGAACTAACTAATGTGGTGATTAATCTGGAACAACAACTTCAACAAATGCAACACGCGCAAGCCCATATGCAGGCAGTGATGGGAATGACGTTCTAGGCGGCACAAACTACACCTATGCCGACTGGGAAAGCCAATGCAACACCAGTGGGTAACCACCCAACACCTCAACCACCAGCTGCACAGATTCAGTACCACAACCTGAGGTAGTGCAGGGAAATTTTCAGTATCCACCACCTATATATGGGGCATATGCTCCTAATCAGCTGGATCACTCTCCACTCATCGACAGATTCTTAAAGATGAAACCTAAGGAGTTCAACGGAAAACCATATAATCCGCTCTGGCCGACACATTGGATCGACGAAATGGAGAGAAATTTTCTCATGATGACTATCACAGAGGAGGAGAAGGTATTATGTGCCACCTTCATGCTAAAAGGTGATGCACATCATTGGTGGAAATCTACAAAGGTCTATTTAATAACCAAGCACGCCCTATTGACCTGGGCTATATATAAAGAAGCTTTCTTTGAGAAGTACTTTCCCCAAAGCTTCAAAGATTCTATGGAGAAGGAGTTCCTGAGTTTATATCAGGGACAGATGACAGTGGATGCCTATCAGCAGCGTTACGAAGAGCTGTTTTTCTTCGCACCACTAAGCATGCAAGAGGAAGACACTAAGACCCGAAGGTTTGTCACGGGACTTAGAGGAAGTATCAGGGAGCATGTTGTGAGACCCGTGTTAATCTAACCCGGTCTTACCACCTTGAACCAGGTTTACCCGTCATGGTCGAGTCAAATGGACCAAGGGCGTGAAGGAGATCGAGATCCCAGGTATCAAATCGACCCAAAAACACTTAAATTAGGGGACATACCCAGCTAAGCAGGGTCGGACCTCCCAAAACAGAAAGTCAGACCCTCAGTTTTGAAGGGAGGGTTGGACAGCTTAAGACCCTAGGGTCGACGGGATCATCGACCCTCCCATCGACCCTCGGTTTCTGCCGAATATAAAAATTAAGAAATTTTTGTATTTTTCGATTGGGATTCTTTCCTAATCTCAAAGGGACTTATTTAGGATGTTCCTACTCTATTTAAAGGACGTTCCTAAGCCACTTTCACTCCTTTCACAACCTTAATCGAATTGAGAGAAAGAGAGGAGAAGGAAAATAGGAAGAAGAAAGGGAAGGAAGAGAACTTAGCACAAAGGAGAAGAATTTCAGAGAAAAAGTTATCTTCTCAGGTATGGATACTAATTCCATGAATTTCTACAGACCTTAGGTTAGTAATTGTTGAGACTGTGATCTCGGAGAAACTTAAACCATCAACCTATGGTTAGGTTTCCATGGAAAACCATAAAAGAATGCGTGAAATCTATCTAGGTGGGTTATACATGGTGTTATACATGGTTTCAGACCATCGAATGAATGTAGAATGGAATGTAGGAGCAAGCCATAAGATCCCAAACACGAGGAATGGATTAAAAGAGGGAATTGGACCAAAGTGCACCAAGGGTCGCACCGAGGGTCGATGACCATCCGACCCTAGGTGTTCCTGACCATCGACCCTCAGCATTCGGGAAGTCCAGAAAGAGGGAAGGGTCGATAGACCCATCGACCCTAGCATCGACCCTACCTCCGACCCTCAGTTAACAGAGTAGTTTTAAATCTGTAATTAATTCTAATTGAATTCTATCGACTTTGTTAGGTCTTCTAGCAATATAATAACATTGTAAAAGTGATTTTAAAGCTTGGAAAAGTATCTTATAGCAAGCTAAGGTGAGGAACCTTAACTCCAAACTAAATTGGTTAATAATAAACTGTTTTCTATTTCTTGAGTCCTACGCTATGCTTGATTCTATGCAAATATGTTTGTAATGTGCATACTCAATGCCATCCAATATTTCTATTACTTGTTCATGCATATTTACTTTATTGTTTATAACATGATGATGATGATGATGATAGGAATAGGCATGTGCATGTATGTGTGTGGTTGATGTGCTTGATGCGAGCGAGTATCAGGGGAGGTGTGATGAGAACGTCAATAAACGTTAACCTTTGGCGGGTCTCAGCACTTTAGCTCTATCTCTAACTCAAGTCTTGTGCATTAGCATCGTCGTATCGCCATTACTTTAGCAGAAATATTATGTCGTAGAGTATCAGGGGAGGTGGTCTCGGTCCTTGTAGTCTCTTCCTCTACCGGGGGGCCTTAGCTCTATCTCTGTGGACATTCTAAGGGATGTTGGGGTGAGGCCTTGGATACACTGTTTGGCATTAGGATTGGTTAGTTGCGAGCCCAGTTTGCAGCCCTCGCCAACAGGGGCTTACGTTTTGGTATGGCACTATATAGCAATAAACGTAACCTTTGTTATATAATGTTCATGGTTGGGTGTATGTGAGTTGACAATAAATGTGATCTTCGGGTAACGTCACACTCTCATGTATTGAGGCGGAGTCAATAAACGCGACCTTTGGCTACCTAAACCTTTCTATTGCATACTGCAAACTTATAAACCGGACCAAAGATATAAATTGACTTTTTGCATGCATATGTATTGTTGCATTGTTTTGGCTACTCACTGAGCCGTGTTGTGTGCTCACCCCTCGACGTCGAATATTTTTAGTTGATGATGCAGGTTATACCGTTGAAGACTATATGAGTGCGTCTGCGTACGGGAACGTGGCAGCGATGGAAGTTGAAGCTGAAGTGGATACACACGACTCCTCTTGCGAGTGCAACTCGTGTGTATTTGATTAAACATTTTATAGGTTTCTTTATTTGGATTTATTAAAGATTTGTATTGATATTTATTTATGTTTCGGTTGATACAGAATAAATTGTTATTTAAATTTTAATATCACATAGATTCTCAGTTCATTTATTTACAAGATTTCCGCTATTGTGTATTTACTCTGATTATGATTACGGATGCGTGTAAGTTTGGATAACGCGGGGATAGCCTATTTGAGATCCTGGTTGAACCGTTGGTTTATTAGCGGTTCATCACACCATTCTGAGATGTGCGGAATTGGGGTGTGACAACTTGGTATCAGAGCATCTCAGGCCTTGCCCGCCGAACAGACACACATTCAAGACCATTGTGAACTGAGATAGGATAAATTAAAAGCTTTAATACAAACACATTGTAAACACAAGTGATGATTGAGACCAAATTTAAAAAGAGAATAATGCATCTATTAAAGGGAAAACAAGTTACATACAATGAGTGAGAGAAACAAAACGTATATACATAACTAAAGCAGAGTACAGTCCACAACCCGGACAGTTACTCTGAAGTACAAGGAAAAATAAAAGTACACTCAGGAAGCTGGAGGCGAAGGAGGAGGCGGTGCCTCACGGTCTCTATCGTAGTCCTCAGCATAGACTCTAGTCAACCAGGCTTTCTGAGTCTGGGTCGTCTGTAGACTAGCTGTGAGACCGACTATCCTCTAATCAGTCGCACACTGCACCTCTAGGAGCTCTCCCATCCGCACGTCTGATGCGTGCTGAGCAGCCAACAGCTCATCCATCCTCAGATCAGATCTGCACTGAGCATCCCTGACCTCCTGCAGCATCTCCATCATGGCTGAAGGTGGAAGTGAAGGATCAGCCGAGTGGGAAGGACCAGCCTCAGGTGCGGGAGCCGCCGTAGAAGAAGTACTAACTCCAGCCGCATGTGTAAGTGAAGGCGGTGGTATCGAGTTGACGTCCATATACATACGATCGTCATCGTCGACCGGATCCACACGAGCTCTAGCAGCAGCAGCAGCCTCAGCATCAGCCATCTCGACCCTAGTGTGAGGGCGCACCATCGCGTTCCTCTCCTCATCACTAACCTCAGCATCTCGCAGCCCCATCTTGCAGATTGCCTCCCAATCTAGAGGCGACGAGAAGGTCTTCTCTTGGATCTTCTCATCTACTAGATCCACCCCCAGACGGGTCAGTAGAACTGTAATCATGCGTCCATAGGGTAGATTACCCCTATGACCGGACAATGTAGCACTAATCATCGTCCGCATGATGATGTATGGAAGGCAGACGGGCTATCGAGTGCATATACTGTGTATCAGGAACTGGGTCAGCTGAGACACCCTCTCATAGTGCCCACTCTGCGGAATCAGATTATGTTGGATAATCTTACAGAAGACCCGTGGAGCTGGACGCAGATAACAAGCTCTCATCTGCCAACGATCAGGATGGAGCAACTGGTTGTCGATCTCTGCCCTCATCTCCATCTCAACAAACTGTGGCTCTCCCGGCGCACAGTACACCATGGGGCCATCATAGGGAATGCCCAACAGATCGGCCAGCTGTCGATAATCAAAGGAAATGTGCACCCCCTTGACGTAACTGGTGATGCGCAACTCCTGACCATGCTCAACGTCATTATAATTCCCCACCACCTGAAGATTACAATAGAACTGGCGCACCAATTCTGGACATGTGCACGCGTCGTATGTGATGACAGGGAGCCACCCCATATCACCAAATGCTCCCTCTACATTGAACAAGGCTAGCTCAGCCAAGTTCACCATACGACCCCCTTCCACTTTCTTACGGGCATAGTCAGTATACTGTGCCTCAGCTTCATTCGAACGGAAGCGAAGTGGATCACGCACTCTGGGTACCTTGGTACGAGCCATAGTATCTGCAAAAAAAAAAAAAAAAAAAAAAAAGAGAAAGGAAACAAGGAGTTAATAGGATAAAAATCCAAAATTTGATGTAATAACGACGTAAGTTGACCATAAAGCCCCATTTCTCACATTTCAAGTGGGCATAAGGACTTACGTAGGTTTAAACATATCCTACAACCCACATGCAGTAGGAAATTTTAACTGACGATGTCCAATTTGAAGATTCAAGAAAAATCGAAAATGTCGTCAAATTAGGGAAAAAAGAGAAAATTTCAAGTTTCTCGATAACCAACCGATGAAACTCAAAATTTTTTGAGGGCTTTCGTTCCTCGAGACACCAATAACAAAAGCCCCCAATAAAAATCGAATTTTTACAGTTGGAAAAAGTTTAATTTGGAAAATACAAGTTAAATGTGCAAAAACCTAGAAAAGAAAACCTAAAAACAGGTGAAGATGAGTGGATATACCTGTATGGATGACGTGGACGCCGAAACCCGGAGTCATACCGACCAAAAATGGTAGAGTAGCACTGTAGAAACTCAGAGAGGAGAGATGAGTCGAAACGGAGGAGGAATAGTGAGGAATGACCCAGAATCAGATCTTAAAAATCTGATTTTTGATCCGAGGGTCGGACAATTCGACTAGCACAATCGACCCTCGAATCGACCCTCGGCTCTCGGGAACCTGACAGAAAACTAAGGGTCGGAACTGAGGGTCGGACACCCATCGACCCTCGCATCAACCCTCAGCTCTCGGGAAGAACAGGTCATTACCAGGGTCGGATACCAAGGGTCGGACATACCAGCGACCCTCACCATCGACCCTGCATAGAAAAGACAGCATTTCTTATAAAATGAGCTAGAATTGGAATCGATTATTGGTTAGCCTACCTACATGAAATATAAATGACTTCTAACCTATTTGATGATTTTCAGGCACCACCAATCACCGAAAAGAAATATGTCTGGACGTAGAGTGACCCGACAGACCCGAAACACAGTCCCACCACCACCACCAGTGGAGGAGACTAGTCAAGAGAATAACTACGCACCGAGAAATCCTGAACCGGCAAACCCTATAAATTTTCCACCTCCACCACCAGAGCTAGCAACAGTGGTGATGAATCTGGCATAGCAGCTGCAACAGATGCAACACGCACAGGCTTAGATGCAGGTTGCCATGGGAATTATGTTCCAAGCCACTCAGGCTACACCCATGCACACCGGACAAGCTAGTGCAGCACCAGTAGGTAACCACCCAGCCCCTCAGACACCTCAACAACCGGTTGCACCGATTCCAGTGCAGGTACCGGAAGCAGCTCAAGGGAATTACCAGTATCCACCCTATATGTTTGGGGCAAACCCCCAAAATCAGCTGGATCACTCCCGGTTAGTAGAGAGATTTTTGAAGATGAAACCCAGAGAATTCAACGGCAAGCCGTCTGATCCATTGTGGCCAGCACATTGGATAGACGAGATGGAGAGAATCTTCCTCATGATGACTATTACAGAGGAAGAGAAAGTACTATGTGCCACCTTCATGCTCAAGGGCGACGCACATCATTGGTGAAAATCCACGAAGACATATTTACTGACCAAGTACGCCCTACTAACATGGGCTATATATAAAGAAGCATTCTTCGAGAAATATTTTCCACGAAGCTCAGAGATTCGATGGAGAAGGAGTTCCCGAGTCTTTATCGGAGGTGTCCGTGGGAGATGGGGGAAAGAGGAGGGGTGTGGGTGGTTCTGTGGGTGGTTAGGATGGTAGCGGACAGGAGGGACTAAGGTGGGGTTATGAAGAAGCAGTTTTTCTTCGACCTTCCCACGACGGGTATGCAAGAAGAAGAAACCAAAACCCGTAGGTTTGTCATGGGACTAAGAGGAAGCATCGGGAGAAAATGTTGGGGGGGTGGGGGAGGGAAGGAGGGGGGGGAGGGGAGTATCGGATTGCTCAGTGATTGAATCGAGGGTAGGATGAAGGAGGGAGTTATTTTACTCGGAACAAAGGTAAAAAGGAAAGGGACGGCCCGAAAAGCCGAAAATGGTACAATGGAGGCAATAACGGGACGTATAAGCCTTTCCGTCCTCAGAATTTTAATGCTGCAACCAAGACTATCCCAGCAGCTCAACCTCAGCCAAAGCCAAATTCTGAAGCCCCGAAGTGTTTTAACTGCAACCAGCCGGGATATATGGCAAGGGAGTGCCCTAAGCCCAAGAAACAATTCCATCAGGGACGTGTATATGTTGTTACGTCCGAGGATGCGGCCGCATCACCCGATGTGGTCACAGGTATGACTGAAACTTTTAAAGTTGTAATTACATTGAATGAGCATGTAGACTAAGTAAAGATAAATTACATGTATTGTACCTATAAATGGCGTACCCGCCAGAGTACTCTTCGATTCTGAAGGTACTCATTCCTTTATATCTGTGTCATTTGGAAAGAAGACAAAATTACCCATCAAAACATTAGACTACAAATTACTTGTACGGTCACCGATGGGGTTAGAAGTGGAACTAGAGAAGGGTTATGGACCATGTCCAGTTCTCATTAGAGAGCAGACCTTAGATGCAACCTTGATACAACTTGAGATGGCAGACTTTGATGTCATCTTGGGAATTGACTGGTTAGCTCGGCATTCGGCAAATTTATTATGCACCGAAAAGAAGCTAACATTCAAAGACAAAGAAGGGGCAGAATTCAGTTTCTCGGGAACCAAACTTTCCCGGAGACGCAAGCTCATACTCTTAGCATTAAAGGCTAAGAAGTGCCTTGACAAGGGAGCAGTCGGGCATCTAGTGTCAGTGGTCGACCTAACCAAGGAAGCACCACAAATGGAAAACATTGATGTCGTGCGGGATTATCCTGACGTATTTTCGGAGGAACTACCCGGATTACCACCCGACCGTGCCACGGAGTTTGTAATAGACCTGATACCTAGAGCCGCACCCGTATCAAAAGCACATTACATGATGGCTCCTGCGGAACTGAAGGAACTGAAGGTGCAACTACAAGAATTGCTGGACAAGAGTTATATTCGACCCAGTATATCTCCATGGGGTGCAACGGTGTTGTTCGTAAAGAAGAAGGATGTTAGCGTTCGATTATGTATCGACTATCGAGAGTTGCAGAAACTGACAATCAAGAATAGATATCCACTACCTCGGATCGATGACTTGTTCGATCAGTTACAAGAAGCAAAAGTATTTTCTAAGATCGGTCTTCGATCAGGCTATCATCAGCTGAAGATTAAAGAAGGTGATATTCCAAAGACAGCATTCAGGACCAGATATGGACATTATGAATTTTTGTTTATGTCTTTCGGATTAACTAATGCACCGGAAACGTTCATGGAACATATGAACCGAGTTTTCCACGATATGTTGGATACGTCGGTTATAGTATTTATTGATGACATATTGGTATACTCTAAGGACAAGGAAACCTATATCAAGAACCTAAATGCAGCCCTACAGCGTTTAAGGAAAGAGAAGCTATATGCCAAATTTTCAAAGTGCGAGTTTTGGCTAAGTGAAGTCGCATTCCTAGGCCATGTAGTATCCGCTGAAGGAATCAAAGTGGATCCCAGCAAGATCGAGGTTATTGTGAAGTGGGAAGCACCAAAGAGCGTTTCGGAAATCAGAAGTTTTCTGGGTCTAGCTGGTTATTATCGGAGATTTGTAGAAGACTATTCTCGGATTGTCGTACCTCTCACCAGTTTAACTAAGAAAGGTGAAAAGTTTGTATGGACCGATAAATGTGAGAAGAGTTTCCAAACACTGAAGGCCAGATTGATATCCGCTCTAATTTTGACTATTCCCATGCCAGGACAGACATTTACTCTATACACTGATGCGTCGGGACTGGGATTAGGATGTGTGCTTATGCAAGGAGAGCAAGTGATTGCTTATGCTTCAAAACAGTTAAAGGTACATGAGAAAAATTATCCCACTCATGATCTGGAGCTAGCGGCAGTAGTACATGCGGTCAAGATATGGAGACATTACCTATATGGAGAGAAATTTCATATTAAGTCGGACCATAAAAGTCTTACTTATCTATTTAATCAGAAGGAGTTGAATATGAGACAAAGAAGATGGCTGGAACTATTGAAATACTATGATTGTGATATCCAGTATCATCCGGGAAAAATGAACGTAGTAGCGGATGCATTAAGCAGAAAAGCAATGATAAAATCTCAGGGAGAAGTTAGCATGACTGCAGCAATGTGTACCAACAGAATGGTATTTAATCACGGCAACGAGCAGTATGTGATAGATACAATAGATGAATCAGCCAACCAAGGGTTTATTCATCGGTTTTCGAATATGTTCGCGACATTGAAGATTATAGCAGATATAGGGGAGGAAGTGAAGACAGCTATCAAAACAGATCCTTATCTGAGAATAGTACAAGAAGATATTGAGAAAGGTAGGATTAACCCTAAGTTCACCTTGGATGACGAGAAAGTACTGGAATACAAAGGAAGAATATGTGTACCTGAAACAAAAAGTATGGACATTAGACACCGACTGATGAAAGAAGCCCATACCACCATCTATTCGATACATCCTGGAAGTACAAAAATGTATCATGATCTGAAGAAACTATATTGGTGGAGGGGAATTAAAGCAGATGTAGCTAAGTTCATGTCTCAATGCCTAAATTGTCAGAAAGTAAAGGCTGAACGACGAAGACCCGCAAGACTATTACAGCCATTATCGGAACCAGCATGGAAATGGGACTGCATCACTATGGACTTCGTCACGGGACTACCATTGACTCCTCGAGTAGTTGACGCAGTTTGGGTGATTGTGGACCGTCTGACCAAAACAACTCGCTTCATACCTATACGACCTCAGTATACACTGGAAAGGTTAGCGAAGATGTATGTGGATAATATTGTTCAATTACATGGCGTTCCAGAAATTATTGTGTCCGATAGAGATCCACGATTTACTTCCAAGTTTCGGGAAGGATTGCAAAAGGCTATGGCTACAACGTTGAATTTCAGTACTGCATTCCACCCACAGACAGATGGACAGTCAGAACGTACAATTCAGATTTTAGAAGATATGCTACGAGCATGTGTATTTGATTTCAAGGGATCATGGGATGAAAGATTACCATTGATCGAGTTCGCTTATAATAACAGCTATCAGGCTACTATACAGATGTCACCTTATGAAGCACTGTATGGCAGAAAGTGTCGAACTCCCTTGTTTTGGAATAAAGTTGGAGAACGTAGTATTGTTGGATCAGAATTTGTTGAAGAGACTTGTCGAGTGGTCGACATCATCAAGGAAAGGGTGAGAACAGCTCAAAACCGCCAGAAGCAATATGCGGATACTCGACGAAGAGATCTGGAGTTCGCCGTAGGTGATAAAGTATTTTTGAAAGTATCGCCTATGCGAGGATTGAAGAGGTTCGGACAGAAAGGGAAGCTAAGTGCAAGATATGTCAGGCCGTATGAAATTTTAGCTAAGCGTGGAAAGGTGGATTATCAGTTAGCACTACCACCATCTATGTCAAGCGTGCATGACGTATTTCACATTTCCTTATTGAAGAAGTATGTCAAGGATCCAACGCATGTTTTGACAGTGGATTTGCTGGAATTGACTGATGATTTGACGTTTGAAGTAACACCAACATAAATCAATAGTCGAAAGGTTCAACGTCTACACAACAGAGATATCTACTATGTTAAGGTCATATGAAAAAGTAGAGACATGGAAGAAATTATATGGGAAGAAGAGAATGCTATGCGAAAGCAATACCCTCACTTATTTGATTCAGAAGGTACGTACAATTTCGAGGACGAAATTTTTATAAGTTGGGGGGAGTTGTAAGACCCGTGTCAATCTAACCCGGTCTTACCACCTCGAACCAGGTTTACCCGTCATGGTCGAGTCAAATGGACCAAGGGCGTGAAGGAGATCGAGATCCCAGGTATCAAATCGACCCAAAAACACTTAAATTAGAGGAAGGGTCGCATACCCAGCTAAGCAGGGTCGGACCTCCCAAAACAGAAAGTCAGACCATCAGTTTTAAAGGGAGGGTCGGACAGCTTAAGACCCTAGGGTCGACGGGGTCATCGACCCTCCCATCGACCCTCGGTTTCTACCGAATATAGAAATTAGGAAATTTCTATATTTTTCGATTGGGATTCTTTCCTAATCTCAAAGGGACTTATTTAGGATGTTCCTACTCTATTTAAAGGATGTTCCTAAGCCACTTTTACTCCTTTCACAACCCTAATCGAATTGAGAGAAAGAGAGGAGAAGGAAAAGAGGAAGAAGAAAGGGAAGGAAGAGAACTTAGCACAAAGGAGAAGAATTTTAGAGAAAAAGTTATCTTCTCAGGTATAGATACTAATTCCATGAATTTCTACAGACCTTAGGTTAGTAATTGTTGAGACTGTGATCTCGGAGAAACCCAAACCATCAACCTATGGTTAGGTTTCTATGGAAAACCATAGAAGAATGCGTGAAAGCTATCTAGGTGGGTTATACATGGTTTCAGACCATGGAATGAATGTAGAATGGAATGTAGGAGCAAGCCATAGGATCCCAAACATGAGGAATGGATTAAAAGAGGGAATTGGACCAAAGTGCACCAAGGGTCGCACCGAGGGTCGATGACCATCCGACCCTAGGTGTTCCTGACCATCGACCCTCAGCATTCGGGAAGTCCAGAAAGAGGGAAGGGTCGATAGACCCATCGACCCTAGCATCGACCCTACCTCCGACCCTCAGTTAACAGAGTAGTTTTAAATCTGGAATTAATTCTAATTGAATTCTATCGACTTTGTTAGGTCTTCTAGCAATATAATAACATTGTAAAGGTGATTTTAAAGCTTGGAAAAGTATCTTATAGCAAGCTAAGGTGAGGAACCTTAACTCCAAACTAAATTGGTTAATAATAAACTGTTTTCTATTTCTTGAGTCCTATGCTATGCTTGATTCTATGCAAATATGTTTGTAATGTGCATACAACATGCCATCCAATATTTCTATTACTTGTTCATGCATATTTACTTTATTATTTATAACATGATGATGATGATGATGATAGGAATAGGCATGTGCTTGTATGTGTGTGGTTGATGTGCTTGACGCGAGCGAGTATCAGGGGAGGTGTGATGAGAACGTCAATAAACGTTAACCTTTGGTGGGTCTCAGCACTTTAGCTCTATCTCTAATTCAAGTCTTGTGCATTAGCATCGTCGTATCACCATTACTTTAGCAGAACTATTATGTCGTAGAGTATCAGGGGAGGTGGTCTCGGTCCTTATAGTCTCTGACTCTACCGGGGGGCCTTAGCTCTATCTCTATGGACATTCTGTGGGATGCTGGGGTGAGGCCTTGGATACACTGTTTGGCATTAAGATTGGTTAGTTGCGAGCCCAGTTTGCAGCCCTCGCCAACAGGGGCTTACGTGTTGGTATGGCACTATATAGCAATAAACGTAACCTTTGTTATATAATGTTCATGGTTGGGTGCATGTGAGTTGACGATAAACGTGGTCTTCGGGTAACGTCACACACTTGTGTATAGAGGCGGAGTCAATAAACGCAACCTTTGTCTACCTAAACCTTTCTATTACATACTGCAAACTTATAAACTGGACCAAAGATATAAATTGACTTTTTGCATGCATATGTATTGTTGCATTATTTTGGCTACTCACTGAGCCGTGTTGTGTGCTCACCCCTCGACGTCGAATATTTTTAGTTGATGATGCAGGTTATACCGTTGAAGACTATATGAGTGCGTCTGCGTACGGGAACGTGGCAGCTATGGAAGTTGAAGCTGAAATGGATACACACGACTCCTCTTGTGAGTGCAACTCGTGTGTATTTGATTAGACATTTTATAGGTTTCTTTATTTGGATTTATTAAATATTTGTATTGATATTTATTTATGTCTCGGTTGATACAGAATAAATTTTTATTTAAATTTTAATATCACATAGATTCTTAGTTCATTTATTTATAAGATTTCCGCTATTGTGTATTTACTCTGATTATGATTACGGATGCGAGTAAGTTTCGATAACGCGGGGATAGCCTATTTGAGATCCTGGTTGAACCATTGGTTTATTAGCGGTTCATCACACCATTCTTAGATGTGCGGAATTGGGGTGTGACACATGTTCTGGGCCTAGACAAGAAGATTTATAATGAAGCTGTGCAAATTGCTCGAGTTATAGAGTCGAGCCAGAAGGAGAGCTATCTACTCCAAAATAGAGGTATAAAATGGCCAACTCGTAATTCATACAACGGAGATAATAACAAGACATACAAACCCTTCCGTACTCAATGTTTTACCGCTGCACCCAAGACTACCCCAGTAGCTCAACAGCAGCCAAAGCCAAATACTGAAGGTCCAAAATGTTATAACTGCAATCAAGCGAGGCATATGGCAAGGGAGTGTCCTAAGCCCAGGAAGCAGCTACATCAAGGATGAGTTTATGATGTTACATCTGAGGATGCTGCCGCATCACCCGATGTGGTCACTGGTATGACTGAAACCTTTTAAGTTGTATTACATTGTATGAGCATGTAGACTAAGTTAAAATAATCACAATTATTGTACCTATAAATGGCATACCCGCCAGAGTACTCTTTGATTCAGGAGCTACTTATTCCTTTATATCTGTGACGTTTGGAAAGAAGTAAAATCTACCCCTTAAATCCTTAGACTACAAATTATTTGTACGATCACCTATGGGATTAGAAGTGGAGTTAGAAAAAGGTTATGGACCGTGTCCAGTTCTTATTGGTTAAAAGACCTTGGATGCGACCTTGATCCAACTTGAGATGGCAGACTTTGACGTCATCTTGGGAATGGACTGGTTAGTTCGGCATTCTACAAACTTATTGTGTGCCGAAAATAAGCTGACATTTAAAGACAAGGAAGGAGCAGAGTTCAATTTTACGGGAACCAAACTTCCCCGTAAACGAATGCTCATACTCTCGGCACTAAAGGCTTAGAAGTGCCTTGAGAAAGGAGCAGTTGGATATTTAGTGTCACACCCCAATTTTTGCACTATTTAGAATGGTGTGATGAACCGTCAACAAACCAACGGTTCAACCAGGATCTCGAGTATGCTATATCCGTTTTATCTAAACCTCATACATCCACATTCATAATCAAAGTAAATACATAATAGCGGAAGTCTTATAATAAAATGAACTAAGAAATATAAATATGATAATCATATTAAAATATCCAATTATGCTGCTTCAACAGAGACATAAATAAAATACCAATTACATGTCTTTACTAAATCCAAATAATTAAAATAAAATCTAATCGAATACGCATGAGTTGTACTCGCAAGAGGAGTCATGCGTATCCACTTCGTCTGCAACTTTCATTGCCGCCATGTGCCCGTAGACTGGGGCATTGACATAATCTTCAATGGTAGTACCTGCATCATCAACTAAAAATATTCGACGTCGAGAGGATGAACACACATCATGGCTTAGTGAGCAAACAAAACAATGCAACAATACATATGCATGCATTCAATTTATATTTGTGGTCTAGTTTAAAGTTTGCAATATGTAATAGAAAGGGTTAGAGGTCAAAGGTTAATGTTTATTGACCCCTCCTCTATACACAGGGTGTGGAAGCCTGCCCAAAGGTTAACGTTTATTGTCATCCCCATCCACCCTACCATGAACATTGTACAACAAAGGTTAACGTTTATTGTTGTACAGTGCCATACCAACACGTAAGCCCCTGCTGACGAGGGCTTACAAACTGGGCTCGCAACTAACCAATCCTAATGCCAAACAGTGTATCCAAGGCCTCACCCCAGCATCCCTCAGAACGCCGATAGAGACAGAGCTAAGGCCCCCCAGTAGAGTCAGAGACTACAAGGACCGAGACAACCTCCCCTGATACTCTATGACGTAATAGTTCTGCTAAAGTAATGGCGATACGACGATGCTAATGCACAAGACTTGAGTTAGAGATAGAGCTAGAGTGCTGAGGCCCGACCTATGACACTCCCCCTGATACTCGCTCACATCAAGTACACAAACTACACACATACATTCACATGCCTATTCCTATCATCATGGTCATTATCATGTTATAAACAATAAAGTAAATATGCATGAAAAATAAATAGATATATTGGATGACATGCTTTCTTCGGGGACGGCGACGGGTCTTACAAGCTCATAAAATGGGAATCTAAGACATTTGCCGAAAGTAGACCTTGAGACCGAAACACTGAATATTCGGCGGAGATGAATGCACATTACAAGCATGTTCGCATAGAATCAAGCATAGCTTTGGACTCAAGAAATAAAAATAGTTTGTTATTAACCAATTAGTTTAGGTCTTGTTTCCTCACCTTAGCTTGCTAGTAGATCCTCTTTCAAGCTCTAAGAAATACCTTTATATTGATATTATATTGCTAGAAGACCTAACAAAGTCGATAGAATTTCGTTAGATTTTATTCCAATTTTTCCAACTTGCTGTTAACTGGGGGTAGCAGGACGGGTCGATGCTAGGGTAGCAGTATATTGCAACCCCCTATAGTAGGGTCAATGCCAGGGTCGATCGGTCCATGGACCCTAGGTGCGACCCCCCGTGGGTTTGGTTGATAAATCACCTTTTGGTCCATTCTCTCTTGTTTGAATCCTATGGCTTCCTTCCATAGTCCATTCCATACACTTCCTATGGTTTAGAACTACTCCTTACATATCATATGGTTTAGTTGAACTCCTCCATGGTTTCCATTGAAACTTAATCATGGATTTATGGTTTGGGGTTTCTCCTACATCATACTTTTCTCATTAACTATTCTAAGTCTCACAAAATAATAGAATTAGTATTCTTACCTGAGAAGAGTGCTCCTTTTCTGAAACTCTTCTCCTTTTTCCTTCTTCTCTACTTTCCTTCTCTTTTGCTTCTCTTCTTTCTCTTCTCTTTCTCTCAATTCAATTACGGTTCTAAAAGGAGTGAAAGAGGCTTAGGGATGTCCTTTATATAGAGTAGAAACTCCTAAAATAAGCCCCTTTGATATTAGGAAAGAGCCCAACCGAAATTAGGAAAGTTTCCAAATTTCTATTTCTGGCGGCAACTGGGGATCGATGAGGGGGTCGATGATCCCGTCGACCCCTGGTTTTAAAATATCCGACCCCTGGTTAAAAACTGAGGGTCTGACTTTTTGTACTGGGGGATCCGACCCCACCTCACTGGGTGTGCGACCCTTGCCCCTTTTTGAGTGTTTTTGGGTCAATTTAATACCTGGGATCACGATCTCCTTCACGCACTTGGTCCATTTGGCTCGACCATGATGGGTAGACCTGGTTCAAGGTGGTAAGACCGGGTTAGATTGACACGGGTCTTACAACTCCCCCTACTTATAAAAATTTCATCCTCGAAATTATACGTACCTTCTGAATCAAGTAAGTGAGGGTATTGCTTTCGCATAACATTCTCTTCTTCCCATGTGACTTCTTCTATATCTCTGCTTCTTCAGGTGACCTTGACATAAAAGATATCACGATTGCGTAAACATTGCACCTTTTGACTAGTGATCTCAATTGGTGCTACTTCAAAGGTCAAATCATCAGTTAAATCTGGTAGATCCATTGTCAAAACGTGCGTCCGATCCTTGACATACTTCTTCAATAAGGAAATATGAAATAAGTCATGTACACTTGACATAGATGGGGGTAGTGCTAACTGATAAGCCACTTTTCCACGTTTGGCTAAGATCTCATATGGCCCAACATATCTTGGACTTAGTTTCCCCTTCTGTCTGAACTGTTTCAGACCTTGCATAGGCGATACTTTTAAAAATACTTTATCACCCACGACGAACTCGAGGTCTCGGCGTCGGGTATCGGCATACTGTTTCTAACGATTCTGGGCTGTTCTCACTCTTTCTTTGATATTGTCGACCACTCGACAAGTCTCCTCAATAAATTCTGATCCAACAAGACTACGTTCCCCAACTTCATTCCAAAATAAAGGAGTTCGACACTTTCTGCCGTATAGTGCTTCATAAGGTGACATCTATATAGTAGCCTGATAGCTATTGTTATAAGCGAACTCAATCAGTGATAACTTTTCATCCCATGATCCTTTGAAGTCAATTACACATGCTCGAAGCATATCTTCTAGAATCTAAATTGTACACTCCGACTGTCCATCTGTCTGTGGATGGAATGCAGTACTAAACTTCAATGTTGTACCCATAGCCTTTTGCAATCCTTCCCAAAACTTTGAAGTAAATCGTGGATCTCTATCGGACACAATACTTTCAGGTACACCGTGTAATCGCACAATGTTATCTACATACAGCTTAGCTAACCTCTCCAGTGTATACTGGGGTCGTATCGGTATAAAGTGAGCTGTTTTAGTCAGGCAGTCTACAATCACCCAAACTGCGTCAACTACTCGAGGAGTCAGTGGTAATCATGTGACAAAGTCCATAGTGATGCAGTCCCATTTCCATGCTGGTTCTGATAACGGCTGTAATAGTCCTGCCGGTCTTTGTCGTTCAGCCTTTACTTTCTGATAATTTAGGCATTGAAGCACGAACTTAGCTTTATCTGCTTTCATTCCTCTCCACCAATATAGTTTCTTTAGATCATGATACATTTTTGTACTTCCCAGATGTATCGAATAGATGGTGGTGTGGGCTTCTTTCATCAATCGGTGTCTAATGTCTAAGCCGGCAACTACTGGAATATTACAGAACGATCCAAAGAGGGTCATAGCTTATTCAACTTGTAGTCAATTAGGCTATATGATCTTTGCTTGCGGCATCTCTAACTATTTGGTTAGCGTCTTTCACTTAATGAATCACGTGTTTTTCAAAGCATTACTATTCCTGAGTGCAGGTTTGTTGATTCATGCCATGTCGGATGAGCAAGATATGCGGAAGATGGGGGGGCTTTCTATTTCGGGTACACATATTCTTCCTTTGTACTTCAGTACCTTTTCTTCATCAAAGGTGAACTCAGGGTTAGTTCTACCTTTTTTGATGCCTTCTTATACCGTCCTTAGGTAAGGGTCTGATTTTATAGCTGTCTTCACTTCATCAACTATATCCGGTATAATCTTCAATGCGGTGAACATATTTGAAAATCGATGAATTAACCCTTGGTTGGCTGATCCATCTGGTGCATCTATCACAAACTGCTCATTATCGTGCTTGAATACCTTTCTGGTAGTACACATTGTGGCAGTTGTGCTAACCTCTCCCTGAGATTTTATCATTGCCTTTCTACTCAACGAATCGGCTACTACATTAGCTTTACCCGGATGATACTGGATATCACAATCATAGTCTTTCAATAGGTCCAGCCATCTTCTTTGTCTCATATTCAGCTCCTTCTGATTAAATAGATAAGTAAGACTTTTATGGTCTGATTTAATCTAAAACTTCTCCCCATACAGATAATGTCTCCATATTTTGACAGCATGTACTACTGCCGCTAGTTCCAAATCATGTGTAGGATAGTTCTTCTCATGTGTCTTCAATTTTCTTAAGGCATAAGCAATTACTTGTTCTCCTTGCATAAGTACACATCCTAATCCCAGTCCTGACGCATCGGTATACAAGATAAATGGTTATCCTGGAATCGGGATGGTCAAGATTAGAGCTGATATCAATCTAGCCTTCAAGGTTTGAAAACTCTTCTCGCATTTATCTGTCCAAACATACTTCTCATCCTTCTTAGTCAAACTGGTAAGAGGTACAGAAATTTGGGAATAGTCTTCCACAAATCGTCGATAATACCCAGCTAGACCCATGAAACTTCTAATTTCTGCAACGCTCTTCGGTGCTTCCCACTTTACAATAGCCTCGATCTTGTTGGGATCCACTTTAATTCCTTCAGCGGATACTACATGGCCTAGAAATGTGACTCCTTTAGCCAAAACTCACACTTTGTAAATTTGGCGTAGAGCTTTTCCTTCCGTAGTCGCTGCAGTGTGGCGTTTAGATTCTTCACATGCGTTTCCTCGTCCTTGGAGTAGACTAATATATCATCAATGAATACAATAACCGATGTATCCAACATGTCGTGGAAAACCCGGTTCATAAGTTCCATAAAGGTTGCTGGTGCGTTTGTCAATCCAAAAAGACATGACCAAAAATTCATAATGTCCATATCTGGTCCTGAATGCTGTCTTGGAGATATCACCATCCTTAATCTTCAGCTGATGGTAGCCTGACCGAAGATCAATCTTTGAGAACACTTTGGCACCTTGCAACTGATCGAACAGGTCATCGATCCGAGGCAATGGATACAGATTCTTGAATGTCAGTTTATTCAGTTCTCAATAGTCTATACACAAGCAAACGCTATCATCCTTCTTCTTCATGAATAATATTGGCGCTCCCCATGGTGATATGCTAGGGCGAATGTAACCCTTGTCGAGCAGTTCTTGTAGTTGTACTTTCAATTCCTTCAGTTCTGTAGGAGCCATTCTATAAGGTGCTTTTGATACTGGTGCGGCTCCAGGTATAAGATCTATTACAAACTCTATGGCTCGGTCGGGTGGTAATCCTGGTAGTTCCTCAGGAAATACGTCGGGGTAGTCCCGCACGACATCAATATCTTCCATCCGTGGTGCTTCTTTGGTGAGGTCGACCACTGATACTAAATACCCGACTACTCCATTCTCAAGGCACTTCTTAGCCTTTAGTGCTGAGAGTATGAGCTTGCATTTACGGGGAAGTTTGGTTCCCGTAAAACTGAATTCTGCTCCTTCTTTGTCTTTAAATGTTAGCTTCTTTTCAGCGCATAATAGGTTCGCAGAATGCCGAGCTAACCAGTCCATTCCCAAGATGACGTCAAAGTCTGCCATCTCAACTTGGATCAAGGTTGCATCTATGGTTTTCTCGTCAATGAAAACTGGACATGGCCCATAACCATTTTCTAACTCCACTTCTAACCCCATCAGTGGCCGTACAAGTAGTTTGTAGTCTAATGTTTTGATGGGTAAATTCAGCTTCTTTCCAAATGACACAGATATAAAAAAATGAGTAGCTCCTGAGTCAAAGAGTACTCTGGCGGGTATGCCATTTATAGGTACGATACCTGTGATTTATTTTAACTTAGTCTACATGCTCACACAATGTAATACAACTTTAAAGGTTTCAGTCATACCTGTGACCACATCGGGTGATGCGGCAGCATCCTCAGATGTAATAGCATAAACTCGTCCTTGATGTAGCTGCTTCCTGGGCTTAGGACACTCCCTTGCCATATGCCCCGCTTGATTGCCGTTATAACATTTTGGACCTTCAGTATTTGGCTTTGGCTACTGTTGAGCTACTGGGGTAGTCTTGGGTGCAGCGGTAAAACTTTCAGTACGGAAGGGTTTGTATGTCTTGTTATTACCTCCGTTGTATGAATTACCAGCTAGCCTTTTTATACCTCTGTTTTGGAGTAGATAGCTCTCTTTCTGGCTCGACTCTATAACTCGAGCAATTTGCACAGCTTCATTATAAATCTTCTTGTCTAGGCCCAGAACATGCACCTAGATACTTCCTCTAAGTCCCGTGACAAACCTACGGGTCTTAGTGTCTTCCTTTTGCAGGCTTAGTGGTGCGAAGAAAAACAGCTCTTCGTAACGCTGCTGATAGGCATCCATTGTCATCTGTCCCTGATATAAACTCAGGAACTCCTTCTCCATATAATCTTTGAAGCTTCGGGGAAAGTACTTCTCAAAGAAAGCTTCTTTATATATAGCCCAGGTCAATAGGGCATGCTTGGTTATTAAATAATCCTTTGTAGATTTCCACCAATGATGTGCATCACCATTTAGCATGAAGGTGGCACATAATACCTTCTCCTCCCCTGTGATAGTCATCATGAGAAAATTTCTCTCCATTTCGTCGATCCAGTGTGCCGGCCAGAGCGGATCAGATGGTTTTTCCGTTGAACTCCTTAGGGTTCATCTTTAAGAATCTCTCGATGAGTCGAGAGTGATCCAGCTGATTAGGAGCATATGCCCCATATATAGGTGGTGGCTATTGAAAATATCCCTGCACTACCTCAGGATGTGGTACTAGAATCTGTGCAGCTGGTGGTTGAGGTGTTGGGTGGTTACCCACCGGTGTTGCATTGGCTTGCCCAGCCGGCATAGGTGTAGTTTGTGCCGCCTGGAACATCATTCCCATCATTGCCTGCATATGGGCTTGCGCGTGTTGCATTTGTTGAAGTTGTTGTGCCAGATTAATCACCACAGTAGTCAGTTCCAATGGTGGGGGTGGCAAGTTAGTAGGATTTGCCAGACCCTGGTTTACTGGTGGTGCAACCTGCGGATTACCCTGTGCATTTATATTTTCTTGACTGGCTTCCTCCATGGGTGGTGGGGGTGGAACTACATTTCGGCTCTGCCTGGTTACTCTATGCCCAGCCATATTTTTTTTCCTCCGATAATGGTGATGCCTTAAAATCATTAAAATACGTGAGGCAATCATTTATACTTCATGTAGATACACTAACCGATGTTATTTTCAAATTTTTCAGATCATTCTGTGAAAAATACTGTCTTTTCTATGTAGGGTCGATGGTGGGGGTCGATGGTATGTCTGACCCTAGGATCGACCCTGGGAATCACTGATTCTTACCGAGAGTCGGGGGTCGATGTGGGGGTCGATGGGTGTCCGACCGCAGGTGCGACCCCTGGTTCTCTATCAGATTACCGAGAGCTGCGGGTCGATGAGGGGGTCGATGGTATGTCCGACCCTAGGTTCGACCCCTGGTTTTCTATCATATTACCAAGAGTCGTGGGTAGATGGGTGGGTCGATGGTCCTGGTCGAATTCTCCGACCCCCGGACCAAAAATCAGATTTTTAAGGTCCGATTCTGAGTTCATTTTCCATTCTTCCTCCTCCGTTTCAACTCATCTCCTTCCTCTGAGTTGCAACAGTGCCAACTCTGCTACATTGGACATTTGGGTTCCTTGTTTCGACGTCTACACCTTCCCTACAGGTATGTATCTTACCTTTACATGTTTTTAGGTTTTCTTTTCTAGGTTTTCACCCATATATCTCGTTTTCTTCAAATTAAACTTTTTCTAGCTGTAAAAATTCGATTTTTATTGGGGGCTTTTGTTGTTGGTGACTCGAGGAACGAAAGCCCTCAAAATTATTTGAGTTTCATCGGTTGGTTATCGAGAAACTCAAAATTTTCACTTTTTGCCTTAATTTTGTCGAAATTTTGAATTTCTTGAAATTTCTTGCAATTCAATCCAATTAGTTGAAATTGCCGACTGTTTGAGTCTCACAAGATAGTTTAGGATCTATGTAAGTCCTCCTGCCCACGTGTATGGGTGAAAAGTGAGGTTTTTGGCCCATTTACATCGTTATTACGTCGAAATCTTGGGTTTTTCCTCTCTACTAACCCATTATTTGTTTTTCTTTCTTATTTGCAGATACTATGGCTCGTACCAAGGTACCTAGAGTTCGCGACCATCTTCGCTTCCATACCAACGAAGCCGAGGCATAGTATGCCCACTACGCTTGCAAGAAAGTAGAGGGAGGCCGCAAAGTGAACTTGGCTGACTTAGCCTTGTTCAATGTGGAGAGAGCATTTGGTGATATGGGATGGCTCCCTATCATCACTTATGATGCGTGTACCCGTCCCAACTTGGTATGCCAGTTCTACTGTAATCTCCAGGTGGTGGGAGATTACAATGATGTGGAGAGGGGTGAGGAGCTTCGCATCACGAGCTACGTCAAGGGGGTTGACGTCTCATTTGATTATCGGCAGCTGGCCGACTTACTGGGCATTTCCTATGCTGGCCCCATGGTGTTCTGTGCTCCTGGAGAGCACCAGTTCTTTTCTCTACAGATGAGGGCTGAGATCGATAGCCAGCTCATCTGACCTGATCGGTGGCAGATGAATGCGAGTTGTCTGCGCTCGGATCCATGGGTGTACTGCAAGATCATTCAGCACAACCTGCTTCCACAGAGTGGTCATTTTGAGAGGGTCTCCCAGCTGACTCAGTTTTTGTTGTATTGCATCTGTACTAGGCAGCCGGTCTTCCTACCTTACATCATCATGCGGACGATGATCAGTGCTACATTGCCCAGTCATACTGGCAACGTGCCCTATGGACGTATGATCACTACGCTGCTTATCCGCCTAGGTGTGGATTTATTGGGTGAGAAGATTCAGGAGAAATCCTTCTCCTCCCCATTGGATTGGGATGCCATCTGTAAGATGGGCATGTGGAATGCCCAGGTCAGTGATGAGGAGAGGAACGCGATGGTGCGCCCTCGCACTAGCGTGGAGATGGCTGACGCTGAGGCAGCAGCAGCAGCCGCTGGAGTTCATAGGGAGCCTGCTGGTGACGATGACCGTCTGTGTAAGACCAGTGTCAATCTAACCTGGTCTTACCACCTTGAACCAGGTTTACCCATCATGGTCGAGTCAAATGGACCAAGGGCGTGAAGGAGATCGAGATCCCAGGTATCAAATCGACCCAAAAACACTTAAAAAGAGGGAAGGGTCGCACACCCAATTAAGCAGGGTCGGACCTCCCAAAACAGAAAGTCAGACCCTCAGTTTTGAAGGGAGGGTCAGACAGCTTTTGAACCCTAGGGTCGACGGGATCATCGACCCTCCAATCGACCCTCGGATCCTGCCGAAAATAGAAACTAGGAAATTTCGAGATTTTCGATTGGATTCCTTCCTAATCTCAAAGGGGCTTATTTTAGGATGTTTATAGCCTATTTAAAGGACGTCCCTAAGCCAATTTCACTCCTTTCATAACCCTAATAGAATTGAGAGAAAGAGAGGAGAAGGAAAAGAGGAAGAAGAGAGGCAAGCAAGAGAGCTTAGCAAAAAGGAGAAGAATTTCAGAGAAAGAGTTATCTTCTCAGGTATGGATACTAATTCCATGAGTTTTTACAGACCTTAGGATAGTTATTGGAGAGAGAGTGATCTCGGAGAAACACAAACCATCCATCCATGGTTAGGTTTTCATGGGAAACCCAAGGAGAATGCATGGAAGCCATCTAGGAGGATGATTCATGGTTTCAGACCATGGAATGAGTGTAGAATGGAATGTAGAAGCAAGCCATAGGACCCCAAACACGAAGAAGGGACTAAAAATTGGAAATTGGACCAAAGTGCACCAAGGGTCGCACCGAGGGTCGATGACCATCCGACCCTAGGTGTTTTTGACCATTGACCCTCAGCATTCGGGAAGTCCAGAAAGAGGGGAGGGTCGATAAACCCATCGACCCTAGCATCGACCCTAGTATCGACCCTCAGTTAACACAATGGTTTTTAAATCTGGAATTAATTCTAATTAAATTCTATCGACTTTGTTAGGTCTTCTAGCAATATAATAACATTATAACGGTGATTTTAGAGCTTGGAAAAGTATCTTATAGCAAGCTAAGGTGAGGAACCTTAACCCCAAAATAAATTGGTTAATAATAAACTGTTTTCTATTTCTTGAGTCCTATGCCATGCTTGATTCTATGCGACTATGTTTGTAATGTGCATACAGCATGCCATCCAATATTTCTATTATTTGTTCATGCATATTTACTTTATTGTTTATAACATGATGATGGTGATGATAGGAATAGGCATGCGATTGTATGTGTGTGGTTGATGTACTTGATGCGAGCGAGTATCAGGGGAGGTGTGATGAGAACGTCAATAAACATTAACCTTTGGCGGGTCTCAGCACTTTAGCTCTATCTCTAACTCAAGTCTTGTGCATTAGCATCGTCGTATTGCCATTACTTTAGCAGAACTATTATGTCGTAGAGTATTAGGGGAGGTGGTCTCGGTCCTTGTATTCCCTGACTCTACCGGGGGGCCTTAGCTCTATCTCTATGGACATTCTGAGGGATGCTGGGGTGAGGCCTTGGATACATTTTTGGCATTAGGATTGGTTAGTTGCGAGCCCAGTTTGCAGCCCTCGCTAACAGGGGCTTACGTGTTGGTATGGCACTATATAGCAATAAACGTAACCTTTGTTATATAATATTCATGGTTGGGTGCATGTGAGTTGACGATAAACGTGATCTTCGGGTAACGTCACACACTCGTGTACAGAGGCGGAGTCAATAAACGCGACCTTTGGCTACCTCAACCTTTCTATTGCATACTGCAAATTTTAAACCGGACCAAAGATATAAATTGATCTGCATGCATATGTATTGTTGCATTGTTTTGGCTACTCACTGAGCCGTGATGTGTGCTCACCCCTCGACGTCGAATATTTTTAGTTGATTATGCAGGTTATACCGTTGAAGACTATATGAATGCGTCTGCGTACGGGAACATGGCAGCTATGGAAGCTGGAGCTGAAGATGATACACACGACTCCTCTTGCGAGTGCAACTCGTGTGTATTTGATTAGATATTTTTATAGGTTTCTTTTATTGAATTTAATAAAGATTTGTATTTGATATTTAAATATTTATGTCTCAGTTGGCAACAGAATAATTTGCTATTAAATTATTGATATCATCTTAGTTCTCAGTTCATTTATTTATAAGATTTCCGCTATTGTGTATTTACTCTGATTATGATTACGGATGTGTGTAAGTTTGGATAATGCGGGGATAGCCTATTTGAGATCCTAGTTGAACCGTTGGTTATTTAGCGGTTCATCACATCATTCTGAATAGACCAGAATTGGGGTGTGACAACTTGGTATCAGATCATCTCAGGCCTTGCCCGCCAACTAACATACATTCGAAAAAAATTGTGAACTGAGATAGGATAAACTAAAAGCCGTAATACAAACACATTGTAAGCACAAGTGATGATTGAGACCAAATTTAAAAAGAGAATAATGCATCTATAAAAGTGAAACAAGTAACATACAATGAGTGAGAGAAACAAAACATATATACATAACTAAAGCAGAGTACAGTCCACAACCCGGACAGTTACTCTGTAGTACAAGAAAATAAAAGTACACTCAAGAAGCTGGAGGTGAAGGAGGAGGCGGTGCCTCACGGTCTCTGTCGTAGTCCTCAGCATAGACTCTAGTCAACCAGGCTATCTGATTCTGGGTCGTCTGTAGACTAGCTGTGAGATCGGCTATCCTCTGATCAGTCACACGCTACACCTCTAGGAGCTCTCCCATCCGCGCGTCTGATGTGTGCTGAGCAGCCAATAGCTCATCCATCCTCAGATCAGATCTGCGCTGAGCATCCCCGATCTCTTGTAGCATCTCCATCATGGCTGAAGGTGGAAGTGAAGGACTAGCCGAATGGGAAGGACCAGCCTTAGGAGCAGGAGCCGCCGTATAAGAAGTACCAACTCCAGCCACATGAGTAGGTGAAGGCGGAGGTATCGAGTCGACGTCCATATACATACGATCGTCATCGTCGACCGGATCCACATGAGCTCTAGCAGCAGCAGCAGCAGCCTCAGCATCAACCATCTCGACCCGAGTGTGAGGGCGCACCATCGCGTTCCTCTCCTCATCACTAACCTCAGCATCTTGCAGCCCCATCTTACAGTTAGCCTCCCAATCTAGAGGCGACGAGAAGGTCTTCTCCTGGATCTTCTCATTTACCAGATCCACCGCCAGACGGGTCAGTAGCATTTTATGTAATCATGCGTCCATAGGGTAGATTACCCCTATGCCCGGCCAATGTAGCACTGCTCATAGTCCGCATGATGATGTATGGAAGCCAGATGGGCTGGCGAGTGTAGATGCTATAGATCAAGACTATGTCAGCTGAGAGACCCTCTCATAGTGCCCACTCTGCAGGATCAGATTATGCTGGATAATCTTGCAGAAGACCTGTGGAGCTGAACGCAGATAACAAACTCTCATCTGCCAACGATCAGGACGGAGGAACTGGTTGTCGATCTCTGCCCTCATCTCTATCTCAACAAACTGTGGCTCTCCCGGCGCACAGTACACCATGGGGCCATCATAGGGAATGCCCAACAAGTCGGCCAGTTGCCGATAATCAAAAGAGATGTACACCCCCTTGACGTAACTGGTGATGCGCAACTCCTGACCATGCTCAACGTCATTGTAATTCCCCACCACCTGGATATTACAATAGAACTGGCGCACCAAATCTGGACACGTGCACGCGTCGTATGTGATGACAGGGGGCCACCCCATATCACAAAAAGCTCCCTCTACATTGAACAAGGCTAGCTCAGCCAAGTTCACCATGCGACCCCCTTCAACCTTCTTACGGGCATAGTCAGCATACTGTGCCTCAGCTTCATTCGAATGGAAGTGAAGTGGGTCACGCACTCTGGGTACTTTGGGTACGGGCCATAGTACCTGCAAAATAAGAAAGAAAAAGGAAACAAGGAGTTAGCAGGATAAAAATCCAAAATTTGATTTAATAACGACATGAGTTGACCATAAAACCCCATTTCTCACCATACAAGTGGGCATGAGAACTTACGTAGGTTAAAATATATCCTACAACCCACATACAGTAGGAAATTTTAACTGACGAAGCTCAATTTGAAGAAATTCAAGAAAAATCAAAAATTTCGACAAATTAGGGCAAAAACGGAAAAAATTTAAGTTTCTCGATAACCAACCGATGAAACTCAAAAATTTTTGAGGGCTTTCATTCCTCGAGACACCAATAACAAAAGCCCCCAATAAAAATCGAATTTTTACTGTTGGAAAAATTTTAATTTGGAAAATATGAGTTAAATGGGTAAAACCCTAGAAAAGAAAACCAAAAAACAGGTAAAGATGAGAGGATATACCTGTAGGGATGACGTGGACGTCGAAGCCCGGAGTTAAACCGACCAAAAACAGTGGAGTAGCACTGTAGCAACTCAGAGAGTAGAGACGAGTCGAAACGGAGGAGGAATAGTGAGAAATGACCCAGAATCGGATCTTAAAAATCTGATTTTTGGTCCGAGGGTCGGACAATTCGACTGGAACCATCGACCCTCGGATCGACCCTCCAATCGACCCTCGGCTCTCGGGAATATGACAGAAAATTGAGGGTCGGAACTGAGGGTCGGATACCCATCGACCCTCGCATCGACCCTCAGCTCTCGGGAAGAACAGGTCATTCCCAGGGTCGGATACCAAGGGTCGGACATACCATCGACCCTCACCATTGACCCTACATAGAAAAGACAGTATTTTTCACAGGATAAATTGAGGATTTTGAATTTTGTATCGGTTAGAGTGCCTACATGAAGTATAAATGATTTCTCACTGATTTTGATGATTTTCAGACACCACCCATCTTAGGAGGAAAATATGTCTGGAAGAAGAGTAACCAGACAGAGCCGAAATGCAGTCCCACCACCACCACCTGTGGAGGAGACTAGCCAGGGGAATGTTGATGTTCCAGGCAATCCAGATCAGGCAAATCCTACCAATTTGCCACCACTACCACCGGAGCTAGCAACTGTGGTTATGAACCTAGCTCAGCAGCTACAACACATGCAACACGCACAGGCCCAGATGCAAGTTGCCATGGGCATTATGTTTCAAACTACTCAGGCTGCACCCATGCACACAGGACAAGCCAGTGCGGCACTGGTGGGTAACCACCTAGCTCATCAGACACCTCAACAAACTGTGGCATAGATTCCAGTGCAGGTTCTGGAATCACCACAGGCTAATCATCAGTATCCACCCCCTATGTTTGGGGCATACCAAAATCAGATGGATCACTTTCGACTGGTCGAGAGGTTTTTGAAGATGAAGCCCAGGGAATTTAATGGCAAACCGTCTAATCCATTATGGCCAGCACACTGGATAGACGAGATGGAAAGAAATTTTCTTATGATGACTATTACAGAAGAGGAGAAAGTATTGTGTGCCACCTTCATGCTCAAAGGCGATGCACATCATTGGTGGAAATCGACTCGGGCCTATCTATTGACTAAGCACGCCCTACTGACATGGGCTATATATAAAGAATCCTTCTTTGAGAAATATTTTCCACGGAGCTTCAGAGATTCGATGGAGAAGGAGTTTCTGAGTCTATATCAGGGGCAGATGTCAGTGGATGCGTACCAACAGCGTTATGAAGAGCTGTTTTTCTTCGCACCACTGAGTATGCAAGAAGAAGAAACCAAAACCCACAGGTTTGTCACGGGACTGAGAGGAAGCATCAGAGAACACGTTCTGGGCTTAGAAAAGAAGATTTATAATGAAGCTGTCCAGATCGCTCGAGTGATTGAATCGAGCCAGAAGGAGAGTTATTTTACTCAGAACAAAGGCATCAAAAGGCCAGCCTGGAATTCTTACAACGGAGGCAATAACAGGACGTATAAGCCTTTCCGTCCACAGAATTTTAATGCTGCAACCAAGACTAATTCAACAGCTCAAACTCAGCAAAAGCCAAATTCTGAAGGCCCGAAGTGTTTTAACTGCAACCAACCGGGACATATAGCAAGAGAGTGCCCAAAGCCCAAGAAACAATTCCATCAGGGACGTGTATATGCTGTTACGTCCGAGGATGCGGTCGCATCACCCGATGTGGTCACAGGTATGACTGAAACCTTTCAAAGTTATGATTACATTGAATGAGTATGTAGACTAAATAAAGAAAAATCACAGGTACTGTACCTATAAATGGCGTACCCTCCAGAGTACTCTTCGATTTCGGAGCTACTCATTCATTTATATCTGTGTCATTTGGAAAGAAGATAAACATACCCATCAAGACATTAAACTACAAATTACTTGTACGATCACCGATAGGGTTAGAAGTGGAACTAGAGAAAGGTTATGGACCATGTCCAGTTCTCATTGGGGAACAGATTTTAGATGCAACATCGATATGACTTGAAATGGCAGACTTCGATGTCAGCTTAGGAATGGATTGGTTAGCTCGGCATTCTGCAAATCTATTATGCGCTGAAAAGAAGCTAACGTTCAAAGACAAAGAAGGAGCAGAATTCAGTTTCTCGGGAACCAAACTTCCCCGGAGACGCAAGCTCATACTTTCAGCACTAAAGGCTAAGAAGTGCCTTGAGAAGGGGGTAATCGGGTATCTAGTATCCGTGGTTGACCTAACCAAGGATGCGCCACGAATGGAAGATATTGACATTGTGTGGGACTATCCTGACGTAATTCCGGAGGAACTACCCAGATTACCACCCGACCGAGCCACAGAGTTTGTAATAGATCTGATACCTGGAGCCGCACCCGTATCAAAAGCACCTTATAGAATGGATCCTACGGAACTGAAGGAATTAAAAGTGCAACTACAAGAATTGCTGGACAAGGGTTATATTCGACCCAGTATATCTCCATGGGGGGCACCGGTGTTGTTCGTAAAGAAGAAGGATGGTAGCGTTCGATTATGCATCGACTATCGGGAGTTGAATAAACTGACAATCAAGAATCGATATCCACTACCTCGTATCGATGACTTGTTCGATCAGTTACAAGGAGCAAGAGTATTTTCTAAGATCGATCTTCGATCAGGCTATCATCAGCTAAAGATTAAAGGAGGGGATATTCTGAAGACAGCTTTCAGGACCAGATACGGACACTATGAATTTTTGGTGATGTCTTTCGGATTAACTAATCCACCGGCAACGTTCATGGAACTTATGAACCGAGTTTTCCATGATATGTTGGATACATCGGTTATAGTATTCATTGATGATATATTGGTATACACCAAGGACAAGGAAACCCATGTCAAGAACCTAAACGCAGCCCTATAGCGTTTAAGGAAAGAGAAACTATATGCCAAATTTTCTAAGTGTGAGTTTTGGCTAAGTGAAGTGGCATTCCTAGGCCATGTAGAATCCACTGAAGGAATCAAAGTGGACCCTAGTAAAATCGAGGCTATTGTGAAGTGGGAAGCACCAAAGAGCATTTCGGAAATTAGAAGTTTTCTGGGTCTAGCTGGTTATTATCGGAGATTCGTAGAAGACTATTCTCGGATTGTCGTACCTCTCACCAGTTTGACTAAGAAAGGTGAAAAGTTTGTGTGGACTGACAAATGTGAGAAGAGCTTCCAGACATTGAAGGCCAGATTGATATCCGCCCCAATTTTGACCATTCCCGTTCCAGGATAGACATTTACTTTATACACTGATGCATCAGGATTGGGATTAGGATGTGTGCTTATGCAAGGAGAACAAGTAATTGCTTATGCGTCAAGACAGTTGAAGGTACATGAGAAAAACTATCCCACTCATGATTTGGAGCTAGCGGCAGTAGTACATGCTGTCAAGATATGGAGACATTATTTATATGGGGAGAAGTTCCAGATTAAGTTGGACCATAAAAGTCTTACTTATTTATTTAATCAGAAGGAGTTGAATATGAGACAAAGAAGATGGCTGGAATTATTGAAAGACTATGATTGTGATATCCAGTATCATCCGGGAAAAGTGAACATGGTAGCAGATGCATTGAGCAGAAAAGCAATGATAAAATCCCAAAGAGAAGTCAGCACAATTGCAGCAATGTGTACTATCGGAATGGTATTCAATCACGGTAACGAACAGTATGTGATAGATACAACGGATGGATCAGCCAACCAAGGGTTTATTCATCGGTTTTCAAATATGTTCGTGGCATTAAAAATTTTACCGGATATAGTGGACGAAGTGAAGACAACTATCAAATTAGATCCTTATCTGAGAACAGTACAAGAAGATATCGAAAAAGGTAGGACCAACCCTGAGTTCACCTTGGAGGACGAAAAGGTACTGAAATACAAAGGAAGAATATGTGTACCCGAAATAGAAAATATGGACATTAGACACCGACTGATGAAAGAAGCCCATACCACCATTTATTCAATACATCCTGGAAGTACAAAAATGTATCATGATCTAAAGAAGTTATATTGGTGGAGAGGAATGAAAGCAGATGTAGCCAAGTTCGTGTCTCAATGCCTAAATTGTCAGAAAGTAAAGGCTGAATGATAAAGACCCGCAGGACTGTTACAGCCATTACCAGAACCAGCATGGAAATGGGACTGCATCACTATGGACTTCGTCATGGGACTACCATTGACTCCTCGAGTAGTTGACGCAGTTTGGGTGATTGTGGACCGTCTGACTAAGACAGCTCGCTTCATACCTATACGACCTCAGTATACACTGAAAAGGATAGCGAAGCTGTATGTGGATAACATTGTTCGATTACATGGTGTTCCAGAAAGCATTGTGTCCAATAGAGATCCACGATTTACTTCCAAATTTTGGAAAGGATTGCAAAAGGCTATGGGTACAACATTGAAGTTCAGTACTGCATTCCACCCACAGACAGATGGACAGTCGGAGCGCACCATTCAGATTCTAGAAGATATGCTACGAGCATGTGTGATTGATTTCAAAGGACCATGGGACGAAAAGTTACCATTGATCGAGTTCACCTATAACAACAGCTATCAGGTTACTATACAGATGTCACCTTATGAAGCACTGTATGGCAGGAAGTGTCGAACTCCTTTGTTTTGGAATGAAGTTGGAGAACGTAGTATTGTTGGACCGGAATTTGTTGAAGAGACCTGTCGAGTGGTCGACATCATCAAGGAAAGAGTGAGAACAACTCAGAACCGTCAGAAGCAATATGCAAATACTCGACGAAGAGATCTAGAGTTCGTCGTAGGTGATAAACTATTTCTGAAGGTATCGCCTATGCGAGGATTGAAGAGGTTCGGACAGAAAGGGAAACTAAGTCCAAGATATGTCGGGTCATATGAAATCTTAGCTAAGCGTGGAAAAGTGGATTATCAGTTAGCACTACCACCATCCATGTCAAGCGTGCATGATGTATTTCACATTTCCTTATTGAAGAAGTATGTCAAAGACCCAACGCATGTTTTGACAGTGGATTTTCCAGAATTGACTGATGATTTGACGTTTGAAGTAACACCAACAGAAATCACTAGTCGAAAGGTTCAACGTCTACGCAATAGATATATCTACTATGTCAAGGTCACATGGAAAAGTAGAGACATGGAAGAAATTACATGGGAAGAAGAAAATGCTATGCGAAAGCAAAACCCTTACTTATTTGATTCAGAAGGTACGTACAATTTCGAGGACGAAATTTTTATAAGTTGGGGGGAGTTGTAAGACCCGTGTCAATCTAACCCAGTCTTACCACCTTGAACCAGGGTTACCCATCATGGTCGAGTCAAATGGACCAAGAGCGTGAAGGAGATCGAGATCCCAGGTATCAAATTGACCCAAAAATACTTAAAAAGAGGGAAGGGTCGCACACCCAGCTAAGCAGGGTCGGACCTTCCAAAACAGAAAGTCAGACCCTCAGTTTTGAAGGGAGGGTCAGACAGCTTTTGAACCCTAGGGTCGACGGGATCATCGACCCTCCCATCGACCATCGGATCCTGCCGAAAATAGAAACTAGGAAATTTTGAGATTTTCGATTGGATTCCTTCCTAATCTCAAAGGGGCTTATTTTAGGATGTTTATAGCCTATTTAAAGGACGTCCCTAAGCCAATTTCACTCCTTTCATAACCCTAATAGAATTGAGAGAAAGAGAGGAGAAGGAAAAGAGGAAGAAGAGAGGCAAGCAAGAGAGCTTAGCAAAAAAGAGAAGAATTTCAGAGAAAGAGTAATCTTCTCAGGTATGGATACTAATTCCATGAGTTTACACAGACCTTAGGATAGTTATTGGAGAGAGAGTGATCTCGAAGAAACACAAACCATCCATCCATGGTTAGGTTTTCATGGGAAACCCTAGGAGAATGCATGGAAGCCATCTAGGAGGATGATTCATGGTTTCAGACCATGGAATGAGTGTAGAATGGAATGTAGAAGCAAGCCATAGGACCCCAAACACGAAGAAGGGACTAAAAAATGGAAATTGGACCAAAGTGCACCAAGGGTCGCACCGAGGGTCGATGACCATCCGACCCTAGGTGTTTCTAACCATCGACCCTCAGCATTCGGGAAGTCCAGAAAGAGGGGAGGGTCGATAAACCCATCGACCCTAGCATCGACCCTAGTATCGTCCCTCAGTTAACAGAATGGTTTTTAAATCTGGAATTAATTCTAATTAAATTATATCGACTTTGTTAGGTCTTCTAGCAATATAATAACATTATAATGGTGATTTTAGAGCTTGAAAAAGTATCTTATAGCAAGCTAAGGTGAGGAACCTTAACCCCAAAATAAATTGGTTAATAATAAACTGTTTTCTATTTCTTGAGTACTATGCCATGCTTGATTCTATGCGAATATGTTTGTAATTTGCATACAGCATGCCATCCAATATTTTTATTATTTGTTCATGCATATTTATTTTATTGTTTATAACATGATGATGGTGATGATAGGAATAGGCATGCGATTGTATGTGTGTGGTTGATGTACTTGATGCGAGCGAGTATCAAGGGAGGTGTGATGAGAACATCAATAAACGTTAACCTTTGGCTGGTCTCAGCACTTTAGCTCTATCTCTAACTCAAGTCTTGTGCATTAGCATCGTCGTATCGCCATTACTTTAGCAGAACTATTATGTCGTAGAGTATCAGGGGAGGTGGTCTCGGTCCTTGTAGTCTTTGACTCTACCGGGGGGCCTTAGCACTATCTCTATGGACATTCTGAGGGATGCTGGGGTAAGGCCTTGGATACATTTTTGGCATTAGGATTGGTTAGTTGCGAGCCCAGTTTGCAGCCCTCGCTAACAGGGGCTTACGTGTTGGTATGGCACTATATAGCAATAAATGTAACCTTTGTTATATAATGTTCATGGTTGGGTGCATGTGAGTTGACGATAAACGTGATCTTCGGGTAACGTCACACACTCGTGTATAGAGGCGGAGTCAATAAACGCGACCTTTGGCTACCTCAACCATTCTATTGCGTACTGCAAACTTTAAACCGGACCAAAGATATAAATTGATCTGCATGCATATGTATTGTTGCATTGTTTTGGCTACTCACTGAGCCGTGATGTGTGCTCACCCCTCGACGTCGAATATTTTTAGTTGATGATGCAGGTTATACCGTTGAAGAATATATGAATGCGTCTGCGTACGGGAACATGGCAGCTATGGAAGCTGGAGCTGAAGATGATACTCACGACTCCTCTTGTGAGTGCAACTCGTGTGTATTTGATTAGATATTTTTATAGATTTCTTTTATTGAAATTAATAAAGACTTGTATTTGATATTTAAATATTTATGTCTCAGTTGGAAACAAAATAATTTGCTATTAAATTATTGATATCATCTTAGTTCTCAGTTCATTTATTTATAAGATTTCTGCTATTGTGTATTTACTCTGATTATGATTACGGATGTGTGTAACTTTGGATAACGCAGGGCTAGTCTATTTGAGATCCTGGTTGAACCGTTGGTTATTTAGCGGTTCATTACTTCATTCTGAATAGGCCAGAATTGGGGTGTGACAGTCTGTACATGGATGTGAACTCCATACCACCTCCTTCACCTACACATGCTGCTGGAGCTAGTACTTCTTATGCGGCTAGTCCTTCTCATGCGGCTGGTCCTTCACACCCACTTTCTGATATGATGGGGATATTACATGAGATCAGAGAGGCTCAGCGTAGATCTGATCTGAGGATGGGGGAGTTACTAGATGCTCAGCGTGTGAGAGTGGATGAGCTACTAGACGCCCAGTTCATATCGGACATGAGGATGGGAGAGCTCATAGATGCTCAGCGTCGGTCAGATATGCAGATGGAGGAGCTTTTGGGTGCTCAGCGCGTGACTGATCAGCGGGTGGTTGGTCTCACAGCTAGTCTTCAGACGACCCAGACTCAGGTAGCCTGGTTGACTAGAGTTTATGCTGAGGATTATGACAGAGACGGTGAGGCACCGCCTCCTCCTTCACCTCCAGCTTCATGATTGGATTTGTTTCCTTTCTTCGAAATATAGAGTAACTGTCTGGGTTTTGGACTGTACTCTGCTTTAGCTATTTATATACGTTTGTTTCTCTCTCATTGTATTTAAAATTATTCTCCCTTTAATAGATGCATTGTTCTCTTTTTAAATTTGGTCTCAAACATCACTTGTGCTTATAGTGTGTTAATATTACAGTTTTTACTTTTATCCTATCTCAGTTCACAATTCGTCGTGAAGGTATGCTAGTTTAGCGGACAAGGCCTGAGATGCTCTGATACCAAGTTGTCACACCCCAATTCCGTACTATTCAGAATGATGTGATGAACCGTCAACAAACCAACGGTTCAACCAGGATCTCGAGTAGGCTATATCCGTTTTATCTAAACCTCATACATCCACATTCATAATCAGGGTAAATACACAATAGCAGAAGTCTTATAATAAAATGAACTGAGAAATCAAAATATGATAACCATATTAAAATATCCAATTATACTGTTTCAACAGAGACATAAATAAAATACCAATTACATGTCTTTACTAAATCCAAATAATTAAAATAAAATCTAATCGAATACGCATGAGTTGCACTCGCAAGAGGAGTCATGCGTATCCACTTCGTTTTCAACTTCCATTGCCGCCATGTGCCCGTACACTGGGGCGTTGACATAATCTTCGATGGTAGTACCTGCGTCATCAACTAAAAATATTCGACGTCGAGAGGGTGAGAACACATCATGGCTCGTGAGCAAACAAAATAATGCAACAATACATATACATGCATTCAATTCATATCTGTGGTCTGGTTTAAAGTTTGCAATATGCAATAGAAAGGGTTGGAGGTCAAAGGTTAATGTTTATTGACCCCTCCTCTATACGCAGGGTGTGGAAGCCCGCCCAAAGGTTAACGTTTATTGTCGTCCCCTTCCACCCTACCATGAACATTGTACAATAAAGGTTAACGTTTATTGCTGTACAGTGCCATACCAACACGAAAGCCCTTGCTGGCGAGGGCTTACAAACTGGGCTCGCAACTAACCAATCCTAATACCAAATAGTGTATCCAAGGCCTCACCCCAGCATCCCTCAGAACGCCCATAGTGATAGAGCTAAGGCCCCCTGGTAGAGTCAGAGACTACAAGGACCGAGACCACCTCCCCTGATACTCTACGACGTAATAGTTCTACTAAAGTAATGGCGATACGACGATGCTAATGCACAAGACTTGAGTTAGAGATAGAGCTAGAGTGCTGAGGCCCGGTCTACGATACTCCCCCTGATACTCGCTCGCATCAAGTACACCGACCACACAAATACATTCACATGCCTATTCCTATCATCATGGTCATTATCATGTGATAAACAATAAAGTAAATATACATGAAAAATAAATAGAAATATTGGATGACATGTTGAATGCACATTTCAAGCGTGTTCGCATAGAATCAAGCATAGCATTGGACTCAAGAAACAAAAATAGTTTGTTATTAACCAATTAGTTTAGGTCTTGTTTCCTCACCTTAGCTTGCTAGTAGATCCTCTTTCAAGCTCTAAGAATCACCTTTATATTGATATTATATTGCTAGAAGACCTAACAAAGTCGATAGAATTTAGTTAGATTTTATTCTAATTTTTTCAACTTACTGTTAACTGGGGGTAGCAGGACGGGTCGATGCTAGGGTAGCAGTATACTGCGACCCCCTATAGTAGGGTCGATGCCAGGGTCGATGGGTCCATTGACCATAGGTGCAACCCCCCGTGGGTTTGGTCGATAAATCACCTTTTGGTCCATTCTCTCTTGTTTGAATCCTATGGCTTCCTTCCATAGTCCATTCATACACTTCCTATGGTTTAGAACTACTCTTTACATATCATATGGTTTATTTGATCTCCTCCATGGTTTCCATTGAAACTCAATCATGGATTTTTTGTTTGGGGTTTCT
Organism: Protea cynaroides; assembly: GCA_028583415.1. Taxonomy (NCBI): domain Eukaryota; kingdom Viridiplantae; phylum Streptophyta; class Magnoliopsida; order Proteales; family Proteaceae; genus Protea; species Protea cynaroides. The sequence goes on from CM053266.1 coordinate 95,681,114, forward strand.
CCTACATCATACTTTTCTCATTAACTATTCTAAGTCTCACAAAATACATAGAATTAGTATTCTTACCTGAAAAGAGTACTCCTTCTCTGAAACTCTTCTCCTTTTGCCTTCTTCTCTACTTTCCTTTTCTTTTGCTTCTCTTCTTTCTCTTCTCTTTCTCTCAATTCAATTAGGGTTCTAAAAGGAGTGAAAGTGGCTTAGGGACGTTCTTTATATAGAGTAGAAACTCCTATAATAAGCCCATTTGATATTAGGAAAGAGCCCAACCGAAATTAGGAAAGTTTCCAAATTTCTGTTTCTGGCGGAAACTGGGGGTCGATGATCCCGTCGACCCCTGGTTTTAAAATGTCCGACCTTCGGTTATAAACTGAGGGTCTGACTTTTTGTACTAGGGGGTCCGACCCCACCTCATTGGGTGTGCGACCCTCGCCCCTTTTTGAGTGTTTTTGGGTCAATTTAATACCTGGGATCACGATCTCCTTCACGCACTTGGTCCATTTAGCTCTACCATGATGGGTAGACCTGGTTCAAGGTGGTAAGACCGGGTTAGATTGACATGGGTCTTACATTTTTTATCTGTGGTTGACCTTACCAAGGAAACACCACGAATGGAAGATATTGATGTCGTGCGTGACTTCCTCGACGTATTTCTTGAGGAACTACTAGGATTACCACCCGACCGAGCCACAAAGTTTGTAATAGATGTTATAACTGGAGCAGCACCATTATCAAAAGTACCTTATCGAATGGCTCCTACTGAACTAAAGGAATTGAAAGTCCAACTACAAGAACTACTGGACAAGGGTTATATTCGACCTAGCATATCACCATGGGGAGCGCCAGTATTATTCGTGAAGAAGAAGGACGGTAGCGTTCGCTTGTGTATAGACTACCGAGAACTGAATAAATTGACAATCAAGAATCGGTACCCATTGCCTCTGATTAATGACCTGTTCGATCAATTGCAAGGTGCCAAAGTGTTATCAAAGATTGATCTTCGGTCAGGCTACCATCAGCTGAAGATTAAGGATGGTGATATCCCCAAGACTGCATTTAGGGCCAGATATGGACATTATGAATTTTTTATCATGTATTTTGGATTGCCAAACGCACCAGTAACCTTTATGGAACTTATGAACCGGGTTTTCCACGACATGTTGGATACGTCGGTTATTGTATTCATAGATGATATATTAGTCTACTCCAAGGACGAGGAAACGCATGTGAAGAATCTAAACACCGCTCTACAGTGACTACAGAAAGAAAAGCTCTACGCCAAATTTACAAAGTGTGAGTTTTGGCTAAAGGAACTCGCATTTCTAGGCCATGTAGTATCCGCAGAAGGAATTAAAGTGGATCCCAGCAAGATCGAGGCTATTGTAAAGTGGGAAGCACCGAAGAGCGTTGCAGAATTTAGAAGTTTCTTGGGTCAGCTGGGTATTATCGATGATTTATGGAAGACTATTCCCGAATTGCCGTACCTCTTACCAGTTTGACTAAGAAGGGCGAGAAGTATGTTTGGACGGATAAATGCGAGAAGAGTTTTCAAACCTTGAAGGCTAGATTGATATCAGCTCCAATCTTGCCCATCCCGATTCCAGGACAACCATTTATCTTGTATACCGATGCGTCAGGATTGGGATTCGGATGTGTACTTATGCAAGGAGAACAAGTAATTGCTTATGCCTCAAGACAACTGAAGGCACATGAGAAGAACTATCCTACACAAGATTTGGAACAAGCGGCAGTAGTACATGCTGTCAAAATATGGAGACATTATCTATACGGGGAGAAGTTTTAGATTAAATCAGACCATAAAAATCTTACTTATCTATTTAATCAGAATGAGCTGAATATGAGACAAAGAAGATGGCTGGAACTATTGAAAGACTATGATTGTGATATCCGGTATCATCCGGGGAAAGCTAATGTAGTAGCCGATGCGTTGAGTAGAAAGACAATGATAAAATCTCAGGGAGAGGCTAGCACAACTGCCGCAATGTGTACTACCAGAAAGGTATTCAAGCATGGTAATGTGTAGTTTCTGATAGATGCACCAGATGGATCAGCCAACGAAGGGTTTATTCATCAGTTTTCAAATATGTTCGCCGCATTGAAGATTATACCGGATATAGTTGATGAAGTGAAGACAGCTATCAAATCAGACCCTTACCTAAGGACGGTACAAGAAGACATCGAAAAAGGTATAACTAACCCTGAGTTCACCTTTGACGAAGAAAAGGTATTGAAGTACAAAGGAAGAATATATGTACCCGAAATAGAAAGCTTAGACATTAGACACCGATTGATGAAAAAAGACCATACCACCATCTATTAGATACATCCGGGAAGTACAAAAATGTATCATGATCTAAAGAAACTATATTGGTGGAGAGGAATGAAAGCAGATATAGCTAAGTTCGTGTCTCAATGCCTAAATTGTCAGAAAGTAAAGGCTGAGCGACAAAGACCGGCAGGACTATTACAGTCGTTACCAGAACCAGCATGGAAATGGGACTGCATCACTATGAACTTCGTCACAGGACTACCACGGACTCCTTGAGTAGTTGACGCAGTTTGGGTGATTGTAGACCGCCTGACTAAAACAGCTCGCTTTATACCGATACGACCCCAGTATACACTGGAGAGGTTAGCTAAGCTGTATGTGGATAACATTGTGCGATTACACGGTGTACCTGAAAGTATTGTGTCCTATATAGATCCACGATTTACTTCAATGTTTTGGGAAGGATTGCAAAAGGCTATGGGTACAACATTGAAGTTTAGTACTACATTCCACCCACAGACAGATGGACAGTCGGAGCATACAATTCAGATTCTAGAGGATATGCTTCGAGCATGTGTAATTGACTTCAAAGGATCATGGGATGAAAAGTTATCACTGATTGAGGTCGCTTATAACAATAGCTTTCAGGCTACTATAAAGATGTCACCCTATGAAGCACTGTACGACAGAAAGTGTCAAACTCCTTTATTTTGGAATGAAGTTGGGGAACATAGTCTTGTTGGACTAGAATTTGTTGAGAAAACTTGTCGAGTGGTCGACATTATCAAAGAAAGAGTGAGAACAGCCCAGAATCGTCAGAAATAGTATGTCGATACCCGATGCCGAGACCTCGAGTTCATCGTGGGTGATAAAGTATTGTTAAAAGTATCGCCTATGCGAGGTCTGAAATGGTTCGGATAGAAGGGGAAACTAAGTCCAAGATATGTCGGGCCATATGAGATCTTAGCCAAACGTGGAAAAGTGGCTTATCAGTTAGCACTACCCCCATCTATGTCAAGTGTACATGACGTATTTCATATTTCCTTATTGAAGAAGTATGTCAAGGATCCGACGTACATTTTGACAATGGATCTACCAGATTTAACTGAAGATTTGACCTTTGAAGTAGCACCAATTGAGATCACTAGTCGAAAGGTGCAACGTTTACGCAACCGTGATATCTATTATGTCAAGGTCACCTGGAGAAGCAGGGATATAGAAGAAGTCACATGGGAAGAAGAGAATGCTATGCGAAAGTAATACCCTCACTTATTCGATTCATAAGGTACGTACAATTTCCAGGACAAAATTTTTATGAGTAGGGGGGAGTTGTAAGACCCGTTTCAATCTAACCCGGTCTTACCACCTTGAACCAGGTCTACCCATCATGGTCGAGCCAAATGGACCAAGTGCGTGAAGGAGATCGTGATCCCAGGTATTAAACTGACCCAAAAACACTCAAAAAGGGGCAAGGGTCGCACACCCAGTGAGGTGGGGTCGGACCCCCCTAGTACAAAAAGTCAGACCCTTAGTTTTTAATCAGGGGTCGAACATTTTAAAACCAGGGGTCGACGGGATCATCGACCCCCTCATCGACCCCCAGTTGCCGCCAAAAATAGAAATTTGGAAACTTTTGTAATTTTGGTTGGGCTCTTTCCTAATATCAAAGGGGCTTATTTTAGGAGTTTCTAATCTATATAAAGGACGCCCCTAAGCCTATTTCACTCCTTTTAGAACACTAATTGAATTGAAAGAAAGAGAAGGAAGAGAAGAAGAAGAGAAGGAAAGTATAGAAGAAGGCAAAAGGTGAAGAGTTTCAGAGAAGGAGTACTCTTCTCAGGTAAGAATACTAATTCTATGTATTTTGTGAGACTTAGAATAGTTAATGAGAAAAGTATGATGTAGGACAAACCCCAAACCATCAATCCATGATTAAGTTTCAATGGAAACCATGGAGGAGATCAACTAAACCATATGATATGTAATGAGTAGTTCTAAACCATAGGAAGTGTATGGAATGGACTATGGAAGGAAGCAATAGGATTCAAACAAGAGAGTATGGACCAAAAGGTGATTTATCGACCAAACCCACGGGGGTCGCACCTAGGGTCGATGGACCCATCGACCCTGGAATCGACCCTACTATAGGGGGTTGCAGTATACTGCTACTCTAGCATCGACCCGTCCTACTACCCCAAGTTAACAGCAAGTTGGAAAAATTAGAATAAAATCTAACTAAATTCTATCGACCTTGTTAGGTCTTCTAGCAATATAATATCAATATAAAGGTGATTCTTAAAGCTTGAAAGAGGATCTGCTAGCAAGATAAGGTGAGAAAACAAGACCTAAACTAATTGGTTAATAACAAACTGTTTTTATTTCTTGAGTCCAATGCTATGCTTGATTCTATGCGAACATGCTTGTAATGTCCATTCAGCATGTCATCCAATATTTCTATTTATTGTTCATACATATTTACTTTATTGTTTATAACATGATAATCACCATGATGATAGGAATAGGCATGTGAATGTATGTGTGTGGTTGGTGTACTTGATGCGAGCGAGTATCAGGGGGAGTGTCATAGGCCGGGCCTTAGCTCTATCTCTAACTCAAGTCTTGTGCATTAACATCATCGTATCGCCATTACTTTACTAGAACTATTACGTCGTAGAGTATCAGGGGAGGTGGTCTCGGTCCTTGTAGTCTCTGACTCTATCAGGGGGCCTTAGCTCTATCTCTATGGGCGTTCTGAGGGATGCTGGGGTAAGGCCTTGGATACACTGTTTGGAATTAGGATTGGTTAGTTGCGAGCCCAGTTTGCAAGCCCTCGCCAGCAGGGGCTTACGTGTTGGTATGGCACTGTACAACAATAAACGTTAATCTTTGTTGTACAATGTTCATGGTAGGGTGGATGGGGACGACAATAAACGTTAACATTTGGGGGGCTTCCACACCCTGTGTAAAGAGGAGGGGTCAATAAAGATTAACCTTTGACCTCCAACCCTTTCTATTGCATATTGCAAACTTTAAACCAGACCACAGATATGAATTGAATGCATGCATATGTATTGTTGCATTGTTTTGTTTGCTCACTGAGCCATGATGTGTGCTCACCCTCTCGATGTCGAATATTTTTAGTTGATGATGCAGGTACTACCATCGAAGATTATGTCAACGCCCCAGTGTACGGGCACATGGCAGCAATGGAAGTTAAAGACGAAGTGGATACGCATGACTCCTCTTGCGAGTGCAACTCATGCGTATTGGATTAGATTTTATTTTAATTATTTGGATTTAGTAAAGACATATAATTGGTATTTTATTTATGTCTCTGTTGAAACAGCATAATTGGATATTTTAATATGATTATCATATTTAGATTTCTCAGTTCATTTTATTATAAGACTTCCGCTATAGTGTATTTACTCTGATTATGAATGTGGATGTATGAGGTTTAGATAAAACGGATATAGCCTACTCGAGATCCTGGTTGAACCGTTGATTTGTTGACGGTTCATCACACCATTTTGAATAGTGAGGAATTGGGGTGTGACATAAAGTGTCCGTATCAAACACCGCCAATACTTCCCCTGACGCCCTACCCATACAAACATGTAAGCCCTGCTGGCGAGGGCTTACTAACTGGACTCGCAACTAACCAATCCTAATGCCAAACAGTGTATCCAAGGCCTCACCCCAGCATCCCTCAATACGTCCATAGAGATAGAGCTAAGGCCCCCCCGGCAGTGTCAGAGACCACATGGTCCGAGATCACCTCCCCTGATGCCCTACGACTTAATAGTTCTGCTAAGGTAATGGTGACACGACGATGTTAGTGGGCAAGACTTGAGTAAAGATAGAGCTAGAATCTGGTGATGAGGTCAAAGACCACCATGCCACGTCCTCCCCCTGATGCTCTACTAGTAACCAATAAACCAACCATACACATATAATCACATGCCTATTCCTAGCATCATCATCATCATCATCATGTTATAAATATACAAAATTAAATATACATGAGCAGTAATTGTAGGAATATTGGATGACATGTGAGATGTACATTACAAGCATACAAGCATAGAATCAATCGTGGTAATGGACTCAATAAGTAAAACAACTTGTTATTAGCCAATTAGTTTAGGTCTTGTTCCCTCACCTGTTAGCAATACTCGATCTCCTTTCAAGCCTTGCAATTCACTTTCAATCAATTTAACAACCTAAAATTTATATGAATTTAAGTTAGGGTTCATATGTGACATGCTACAGTAGTCGAAAATCAAAATAGAGCACTGATAGGTGTCTGATTGGTCCTATGGTCTCATACTATGTCGACCTTACTGCCTACTGTCGATACCCTATGGTCGCATATGGTGCGATCGTAGATGCGACCAAATGATTTTTGAAATCTTCCCGAATGCCTATGGTCGATCCTCTGATTAGGCTAGTCATGCTATGGTCGACCGTAGCTACGACCTTGAGATTTCTGGTCACAGACTACATGCAATTCGAATTTTTCCTAGGTCAATTCCATTACTTTTCAATTAGGTTTATCCTAAGGTAATCCTATGGCCATCATTAGTAGTTTCTTATCAACCCTAATCATCAAACTCATCCCTCATGGTTATCCTTGGAATTTTCTCAAGGAATCACATAGATCATATTAGGTTGATATCTCCTAACCTCCATAGAAGTCTTATTCCTTAGAGTTTACATCTCCAGAGATTACATTTATACCTTTTCCTCTAATAGAGAGCCAATCTCTTCTCAACAAAATCCTCTCCTTAGCCTTTTCTTCTTCTCCTTCTCTTCCTTCTCTTCCCTTCTCTTTCTCTAGGGTTTACTAATGTTCTAAAAGAGTGAAAAAAACCGAGGGACATCCTTTATATAGAGGAAAACTCTCCATATAGAATCCTCTTTCAATTAGGAAATAAATCCCTAAGTTTAAGAAAGTTTCCATAACTCGGAGTCTGATTTGGGGTCTCACGGTCGATGGCTACGGTCGCAGAACTCATCGATTGTAGGGTCATTGATCAGTGACCATTGTTTTTTCCATATGGTTGACCGTACCTACCCAGGTATGCGACCATATGCATAGAGTTTTGGGTGTTGAGTCGATTTTTATACCTGGTTTGTGATCCACTTGGCCCAGCTATGATGGGAAGGCCTGACACGACATGGTTAGACCAAGTTAGTAGAGTGCCAGTCTTACAACTCCCCCCTTATATAATTTCATCCTCAAAATTTATACATACCTTCCGAGTCGAATAGGTGTGGATATTGCTTCCGCATAGCATTCTCTTCTTCCATGTAATTTCTTCCACATTTTGGCTTCTCCAGGTAACTTTCACATAGTAAATGTCATGGTTGCGAAGACGTTGCACCTTCCAGCTAATAATTTCAAAAGGTACCACTTCAAACGTCAAATCTTCTATCAAATCTGGTGGATCTGCTGGTAACATGTGTGTTGGATCTCTGACATACTTCTTCAGTTGTGAGACATGGAATACATCATGTACACTAGACATTGATGGTGGTAGTGCTAACTGATATGCTACCTTTCCACACCTTGCTAGAATCTCATAAGGTCAAATATATCTAGGACATAGCTTTCCCTTCTGACGGTTCTAAGCTGTTCGGACCCTTTCCTTGATAATGTCGACCACTCGACATGTTTCTTCAATAAACTCTGGTCCAACAACACTACACTCTCCAACTTCATTCCAAAACAAAGGAGTTTGACACTTCCTATCTTACAGTGCTTCATAGGGTGAATTATGTATTGTAGCTTGATAGCTGTTGTTATAAGCAAACTCGACCAATGGTAACTTCTCATCCCATGATCCCTTAAAATCAATTACACAAGTTCGGAGCATATCTTCTAAAATTTGAATGGTACATTCTGACTATCCATCGATCTGAGGATGGAATGCAGTACTAAACTTCAACGTTGTACCTATAGCCTTCTGTAATCCTTCCCAAAACTTTAAAGTAAAGCAGGGGTCTCTGTCGGACACGATGCTTTTAGGTACACCATGCAATCTGACAATATTATCCACATATAGCTTAATTAACCTCTTTAGGGTATATTGAGGTCGTTTAGCTATGAAACGAGCTGTCTTAGTCAAACTGTAAGACCCGTGTCAATCTAACCCGGTCTTACCACCTTGAACCAGGTTTACCCATCATGGTCGAATCAAATGGACCAAGGGCGTGAAGGAGATCGAGATCCTAGGTATCAAATCGACCCAAAAACACTTAAATTAGGGGAAGGGTCGCATACCCAGCTAAGCAGGGTCGGACCTCCCAAAACAGAAAGTCAAACCCTCGGTTTTGGAGGGAGGGTCGGACAGCTTAAGACCCTAGGGTCGACGGGATCATCGACCCTCCCATCGACCCTAGGTTTCTGCCGAATATAGAAATTAGGAAATTTCTATATTTTTCGATTGGGATTCTTTCCAAATCCCAATGGGACTTATTTAGGATGTTCTTAGTCTATTTAAAGGACGTCCCTAAGCCACTTTCACTCCTTTCACAACCCTAATTGAATTGAGAGAAAGAAGGGAGAAGGAAAAAAGGAAGAAGAGAGGCAAACAAGAGAACTTAGCAAAAAGGAGAAGAGTTGTAGAGAAAGATTAATCTTCTCAGGTATGGATACTAATTCTATAAGTTTCTACAGACCTTAGGATAGTTATTGGAGAGAGATTGATCTCGGAGAAACCCAAACCATCCATCCATGGTTAGGTTTTCATGGAAAACCCTAAGAGAATGCATGAAAGCCAATCTAGGAGGATGATTCATGGTTTCAGACCATGGAATGAATGTTTAATGGAATGTAGAAGCAAACCATAGGACCCCAAACACGAAGAATGGATTAAAAAGTGGAAATTAGACCAGAGGGCACCAAGGGTCGCACCGAGGGTCGATGACCATCCGACCCTAGGTGTTCCTGACCATCGACCCTCAGCATTCGGGAAGTCCAGTAGGAGGGGAGGGTCGATAGACCCATCGACCCTAGCATCGACCCTACCTTCGACCCTCAATTAACAGAGTAGTTTTTAATTCTGAATAAATTCTAATTAAATTCTATCGACTTTGTTAGGTGTTCTAGCAATATAATAACGTTGTAAAGGTGATTTTGAAGCTTGGAAAAACATCTTATTGCAAGCTCAGGTGAGGAACCTTAACTCCAAACTAAATTGGTTAATAATAAACTGTTTTCTATTTCTTGAGTCTTATGCTATGCTTGATTCTATGCGAACATGTTTGTAATGTGCATACAGCATGCCATCCAATATTTCTATTACTTGTTCATGCATATTTACTTTATTGTTTATAACATGATGATGATTATGATAGGAATAGGCATGTGCTTGTATGTTTGTGGTTGATGTGCTAAATGCGAGCGAGTATCAGGGGAGGTGTGATGAGAACGTCAATAAACGTTAACCTTTGGCGGGTCTCAGCACTTTAGCTCTATCTCTAACTCAAGTCTTGTGCATTGACATCGTCGTATCGCCATTACTTTAGCAGAACTATTATGTCGTAGAGTATCAAGGGAGGTGGTCTCGGTTCTTGTAGTCTCTAACTCTACCGGGGGGCCTTAGCTCTATCTCTATGGGCATTTTAAGGGATGCTGGGGTGAGGCCTTGGATACACTTTTTGGCATTAGGATTGGTTAGTTGCGAGCCCAGTTTGCTGCCCTCGCCAACAGGGGCTTACGTGTTGGTATGGCACTATATAGCAATAAACGTAACCTTTGTTATATAATGTTCATGGTTGGGTGCATGTGAGTTGACGATAAACGTGATCTTTGGGTAACGTCACACACTCGTGTATAGAGGCAGAGTCAATAAACACGACCTTTGGCTACCTCAACCTTTCTATAGCATACTGCAAACTTATATACCAGACCAAAGATATAAATTGACTTTTTGCATGCATATGTATTGTTGCATTGTTTTGGCTACTCACTGAGCCGTGATGTGTGCTCACCCCTCGACGTCGAATATTTTTAGTTGATGATGCAGGTTATACCGTCGAAGACTACATGAATGCGTCTGCGTACGAGAACGTGGCAGCTATGGAAGCTGGAGCTGAAGATGATACACACGACTCCTCTTGCGAGTGCAACTCGTGTATATTTGATTAGATATTTTTATAGGTTTCTTTATTGGATTTATTCAGACATGTATTTGATATTTAATATTTATGTCTCAGTTGAATACAGAATAATTTGCTATTAAATTATTAATATCATTTAGTTTCTCAATTCATCTTATTATAAGATTTCCGTTATTGTGTATTACTCTGATTATGATTACGGGTGTGTGTAAGTTGGATAACGCGGGGATAGCCTATTTGAGATCCTGGTTGAACCGTTGGTTATTTAGTGGTTCATCACATCATTCTGAATAGACCAGAATTGGGGTGTGACAACTTGGTATCAGAGCATCTCAGGCCTTGCCCGCCAAACTAACATACATTCGAAACAATTGTGAACTGAGATAGGATAAAAGTAAAATAGTAATATTAACACATTGTAAGCATAAGTGATGGTTGAGACCAAATTTAAAAGAGAATAATGTACATATAAGAGGTGGAACTATATATATATACTCACACAGAAAGAGAAGATCAAAAATTATTCTAATAAACAAGCAATATAGGGCATTATCTATAAGTTGGATAGTTATCCAAGTATACAGGGATATAGTACAGTAGCAAGAAGGGAGCTTCTGTAAAGCAGAAAAATTGGAATACCGAGTTGGTACTCACAAGATGTGAAACTCGATGTAGGACAGGGAAAGAAGAAAAATGGCTAGTAATGCCCAAAACCCCTGTAGAAAAAGGTCTCGGGCTAAATCCGAAAGACATGACCAAGTACGTTACCAATTGGTAGCATCATTGTACCCCAACACATGTTAGCTATAACACAGTGCCTACCATACAGCAAGTTTCAGTAATGCACACCCCAGTGTAGAAGTTTGGTGCGCAACAAGCAGTGTATCAAGGTGGTTAAACTTCTCAGCCACCGACGTATGGGATAGTTGCAATGATCCAACCGAGGATTGAGGAATATTTTCTGAAGACGAAGCCTTAAACATTTTCAGTAGAGGATCAAATCTAATTGTGGCCATATAACGGGATATGTTTATATAGGATGCGGTGCATTATTGATTTACTCTTATGATTATAGAGGATGCACATACTTAATTTTAATTCTCGTGTCTTGACAGGATACCTTCTTGATTCAACCTGTCAAGTGAAGTTATAGATATTGTTTCTTTAGTATTAGTCCTGATTATGCCAATCTGAACCACTCTCATGATCAACCACATTAACAGAGATATAAACTAAACGAATTAAATGTTTAATCATGTTGAGCGTACATCTTCAGATTTATATCAGATTTACTGATGTGTGAAAGCCTTTCCAGATTTACTCTTGTAGTGCCTTGACCAATGGCATTATATATACGATAGAACCGTAACCATGAGGTTAAGAACTGTAAAGCCTCTATTTCCATATATTTGGACCACCTTGCAACGTAATGATCTTTGGATGCCGGTTGGATTACCACAGATTTACTCCTGATCCTTTAAACCTAGGTTCACTAGATAAAGCAAGTATTGCCATTATGCTAAATTGAAGGAAGGAAATGAATTATTTTGGAGGAACATTCTGATTTATACACTCCCTGACCTTTGTTGGTAAAGATGAGTAGTGGTAATAGAATTATTGGAAGAAAGATGATTAGATTCAGATTAAATGCTATGACCAATGAACCTCAGATGAAGTAATGGAGGATCTATTTTGCGATTGCTAAATGGATGGATATGAGTCATGTCTATAAAAGAGTGCATGAGCAAAAATGAGAACTATCAAGAGTAGCCAGTAAGGAAATAGATAGCACTCAAGTGGAGTTAAAGAGGGTTATATCGGTATGAATTTTGACAAGGTAGAAGATTCCTAAAGGTAAATTTAAGGATGGACACACGGATAAGTCATGGCATTAATAGTACTCAGTTTAATACAAGGATACTTGAGTTATGCCCAATGTTGAGTGATATGATTAAGAAAAGACCAAAAGAATTTGGATAGCGATATCTCAAAGGTAGTTTTTAGAATCAGGATAGGCCAATTATGAGTTTTCAATTATGATTACGATCTTTTGGATTAACTAATGCACCGGCAACGTTTATGGAACTTATGAACCAAGTTTTCCACGATATGTTGGATACGTCGGTTATAGTATTTATTGATGACATATTGGTATATTCCAAGGACAAGGAAACTCACATCAAGAACCTAAACGCAGCCCTACAGCGTTTAAGGAAAGAGAAGCTATACGCCAAATTTTTAAAGTGCGAGTTTTGGCTAAGTGAAGTCGCCTTCATAGGCCATGTAGTATCCGCTGAAGGAATCAAAGTGGACCCCAACAAAATCGAGGCTATTGTGAAGTGGGAAGCACCAAAGAGCGTTTCAGAAATTAGAAGTTTTCTGGGTCTAGCTGGTTATTATCGAAGATTCGTAGAAGACTATTCTCGGATTGCCGTACCTCTCACCAGTTTGACTAAGAAAGGTGAAAAGTTTATGTGGACTGAAAAATGTGAGAAGAGCTTCCATACATTGAAGGCCAGATTGAAATCCGCCCCAATTTTGACCATCGCCGTTTCCAGACAGACGTTTACCTTATACACCGATGCATCGGGACTGGGATTAGGATGTGTGCTTATGCAAGGAGAGCAAGTGATTGCTTATGCTTCAAGACAGTTAAAGGTACATGAGAAAAACTACCCCACTCATGATTTGGAGTTAGCGGTAGTAGTACATGCTGTCAAGATATGGAGACATTACTTATATGGAGAGAAATTTCAGATTAAGTCGGACCATAAAAGTCTTACTTATTTATTTAACCAGAAGGAGTTGAATATGAGACAAAGAAGATGGCTGGAACTATTGAAAGACTATGATTGTGATATCCAGTATCATCCGGGAAAAGCGAACGTAGTAGCGGATGCATTAAGCAGAAAAGTAATGATAAAATCTCAAGGAGAAGTTAGCACGACCGCAGCAATGAGTACCACCGGAATGGTATTCAATCACGGCAATGAGCAGTTGTGATAGATACAACGGATGAATCAGCTAACCAAGGGTTTATTCATCGATTTTCAAATATGTTCGCAGCATTGAAGATTATACCGGATATAGTGGATGAAGTGAAGACAGCTATCAAAGAAGATCCTTATCTGAGAACAGTACAAGAAGATATTGAGAAAGGTAGGACTAACCCTGAGTTCACCTTGGATGACGAGAAAGTACTGAAATACAAAGGAAGAATATGTGTACCTGAAACAGAAAGTATGGACATTAGACACCGACTGATGAAAGAAGCCCATACCACCACTTATTCAATACATCCTGGAAGTACAAAAATGTATCATGATCTAAAGAAACTATATTGGTGGAGGGGAATGAAAGCAGATGTAGCCAAGTTCGTGTCTCAATGCCTAAATTGTCAGAAAGTAAAGGCCGAACGACAAAGACCCACAGGACTGTTACAGCCATTACCGGAACCAACATGGAAATGGGACTGCATCACTATGGACTTCATCACGGGACTACCATTGACTCCTCGAGTGGTTGACACAGTTTGGGTGATTGTGGACCGTCTGACCAAAACAGCACGTTTCATACCTATACGACCTCAATATACACTAGAAAGGTTAGCGAAGCTGTATGTGGATAATATTGTTCGGTTACATGGTGTACCAGAAAGTATTGTGTCCGATAGAGATCCATGATTTACTTCCAAATTTTGGAAAGGATTGCAAAAGGCCATGGGTACAACGTTGAAGTTCAGTACTGCATTCCACCCACAGACAGATGGATAGTCAGAACGTACAATTCAGATTCTGGAAGATATGCTACGAGCATGTGTGATTGATTTCAAAGGATCATGGGACGAAAAGTTACCATTGATCGAGTTCGCCTATAACAACAGCTATAAGGCTACTATACAGATGTCACCTTATGAAGCACTGTATGGCAGAAAGTGTCGAACTCCCTTGTTTTGGAATGAAGTTGGAGAACGTAGTATTGTTGGACCGAAATTTGTTGAAGAGACTTGTCGAGTGGTCGACATCATCACGGAAAGAGTGAGAACAGCTCAGAACCGTCAGAAGCAATATGCAGATACTGGACGCAGAGATCTGGAGTTCGTCATAGGTGATTAAGTATTTTTGAAGGTATCTCCTACGCGAGGATTGAAGAGGTTCGGCAGAAAGGGAAGCTAAGTCCAAGATATGTCGGGCCGTATGAAATTCTGGCTAAGCAGAAAAGTAGTTTATCAGTTAGCACTACCACCATCTATGTCAAGTGTACATGACGTATTTCACATTTTCCTATTGAAGAAGTATGTCAAGGACCCAACACATGTCTTGACAGTGGATTTGCCGGAATTGACTGATGATTTTACATTTGAAGTAACACCAACAGAAATCACTAGTCGAAAGGTTCAACGTCTACGCAACAGAGATATCTATTATGTTAAGGTCACATGGAAAAATAGAGACATGGAAGAAATTACATGGGAAGAAGAAAATGCTATGAGAAAGCAATACCCTTACTTATTTGATTCAGAAGGTACGTACAATTTTGAGGACGAAATTTTTATAAGTTGGGGGGAGTTGTAAGACCCGTGTCAATCTAACCCGGTCTTACCACCTTAAACCAGGTTTACCCATCATGGTCGAATCAAATGGACCAAGGGCGTGAAGGAGATCGAGATCCCAGGTATCAAATCGACCCAAAAACACTTAAATTAGGGAAAGGGTCGCATACCCAGCTAAGCAGGGTCGGACCTCCCAAAACAGAAAGTCAGACCCTCGGTTTTGGAGGGAGGGTCGGACAGCTTAAGACCCTAGGGTCGACGGGATCATCGACCCTAGGTTTCTGTCGAATATAGAAATTAAGAAATTTCTATATTTTTTGATTGAGATTCTTTCCAAATCCCAATGGGACTTATTTAGGATGTTCCTAGTCTATTTAAAGGACGTCCCTATGCCACTTTCACTCCTTTCACAACCCTAATTGAATTGAGAGAAAGAGAGGAAGAAGAGAGGCAAGCAAGAGAACTTAGCAAAAAGGAGAAGAGTTGTAGAGAAAGATTAATCTTCTCAGATATGGATACTAATTCCATAAGTTTCTACAGACCTTAAGATAGTTATTGGAGAGAGAGTGATCTCGGAGAAACCCAAACCATCCATCCATGGTTAGGTTTTCATGGAAAACCCTAAGAGAATGCATAAAAGCCATCTAGGAGGATGATTCATGGTTTCAGACCATGGAATGAATGTTTAATGGAATGTAGAAGCAAACCATAGGACCCCAAACACGAAGAATGGATTAAAAAGTGGAAATTGGACCTGAGTGCACCAAGGGTCGCACCGAGGGTCGATGACCATCCGACCCTAGGTGTTCCTGACCATCGACCCTCAGCATTCGGGAATTCCAGTAGGAGGGGAGGGTCGATAGACCCATCGACCCTAGCATCGACCCTACCTTCGACCCTCAGTTAACAGAGTAGTTTTTAATTCTGAATAAATTCTAATTAAATTCTATCGACTTTGTTAGGTCTTCTAGCAATATAATAACGTTGTAAAGGTGATTTTAAAGCTTGGAAAAACATCTTATAGCAAGCTAAGGTGAGGAACCTTAACTCCAAACTAAATTGGTTAATAATAAACTGTTTTCTATTTCTTGAGTCCTATGCCATGTTTGATTCTATGCGAACATGTTTGTAATGTGCATACAGCATGCCATCCAATATTTCTATTACTTGTTCATGCATATTTACTTTATTGTTTATAACATGATGATGATGATGATGATATGAATAGGCATGTGCTTGTATGTGTGTGGTTGATGTGCTTGATGTGAGCTAGTATCAGGGGAGGTGTGATGAGAACGTCAATAAACGTTAACCTTTGGCGGGTCTCAACACTTTAGCTCTATCTCTAACTCAAGTCTTTTGCATTGACATCGTCGTATCGCCATTACTTTAGCAGAACTATTATGTCGTAGTGTATCAGGGGAGGTGGTCTCGGTCCTTGTAGTCTCTGACTCTACCGGGGGGCCTTAGCACTATCTCTATGGGCATTCTGAGGGATGCTGGGGTGAGGCCTTGGATACACTTTTTGGCATTAGGATTGGTTAGTTGCGAGCCTAGTTTGCAGCCCTCGCCAACAGGGGCTTACGTGTTGGTATGGCAGTATATAGCAATAAACGTAACCTTTGTTATATAATGTTCATGGTTGGGTGCATGTGAGTTGACTATAAACGTGATCTTCGGGTAATGTCACACACTCGTGTATAGAGGCAGAGTCAATAAACGTGACCTTTGGCTACCTCAACCTTTCTATAGCATACTGCAAACTTATATACCAGACTAAAGATATAAATTGACTTTTTGCATGCATATGTATTGTTGCATTGTTTTGGCTACTCACTGAGCCGTGATGTGTGCTCACCCCTCGACGTCGAATATTTTTAGTTGATGATGTAGGTTATACCGTCGAAGACTACATGAATGCGTCTGCGTACGGGAACGTGGCAGCTATGGAAGCTGGAGCTGAAGATGATACACACGACTCCTCTTGCGAGTGCAACTCGTGTGTATTTGATTAGATATTTTTATAGGTTTCTTTATTGGATTTATTCAGACATGTATTTGATATTTAATATTTATGTCTCAGTTGAATACAGAATAATTTGCTATTAAATTATTAATATCATTTAGTTTCTTAGTTCATCTTATTATAAGATTTCCACTATTGTGTATTACTCTGATTATGATTACGGGTATGTGGAAGTTGGATAACGCTGGGATAGCCT
Source organism: Protea cynaroides (assembly GCA_028583415.1). NCBI lineage: Eukaryota > Viridiplantae > Streptophyta > Magnoliopsida > Proteales > Proteaceae > Protea > Protea cynaroides. Next base: position 95,698,302 of record CM053266.1, read on the forward strand.
ATTTGAGATCCTGGTTGAACCGTTGGTTATTTAGCGGTTCATCACATCATTCTGAATAGACCATAATTGGGGTGTGACAAACGATCTAAAATCATTTAGACCACGTCAACTACTCGGGGAGTCAATGGTAACCCAGTGACGAAGTCCATAGTAATGCAGTCCCATTTCCATGTCTGTTTTGGTAGTGGCTGCTACAATCCTGCAAGTCTTTGCCTTTCGGCCTTTACTTGCTGATAATTCAAGCATTGAGACACAAATTTAGCTACATCCGCTTTCATTCCTCTCCACCAATATAGTTTCTTCAGATCATGATACATCTTTGTACTTTCAGGATGTACCGAATAAGTGGTGGTGTGGGCTTCCTTCATTAGTCTGTGTCTAATATCCAAATCTTCATTTTTAGGAACACAAACTCTCCCTTTGTATCTTATTACTTTCTCAAAATCCAAGGTGAAGTCAGGGTTAGTCCTACCTTTCACAAGGTCTTCCTTTACTGTTCTCAGATAAGGGTCTGATTTAATAGCTGTCTTCACCTCGTCTACCAGATTAGGTACAATCTTTAATGTAGAAAACATGTTTGAGAATAGATGGATAGACCCTTGGTCAGTTGATTCATTGGGAATATCAATTACAAACTGCTCGTTATTATAATTAAATACTCTTCCAGTGACACATACTACAGCATTTGTACTAGCTTCTTCTTGGGATTTTATCATAGCTTTCCTGCTTAGTGCGTCAGCAACTACATTAGCTTTTCTTGGATGATAATGGATATCACAATCATAATCATTTAGTAATTTCAACCATCTTCTCTATCTCATGTTCAACTCCTTCTGAGCAAAAAGGTGTGTGAGACTCTTATGATCTGATTTAAACTGAAAATTTTTTCCATACAAATAATGTCTCCATATCTTGACAGCATGTACCACCGCTACTAACTCCAAGTCATGAGTGGCATAGTTCTTCTTATGTGTCTTCAGTTGTCTTGAGACATATGCAATTACTTGCTCTCCTTGCATAAGCACACATCCCAAACCTAACCCAGACACATCGGTGTACAAGGTAAATGGTTGTCCTGAAATTGAAATGGTCAAGATGGGAGATGATATCAATCTAGCCTTCAATGTTTGGAAACACTCTTCACATTTATCAGTCCAAACAAACTTTTCTCCTTTCTTTGTTAGACTCATGAGTGGTACGGCGATTCTAAAGTAATCTTCCATGAATCATCGATAGTAACCAGCTAAACCTAAGAAACTTCTGATTTCGACAACATTCTTAGGTGCTTCTCATTTTACAATGGCTTTAATCTTGCTAGGATCCACTTTAATTCCTTCAGCGGATACTACATGGCCTAAGAAAGCGACTTCATTCAGCCAGAATTCACACTTTGTAAATTTAGCGTAAAGCTTCTCTTTCCTTAGTTGCTACAGAGCGGCTCTTAGATTTGTGATATGAGTTTCTTTATCCTTGGAGTAGACTAGTATGTCATCAATGAATACGATGACTGATGTATCCAACATATAGTGGAATACCCGATTCATAAGTTCTATAAAAGTTACGGGTGCGTTAGTCAATCCAAAAGATATGACTAAAAATTCATAATGTCCATATCTGGTTCTGAATGCTGTCTTCAGAATATCACCTTCCTTAATCTGCAACTGATGGTATCCTGACCGAAGATCAATTTTGGAAAACACTTTGGCACCTTGCAACTGATCGAACAAGTCATCGATCCGAGGCAACGGGTATCGATTCTTGATTGTAAGCTTATTCAATTATCAATAATCTATACACAGTCGAACGCTATCGTGTTTTTTTTTCATGAATAATACTGGCACTCCCCATGTTGATATATTAGGTCTAATATAATCTGTGTCCAGTAATTCCTGTAATTGTAACTTTAGTTCCTTCAGTTTAGTAGGAGTCATTCGATAGGGTGCTTTAGATACTGGTGCGGCTCCTGGTATAAGATCTATAACGAACTCTGTCGCTCGATTAGGTGGTAATCCAAGTAATTCCTCAGGAAATACATATAGAAATTCATGCACAACTTTAATATCCTCCATTCGTGGTGTTTCCTTGGTGAGGACAACCGCGGACACTAAGTACCAAATTCCTCCTTTCTCGACGCATTTTCTAGCCTTCAATGCAAAGAGGATAAGCTTTCGTTTTATGGGGAAGTTTGGTTCCTATAAAACTAAACTATGCTCCTTCCTTGTCTTTAAATGTCAGTTTCTTTTTCGCACATAATAGGTTTGCAAAGTGCCGAGCTAACCAATCTATTCCCAAGATAATGTCAAAGTCTGCCATCTCTAGTTGAATTCAGGTTGCATCTAAAATCTTCTCGTCGATAAGAACTGGACAAGGTCCATAACCTTTGTCTAGTTTTACTTCTAATCCCATAGGTGATCGTATAAGCAGTTTGTAGTCTAAAGGTCTGAGGGGTAGATTTAACTTCTTTCCAAACGACACAGATATAAAAGAATGAGTAGCCCCAGAGTCAAAGAGTACTCTAGCGGTATGCCATTAATAGGTACGATACTGTGAGGACAAAGATGGAAATCTTTAGTAGTCGCCACCTAGATTAAGGTCTAGGACCTTAGAAATGTGAAATCTCACCCCAAGGTAAGACTTCGATTGACTCATGACCCTTAGATTGGATTTCTGATCCATCAGAGATTGGGTAAGCTTCAGGTTACGGTTATGGGAAGGGGTTAGGCACCCAAACCGCCCGATCGAAATCGGTCTCCTATACCTTTCTTATGCTAGACTCTATTTGTTAAGCCAAACCAAACCAAGTGGTTTGATATCATTGAACCGAATTTGTATCCATCAGATTGCCTACGTATTACGGAATTATTCTGAAAATCAAGTTCACCATCGTAGTTCAGGTGTGATTAAAGTTTATGGCGGTGATTTATGCTTGTGCATGATTAAGTTTATTGTTCAAGTTGAAATTTATGCTTGAAAGGCTGAGAAAATCCTATGGGTTAGGATCTGGATAGTCCATGTAGACTGATAGATAGTCCTAGTGGATCTAAGGATAACCCTATTTGGGTTGAAATATGGATAACCCATTCTGGGTTGGAATGTATATAACCCTATGTGGGTCAAAATATGGACAAATATCCTAGTAGATCTATGGATAGTCCGAGTGGACTAAGGTATGGATAAATATCCTAGTGGATCTATGGATAGTCCGAGTGGACTAAGGTGTGGATAACCCTATTTGGGTTAAAATATGGGGGATATCCTAGTAGATCTATGGATAGTCCGAGTGGACTAAATTGTGGATCCGAATTTGGGTTTCTCCCAAATGGCCTACGTATCCTAGGATTTGACCTAGGAATCAGAATCCACGTAGTTAGGGCTGGATAACCTTTTCTAGGTTAGAATTTAGAACCTATTCTAGGTTTAGGGTTGAGAACCTATTTTAGGTTTAGGGTTGAGAACCTGTTCTAGGTTTAGGGTTTGTCGAGGGGCAAAATCGTCCTAAATCACCCTTTTCATCCTGAATTCTAATTTTGGAAAGTTTGGCAAGGCATTCTCTTTCTTTATTAAGATTTTTATCATTTCCATTATGCCCTTTCCAAGAATGTGGGTGCCAAAATGCACGTCCTCATACCTAGATTGTCTTCTAGAAGTGTGCATATATGGCAGTTCCACTAGGGTGTTGCATAAAATAAGTTATTGCCAAAAAAATAGAATATTCTATCTAAATATGGCACATAAAACATTTATGGCAAGAAATTCACATACAGTAAGATTGTTTAAAAATCTTTCAAATATGACATGTATTGCAAATAAGGCAAGAGCCTATATGGCATGATCTAGTATGCTATCTTCGAAGCATGGCAAGACCCTAATTGCTATTTTCTTTCCATATTTAGGGTTTTCTACCTTAATTGCTATTTTAGGGTTTTTTACCCTAATTACTACATTCTTTCCATTTTTAAGATTTTCTACCCTAATCTTTCCATTTTTTAGGGTTTTCTTACCCTAATTACTATATTCTTTCCATTTTAGGGTTATCTACCCTAATTGATATTCTCTTTCCATTTCAGGGTTTTCTACCCTAATTGCTATTTTCTTTCCATTTTAGGGTTTTCTACCCTAATTGCTATTTTCTTTCCATTTTTAGGGTTTTCTACCCTAATTGTTATTTTCTTTCCATTTTTTAGGGTTTTCTACTCTAATTGCTGTTCTTTCCGTTTTTTAGGGTTTTCTACCCTAATTGTTATTTTCTTTTTATTTTAGGGTTTTCTACCCTAATTGTTGTATTCTTTCCATTTTTAAGGTTTTCTACCTTAATTGTTATTTTCTTTTCATTTTAGGATTTTTTTACCCTAATTGTTATTTTCCAATTTATCTCTTTCCAAGACAAAATATGGTGAATGAGAACATTCCAACTATATCAGTGGTAGTAATCCAAACATGGCAATAAGCATCCAACTATGACAATGAGCATCCAAACATGGCAGTGCATCTAAAAACACTCACGATGAAAATTTCAATGGTATAAATCACTATTGATGGTAATCTAACCATTCAGATGCATTGAAATCAACCATGATGATAATCTAAGAGTTTAGATGCATTTAAAACATTTATAGTGAAGATCTAACGGTTCAGATTCATTTAAGACACTCATAATGAAGGTCCAACGGTTTGGATCAAGTATCAATATATCTAAAATTAATGGTCCATATTTGATCATTCAAACATCCAAGATCAATGGCCCGATTTTATCATTAAAGCATCCAAGATCGATGGCCAAATTTTATCTCATAAAAATTCATAATCAGAGGCCATGATCAATCACTTAAAGAAAAACCTAAATCAAAGGCTAGATCAATCACCTTAAGATTTTGAATCATATGGTTCACAATTAATCAAATTAAGATTCATTCAATATCAATGGCTCAAATTGAATTTAACATTACATCATTATCAGATTAACATCAATGGCTCAAATCACATCATTATTAGATTAACATCAATGGCTCAATTTCATGTCATCACATGATCAAACAAAAATAATCATCCAAAAGCTCAATTTCATGGGAGACAGGATTAGGTGATAAAATTTACGGATCAAGGGGGATTGCAATGGATATGGAGTAGCAGGTTGGGATAATGGCTGCAGGTGATAGGATGTTACAGTGGTATACAGGATCAAGTAAGTGAATGGTAGCATTGATAATAAAAAGAATGAAAGAGGAGAGGGTTTACCTAGTTTGCAGATCCCTGAATCTTCTGCTCTTCTTCTTCTCCTCTCTTCGGCTTTCTTTTCTCCCAAAACCGAGCCCCCTGAGAAAGCCCTACTAATTCTCCTTTTTCTTTCCCTCTTTCTCTCTCTTCTCCCTTTCTTTTCTCCCAAAACCGAGCCCCCTAGAAAAGCTCACATTTTTCTCTCTTTTTTTTTCTCTTCTTCCCTCTTTTTTCTCCCAAAACTGAGCCCTTTGAGAAAGCTCATGTTTTTCTCTCTTTTTTTTTTCTCTTCTCCCTCTTTTTTCTCCCAAAACCGAGCCCTTTGAGAAAGCTCACGTTTTTCTCTCTTTTTTTTTTCTTTCTCTTCTCCCTCTTTTTTCTCCCAAAAACGAGCCCTTTGAGAAAGCTCACGTTTTTCCTCTTTTTCTTTTCCTCTTCATTCCTTTTTTTTCTCCAAGAAAATCTTTTTGATTCCCTTAGAAAAGCTCATGTTTTTTTCTCTTTTTCTTTTCCTCTTCTTTCCTTTTTTTTTTCTCCAACAAAATCTTTTTGATTCCCTTAGAAAAGCTCACGTTTTTCCTTTTTTTCTTTTCCTCTTCTTTCCTTTTTTTTCTCCAACAAAATCTTTTTGATTCCCTTATAAAAACTCACGTTTTTTCCTCTTTTTCTTTTCCTCTTCATTCCCTTTTTTTTTCTCCAACAAAATCTTTTTGATTCCCTTAGAAAAGCTCATGTTTTTCCTCTTTTTCTTTTCCTCTTCTTTCCTTTTTTTTCCTCCAACAAAATATTTTTGATTCCCTTAGAAAACCTCAATTCCCCTTCTCCTTTTACGTCTCCTCTCTATCCCTTTTTTCCTCAATCTCATTTAGATTTACTCCAAAATCGAGATTTTCTCTCTCTCTCATTCTCTTTGATTTCCTTTCAAAAAGAAAAAAATCCTAATCTCTCTCTCATGTCTCCTCTTTATGCTCTCTCTCATCCTTCCCTTTTAGAATTTATTCAGATCCTACTTCCTTTTTATATAAAACATATAAGTATATAATATATTAATATATTAATATATATAATATAATACACATATAAGACATATGTATATATTGTATGATATATTATAATATATTATATATTATATAAACATATAAATAACATATAAAAGAAATACATGCATAAGTGCCAACATGAATCGGTCTGGATTGACAAGGATTGACTGGGTTGGGCCAAGACTAGCTTGGGTTGAGTTGAGTTGACTGGATTGACTAAAATTAACTGGGTTTTCTCTCTTTATCATTTCATGGGCCACTTTCGCTGTCATTCCATACGGAATTTTTCGATAGCCTTTTGCTTCACATTTTCTATGTTCACTTTGTAGAACATTAAAGATGAGGAATATTGGAGCTTGAATCAACTCATTTGGAAATAAAATGGCCAACCTATGAATTTTTTAAGTTTAAGCAAGCCAATTATCGATAATTTGGCTGCCATCTGCATGAGCTCCTTCGGAGGCTTCTACCAGAATTATTTTACGTCCACTTTGTAGAGCACTAAAAATGGAACATAATGAGACTGAAATCAATTGATTTGGATATGGGATGATCGTAATATGAATTTTTTAAATATTAAATGACCATTTCCATATGTAATTTTGCATGGGACTCTGCGGAGACTTCTACCCAAGATTTTTCACGTCCACTTTGTAGGACATCACAAATGAATAACAATGGCCTTGGAATCGTCTGAATCCGATATAGAACGGAAAAGATATGAAGCTTTGAAGTTCTAACGATATCTTTGCATGCAAGCTTGCATGGGACCCACTGGTGACTTCTACCTGGGATTTTTTTACGTCCATCTTGTAGAACATCATGAATGAAGAATAATGGTCTTGGAATCATCTGAATCCGATGTAGAACGGAAAAGATATGAAGCTTTGAAGTTCTAACGATAATTTTGCATGAAAGATTGCATGGGACCCACTGGTGACTTCTACCCGGGATTTTTTACATCCACTTTGTAGAACATTATGAATGAAGAATAATGGTCTTGGAATCATTTGAATCTGATGTCAGATGATCAAGATATGATGATTTGAAATTCAAACAATTCGACTTAGGATAATTTGCATGAAGGCCCCTAGGATATTATTATTTATAATAATTTCAGAAACCTCCCTTATATGTATCATCCGACTAAAATGGTCATATCTTCTTCATTTGATATCAGAATTGAACAATTCTGGTCTCATTTCAAAGATAATTCTATGACATATGCATCCATGTAGATAATAGCCCATGACCCTACTGTAGGGATCAGTGCAGAATCACAAATCTTTGGGTTAAAGGTCAGAAACCTGCCATATTGGTTTACTTATGCCGAGGGTGGCAAAAATGGGGTGCTTACAGATGCCCCTCTTTAGCCGAGATTGGTATCAGTTGAAGGCTAAATATAAAAGAACCACATTTTGGAGTATGAGTGATATTGTTTATTGGGCTGCACTTAGGGTAATTCTTCCTAAACTGCCTACGTATTCTAAGGGTGTCCTAGAAATCAAGCCCAGAACGTAGTTCGACTGGCAAGAAGGTTTGTTCTTCTTGGAAAATTGATGATTGTTCTTCTTATATGAAGCTAGGCTGTGAATACAAGGCTCATTTGTAGGCTGGGAACCTCTTCTTGCTGAGGTGGAACTCATGATGCAAGGTACGTGTAGGCTTGAACCTGGCTTGATCCATTTGTAGGCTGATAAACCTCTTCTTGTATGAAGCTAGGCTGTGAATACAAGGCTCATTTGTAGGCTGGGAACCTCTTCTTGCTAAGGTGGAACTCATGATGCAAGGTATGTGTGGGCTCGAACCCAGCTTGATCCATTTGTTGGCTGATAAACCTCTTCTTGTATGGAGCTAGGCTGTGAATACAAGGTTCATTTGTAGGTTGGGAACCTCTTCTTGCTGAGGTGGAACTCAATGAAAGGTATGTGTGGGCTTGGACCCGGCTTGATCCATTTGTAGGCTGATAAACCTTTTCTTGTATGATGCTAGGTTGTGAATACAAGGCTGATTGCATGAGCTTGGGCTCAGATTTGATTTGTTTGGATGGAGGACTTGCTGTCTTTTCTTTGATTGAACTGAGGCTCTTTTGATTGAGATTCTGAGATTGTTTTTTTCTGAATAAGCTAGGGCTCTGCATTTGATTCACTTATAGGCTGAGATTGACTTGATCTTTGAATGAGCTAGGGCTCTACATTTGATTCACCAATAATCTGATATTGATTTGATCTTTGGATGAGCTAGGGCTCTATAGTTGATTTACTTATAGACTGAGATTGATTTGAAATTTGGATGAGCTAGGGCTCTATAGTTGATTTACTTATAGACTGAGATTGATTTGATCTTTGGATGAGCTAGGGCTCTACATTTGATTCATTTATTGACTGAGATTGATTTGAACTTTGGATGAGCTAGGGCTCCACATTTGATTCTGAAATGAGTAAGAACTCAGAATGTCACTTTTAGGGTGAGGAATTTGCTATTGATTCTGAAATGAGCAAGAATTCAGAAGGTCACTTATAGGGTGATACTGAATGACTCATCTTGGCAGTTCCTACCAGCTTTGGACCTTCGAGATTGAAAATAGAAATATCCTTCTTGGTAGCTCTATGGCTATGAACCTTTAGGATGCTTCAATGTGACCAATATAGGGAGGCTTTGTTGACTTTGAACCTTTAGGGTTAAAATCTGACCCATCTTGGAAGTCTTTTGTCTTTGAACCTATAGAGTGCTGGACATATTTGAAATGATGGTGAATTCCTTGGCAGTTTTCCAAGTTTTTTCCCCTGCTTTGTTAGTGAAGGCATAAAACATGGCATTAATGGAAATGGTGTCATGGACTTTGCTGGCATGATACCTAGATTTGAAATTTGCCATTTATGACCTGGTACTGAAAAGTTTGACTCAATTTCAGCACGGTAGGGATGGCTTGGTTACTCCCTTTGAAGGGTTCCATGCAATTTGAAAGTGATGATTTTCTTCAGCCAACATTGATGTTGTTGGATTTTGGATTGAAAGAAACTCTAGTGAGGATTTTGAAAAGAATGAGGGGGGCTTGACAGTCTCTAACCAAAGTGATTTTATTGATTGACCTTGGTGTTAAACTGTCAAGGGGCATCTGGTCAACTAAGTTCTTTGACTGTGCATTATGGTAGACCAAATTGGTAGAATAGCCAAGCGGTGATGAAATGTGACATGGGTTTGGCCCTTGATCTAGGCTCATGAAAAGCTCAGGGCCTTGCAACATTGTTGTGCCAATTTTGAAAGATGAATGAACCATGGCCCCAAAGTAGGCATGAGGCGCAAAGGATTCAAAGTATTCCTTCAGAGAATTTGGAGAGTAAATCCTAACAGGTGAGCGACCACATTGGATTTTCTTCATCAACAGGATTAGGAGAACTGAGAAATTGGCAAAAACCAACTTGGACGGACCTACTTCTATTGACTAGGAAAGTCAGTGACTTCAGACTAGATAATGGATCCTAGATGTAATGCTCATGATCAAGTTCAATTCCTCTACATAGGGTATATCTGTAAGACCCGTATCAAACTAACCCGGTCTTATCACCTTGAACCAGGTTTACCCATCATAGTTGAGTCAAATGGACCAAGGGCGTGAAGGAGATCATGATCCCAGGTATCAAATCGACCCTAAAACACTCAATTTAAGGGGAGGGTCGCATACCCAGCAAAGGAGGGTCGGACCCCCCAAGACAGAAAGTCAGACCCTCAGTTTTATAGGGAGGGTCGGACACCTTAGGAACCCTAGGGTCGACGGGATCATCGACCCTCCCATCGACCCTCAGTTGCCGCCAAAACTAAAATTAGGAAATTTCCTAATTTTCGATTTGGATTCTTTCCTAATCTCAAAGGGACTTATTTTAGGTTGTTTCTACTCTATTTAAAGGACGTCCCTAAGCCTCTTTCACTCATTTTACTACCCTTATTGAATTGAGAGGAAGAGAAGAGAAGGAAAAGGAGAAGAAGAGAAGCAAGGAAAAGAAGATAACAAAAAGGACAAGAGTTGCAGAGAGGGAGTAATCTTCTCAGGTATGGATACTAATTCCATGAGTTTCTACAGACCTTAGGTTAGATAATGATGAGAGTATGATCTCGGAGAAACCCAAACCATCAACCCATGGTTAGGTTTTCATAGAAAACTATGGGAGATTACATGAAAACTATCTAGGTGGATGATTCATGGTTCTAGACCATGGAATGAATGTTGGATGGACTATAGGGGAAAGCCATAGGACCCCAAACACAAAGGATGGACTAAAAGGAGGGAAATTGACCAAAATCCACCGAGGGTCGCACAGAGGGTCGATGACCATCCGACCGTATGTGATCCTGAAGATCAACCCTCAGTGTTTGGGAAGTCCAGATTGGGGAGGGTTGCACCAAGGGTCGATCATGACTCCGACCCTACCTCCGACCCTCAGTTAACAGAATGGTTTTTAAATTCTGAATAAATTCTAAATAAATTTTATCATCTTTGTTAGGTCTTCTAGCAATATAATAACATTATAAAGGTGATTCTAAAGCTTGGAAGAGTATCTATTAGCAAGCTAAGGTGAAGGAACAAGACCTAAACTAAATGGTTAATAATAAACTGTTTTTACTTCTTGAGTCCAATGCCATATTGATTCTATGCGTGTATGCTTGTGTGTGCATTCAACATGCCATCCAATATTTCTATTAATTGATCATGCATATTTACTTTACTGTTTATAACATGATGATGATAATGATGATAGGAATAGACATGTGAATGTTTGTGTTTGGCCAGTGTATATGGTGAGGGTAGGGATGGTATCAACCGATACAACCATGACCGTTCTTCATGGGGTGTATATTGTGCCATGGTCTACTCAAGTCATGTCCACTGATGTCGTCGTATCGCCATTACCTTAGCAGAACTATTATGTCGTAGAGCATCAGGGGAGGTGGTCTCGGTCCTTGTAGTCTCTGACTCTACCAGGGGGCCTTAGCTCTATCTCTATGTATGTTATGAGGGATGCTGGGGTGAGGCCTTAGATACACTGTTTGGCATTAGGATTGGTTAGTTGCGAGCCCAGTTTGCGACCCTAGCCAATAGGGGTTTATTTGTAGGTATGGTATCAACCGGTACAGCCATGCCGTTTTCATGGGGGGTATATTGTGCCATTTTGGGTGTTGTGGGTGACAGTGTAGGGGTCATTGGGCGTTTCCACACACTTGTGTATAGAGGTGCGGCGGCCACCTATCTTTTCTATAGTACAGTGTAAACTTTAAACCGGACCAAAGATATAAATTGATTGCATGCATATGTATTGTTGCATTGTTTTGTTTGCTCACTGAGCCATGATGTGTGCTCACCCCTTGATGTCGAATATTTTTAGTTGATGATGCAGGTTTAACCGTTGAAGACTATATAAATGCTCCAGAGTATGGGAACGTTGCAGCAATGGTAGCTGAAGATGAAGTGGATACACATGACATCTCTTACGAGTGCCACTCATGTGTATTCGATTAGTTTTTTAGTTTTATTTATTTGGATTATTAAAGACATGTGTTTGATATTTATTTATTTATGTCTTAGTTGATACAGAATAATTTGTTATTTAACTATTGATAGCACAATAGATTCTCAGTTCATTTTATTATAAGACTTTCGCTATTTGTTTTATTTACTCTGATTATCTATGTGGATGTATGGAGTTTAGATAACACGGATATTGCCTCTACTCGAGATCTTGGTTGAACCGTTGATTTGTTAGCGGTTCATCACACCATTCTGAATAGTGCAAAATTGGGGTGTGACAACTTGGTATCAGAGCATCTCAGGCCTTGTCCGCTGAACTAGCATACATTCAAGACAATTGTGAACTGAGATAGGATAAAAGTAAAAACTTTAATACATACACACTATAAGCACAAGTGATGGTTGAGACCAAATTTAAAAAGAGAATAATGCATCTATTAAAGGAAAAATAATTTTACATACAATATGAGAGACACAAATGTATATACATAACTAAAGCAGAGTACAGTCCACAACCCAGATAGTTACTCTGTAGTACAATGGAAAAGATACACTCAAGAAGCTGGAGGTGAAGGAGGAGGCGGTGCCTCGCGGTCTCTGTCATAGTCCTCGGCATAGACTCTGGTCAACCAGGCCACCTGGGTCTGAGTAGCCTGAAGACTAGCTGTAAGATCAGCCACCCGCTGATCAGTCCGACGCTGGGCGTCCAGCAACTCTGCCATCCTCAGATCAGATCTGCGTTGAGCCTCTCTGATCTCATGCAACATCTCCATCATATCAGAAGGTGGGCGTGAAGGACCAGCCGTATGAGAAGGACAGTCTCAAGTGCAGGATCCACCGCAGAAGAAGTACCAACTCCAGTAGCATGCGTAGGTAAGGCGGTGGTATCGAGTCGACATCCATATACATGCGGTCATCATCATCGGTAGGATCCGCATGAGCTCTAACAGCGGCAGCAGCAGCCTCAGCGTTAGCAATCTCGATGCGAGTGTGAGGGCGCACCATCTCGTTCCTCAACTCGTCACTGACTTGGCCATCCCGCATACCAATCTTGCAGATAGCCTCCCAATCTAGAGGCAATGAGAAGGTTTTCTCCTGAATCTTCTCATCCACCAAATCAACCCCCAGGCGAGTAAGTAGGACAGTGATCATACGTCCATAGGGTAGATTACCCCTATGACTGGGAAATGTGGCACTAATCATAGTCTGCATGATGATGTACGGCAGGCAGACGGGCTGTCTAGTGCAGATACTGTATAGCAGATACTGGATCAGCTGAGAAACCCTCTCGTAATGGCCACTCTGCGGAATCAGATTATGCTGGATAATCTTGCAGAAGACCCGTGGAGCTGGACGCATGTAACAAGCTCTCATCTGCCAGCGATCAGGTCGTAGCAGCTGACTGTCGATCTCTGCCGTCATCTCTATGGAAACAAACTGGGGCTCTCCAGGCGCACAGTACACCATAGGGCCATCATAGGGGATGCCCAGTAGATCGGCCAGCTGCCGATAGTCAAATGAAATGTTCACCCCCTTTACATAGCTAGTGATGCGTAGCTCGTGACCCCTATCCACATCATTGTAATCCCCTACCACCTGGAGATTACAATAGAACGGTCGCACTAAATTCGGGCATGTGCACCCGTCGTAAGTGATGACAGGGAGCCATCCCATATCACCAAATGCTCTCTCCACATTGAACAGGGCTAGCTCAGCCAAGTTCACCCTACGACCACCATCTACCTTCTTACGAGTGTAGTGGGCATACTGTGCCTCGGCTTCATTAGAGCGGAAGCGAAGCGGATCACAAACTCTGGGTACCTTAGTACGAGCCATGGTATCTGTAAAGAAAAATAGATAATGAGTTAATAGGATAAAAATCCAAAATTTGACATTATAACGATGTAAGTGGCCAAAAGCCTCACTTGTCACCCATACACGTGGGTAGGAGAACTTACGTAGGTTCTAACGTATCATACAACACACATACAGTAGGAAATTTTAACTAATGAGGTCCAATTTGAAGAAATTTCAAGAAATCAAAAATTTCGACAAATTAGGGCAAAAAGAGCAAAAATCCAAGTTCTCGATAACCAACCGATGAAACTCAAAATTTTTTGAGGGCTTTCCTTCCTCGAGACACCAATAACAAAAGCCCCCAATAAAAATCAAATTTTTACGGTTGGAAAAAGTTTAATTTGGAAAATATGGGTTAATTGGACCAAAACCTAGAAATGGAAACTTAAAAACAGGTAAAAATGAGAAAACATACCTATAGGGATGATGTTGATGTTGAAACACGGATCCAAATTGACCAAAATAGCGGAGTGGCACTGTAGCAACTCAGAGGTAAGAGACGAGTCGAAACGGGAGGGAAATAACAGAGAATGAACCCAAAATCGGATCTTAAAGGTCTGATTTTTGGTCTGAGGGTCGGACAATTCGACCAGGACAATCGACCCTCGGATCGACCCTCCCATTGACCCTCGGCTCTCGGGAATCTGACTAAAAACCCAGGGTTGGATACTGAGGGTCGAATACCAATCGACCCTCACATCGACCCTTAGCTCTCGGGAAGAACAGGTCATTCCCAGGGTCGGATACTGAGGGTCGGACATACCATCGACCCCCACCATCGACCCTGCATAGAAAAGACTGTATTTTTCATAAAATGAGTTGGAAATTTTAGAATTTTACATCGGTTAACGTGCCTACATGAAGTATAAATGATTGTCTTACCTATTTTGATGATTTTTCAGGCACCACCAATCTCAGAAGAAATTATGTATGGACGTTGAGTAACCAGACAGAGCCGAAATGCAGTTCCACCACCACCACCTGTGGAGGAAACTAACCAGGAGAATATATATGTACCAGAAAACCCAGATCAGACAAATCTTACAAACTTGCCACCTCCACCACTAGAGTTAGCAACAGTGGTGATGAATTTAGCACAGCAGCTGCAACAGATGCAATACGCACAGGCTCAAATGCAAGTTGCAATGGGAATTATGTTCCAAGCCGCACATGCTACACCCATGCAGACGGGACAAGCCAGTGCAGCACCGGTGGGTAACCACCCAGCACCTCAAACACCTCAACCACCAGCTGCACAGATTCCAGTACCAAGTCTAGAAGCAGCTCAGGTTAACTATCAGTATCCATAACCCATGTTTGGGGCATACCCCCAAAATCAGCTGGATCACTCTCGACTGGTTGAGAGATTTCTAAAGATGAAGCCCAAGGAATTTAACGGTAAACCATCGGATCCGTTATGGCCAGCACATTGGATCAACGAGATGGAGAGAAACTTTCTTATGATGACTATCACTAAAGAAGAAAAAATACTATGTGCCACCTTCATGCTAAAGGGTGATGCACATCATTGGTGGAAATCTACTAGGGCTTACCTATTGACCAAGCACGCCCTACTGACTTGGGCTATCTATAAAGAAGCGTTCTTCGAGAAGTATTTTCCCCAAAGCTTCAGAGATTCTATGGAGAAGGAATTCCTGGTTTTATATCAGGGACAGATGTCTGTGGATGCATATCAACAGCGTTACGAAGAGCTATATTTCTTTGCACCACTCAGCATGCAGGAAGAAGACACTAAGACCCGTAGGTTTGTCACGAGACTGAGAGGAAGCATCAGAGAGCACGTTCTGGGCTTGGAAAAGAAGATTTATAATGAAGGTGTCCAAATTGCTCGAGTCATAGAATCGAGCCAGAAGGAAAGCTACTTTACACAGAAGAGAGGCATAAAAAGGCCAGCCGGAAATGCCTATAACGGAGGGAACAACAAGACGTTTAAACCCTTCCGTGCTCAAGGCTTTACTGCTGCATCCAAGACTACCCCGGTAACGCAACAGCAACCAAAGCCAAATTCTGAGGGTCCGAGATGTTACAACTGCAATGAAGTGGGACATATGATAAGGGAGTGTCCTAAGCCCAAGAAGCAAGTACATCAAGGACGAGTATATGCTGTTACATCCGAGGATGCTGCCGCATCACCCGATGTGGTCACAAGTATGACTGAAACCTGTTTAGTTGTAATTACATTGTATGAGCATGTTGACTACGTAAAAATAAATCACAGGTATCGTACCTATAAATGGCATACCTGCCAGAGTACTCTTTGATTCAGGAGCTACTTATTCCTTTATATTTGTGTCATTCGGAAAGAAGTTGAATTTACCCATCAAAACATTGGACCACAAACTACTTGTACGGTCACCAATGGGGTTAGAAGTAGAATTAGAGAAAGGTTATGGACCATGTCCAGTTCTCATTGGCGAGAAAACCATAGATGCAACCTTGATACAACTTGAGATGGCAGACTTTGACGTCATCTTGGGAATTTGGTTAGCTCGACATTCTGCAAACCTATTATGCATCGAAAGGAAGCTAACATTCAAAGACAAAGAAGGAGCAGAATTTGGTTTTTCGGGAACCAAACTTCCCCGAAGACGCAAGCTTATACTCTCAGCATTGAATGCTAAGAAGTGTCTTGAGAAGGGAGCAGTCAGGTATCTAGTATCAGTGGTCGACCTAACCAAGGAAGCACCACGACTGAAAGATATTAATGTAGTACGGGACTATTCTGATGTATTTTCGGAGGAACTACCCGGATTACCACCAGATCGAGCCACAGAGTTTGTGATAGATCTTATACCCGGAGCCACACCAATATCAAAAGCACCTTATAGAATGGCTCCTACTGAACTGAAGGAATTGAAAGTGCAATTACAAGAACTGCTGGACAAGGGTTATATTCGACCCAGTATATCACCATGGGGAGCACCGGTATTATTCGTAAAGAAGAAGGACGGTAGCGTTCGATTATGTATCGACTATCGGGAGTTAAATAAACTGACAATCAAGAATCGATATCTACTACCTAGGATCGATGACTTGTTCGATCAGTTGCAAGGAGCAAAGGTATTTTCTAAGATTGATCTTCGGTCAGGTTATCATCAGTTGAAGATTAAAGAGGGTGATATTCCTAAACTAGCTTTCAGGACCAGATACGGACATTATGAGTTCTTGGTTATGTCTTTCGGATTAACAAACGCACCAGCAACTTTCATGGAACTTATGAACCGGGTTTTCCATGACATGTTGGATACGTCGGTTATAGTATTCATTGATGATATATTGGTATATTCCAAGGACAAAGAAACCCATATCAAGAACCTAAACGCCGCCCTACAGCATTTAAGGAAAGAGAAGTTATATGCCAAATTTACCAAGTGTGAGTTTTGGCTAAGTAAAGTCGCCTTCCTAGGCCATGTAGTATCCACAGAAGGTATCAAAGTGGACCCCAGCAAGATCGAGGCTATTGTAAAGTGGGAAGCACCAAAGAGCATTTCAGAAATTAAAAGTTTTCTGGGTCTCGTAGGCTATTATCGAAGATTCGTGGAAGACTATTCCCGGATTGTCGTACCTCTCACCAGTCTGACTAAGAAAGGGGAAAAGATTGTGTGGACTGATAAATGTGAGAAGAGCTTCCAAACATTGAAGACCAGATTGATATCCACTCTGATTTTAACTATTCCTGTTCCAGGACAGACATTTACCTTATACACTGATGCGTCAGGACTGGGATTAGGATGTCTGCTTATGCAAGGAAAGAAAGTAATTGCTTATGCCTCAAGACAGTTAAAGACACATGAGAAAAATTATCCCACTCATGATCTGGAGTTAGCGGCAGTAGTACATGCTGTCAAGATATGGAGACATTACCTATACGGAGAGAAATTTCAGATTAAGTCAGACCATAAAAGTCTTACTTATTTATTTAATTAGAAGGAATTGAATATGAGACAAAGAAGATGGCTGGAACTATTAAAGGACTATGATTATGATATCCAGTATCATCCGGGGAAAGCTAATGTAGTAGCAGATGCGTTGAGCAGAAAGGCAATGATAAAATCTCAAGGAGAGGTTAGTACAACCGCAACAATGTGTACTACCGGAATGGTATTCAATCACGACAATGAGCAGTATGTGATAGATACAACGGATGGATCAGCCAACCAAGGGTTTATTCATCGATTTTCAAATATGTTCGCTGTATTGAAAATTATACTGGATATAATGGATGAATTGAAGACAGCTATCTAATCAGATCCTTATCTGAGAACAGCACAAGGAGATATCGAGAAAGGTAGGACTAATCCTGAGTTCACCTTGGACGAAGAGAAAGTACTGAAATACAAAGGAAGAATATGTGTACCTGAAACAGAAGGTGTGGACATTAGACACCGACTGATGAAAGAAGCCTATACCACCATCTATTCGATACATCCGGGAAGTACAAAAATGTATCATGATTTAAAAAAACTGTATTGGTGGAGAGGAATGAAAGCAGATGTAGCTAAGTTCGTGTCTCAATGCCTAAATTGCCAGAAAGTAAAAGTTGAACGACAACGACCCGCATGACTGTTACAACCATTACCGAAACCAGCATGGAAATGGGACTGCATCACTATGGACTTCGTTACGGGATTACCACTGACTCCTCAAGTTGTTGACGCAGTTTGGGTGATTGTAGACCGTCTGACTAAAACAGCTCGCTTCATACCAATACGACCACAGTATACACTGGAAAAGTTAGCAAAGCTGTATGTGGATAATATTGTTCGATTACACGGTGTACCAGAAAGCATTGTGTCCGATAGAGATCCATGATTTACTTTCAAGTTTTGGGAGGGATTACAAAAGGCTATGGGTACAACATTGATGTTCAGTACCGCATTCCACCCATAGACAGATGGACAGTCAGAGCGTACAATCCAGATTCTAGAAGATATGCTACGAGCATGTGTAATTGACTTCAAGGGATCATGGGATGAAAGATTACCACTGATCGAGTTCGCTTATAACAATAGCTATCAAGCTACTATACAGATGTCACCTTACGAAGCACTGTATGGCAGAAAGTGTCGAACTTCCTTGTTTTGGAATGAAGTGGGAAAACGTAGTATTGTTGGACCGGAATTTATTGAAGAGACTAGTCGAGTGGTCGACATTATCAAGGAAAGAGTGAGAACAGCTCAGAACCGTCAGAAGCAATATGCAGATACTCGACGCAGAGATCTTGAATTTGCTGTAGGTGATAAAGTATTCCTGAAGGTATCGCCTATGCGAGGATTGAAAAGGTTTGGACAGAAAGGGAAACTAAGTCCAAGATATGTCAGGCCGTATGAGATTTTAGTTAAGCGTGGAAAAGTGGCTTATCAGTTAGCACTACCACCATCTATGTCAAGTGTGCATGACGTATTTCATATTTCCCTATTGAAGAAGTATGTCTAGGATCCAACACATGTGTTGACAGTAGATTTACCAGAATTGACTGATGATTTGACATTTGAAGTAACACCAACGGAGATCACCAGCCGAAAAGTTCAACGTCTACGCAACCGAGATATCTATTATGTTAAGGTCACATGGAAAAGTAGAGACATGGAAGAAATCACATGGGAAGAAGGAAATGTGATGCGAAAGCAATACCCTCACTTATTTGATTCAAATGGTACGTATAATTTCAAGGACGAAATTTTTATAAGTAGGGGGGAGTTGTAAGACCCATATCAAACTAACCCGGTCTTATCACCTTGAACCAGGTTTAGCCATCATGGTTGAGTCAAATGGACCAAGGGCGTGAAGGAGATCATGATCCCAAGTATCAAATCGACCCTAAAACACCCAATTTAAGGGGAGGGTCGCATACCCAGCAAAGGAGGGTTGGACCCCCCAAGACAGAAAGTCAGACCCTCAGTTTTATAGGGAGGGTCGGACACCTTAGGAACCCTAGGGTCGACGGGATCATCGACCCTCAGTTGCCGTCGAAACTAAAATTAGGAAATTTCCTAATTTTTGATTTGGATTCTTTCCTAATCTCAAAGGGACTTATTTTAGGATATTTCTAC
This sequence comes from Protea cynaroides, assembly GCA_028583415.1. Classification (NCBI taxonomy): domain Eukaryota; kingdom Viridiplantae; phylum Streptophyta; class Magnoliopsida; order Proteales; family Proteaceae; genus Protea; species Protea cynaroides. Next base: position 95,718,011 of record CM053266.1, read on the forward strand.
TCTATTTAAAGGACGTCCCTAAGCCTCTTTCACTCCTTTTACAACCCAAATTGAATTGAGAGGAAGAGAAGAGAAGGAAGGAAAAGAAGATAACAAAAAGGAGAAGAGTTGCAGAGAGGGAGTAATCTTCTCAGGTATGGATACTAATTCCATGAGTTTCTACAGACCTTAGGTTAGATAATGATGAGATTATGATCTTGGAGAAACCCAAACCATCAACCCATGGTTAGGTTTTCATAGAAAATTATGGGAGATTACATGAAAGCTATCTAGGTGGATGATTCATGGTTCTAGACTATGGAATGAATGTTGGATGGACTATAGGGGAAAGCCATAGGACCCCAAACACAAAGGATGGACTAAAAGGAGGGAAATTGACCAAAATCCACCGAGGGTCGCACAGAGGGTCGATGACCATCCGACCCTATGTGATCCTGAGGATCGACCCTCAGTGTTCGGAAAGTCCAGATTAGGGAGGGTCGCACCCAGGGTCGATCATGACTCCAACCCTACCTCCGACCCTCAGTTAACAGAATGGTTTTTAATTTTGAATAAATTCTAAATAAATTTTATTGGCTTTGTTAGGTCTTCTAGCAATATAATAACATTATAAAGGTGATTCTAAAACTTGGAAGAGTATCTATTAGCAAGCTAAGGTGAGGGAACAAGACCTAAACTAAATGATTAATAATAAACTGTTTTTACTTCTTGAGTCCAATGCCATATTGATTCTATGTGTGTGTGCTTGTGTCTGCATTCAACATGCCATCCAATATTTCTATTAATTGATCATGCATATTTACTTTACTGTTTATAACATGATGATGATGTTGATGATAGGAATAGGCATGTGAATGTTTGTGTTTGGCCAGTGTATATGGTGAGGGTAGGGATGGTATCAACCGGTACAACCATGACCGTTCTTCATGGGGTGTATATTGTTCCATGGTATACTCAAGTCATGTCCACTGATATCGTCGTATCGCCATTACCTTAGCAGAACTATTATGTCGTAGAGCATCAGGGGAGGTGGTCTCGGTCCTTGTAGTCTCTGACTCTACCGGGGGGCCTTAGCTTTATCTCTATGGATGTTCTGAGGGATGTTGGGGTGAGGCCTTAGATACACTGTTTGGCATTAGGATTGGTTAGTTGCGATCCTAGATTGCAACCCTAGCCAGCAGGGGTTTATTTGTTGGTATGGTATCAACCGGTACAGCCATGCCGTTTTCATGGGGTGTATATTGTGCCATTTTGGGTGCTGTGGGTGAGAGTGCAGGAGTCATTGGGCGTATCCACATACTTGTGTATAGAGGTGCGACGGCCACCTATCCTTTCTATAGCATAGTGCAAACTTTAATCCGGACCAAATATATAAATTGATTGCATGCATATGTACTGTTGCATTGTTTCGTTTGCTCACTGAGCAATGATGTGTGCTCACCCCTCGACGTCGAATATTTTTAGTTGATGATGCAGGTTTAACCGTTGAAGACTATATAAACGCTCCAGAGTACGGGAACGTTGCAACGATGGTAGCTGAAGATGAAGTGGATACACATGACATCTCTTGCGAGTGCAACTCATGTATATTCGATTAGATTTTTAGTTTTATTTATTTGGATTATTAAAGACATGTATTTGATATTTATTTATTTATGTCTTAGTTGATACAGAATAATTTATTATTTAACTATTGATATCATAATAGATTCTCAGTTCATTTTATTATAAGACTTCTGCTATTTGTTTTATTTACTCTAATTATTTATGTGGATGTATGGAGTTTAGATAACACAGATATAGCCTACTCGAGATCCTGGTTGTACCGTTGGTTTGTTAGCGGTTCATCACACCATTCTGAATAGTGCAGAATTGGGGTGTGACAATATCTATGCCCCAGTGTCTGCATGTTGTGACAGACCACTGCTGTAGTGTGCTAGGGCAAGATAGAAGGAAATAGGCAATCTAACAGAGTTAGAACTAGGTTGAACCTGGATTGCATCTAGAATTTGACCATGCTTCCAAGGTCAGGGGAAGATTGACAGATTGATTGTAGAAAGTGACTTCTTTGATAAACCCTTCCTGAATCTTGAAAAATGAGGGAGCTGATGATTTGATGAATTTGGCTACATCCGTAACTAGGCCATGAGAGTTTGCTCTCTCCCTAACATGACCAAAGGATTTGAAGATAGAATTCTGTTGAAAGGCAATGCTATGGAGCCCAACAGATGATGGTTTGTTCAACTCCTCCGAGTATGATTCACTGGAGAGCAAGAGGGGTTCCTTTCCTTAGGGAGGGTAGACTGGGTATGACACTTGTCTACATGAACCACTAAATTTTTCTATGAAGGGCCAATGAGGGCAATGCTTGAGGGTTGCATTAGGTCGCCTATCACCACTGAGGTATTATGGGTTGCCCATTGAGGTTTCTCGGGTTGCCTTTCCCTGCTAAGGTTTCTCTTCTTCCCTTTATTTATTTTTATTTTTTTCTTTTTGCAAACCCCATCTTGGGTTGAATAAAGAGTCCTGATATGGTGAGGATATTGCCAAGATTATGGTCTTATCCAATGGTCTGAAACCCTTAGGGGAAGTCCGAACGGCATGACTTTCATGGCACATGGGTAGTCTTATCCAACTGTTTAAGTCGACACCTACACGCATTGATAGGCGGGCAGCTATTTGAATCATCAATAAAAGCGATCTTAGGGAAATGCAGTCCCACACCAAAATTAAAAATGGTGCCGAATTATGTTTTCCTTTCTTGGAGATGTTCAGATGGAACACGTGTCCCAACAAGCTATATCGAGATTCCAAATCAGTCACGATCATATCTAGGCCTGAAACCTTTAGGTTTGTTGACAAGTATTGATGTTAAAGGTCCAAGAGGACTGATGTGAAACTGTCCACATGGGTCTACCATTGGGAGAGTGTTTGGTTATTTATGTAGAATGGGTTTATCTTACCGAGAAGATCCCATTTTATTGGCTTGAGAAATGAAGGGCTTAGAGGAACCTTGGGAAGCCGTTGGATGTAATGAACGACAGATGAGTGTTCCAGCCATATTCATGAATTTGTACATAAAATGATGACATGATCACGAGATACAATGCCATAAAAAATGATAATCAAAAGAAGGGCTTGTGATAGAGACTCCTTGGAAGGCCGTCGGATTGATGGACGGGAGAGAGAGTCTAATGCCGATGAGAAATCTTTCTCTGATGATGAAGAATTGATGAGATCGTCTCTTGCAAAGGTGGGATGTAATTGGCCAAAATCAAAAGTCCAGTCCAACATGCTGTGAATCTTGAAGAACGATCGAACTTGCTATCAGGCTTTGATTGTAACTACCAATCTTTTTGAAGTGAGAGGGACAATTGGCCTACTGTCGAGCTCCAATGCCATTCAACATCTTGCTATTTTCTTTTCTTTTCTTTTTTCTTTTTACTTTTTTTGTTTTTTTTTGGATGTGGAGGCCACATAATGCAGTGCTTCACTCGATCGCAAAGTTGAAGCATTACTTTCAATATTGGATTTGAATCTTCTTCTTCCAAACATTTCCAATCAAATAGGACCTCTTTGCCCAAGTTAGTACTCTGATCTTCTGTAAACTTTATGAGCATTAGTGACTGCTCATCTAGACCTGATTTTATCTGAACGGTGAATCCGATGCTGTCCTCTAGAAGTTACTCATCACCTTCTGTCTGATGTGACTACCTCCCCTTATTGATGTAGGTAAAACATAGGCTTGAATTTTTTTTTTTTTTTTTGGGTATCCCAATGACCTCATTCTTTGATTTTGAGATTGATCATTCATCATGTATCTCTTGCTTGCAGATGATGTACTTTGTAAGAACTTTAAAATTTCTATCCTTTTGGTGGCACATCTGTCCTCCACTCATTTGTACTGGTTGGCTGACCTATTGATCTAATGCTTTCCTTGGAATCTTTTCACAGGTAGAACAAATGGCAGCTTCTCCAATACATGTTTCTTGAGACTACTCTTGTGTCTCCCGATTGATCATTTAAACCTTTCCCAGATGGGTTGGACCTTTCTTTCTCAAGAGGCCAAGTGGCATAGAAGTTCAGGAGACGGCTCATCGTTTCAATCATCTTCAGAGTCAGAATTGACTGCGCATGTAGAATAGGAAGTTGTATAAAACTGGGAGGAAATGTATGGAAGAGACAAGACACAGAGTTTGAAATCCCAAACGGGTAATTTTTTTTACTTACAGGGCAGATTGGACTGGACTTGTCAACAAGCATATCAATCTTGGACCTAGACATGGATGACCTATCGAATATCAATAATAGAAAGTTGAAACAACTAGTTCATCCAAGCGGCTCCAGTTGGGCATAACGCCTTCGACAACCACCTTCAGTCGTTGCGGGAATAAGTCTTCCTTCAGATCTCTAATAGCAGGACTCATCATGCCCCTCTATCAATAGGTGCAAGATACCTACCTTTTAGGGTTCCATACAATTCTTACCTCTCTTTTTTTTTTTTAGGATCCATTCATAACCGAACTATTGCTTTTTAAGCACAAGGTTACTCTGGTTCATGCCCCAGTTTGGGGTTCAGTGGATTCATCAATGGACCACTTCTAGCTGAATTCAAAATCATTTTGGCTTATGCCCCAGCTTGGGGAGCAAAGGCTATCACCATTGCACTACACCATTTTGAGTCCAAGATTAGACTAGTTTATGCCTCGGCTTGGGGGTTTAATGGATTTCTTCATTAGACCACTCTCAGTTTGGGTCCAAGGTCAATTTGGTTCATGCCCCATTTTATAATTGCTTTCCTCATTGGACCACACTCAATTTGGGTCCAAGGTCAATCTGGTTTATGACCAGCTTAGGGCTCATGACTTTCCTCATTGAACCATACCCAATTCAGGCCCAAGGTCAATCCGGTTCATGCCCCAGTTTGGGGGTCATTGGCTTTCCTCATCAGACCACACTCAATTTGGGTGTAACTTTAATCTGGTTCATGGGTTAAGGGTTTCATCATTGGACCATTCTGGTTCTTATCCTAGCTTGGGGCACATTGGATCTCATCTTTGGTCTACCCTACTGCTTGGGAAAATTCCATTCCTCTCTTTGAATAATAAGAAATATGAGGACAACTCTTTGGATTCTAGCATTTCCTTGGCCAATGGGGCAGAAATGCTCGAGATGGGATAGCACTATCATAGCTGAAGGTTTATGGTTTCCTGATGACTCCAAAATCTAGAATTGATCTTTACTGACAGGTAATGAGGAATGCCTCTCATTCGCCATTCCTGACGAGCGATCCTAACTTGTAGCACTAGGCTATGATAGACATGGATCGGGCTCTAATTGATAGAGCCAGGGATTGATTTTGAATCGATCTCCGATTGATAGAGAAAAGATTGACTTTGAATTGATCTCTGATTGATAGATATCAATATTGACTTTGAATTGGTCTCTGATTGATAGAGATCAAGATTGATTTTAAATTGGTCTCTGATTGATAGAGATCAAGATTGACTTTGAATTGATCTTTGATTGATAGAGATCAAGATTGATAGTCATGGACTGGGCTCTAATTGCTAGAGGCAAGGATTGCTTGAGTTGGGCTCCAATTGATAGAGGCCAAGGATGACAATCATGGATTGGACTCTGATTGCTAGAGATGATGGATTGACTGAAATTCTCTTTGATTCCTTTATGAAGTGGAACATGGACCAAAGGTAATGATTGAACAGACCTAGAGGCTAACTCATGCTCACATTGAGTTCATATGAATGGAACCTTTCTTAGTTCCGACATGAATCAGAACCTGAACTGGAGTTAACGGTTGGACAAGCCTAGGGGCTAATTAAATTCAAATGAATGGAACTCTTCTTAGTTCCAACATGAATCAGAATTTGAACCACAGTTGATGGTTGGATAAGCCTAGTGGCTAAATGAATTCAGATGAATGAAACTCTTCTTAATTCCAACATGAATCAGAACCTGAACCAAAGTTGACAAGCCTAGGGGCTAAATAAATTCAGATGAATGGAACTTTTCCTAGTTTCGACATGAACTGGAACCCTAACCATAGTTGATTGTTGGATAAGCCTAGTGGCTAATTGAATTCAGATGAATGGAATTTTTTCTAGTTCTAACATGAATCAGAACCTAAACAGGAGGTGAAGGCTGAAAAATCCTAGTGGCTGAATGCCTTCTTCATTTTAGCATGATTTGGGAGTGATGATTGAACCTGCCTAAAGGTTAAACCCTTCTTTAATTCTTTGATGAACCAGAAATGGTGGTTGAATCTAGGGCTGATTATATTTCTTTGATTCTGAGATGAACTGGATGTGATTGAATCTGCCTAGGGGCTGAATCTTTCTTTAATTCTGGATGAACCAAAATGATGATTATACCTGCCTAGGGGCTAAATCTTTCCTTAATTCAAAGGTGAATAGGGAACAATGATTGGATTTGCCTAGGGGCTGAATTTCTCCTTAATTCAAAGGTGAATAGGGAATATTTATTGGATTTGCCTAGGGGCTGAATCTTTCCTTAATTCAAAGGTGAATAGGGAACATTGATTGCATTTGCCTAGGGGTTGAATCTTTCCTTAATTCAGAGCTGAATCGAGAATTATGATTGGATTTGCCTAGGGGCTGGATCTTTCCTTAATTCAAAGGTACCTTGAGAACTATGATTGGATTTGCCTAGGGGCTGAATCTTTCCTTAATTCAGGGGTGCATTGAGAACAGTGATTGGACTTGCCTAGGGGTTGAATCTTTCCTTAATTCTAAGGTACATTGAGAACTATGATTGGATTTGCGTAGGGGCTGAATCTTTCCTTAATTCAGATATGAATCAGGAACTATGATTGGATTTGCCTAAGGGCTGAATCTTTCCTTCTTTCTTACAAAATTTGATGTTCTATCAAGGTTTAGATTCATGACTTCCATTGATTCATTTAGAAAGATAATATGGATGGATCTCAAGGTGGGAGATCAAGACAATTCCCTAATTGTAGGGGCCTCTCACCCTAAAAGGGTGGATATGGTTGCAGATTGATTTCTTTTCCAAAGGCATTGTAACCCAATGGAGAAATATCAAGATTCTAGACATCTAAAGGAGTAGAAGTCACATGCACAATCAAGGATGACTCAACCAAACAAGAGTTAAACCCCTCATAAGGACGATTGGGTAAACATTATCCAAGTCAATTTAATTGAATTTGATTAAGCCATGTGTTCAGTCTTGGGACCTCATGATTCTAAAATGGATAATCAGTGGTACCAAGGTCTGGCCAATTGGATTACCAAATTCGATGAAATTGAAATGGATATATTAATCCGTCGTCCTTATTAGGGGTGGTTAGCAAAAGTGGTTCATAGATGAACAAACTAGTAAATTTCTTCTTAACCAGGGTATCTAAGTCTTGATAGGGATTTTCTGCTCGTTTTTTGAAATTGACATGTTAACAATGAGAGATTCGACACGTCGAGCTTACTTAATGGAGGGTGTATAATGACCGTCTACTATGATGTAGAACAGGTGTATACATACCTCATACTCCCAATGGGTGAGAGTTCAAGATGCTCATCGTGTAGATTCTAACATGTTGACCAATCGAGGATAAAAACGGGCAGAACTTTGACGTCTCGAACATGGATGTCATGGTTAAGCCGATTTTACCGGGTCGGTTCAGAGATGAACAAAAAAATAACAAACATTGGGCTACAATCTGGGTTAGGACAGAAAAGGCCACCTTGACGAGGATGGGGTAACCTATCATCGAATGCTCGATGAATAATGAGCCCCCAATCCCTTTATATACTATGTTGCAAGGATCCAAGCGACGTGGAGTAGCATAACGCATTCTCAGGCGGACCCAAGAAACGCTCTTTAGAGGCTGCTCGCCGGTCGTGGTCTCACAAAGTAAAGGCCAAGGCTGTGTGTTTCGCCTAGCGGGCTGCCCCATATGCATGGGACCCGGTTCGGCTACTCGCACGAATGTGTGACAGAACCCATTCCCCCCAAAGCAATATTATACAAGCATAAATATAGTATCCTAAAATCTAGAATCCAATTCACACAAGGAAAGTTTACATTTATGAGTTTGACGTTTATATCCTCAGTGAAGTCGCCACTGTGAGGACAAAGATTGAAATCTTTAGAAGTCGTCACCTAAATTAAGGTCTAAGACCTTAGAAATATGAAATCTGACCCCAAGGTAAGACTTCGATTGACTCATAACCCTTAGATTGGATTTCTGATCCATCAGAGATTGGGTAAGCGTCAGGTTACGGTTATGGGAAGGGGTTAGGCACCCAAACCGCCCGATCGAAATCGGTCTCCTATACATTTCCTATGCTAGACTCTATTTGTTAAGCCAAACCAAACCAAGTGGTTTGATATCATTGAACCGAATCTGTATCCATCAGATTGCCTACGTATTACGGAATTATTCCAAAAATCAGGTTCACCATCGTAGTTCAGGTGTGATTAAAGTTTATGGCTGTAATTTATGCTTGTGCATGATTAAGTTTATTGTTCAAGTTGAAATTTATGCTTGAAAGGCTGAGAAATCCCTATGGGTTAGGATCTGGATAGTCCATGTGGACTGATAGATAGTCCTAGTGGATCTAAGGATAACCCTATTTGGATTGAAATATGGATAACACATTCTGGGTTGGAATGTAGATAACCCTATGTGGGTCAAAATGTGGACAAATATCCTAGTGGATCTATGGATAGTCCGAGTGGACTAAGGTGTGGATAAATATCCTAGTGGATCTATGGATAGTCCGAGTGGACTAAGGTATGGATAACCCTATTTGGGTTAAAATATGGGGGATATCCTAGTGGATCTATGGATAGTCCGAGTGGACTAAATTGTGGATCCGAATTTGGGTTTCTCCCAAATGGCCTACGTATCCTAGGATTTGACCTAGGAATCAGAATCCACGTAGTTCGGGCTGGATAACCTTTTCTAGGTTAGAATTTAGAACCTATTCTAGGTTTAGGGTTGAGAACCTATTTTAGGTTTAGGATTGAGAACCTGTTTTAGGTTTAGGGTTTGTCGAGGGGCAAAATCATCCTAAATCACCCTTTTCATCCTGAATTCTAATTTTTGAAAGTTTGGCAAGGCATTCTCTTTCTTTATTAGATTTTTATTATTCCCATTATGCCCTTCCCAAGAATGTGGGTGCCTAAATGCACATCCCCACACCTAGATTGTCTTCTAGAAGTGTGCAGATATGACAGTTCCACTAGGGTGTTGCATAAAATAAGTTATTGCCAAAAAAAATAAAATATTCTATCTAAATATGGCACATAAAACATTTATGACAAGAAATTCACATACAGTAAGATTGTTTAAAAATCTTTCAAATATGACATGTATTGCAAATAAGGCAAGAGCCTATATGGCATGATATAGTATGCTATCTTTGAAGCATGGCAAGACCCTAATTGCTATTTTCTTTCCATATTTAGGGTTTTCTACCCTAATTGCTATTTTAGGGTTTTCTACCCTAATTGCTACATTCTTTCCATTTTTAAGGTTTTCTACCCTAATTTTTTCATTTTTTAGGGTTTTCTTACCCTAATTGCTATATTCTTTTCATTTTAGGGTTTTCTACCCTAATTGCTATTTTCTTTCCATTTCAGGGTTTTCTACCCTAATTGCTATTTTCTTTCCATTTTAGGGTTTTCTACCCTAATTACTATTTTCTTTCCATTTTTTAGGGTTTTTTACCCTAATTGTTATTTTCTTTCCATTTTTTAGGGTTTTCTACCCTAATTGCTGTTCTTTTCATTTTTTAGGGTTTTCTACCCTAATTGTTATTTTCTTTTCATTTTAGGATTTTCTACCCTAATTGTTGTATTCTTTCCATTTTTAAGGTTTTCTACCTTAATTGTTATTTTCTTTCCATTTTAGGATTTTTTTACCCTAATTGTTATTTTCCAATTTATCTCTTTCCAAGACAAAATATGGTGAATGAGAGCATTCCAACTATATCAGTGGTAGTAATTCAAACATGGCAATAAACATCCAACTATGGCAATGAGCATCCAAACATTGCAATGCATCTAAAAACACTCGTGACAAAAAATTCAATGGTATAAATCACTATTGATGGTAATCTAACCGTTCAGATGCATTGAAATCAACCATGATGATAATCTAATAGTTTAGATGCATTTAAAACATTTATAGTGAAAATCCAACGATTTAGATTCATTTAAGACACTCATAATGAAGGTCCAATGGTTTGGATCAAGCATCAACATATCTAAAATCAATGGTCCAGATTTGATCATTCAAACATCCAATATTAATGGCCCGATTTTATCATTAAAGCATCCAAGATCAATGGCCAGATTTTATCTCATAAAAATTCATAATCAGAGGCCATGATCAATCACTTAAAGAAAAACCTAAATCAAAGGCTAGATCAATCACCTTAAAATTTCGAATCATATGGCTCACAATTAATCAAATTAAGATTCATTCAATATCAATGGCTCAAATTGAATTTAACATTACATCATTATCAGATTAACATCAATGGCTCAAATTACATCATTATTAGATTAACATCAATGGCTCAATTTCATGGCATCACATGATCAAACAAAAATAATCATCCAAAAGCTCAAATTCATGGGAGAGAGGAATAGGTGATAAAATTTACGGATCAAGGGGGATTGCAATGGATATGGAGTAGCAGGTTGGGATAATGGCTGCAGGTGATAGGATGTTATAGTGGTACACAGGATCAAGTAAGTGAATGGTAGCATTGATAATAAAAAGAATGAAAGAGGAGAGGGTTTACCTGGTTTGCAGATCCCTGAATCTTCTACTCTTCTTCTTCTCCTTTCTTCGGCTTTCTTTTCTCCCAAAATCGAGCCCCCTGAGAAAGCCCTACTAATTCTCCTTTTTCTTTCCCTCTTTTCTCTCTCTTCTCCCTTCCTTTTCTCCCAGAACCGAGCCCCCTAGAAAAGCTCACATTTTTCTCTCTTTTTTTTCTCTTCTTCCCTCTTTTTTCTCCCAAAATCGAGCCCTTTGAGAAAGCTCATGTTTTTCTCTCTTTTTTTTCTCTTCTCCCTCTTTTTTCTCCCAAAACCGAGCCCTTTGAGAAAGCTCACGTTTTTCTCTCTTTTATTTCTCTTCTCCCTCTTTTTCTCCCAAAACCGAGCCCTTTGGGAAAGCTCACATTTTTCCTCTTTTTCTTTTCCTCTTCTTTCTTTTTTTTTCTCCAACAAAATCTTTTTGATTCCCTTAGAAAAGCTCACATTTTTTTCTCTTTTTCTTTTCCTCTTTTTTTTTTCTCCAACAAAATCATTTTGATTCCCTTAGAAAAGCTCACGTTTTTCCTCTTTTTCTTTTCCTCTTCTTTTTTTTTTTGTCCAACAAAATCTTTTTGATTCCCTTAGAAAAGCTCACGTTTTTTTTCTCTTTTTCTTTTACTCTTCTTTCTTTTTTTTTTCTCCAACAAAATCTTTTTGATTCCCTTAGAAAAGCTCATGTTTTTCCTCTTTTTCTTTTCCTCTTCTTTCCTTTTTTTTTTTCTCCAACAAAATCTTTTTGATTCCCTTAGAAAACCTCAGTTCCCCTTCTCCTTTTACGTCTCCTCTCTATCCCTTTTTTCCTCAATCTCATTTAGATTTACTCCAAAATCGAGATTTTCTCTCTCTCTCAATCTCTTTGATTTCCTTCCAAAAAGAAAAAACCCTAATCTCTCTCTTACGTCTCCTCTTTCTCCTCTCTCTCATCCTTACCTTTTAGATTTTATTCAGATCCTACTTCCTTTTTATATAAAACATATAAGTATATAATATATTAATATATTAATATATATAATATAATACACATATAAGACATATGTATATATTATATGATATATTATAATATATTATATAAATATATAAATAATATATAAAAGAAATACATGCATAAGCGCCAACATGAATCGGTCTGGATTGACAAGGATTGACTGGGTTGGGCCAAGACTAGCTTGGGTTGAGTTGAGTTGACTGGATTGACTGAAATTAACTGGGTTTTCTCTCTTTATCATTTCATGGGCCACTTCCACTGTCATTCCGTATGAAATTTTTCGATAGCCTTTTGCTCCACATTTTCTATGTTCACTTTGTAGAACATTAAAAATGAGTAATATTGGAGCTTGAATCAACTCATTTGGAAATAAAATGGCCAACCTATGAATTTTTGAAGTTTAAGCAGGCCAATTATCGATAATTTGGCTGACCATCTGCATGAGATCCTTCGGAGGCTTCTACCAGAAATATTTTACGTCCACTTTGTAGAGCACTAAAACTGGAACATAATGAGACTGAAATCAATTGATTTGGATATGGGATGATCAAAATATGAATTTTTTGAATATTAAATGACCATTTCCATATGTAATTTTGCATGGGACCCTCCGGAGACTTCTACCCGAGATTTTCCACGTCCACTTTGTAGGACATCACAAATGAAGAACAATGGCCTTGGAATCGTCTGAATCCGATGTAGAACGGAAAAGATATTAAGATTTGAAGTTCTAACGATAACTTTGCATGCAAGCTTGCGTGGGACCCACTGGTGACTTCTACTTGGGATTTTTTTACGTCTACCTTGTAGAACATCATGAATGAAGAATAATGGTCTTAGAATCATCTGAATCCGATGTAGAACGGAAAAGATATAAAGCTTTGAAGTTCTAACAATAATTTTGCATGAAAGCTTGCATGGGACCCACTGGTGACTTCTACCCGGGATTTTTTACGTCCACTTTGTAGAACATCATGAATGAAGAATAATGGTCTTGGAATCATCTGAATCCGATGTCGGATGATCTAGATATGATGATTTGAAATTCAAACAATTCGACTTAGGATAATTTGCATGAAGGCCCCTGGGATTATTATTATTTATAATAATTTCATAATCCTCCCTTATATGTATCATCCGACTATAATTGTCATATCTTCTTCATTTGATATCATAATTGAAAGATAATTCTATGACTGACCCTGCTGTGGGGATCAGTGGAGAATCACAAATCTTTGGGTTAAAGGTCGAAAACCTGCCATATTGGTTCACTTATGCCGAGGGTGGCAAAAATGGGGAGCTTACAAATACCTGTGATTTCTTCTTATATTAATCTTGTAAGACCCGTATCAAACTAACCCGGTTTTACCACCTTGAACAAGGTTTACCCATCCTAGACGAGCTGTATGGACCAAGGGCGTGAAGGAGATCGTGATCCCAGGTATCAAATCGACCCAAAAACACTTAATTTAAAGGGAGGGTCGCATACCCAACAAGGGAGGGTCGGACCCCCCAAGACAGAAAGTCAGACCCCCTGTTTTACAGAGGGGTCGGACAATTTAGGAAACCAAGGGTCGACGGGATCATCGACCCTCTCATTGACCCTCAGTTGTCGCCAGAAACTGAAATTAGGAAAGTTTCCAAATTTCTATTGGATTCCTTCCAAATCTCAATGGGACTTAGTTTAGGAGTTTCCACCCTATAAATAGGACGTCCCTAAGCCTCTTTCACTCCTTTTACTACCCTAATTGAATTGAGAGAAAGAGAAGAGAAGGAAGAGAAGAAGAAGTGAAGCAAGAGAGAGAAGAAAAAGTAAAAAGGAGAAGAGTTACAGAGAAGGAGTATTCTTCTCAGGTATGGATACTAATTCCATGTATTTCTACAGACCTTAGGTTAGATAAGGATGAGAGTGTGATCTCGGAGAAACCCAAACCATCAACCCATGGTTAGGTTTCCAAGGAAAACCATGGGAGAATACATAAAAGCTATATAGGTGGATGATTCATGGTTCTAGACCATGGAATGTATGTTGAATGGACTGTAGGAGCAAGCCATAGGACCCCAAACCCGAAGAATGGACTAAAAGGAGGAAAATTGACCAAAACCCACAGGGGGTCACATAGAGGGTCGATGACCATCCGACCCTATGTGACCCTGAGTATCGACCCCCAGGGTTCTGGAAGTCCAGATTAGGGGAGGGTCGCACCAGGGGTCGGTCATAACTCAGACCCTACCTCCGACCCTCAGTTAATAGAATGGTTTTAAAAATTAGAATAAATTCTAGTTAAATTTTATCGACCTTGTTAGGTCTTCTAGCAATATAATAGCAATATAAAGGTGATTCTAAAGCTTGGAAGAGTATCTATTAGTAAGCAAAGGTGAGGGAACAAGACCTAAACTAATTGGTTAATAATAAACTACTTTTATTTTCTTGAGTCCAATGCCATGCTTGATTCTATGCGAATATGCTTGTAATGTGCATTCAACATGTCATCCAATATTCTTGCTATTATTGTTCATGCATATTTAATTTTGTTTACTTATAACATGATGATGATGATTGATGCTAGGAATAGGCATGTGAATGTTTGTGTATGGTTAGTGTGCTTGATGCGAGTAGGGGATCAGGGGTGGTGTTATGCGGTGTTTGATCCTGGCACATTAGCTCTATCTCTAGCTCAAGTCTTATGCATTAGCATCGTCGTATCGCCGTTACCTTAGCAGAACTATTGCGACATAGGGCATCAAGGAGGGTCTCGGTCCTTGAGTCCTATACTCTACCGAGGGACCTTAACTTTATCTCTACGGGTGCTCTGAGGGATGCTAGGGTGAGGCCTTGGATACATTGGTTGACATTAGGATTGGTTAGTAGCGAGCCCCGTTTGCAGCCCTAGCCATCAGGGGTTAATTTGTTGGTATGGAGTTGTGCATCGATAAACGTGACCTTTGTTGTACAATGTTCATTATGGGTGTTGTGGGCAACGGTGAGAGTCATCGGGCATATGCACACTCTCGTGCATAGAGGTGCGGTGGCCACCTATCCTTTCTATAGCCCAGTGCAAACGTAAAACCAGACCAAAGATATGAATTGATTGCATGCATATATATTGTTGCATTGTTTTGTTTGCTCACTGAGCCGTGATGTGTGCTCACCCTTCGAAGTCGAATATTTTTTTAGTTGATGATGTAGGTACAACCGTTGAAGATTATATAAATGCCCCAGAATACGGGAACGTTGCAGCGATGGTAGGTGAAGATGAAGTGGATACACATGACATCTCTTGCGAGTGCAACTCATGTGTATTCGATTAGATTTTTAGTTTTATCTATTTGGATTTATTACAGACATGTATTTGATATTTATTTATTTATGTCTTAGTTGATACAGAATAATTTGTTATTTAAATATTGATATCATAATAGATTCTCAGTTCATTTTATTATAAGACTTCCGCTATTGTGTATTGACTCTGATTATGATTATGGATGTATGGGGTTTAGATAACACGGATATAGCCTACTCGAGATCCTGGTTGAACCGTTGGTTTGTTAGCGGTTCATCACACCATTCTGAATAGTACGGAATTGGGGTGTGACAACTTGGTATCAGAGCTTTCAGGCCTTGTCCGCTAGACCAACATACTTTCACAACCAATTATGAACTGAGATAGGATAAAAAGTGAAAACTGTAATATTAACACACTATAAGCACAAGTGATGTTTGAGACCAATTTAAAAAGAGAATAATGCATCTATTAAAGGGAAAACAAATTTTAAATACAATGCGAGAGAAACAAATATATATATATATTTATATATATATATATATTAATACTTAAAGCAGAGTACAGTCCACAACCCGGACAGTTACTCTGTATTACAAAGAAAAAAAAAAGTAAAGAAATGTAATCATGAAGCTGGAGGTGAAGGAGGAGGCGGTGCCTCGTGGTTTCTGTCATAGTCCTCGGCATAGACTCTAGTCAACCAGGCCACCTGAGTCTGAGTCGCCTGAAGACTAGCTGTGAGATCAGCCACCCGCTGATCAGTCCGGCGCTGAGCGTCTAGAAGCTCCACTATCCTCAGATCCGATGCGCGCTGAGCCTCTCTAATCTCGTGTAACATACTCAACACATCATCAGACGGTGGACGCAAAGGACCAGCTGCATGTGAAGGACCAGCCGCAAAAGATGTACTCGCTCCAGCAGCATGTGTAGAAGAAGGAGGTGGTATGGAATCCACATCCATGTAAAGATGATCTTCATCCCCGACAGCACCACCAGGGACCCCAGCTGCAGCAGCTGCTGCCTCAGTGTCAGCGATCTCGATGCGAGTATGAGGGTGCACCATCTCGTTCCTCTCCTCGTCACTGACTTGGGCATCCCGCAAGCCCATCTTGCAAATAGCCTCCCAATCTAGAGGCGACGAGAAAGTTTTCTCCTGAATCTTCTCATCCACTAAATCAACTCCCAGGCGGGTCAGCAACATAGTGATCATACGTCCATAAGGTAGATTACCCCTATGACTGGACAAGCCAGTGCAGCACCGGTGGGTAACCACCCAGCACCTCAAACACCTCAACCATCAGCTGCACAGATCCCAGTACCTGGTCTGGAAGCAGCTCAGGTTCAATATCAGTATCCATAACCTATGTTTGGGACATACCCCCAAAATCAGATGGATCACTCTCGACTGGTTGAGAGATTTCTGAAGATGAAGCCCAAGGAATGTAACGGTAAACCGTCAGATCCGTTATGGCCAGCACATTGGATCGACGAGATGGAGATAAACTTTCTCATGATGACTATTACTGAAGAGGAAAAGGTGTTATGTGCCACCTTCATGCTGAAAGGCGATGCACACCATTGGTGGAAATCTACCAGGGCATATCTACTGACCAAGCACGCCCTATTGACTTGGGCTATTTATAAAGAAGCGTTCTTTGAGAAGTATTTTCCCCGAAGCTTCAGAGATGCTATGGAGAAGGAGTTCCTGAGTTTATATCAGGGCTAGATGTCCGTGGATGCGTATCAACAACGCTATGAGGAGCTGTTTTTCTTTGCACTACTTAGTATGCAAGAGGAAGACACTAAGACCCGTAGGTTTGTCACGGGACTTAGAGGAAGCATCAGAGAGCACATCCTGGGTTTAGAGAAGAAGATATATAATGAAGCTGTCCAAATTACTCGAGTTATCGAATCGAGCCAGAAGGAAAGTTACTTTACACAAAACAGAGGCATAAAAAGACCAGCTGGAAATGCTTATAATGGAGGGAATAACAAAACATTTAAACCTTTCCGTGCCCAAGGCTTTACCGCTGTACCCAAGACCACTCAAGCAGCTCAGCAACAACCAAAGCCAAATACTAAAAGTCCAAGATGTTATAACTGCAATCAAGTGGGACATATGATGAGAGAGTGTCCTAAACCCAGGAAGCCACAACATTAAGGACGAGTTTATGCTGTTACGTCTGAGGAAGCTGCCGCATCACCCAATGTGGTCACAGGTATGACCTAAACCTTTAAGTTGTATTACAATGTGTAAGCATGTAGACTAAGTTTAAACAAATCACAGGTATCGTACCTATAAATGGCATACCCGCCAGAGTACTCTTCGATTCAGGAGCTACTCATTCCTTTTTATCTGTGTCGTTTGGAAAAAAGCTGAACTTACCCATCAAAACATTGGACTACAAACTACTTGTACGACCACCGATGGGGTTAGAAGTGGAATTAGAGAAAGGTTATGGGCCATGTCCAGTTCTCATTGGCGAGAAAACCTTAGATGCAACCTTGATCGAACTTGGGATGGCATACTTTTATGTCATCTTGGGAATGGACTGGTTAGCTCGGCATTCTGCAAACCTATTACGCGCCGAAAATAAGCAAACATTTAAAGACAGAGAAGGAGCAGAATTCAGTTTTGCGGGAACCAAACTGCCCCGTAAACGCAAGCTCATACTCTCAACACTAAAGGCTAAGAAGTTCCTTAAGAAGGGGGCAGTCGGGTATCTAGTATCAGTGGTCGACCTAACCAAGGAAGCACCACGAATGGAAGATATTGATGTCGTGCGGGACTATCCTGACGTATTTCCGGAGGAACTACCAGGATTACCACCCGACAGAGCCACCGAGTTTGTGATAGACCTTATACCTGGAGCCGCACCAGTATCAAAAGCACCTTATAGAATGGCTCCTACTGAACTGAAGGAATTGAAAGTGCAACTACAGGAACTGCTGGACAAGGGTTATATTCGACCCAGTATATCACCATGGGGAGCACCGGTATTATTCGTAAAGAAGAAGGATGGTAGCGTTTGATTATGTATCGACTATCGGGAGCTGAACAAACTGACAATCAAGAATCGATATCCACTACCTCGGATCGATGACTTATTCGATCAGTTGCAAGGAGCGAAAGTATTTTCTAAGATAGACCTTCGGTCCAGTTATCATCAGCTGAAGATTAAAGAGGGTGATATTCCTAAGACAACTTTCAGGACCATATATGGACATTATGAATTCTTGGTCATGTCTTTTGGATTAACAAACGCACCAGCAACTTTCATGGAACTTATGAACCGGGTTTTCCACGACTTGTTGGATACGTCGGTTATAGTATTTATTGATGTTATATTGGTATATTCCAAGGACAAGGAAACCCACGTTAAGAATCTAAACGCCGCTCTACAACGCTTAAGGAAAGAGAAGCTGTATGCAAAATTTTCAAAGTGTGAGTTTTGGCTAAGTGAAGTCACCTTCCTAGGCCATGTGATATCCGTTGAAGGAATCAAAGTGGACCCCAACAAGATTGAGGCTATTGTAAAGTGGGAAGCACCAAAAAGCGTTGCAGAAATAAGAAGTTTTCTGGGCCTCGCTGGATATTATCAGAGATTTGTGGAAGACTATTCTCGGATTGCCGTACCTCTCACCAGTTTGACTAAGAAAGGTGAAAAGTTTGTGTGGACGGATAAATGTGAGAAGAGCTTCCAGACATTGAAGACCAGATTGATATCCGCTCCGATTTTGACTATTCTTGTCCCAGGACAGCCATTTACCCTATACACTGATGCGTCAGGACTGGGATTAGGATGTGTGCTTATGCAAGGAGAACAAGTAATTGCTTATGCCTCAAGACAGTTAAAGATACATGAGAAAAATTATCCCACTCATGATTTGGAGTTAGCGGCAGTAGTACATGCTGTCAATATATGGAGACATTACCTATACGGAGAGAAGTTCCAGATTAAGTCGGACCATAAAAGTCTTACATATTTATTTAATCAGAAGGAGTTGAATATGAGACAAAGAAGATGGTTGGAACTATTGAAAGACTATGATTGTGATATCCAGTATCATCCAGGGAAAGCTAATGTAGTAGCGGATGCGTTGAGCAGAAAGGCGATGATAAAATCTCAAGGGGAGGTTAGTGCAACTGCAGCTATATGTACTACCAGAATGGTATTCAATCATGGCAATGAGCAATATGTGATAAATACAACGGATGGATCAGCTAACCAAGGGTTTATTCATCATCGGTTTTCAAATATGTTCGCGGCATTGAAGATTATACCGGATATAATGGATGAAATGAAGACAGCTATCAAATCAGATCCTTATCTGAGAACAGTACAAGAAGATATCGAAAACGTTAGGACTAACCCTGAGTTCACCTTGGACAAAGAGAAGGTACTGAAATACAAAGGAAGAATATGTGTACCCGAAACAGAAAATGCGGACATTAGACACCGACTGATGAAAGAAGCCCATACCACCATTTATTCGATACATCCTGGAAGCACAAAAATGTATCATGATCTAAAGAAACTATATTGGTGGAGAGGAATGAAAGCAGATGTAGCTAAGTTCGTGTCTCAATGCCTAAATTGTCAGAAAGTAAAGGCTGAACGACAAAGACCCGCAGGACTATTACAGCCGTTACCGGAACCAGCATGGAAATGGAACTGCATCACTATAGACTTCGTCACGGGATTAGCACTGACTCCTCGAGTAGTTGACGCAGTTTGGGTGATTGTAGACCGTCTGACTAAAACAGCTCGCTTCATACCGATACGACCTCAGTATATACTGGAAAGGTTAGCAAAGCTGTATGTGGATAATATTGTTCGGTTACACGGTGTACCAGAGAGCATTGTATCCGATAGAGATCCCCGATTTACTTCCAAGTTTTGGGAGGGATTGCAAAAGGCTATGGGTACAACATTGAAGTTCAGTACTGCATTCCACCCACCGACAGATGGACAATCAGAGCGTACAATCTAGATTCTAGAAGATATGCTACGCGCATGTGTAATTGATTCAAAGGATCATGGGAAGAAAAGTTACCACTGATCGAGTTCGCTTATAACAATAGCTATCAAACTACTATACAAATGTCACCATATGAAGCACTGTATGGCAGAAAGTGTCGAATCCATTGTTTTGGAATGAAATTGGAGAACGTAGTATTGTTGGGCCGGAATTTGTTGAAAAAACTTGTCGAGTGGTAGACATTATCAAGGAAAGGGTAAAAACAGCTCAGAACCGTCCGAAGCAATATGTAGATACTCGACGCAGAGATCTTGAGTTTGCTATAGGTGATAAAGTATTCTTGAAGGTATCGCCTATGCGATGATTGAAACGGTTCAGACAGAAAGGGAAACTCAGTCCAAGATATGTCGGGCCATATGAGATTCTAGCTAAGCGTGGAAAAGTGGCTTATCAGTTAGCACTACCACCATCTATGTCAAGTGTGCATAACGTATTTCATATTTCCCTATTGAAGAAGTATGTCAAGGATCCAACGCATGTTTTGACAATAGATTTACCGGATTTGACTGATGATTTGACATTTAAAGTAACACCAACAGAAATCACCAGTCGAAAGGTTCAACGACTATGCAACCGAGATATCTATTATGTTAAAGTCATTTGGAAAGTAGAGACATGGAAGAAATTACTTGGGAGGAAGAGAATGCTATGCGAAAGCAATACCCTCACTTATTTGATTCAGAAGGTAAGTATAATTTCGGGGACGAAATTTTTATAAGTAGGGGGGAGTTGTAAGACCTGTATCAAACTAACCCGGTCTTACCACCTTGAACCAGGTTTACCCATCCTGGACGAGATGAATGGACCAAGGGCGTGATGGAGATCATGATCTTAGGTATCAAATCGACCCAAAAACACTTAATTTAAAGGGAGGGTCGGATACCCAGCAAACGAGGGTCGGACCCCCCAAGACAGAAAGTCAGACCCCCTGTTTTACAAAGGGGGTCGGACACTTTAGGAAACCAAGGGTCGACGGGATCATCGACCCTCAGTTGCCGCCCGAAACTGAAATTAGGAAAGTTTCCAAATTTCGATTGGATTCCTTCCAAATCTCAATGGGACATAGTTTAGGAGTTTCCACCCTATAAATAGGACGTCCCTATGCCTCTTTCACTCCTTTTGCAACCCTAATTGAATTGAGAGAAAGAGAAGAGAAGGAAGAGAAGAAGAAGAGAAGCAAGGGAAAGAAGAAAAAGTAAAAAGGAGAAGAGTTGCAGAGAAGGAGTATTCTTCTCAGGTATGGATACTAATTCCATGTATTTCTACAGACCTTAGGTAAGATAAGGATGAGAGTGTGATCTCGGAGAAACCCAAACCATCAACCCATGGTTAGGTTTCCATGGAAAACCATGGGAGAATACATAAAAGCTATATAGGTGGATGATTCATGGTTCTAGACCATGGAATGTATGTTGAATGGACTGTAGGAGCAAGCCATAGGACCCCAAACACGAAGAATGGACTAAAAGGGGGAAAATTGACCAAAACCCACAGGGGGTCACACAGAGGGTCGATGACCATCCGACCCTATGTGACCCTGAGTATCGACCCCCAGGGTTCTGGAAGTCCAGATTAGGGGAGGGTCGCACCAGGGGTCGGTCATAACTCAGAACCTACCTCTGACCCTCAGTTAATAGAATGGTTTTAAAAATTAGAATAAATTCTAATTAAATTTTATCGACTTTGTTAGGTCTTCTAGAAATATAATAGCAATATAAAGGTGATTCTAAAGCTTGGAAGAGTATCTATTAGTAAGCTAAGGTGAGGGAACAAGACCTAAACTAATTGGTTAAGAATAAACTACTTTTATTTTCTTGAGTCCAATGCCATGCTTGATTTTATGCGAATATGCTTGTAATGTGCATTCAACATGTCATCCAATATTCCTGCTATTATTATTCATGCATATTTAATTTTGTTTACTTATAACATGATGATGATGATTGATGCTAGGAATAGGCATGTGAATGTTTGTGTGTGGTTAATGTGCTTGATTCGAGTAGGGCATCAGGGGAGGTGTTATGCGGTGTTTGATCCGGGCACTTTAGCTCTATCTCTAACTCAAGTCTTGTGCATTAGCATCGTCGTATCGCCGTTACCTTAGCAGAACTATTACGACGTAGGGCATCAAGGAGGGTCTCGGTCCTTGAGTCCTATACTCTACCGAGGGGCCTTAGCTTTATCTCTACGGGTGCTCTAAGGGATGCTGGGGTGAGGCCTTGGATACATTGGTTGACATTAGGATTGGTTAGTAGCGAGTCTCGTTTGCAGCCCTAGCCATGAGTGGTTAATTTATTGGTATGGAGTTATGCATCGATAAACGTGACCTTCGTTGTATAATGTTCATTATGGGTGTTATGGGCGACGGTGAGAGTCATCGGGCGTATCCACACTCTCGTGCATAGAGGTGTGGTGGCCACCTATCCTTTCTATAGCACAGTGCAAATGTAAAATTAGACCAAAGATATGAATTGATTGCATGCATATGTATTGTTGCATTGTTTTGTTTGCTCACTGAGCCGTGATGTGTGCTCACCCTTCGACGTCGAATATTTTTTTAGTTGATGATGCAGGTACAACCGTTGAAGATTATATAAATGCTCCAGAATACAGGAACGTTGTAGCGATGGTAGCTGAAGATGAAGTGGATACACATGACATCTCTTGCGAGTGCAACTCATGTGTATTCGATTAGATTTTTAGTTTTATCTATTTGGATTTATTGAAGACATGTATTTGATATTTATTTATTTATGTCTTAGGTGATACAGAATAATTTGTTATTAAATGTTGATATCACAATAGATTTTCAGTTCATTTTATTATAAGACTTCCGCTATTGTGTATTTACTCTGATTATGATTATGGATGTATGGGGTTTCGATAACACGGATATAGCCTACTTGAGATCCTGGTTGAACTGTTGGTTTGTTAGCGGTTCATCACACCCTTCTGAATAGTGGGGAATTGGGGTATGACAAATCTATATGCTCACACAAGGTAGTACAAAACAAAAGATTTAGATCATACCTGTGACCACATTTGGCGATGCGGCAGCATCCTCAGAAGTAACTGCATAAACTTTCCCTTGTTATAGCTGCTTCCTTGGCTTAGGACACTCTCTTAAATAATGTTATACTTGATCGTAATTAAAGCGTTTGACTCCAGCATTACTTTGCTTCTGTTAAGGTTGGGCTGTCGGAGTAGTCTTGGCTGCAGCATTGAAGCCTTGAGTATGGAAGGGTTTAAATGTCTTTGAGTTCCCTCCGTTGTATGAGTTTTCATTGGGCCTCTTTATACCTCTGTTCTGAGCAAAATAACTTTTCCTTTGGCTCGATCCAAGTACTCGAGCAATCTGTTTACAACTTGATTATAAATCTTCTTTTTCAATCCCAATACATGCTCACGGATACTTCCCCTAAGTCCGATGATGAACCTTCAGGTTTTGGTATTTTCCTCCTGCATGCTAGAGGGAGCAAAGAAGAACAGTTCTTGATAACGCTGTTGATATGCGCAGTCATCTGTCCTTTGTATAGACTCAAGAACTCCTTTTCCATTTGATCTCTAAAATTCTTGGGAAAATATTTCTCGAAGAAAGCTTCTTTATAAATAACCCATGTCAGTTTGGCATGCTTTGTTAACAGATAACTTCTAGTTGATTTCCACCAGTGGTGTGCGTCACCTTTCAACATAAATGTGGCACATAATACCTTTTCTTCTTCCTATACAGTCATCATCATAAAGTTTTCTTTCCATTTCATTGATCTAGTGAGCTGACCACAAAGGATCCGACGGCTTACCTGTGAATTCCTTTGGCTTCATCTTCAGGAAATGCTCGATCAGTCTAGAGTGATAAAGCTGATACTGTGCATATGCCACATACATAGGCGGTTGGTACTGATAATTACCTTGGTTATACTCGCCTTCTGGTGCTTTAGGGTTTTGCACTTGGCCTTGTACTGCTGGTGTTTGCGGTGCTTAGGGTGCAGTGTTGCTACCACCAGGTGTCGTACTAGCTTGTCTTACAGGTAGAGATTGTAAGACCTGCACGCCATGAACCTAGTCTAACCTTACATTCTCGTGTCGTGATCCGTCTTCCCATCATAGTCGGCTTAAGTGAACCAATTGTATGAAGAACCATAAGATAAGGTAAGCAACAAGTCAAATTTATTTGGCATGGTTGTCTGGTTAAGTTTGTGTGGAAGAAACCAGTCAAAAAACTAAAAACCAGTAAATTTTAGACTTATGGTGGCAATTTTGAGGGGTGCGGTCAATACGTGTGGTTGATACGTGTGGTCGCACATGCGACCACACACATGAGACCACACAATGTGTGGTCGCATATTTTGGACGTGTGGTTGACGGATTTTGAGACCTCACGTGCGACCACAAAATACTGAATAGACTCCGTATTTAGGAAACTTTCGTAATTTGAGGGGGGACTCTTTCTAATTAAAGTGGGACTCTATATGGAGGTTTTCCTCTATATAAGGGACGTTCCTTAGCCTCTCTCACTCTTTTAGAACTCAAATTGAAACCCTAAACCTAAGAGAGAAAGTGAAAGGAAGAGAAGGAGAAGAAGGAGATTTGGAGAAGAAGCTTGGAGAGGAAGGTTTTGTAGAGAAAAGTTCTATCTCTGTACAGAAAGCTTAAGGTATGGACTTGACTCTATGGGATAGATTAGATAGAATAGGTTCTTTTCAAGATTGATGTGTTAAATCAAATGTAATGATTTTGGTTATGGAATTTCTAAGAAAAATCATGAGAAAATAGGTTAGGAATATTTGATAATGGAAAACTGTACATAATAGCCAACTTTTGAGCATTTTAACTCGATTCATACCTGGTTTTGTGATCCATCTTCACACAGTCGATCCACCTGATCCAACAATGATGGGAAGACCTGACATGACACGGTTAGACCAAGTTAATGGAGTGCAGGTCTTACAACTCCCCCCTCTTATATAAATTTCATCTTCGAAATTTGCACATACCTTCCGAGTCGAACAGGTGAGGATATTGTTTCTGCATAACGTTTTCTTCTTCCCATGTAATTTCTTCTACATTTTAGCTTCTCCAAGTAACTTTAACATAGTAAATGTTGCGGTTGCAAAGACTTTGAATCTTCCAGCTAGTGATTTGAAAAGGTAATACTTCAAACGTCAAGTCTTTAGTTAAATCCGGTGGATCCATTGTTAACACGTATGTTAGATCTCTGACATACTTCTTCAGTTGTGAGACATGGAATACATCATGTACACTAGACATTGGTGGTGGTAGTGCTAACTGATATGCTACCTTTTAATGCCATGTCAGAATCTCATAAGGTCTAATATATCTAGAACATTGTTTTTCCTCCTGTCCAAACCTTTTTAAACCAAGCATAGGAGATATTTTCAAAAATACTTTATCATCTATGTTAAATTCAAGATTTCTTCATTGATTGTCCACATATTGCTTCTGACGGTTCTAAGCTGTTTGGACTCTTTCCTTGATGATGTCGACAACTCGACATGTCTCTTCAACAAACTATGGTCCAACAACACTACGCTCTCCAACTTCATTAAAAAAAAAAAGGAGTTTGACACTTTCTACCATACAGTGCTTCATAGGGTGATATCTGTATTGTAGCTTGATAGCTGTTGTTATAAGAGAACTCAACCAATGGTAATTTCTCATCCCATGATCCCTTAAACTCAATTACATAAGCTCGGAGCATGTCTTTTAAAATTTGAATGGTGCGCTCCGATTATCCGTCTGTCTGAGGATGGAATGCGATACTAAACTTCAATGTTATACCTATAGCCTTCTGTAATCTTTCCCTAAACTTTGAGGTAAAGCATGGGTCTCTATCGGACACAATGCTTTTAGGTACACCATGTAATCTAACAATATTATCCACATATAGCTTAGCTAACCTCTCTAGTATATACTATGGTCGTATAGCTATAGAACGAGCTATCTTAGTCAAATGATCTACGATCACCCAGACTGTGTCAACTACTCTGGAAGTCAAAGGTAACCTGGTGACGAAGTCCATAGTGATATAGTCCCATTTCCATGCTGGTTCTAGTAGTGGTTGCAACAAGCCTGCAGGCCTTTGCCTTTCAACCTTTACCCACAGACAATTCAGGCATTGTGACACAAACTTAGCTACATCTGTCATTCCCCTCCACCAGTATAGTTTTTTCAAATCATGATACATATTTGTACTCCCAAGATGTACTGAATAAGCGGTGGTGTGGGCTTCCTTCATTATTCTGTGTCTAATATTTGAGTCGTCACTTTTAGGGACACATACTCTCCCTTTGTATCGTAGTACCCTTTCAAGGTCCAAAGTAAAGTCAGGAGTAGTCCTACCTTTTTCAAGGTCTTCTTTCACTATTCTCAGATAGGGGTTTAATTGAATAGCTTCCTTTGCTTCATCTATCAGATCAGGTACAATCTTTAATGTAGCAAACATGTTTGAGAATCGATGAATAAACCCTAGGTTAGTTGAATCACCTGGTTTATTGATCACAAACTACTCATTGCCGCAATTGAATACTCTTCTTGTGTCACACATTTAGTGTATTGGCCACTACATTGGCCTTTCCTGAATGATACTAGATATCATAATCGTAATCCTTTAGCAACTCCAGCCATCTTCTCTGTCTCATGTTCAACTCCTTCTGATTGAAAAGATGAGTGAGACTCTTATGATCTGATTTAATCTAGAATTTTTCTCCATACAAATAATGTCTCCATATCTTGACAGCATGTACCACCGCTGCTAATTCGAAGTCATGAGTAGGGTAATTCTTCTCGTGTATCTTTAATTGTCTAGAAGCATACGCAATTACTTGCTCTCCTTGCATGAGCACACATCCCAAACCTAATCCAAACCCATCGGTATACAAGGTAAATGGTTCTCCTAGAATCAAAATAGTCAAGATGGGAGCTGATATTAATCTTGTCTTCAATGTTTGGAAACACTCTTTACATTTATCGGTCTAAATAAACTTTTCTCCTTTCTTAGTCAAACTGGTGAGTGGTACTATGATTCTAGAGTAACCTTCCACGATTCGTTGATAATAACCAGCTAAACCTAAGAAACTTCTGATTTTGACAACATTCTTAGGTGCTTCTCATTTTACAATGGCTTCAATCTTGCTGGGATCCACTTTGATTCCTTTAGCATATACAACATGGCCGAAGAAAGCAACTTTATTTAGCTAGAATTCACACTTTGTAAATTTAGCGTAAAGCTTCTCTTTTCTTAGTCACTGCAGAGCGGCTCTTAGATTTGTAATATGAGTTTCTTTATCCTTAGAGTAGACTAATATATCGTCAATGAATACGATGACTGACGTATCCAACATATCATGGAATACCTGATTCATAAGTTCCATAAAAGTTACGGGTGCGTTAGTCAATCCAAAAAACATAACTAAAAATTCATAATGTCCATATCTGGTTCTGAAGGCTGCCTTCGGAATATCACCTTCCTTAATATTCGTTTGATGGTATCCCGACCGAAGATCAATTTTGGAGAACACTTTGACACCTTTCAACTAGTCAAATAAGTCATCGATCCGAGGCAACGGATACCTGTTCATGGTCGTGAGCTTGTTCAATTCTCGATAATCTATACAAAGTTGAATGCTACTGTCCTTTTTTTTACGAACAATATCGATACTCCCCATGGTGATATACTGGGTCGAATATAATCCTTGTCCAGTAGTTCTTGTAATTGCACCTTCAGTTCCTTCAGCTTGGTAGGAGCCATTCGATAGGGTGCTTTAGATACTAGTGCAGCTCTAGGTATAAGGTCTATAACGAACTCTGTCGCTCAATCAGGTGGCAATCCTAGTAATTCCTCAAGAAATATATCTAGAAATTAACACACAACTTTAATATCCTCCATTCTTGGTGGTTCCTTGGTGAGGTCGACCACGGACACTAGGTGCCCAACTCCTCCTTTCTTGAGGCATCTTCTAGTTTTTAATGTCGAAAGAATGTGTTTTTGTTTACGGGAAAGTTTGGTTTCCATAAAATTGAACTCTGCGTCTTTCGTGTCTTTAAATGATATCTTCTTCTCAGCACAAATCAAACTCATAGAATGCTGGGATAACCAGTCCATTCCTAGGATGATGTCAAAGTCTGCCATCTCGAGTTGGATTAAGGTTGCATCCATAGTCTTCTCGCCAATAATAACTGGACATGGTTCGTAACCTTGGTCTAGTTCTACTTCTAATCTCATAGGTAATCATATAAGCAGTTTGAAATCTAAAGACATGAGGTGTAGACTCAACTTCTTTCCAAATGACATAGATATAAAAGAATGAGTAGTCCCAGAGTCAAAGAGTACTCTGGCGAGTATGCCATTAATAGGTACGATACCTGTGATTTGATTT
This sequence comes from Protea cynaroides, assembly GCA_028583415.1. Classification (NCBI taxonomy): domain Eukaryota; kingdom Viridiplantae; phylum Streptophyta; class Magnoliopsida; order Proteales; family Proteaceae; genus Protea; species Protea cynaroides. The sequence continues at coordinate 95,746,546 of CM053266.1, forward strand.
AATTTAGTCTACATGCTCACACAAGGTATTGCAAAACAAAAGGTTGAATCATACCTATGACCACATTAGGCGATGCGACAGCATCCTCAGAAGTAATTGCATAAACTTTTCCTTACTGTAGCTACTTCTTCGGCTTAGGACAATCTCTTGAATAATGTCCTATATTTGATCGCAGTTAAAACATTTGACTCCAGCATTGGCCTGCTTCAGTTGTGGTTGAGTTGTTGGAGTAGTCTTAGATGCAGCATTGAAGCCTTGACTACGAAAGGATTTGAATGTTCTTGAATTCCCTCCGTTGAACGTATTCCCATTCGGCCTCTTTATACCCCTGTTTTGACCAAAATAACTCTCCCTTTGGCTTGACTCCAAAACTCGAGCAATTTGTACCACTTCATTATAAATCTTCTTTTCTAGTCCCAGCACATGTTCACGAATGCTTCCCCTAAGTCCCATGACGAAACTTCTGATTTTGGTATTTTCCTCCTACATGCTAGAGGGAGCAAAGAAAAATAGCACTTCATAACGCTGCTGATAAGCGTCTACAGACATTTGTCCTTGATATAGACTTAGAAATTCTTTTTTCCAACTAGTCTCTGAAACTTCTAGGAAAATACTTCTCGAAGAAAGCTTCTTTGTAAATAACCCAGGTCAGTTGGGTATGCTTTGTCAATAGATAACTTTGAGTAGATTTCCACCAATGGTGTGCATCACCTTTCAACATAAAAATGGCACATAACACCGTTTTCATCATAAAATATCTTTCCATCTCATCGATCTAGTGAGCTGGCCACAGAGGATCCGACAGCTTGCCATTGAATTCCTTGGGCTTCATCTTCAGAAAATGCTCGATCAATCTGGAGTGATCAAGTTGATACTGAGCGTATGCCCCATACGTAGGCGGTTGGTACTGATAGTTATCCTAGTTATGTCCACCTTGCCTTGCCTCAATATTCTACACTTGAGCTTGTAACACTGGCATTTGAGGTGCTTGGGGTACCGTATTGCTACCACCAGGTACGATACTAGCTTTCCCTACAGGTAGAGGTATTGTGTTTGCAACTGGGGAAGCAATTCCCATAGCAGCTTGCATGTTGGCTTGCATTTGCTGTATCTGTTGCACTTGCTGTGCCAAATCCATCACCACGGTAGCCAAATCCATAGGTGGTGTGGGTAAGTTGGTTGGGTTGGCTTGTGGGTGAACATCCTGAGGCACAGTACCTTGATTCCCAACATTTCCTTCTTGTCCTTGCTGACCTTCGTTGTCATTGGTCTCCATAGGTAGTGGAGGTGGGTTTGCATTCTGTCTTCTTTGGCTAACTCTTCGTCCAGCCATTTAAATTCCTGGATAAATGGTACTTAAAAAGGCTGTACATGTGAGACAAGATATGATGGTAGTATTGGGTTAGTCTCACAATAGAAGCCGAAAGAAGAAACAAAATCAATAGAAAAAGTTTGAGTAGAATAAAAAAGCAGACAACAATCAGTCGTACGGTCAATGGCCTACGATCGCATGTTGTGCGACCATAGGTTCGACCATCAAAACCCTGGAAACATCCTGGGACCCTATGGTCGATCATATGGTCGATCATATGGTCGCATGTTTTGGTCGAATTGTGCGACCGTAAGATTCAAAATCAGGTTTTTAAACCTGTTTTCTGAGATTTCCCTCTCATTTCCTTTTCTTCTTCCTACGGTCTCAACTCAACTAGCCACCACTGGGTTGCTACAGTGTCAACCGGACAACTTGGTGATTTCTCCATTGATCAATGATCTTCGTTCCATTCCTCAAGGTATATTCTCTACTCTTTTCCCTTTTTGAGCTTTCATACCTAGGTTTTCAATCATTATAGGGTTTTCATCAAATTAATATCTTTTTTACTATAAAAATTTAATTTTTATTGGGGCAATTGCTATTGGCTGCACAATAAATAAAAGCCCACAAAAAAATTTGAGTTTCATCGGATGATTTGGTAGAAATTTGTAAATTCCTAGTTTTGACCTAAATTTTGTGGTTTTTCCCAAATGTCAAAAATTTATTCAAATTCCAATCTACCAAGTTAAAATTTTCCATTGTATGAGCTTTGCAGGATGATTTGGGACCTATGTAAGTCCTCCTGCTCAATGTTTGGGTGAAAAGTGAGGCTTTCCCCCTTTTACGTCGTTATGCTGCCCAAATTTAAATTTTCTAACTTGTTTTCCTTATTTTCTTCTCTTGCAGTTATCATGGTTCGCACCAAGGTTTCTCGAGTCCATGACCCACGTCACTTCTGGTCTGTCGAAGCTGAGGTGCAATATCCATGGTTTGATCGAAAGAAAGTGGAAGGGGGTCAATGTGTGAACTTAGCCCACTTAGCCCTGTTTGATGTGCAGAGGGCATTTGGTGATACGGGCTGGCTTCTAGTGATCCTGTATGAGGCTTATACTTGCCTAGATTTAGTAAAACAGTTTTACTGTCACTTTCAAATGGAGGGTGACTTAGAGTATGTGGATAGGGGTAGAGAGCTTTGTATCACCAGTTGGGTAAAAGGGGTTCCTATCTCTTTCAACTGTTAGGAGTTGGCTAATCTCCTGGGCATTTCCAACGATGGATAGTTGGTCTACTGTGCACCAAGGGAGCCCCAGTTCCTATTTACACAGGTGCATATAGAGATAGACAATCAGATTCTTCGGGATGACTACTGGGAAATGAAGGCAGTTAACCTATGTCCAGAGCCACGGGTCTACTGTAAGATTATCCAGCATAATCTAATCCCCCAGGGTGGACAATACGAGATGGTCTCTCAGTTGACTTAGTACCTGTTGTACTGTATCTGTACTAAGCAGCCTATCTGTCTCCCGTACATCATCCTTCGGACTATGTACAGAGCTATATTGCCTGACTCGAGAGGTAACTTGCCCTATGGATGGCTGATCTCCACCTTGTTCGAGTGTTTATAGGTTAACCTAGAGAATGAGAGGATTTTTGAGGACACCTTCTCAGCTAACCCTGATTGGGAGGCCATCAGTAGGATGGGTGTGAGAGAGATACAGGTTAGTGATGACGAGAGGAATGCAATGAGACGTCCTCTTACTCAGGTAGCGGCAGCAGATGCGGAGGCGGCAGTAGCAGCAGCAGCAGCAGCAACAGCAGTAGCAGAGGCACACGAGAGTGATGATGAGGAAGATGATGATAGGATGTACATGGATGTCGATGCCATACCTCCTCCATCACTACAACATTCTACTGGAGCTGGTCCTTCTCGGACTTGTCACTCAGTTGGCCCTTCACGCCCACCATCAGATGACATAATGGCGCTACTACATGAGATTCATGAGGCTCAGCGTGTTACAGACCAATGGGTAGTAGATCTGGAAACTAGTCCCCGAGCGACCCAGACTCAGGTAGCCTGGCTTGCGAGAGTGTATGCTGAGGACTATGATAGAGACCGTGACACACCTCCTCCTCCAGCACCCCTAGCTCCATGATTGCCATTTATATTGCAGAGTAACTATCCGGCTTGTGGATTGTACTCTGATTCGAATGTATATTTTTCTTATTTTTATTCGGCATATATATATATATATTGTTTTCTCCTTTACATAGGTGCATTATTCCCTTTGTTTATGTCTCAAACAACACAGGTGCTTATGGTGTGTTCTTGTTAAAATTTTTAATTTTATCCTAACTCAGTTCATGACTCATGTGGAAGTAGTTAGGTCAATGGGTAGAACGTGAGAGAGCTCTGATGCCAAGTTGTCATACCCTAATTCTGGACTAACCAGAATAGTGTGATGAACTATAAATAAACCAAAGGTTCAACCAGGATCTCCATTAGGTAGTACCCACCATATCAACCATACACACCTTCTACAAAAATAATCAGAGATAAATAACAAATAAGCGAAAGTCTTATAGATAATGAACTGAGTGCCTAACAATGATATGATAATTATCTAATCCAATTATTTTCTAAAAACTCAAGACATAAAGGTAAATAATCTGTTACATGTCCCAATAATCAAATATAGCTAAACTAATAAAAAATGTACTGGTTGCACTCGCATGAAGGATCATGCACATCTTCAATAGCTTCGACGTCCATAGCCGCAATATGTCCATACATCGACTCATTCACATAATCTTCAACAGTCGGACCTGCATCATCAACTAAAATATTCGACGTCGAAAGGGTGAGCACACATCATTGCTTAGTGAGCGAACAAAACAATGCAACAAACATATGTATGAATTCAATTCATGTCTTTGGTCTGATTTTTAAGTTTGCAATATGCTATAGAAAGGTTTGGTGGCCCCCGCAACTCTATACACAAGTGTGTGAATCCACCTAATGGATCAAATACCATTGCCATCCTACATGCACCCACTATGGAATAGAGATAGAGCTAAAGTATCTGGATCAAACACCGCCAACACTTCCCCTGATGCCCTACCTATACCAACACGTAAACCCTTATTGGAGAGGGCTTGCAAATTGGGCTCGCAACTAACCAATCCTAAATGTCATCTAGTGTATCCAAGGCCTCACCCCAGCATCCCTCAATATGTCCAAATATATAGAGCTAAGGCCCCCCGGTAGAGTCGAAGACTACACAGTCCGAGACCACCTCCCTTGATGCCCTACGACGTAATAGTTCTGCTAAGGTAATGGTGATACGATGATGTCAGTGAACAAGATAGAACTAGAGTCTGGTGACCAGGTCAAGACACCATGCCACGTTCTCCGTCTGATGCTCCACTCGCATCAAGCACACTAACCACACACACACAATTACATGCTTATTCCTAGCATCATCACTATCATCATATTATAAATAGACAAAAAAAAATATGCATGAGCAGTAATAGCAAGAATATTGGATGACAAGTGAAATGCACATTACAAACATACAAGCATAGAATCAATCATGGCATTGGACTCAAATAAATAAATAGTTTGTTATTAATCAATTAGTTTAGGTCTTGTTCCTTCACCTGTTAGCAAAACTTGATCCCCATCCAAGCCTTATAATTGTCTTTGAATTGATTTAATAACCTAAAATTTATATAAATTTAAGTTAGGGTTCATATGTAACATATTACAGTAGTCAAAAATTAAAATAGAGCACTGATATGTGTTTGATTGGTCTGTTGGTCTCATACTGTGTAGACTTACTACCTACGGTCGATACCCTACGGTCACATATAGTGCGATCGTAGCTGCTACCATATGGTTTTTGAAATCTTCTCGAATGGCTATGGTCGATCCTCTGGTCATGCTGGTTATGCTATGGTTGACCGTAGCTGCGACCATAAGACTTCTGGTCACCAATTACATTCAATTCGAGTTCTTCTTGCGTCAACTCTTTGGCTTTTCTCTTGGGTTCATACTAAGGTTATCCTATTGTCATCATTAGTAGTTTCTCATCAACCATTATCACCAAAGTCACCCCTCATGATTAGCCTTGGGATATATTCAAGGAATCACATGGATCATACTAGTTTGACATTTTCAATCCCCCATAGAAGCCTTATTCCATAGAATTTACATCTTCAGTGATTTGGTTTATACATTTGCTTATGACAGAGAGCTAAAATCTTCCCAGCAAAACCTTCTCCTTAGACTTTTCTTCTTCTCCTTCCTTTTCTTCTCTTCCTCTAGGGTTTATTAATGTTCTAAAAGAGTGAAAAAGGTTTAGGGACATCCTTTATATAGAGAATAATTATCCATATAGAATTATCCAACATTAGGAAGGAGATCCCCCTTAAATTAGGAAAGTTTCCAACCCGGAGTCTGGTCTGGGGTCTCACGATCGATGGCCTACGGTTATAGAATCCGTCGATCGTAGGATCAAAAACATCGATCATAGGGTCAAAAACATCGATCGTAGGGTCATTGATCAGTGACCATTGTTTCTTTCCATATGTCAATTGTACCTACCCAGGTATGCGACCTTACGTATACTTTTGAGCATTTTAACTCGATTCATACCTGGTTTTGTGATCCATCTTCACATGGTCCGTCCACTTGGTCCAACAATGATGGGAAGACCTGGCACGACACGGTTGGACCAAGTTAGTGGAGTGCGGGTCCTATATATATATATATATATATATATATATAAACATGATTTCTGGGATCCAAGCCCTTAAATAGGCTTTTAAAAATCCTAGAGAGATGCTGACCAAAAATGGTCACAATTTGAGGTCGAAACCTCGTGTGGCACGTGACATGCCGCACCTCACTACAAGGTAGGTTGTGCAACACGTCATCGACCTCATGTCAAAACGTGGCCAAAATGACTCAGTTTTGATTCAATAGTTTTCTTGGAATCTTCTCTAGGCCAGAATACGAAATTTGGGCTCAAAATTCTATTTCTACATCAAGTTATGGATACCATTTGATTTCTCGTACAACCAATATTGCTGGATCTGATTTTTAAACCTTGGATCCGATTCCAGCAATACAACTAAGGGTTTTTCCTTGGTTTTGGTTTAGGAATAGTTCATATAATTTCCAAGAAGCTATTGACCGAAAATGGTCAACAACCAAGGCCAAAACACCGTGTGGTACATGGCATCGACCACACGATTTTGGTCTCCGACGTGTGGCACATGCCGTCGATAGCACGTTGATTCTTGGTCCAAACCTACTGATTTTGATACGATGCTTACCATGAATTTTTCTAAGCCTACACAATGAGTTTGGGTTAAAAAATCCCATTCTAGCTTACTCGATTCATAGTGATTCCATTTCTCAGTTAACCGATATTGCTGGATCTGATTAAATCACATAGATCTGATTTCCAGAAATAGTAGGAAAGGATTAATCATGGCTTTGGTCTGTAATAGGTTATTTAAATATGTCATGAAGGTCTTGGATGATCCAACCATCTGTTCATTTAATCCATTTTCCAACATTCAATTGGTCTTGATCCCTTCTCAAGACTAGTCCAATATCTTGGTAAAGGAATAGATATATCATTCAATCTTAAAGGTAGAATATTAAGATTCATTTGTTCATCATATTATCCATTGATAATCAATATCCAAATCTTGGTTTCTTAACAAATCTGATCTATACCCTTACAGGTGTGTGACTGTGTATCAGAAATTAAGAAAGGAGTTTATAACCAGGAGGCCTTGATTGATAATCTCTCCATGGTTACTGATTTGGTTTGATGTGAAGGAAGATCAAGGGAGTAAAGGTTTGATACCGGTGTTGATTTTCTATCAATAAGGCATCTAACTTTTCCCCATGATAGCAGAGTTCCCTTTCTCCTTCTTCCTTCTCATCCAGACATCGTAAAGCTCTCTTCTCTTACTCTCCCTCACATTTTTCCTAATAGAATGCTGGGAATGAGAGAAAGGCTTGAGTGACTCAACTCACATTTGAGACTATATTGGGTTTCCAATCATGGTAAGTTGGAGGATTCCCTCCTTCCTACCAATTCAAAGGATCATGAATGTGGACACTAATTCAAATGGCTGGAGAAATAGTCTAGATCTCAAACCAAACAAACCACTGGCCCAAAACTAGGTCGATTCTAATCTAGCCTCGGTTCAAGAGGTATGGCACTAGGGTGCAACACTTGAACGACTACACCATGGTGGTGTCATGCCAGACCCTCTATTTGAGTCTTGATTGTATATTTTAAGTTCCAAGGTTTAGTCCACTTACCTCCATTGGGCTTCATATGTCACACCCTATTTCTGGACTAACTAGAATTATGTGATGAATTGGCAATAAACCACGGTTCAACTAGCATCTCGTTTAGGTAGTACCCACCATGTCAAACCACACACACATTCCATGGCAATAATCAAAGATAGTAAACAAATAAGTGAAAGTCTTTATAATTAATGAACTGAGTATCTAACAGTGATAAATAAATATTGAATCCAATTATCTCCATGTAACTCAAAACATAAAATAAAATAATCAATTACATGTCCGCAACCAAAATATAACTAAACTAATCAAAGATGCATTGATTACACTTGCATGAAGGATCATGTGCATCTTTAACACTTTTACGTCCATAAACACCATGTGTCCATAGGACGACGCATTCACATAATCCTCGACAGTAGTACCTACAACATCACGGCTCAGTGAGCAAAACAAAACAATGCAACAAACATATGCATGCATTCAATTCATATCTTTGGTCTGGTTTTTAAGTTTGCAATGTACTATAGAAATGTTTGGCGGCCACCGCACCTCTATACATGGGTGTGTAAGCCCACCTAATGGATCAAACACCATTGTCATACACATCCACCCTACCATGGAATATAGATAGAGCTAAAGTGTCTGGATCACAAATCGCCAACACTTTCCCTGATGCCCTACCCATACCAATACGTAAGCCCCTATTGGCGAGGGCTTGCAAACTGGGCTCGCAACTAACCAATCCTAAATGTCATCCAGTATATCCAAGGCCTTACCCCAGCATCCCTCAATATGTCCATAGAGATAGAGCTAAGGCCCCCTGGCAGAGTCAAAGACCACATGGTCCGAGACCACCTCCCTTGATGCCCTACGACGTAATAGTTCTGCTAAGGTAATGGCGATACGATGATGTCAATGGGCAAGACTTGAGTAGAGATAGAGCTAGAGTCTAGTGGCTAGGTTAGAGACCATAATACCATGTTCTCCCCCTGATGCCCTACTAGCATCCAACATACTAACCATACACAATCACATGCCTATTCCTATCATCATCAACCAACATGATAGCAAATAGACAGAAGTAAATATGCATGAGCAGTAATAACAGTAATATTGGATGACATATAAGATGCACATTACAAGCATACAAGCATTAAATCAATCATGACATTGGACTCAATAAAATAATTATTTATTATTATCCAATTAATTTAGGTCTTGTTCCCTCACCTGTTAGCAAAGCTCGATCTCCTTCTAAGCCTTATAACTCTCTTTAAATCAATTTAGTAATCTAGAAGTTACATGAATTTAAGTTGGACTTCATGTGTAACATGTTACAGCAGTTAAAAATCGAAACAGATCACTGATAGGTGACTGATTGGTCCTATGGTCTCATGCTGTGTCGACCTCACCACGTATGGTCGATACCCTATGGTCGCACTATATGTGACCATATACCTGCGATCATACGGTTCCTGGATTCTTTTCGAATGCCTATAGTCGATACTCTAGTCCTGCTATGTTCGACTGTATCTACGACCATATGAGTGTAATGTGGTCTCTTGCTTTCAATACGAATTCCTCCTCTATGCTTATTAATGGGGTCCTCCCTAGTGATCATTCTAAGGCCAAAACTCTTAGTTTTACCATGTTAATTGCTCTAACTCATATTCCATGATCCTTTCTTGAGATTTGCTCAGAGAATCCCATAGTTAAATCCTTACACTAGGATTAGTATTGCAATTTACACTAAAAATTCCTACTCTTGATGTTCTAAGGCTACAGAGACAAGGTTCATACCTTACTTATTGCAGAGAGTCTATAAAACTCTTCTCTCAGCCTTCTCCTTAGTTTTCTCTCCTTCTCCTTTTCTTCCTTCTCTTCCTCTAGGGTTTGATAGTATTCCAAAAGAGTGAAAAAGGATTGAAGAATGTCCATTATATAGAGAGAAACTTTCCATATAAGATTCTCCAACAATAGGAAAGAGATCCTCCATTTATTTAGAAAGTTTCCAAACTCTGAGTCTGGTTTGGGGTCGTACGATCGGATGGTACAATGCAGAATCCGTTGACCATATGCTCAAAAACATCGACCATACACTTCAAAATCAATGGTCTTTATTTGCCATCATATGGTCGACCATACCTACCCAGGTATTCGACCATACACTTGATTTTAAGTGTTTTGGGTCAATTTTCATAACTGGTCTTGTGGTCCTTCTTCACGCAATTGGTCCACTTAATCCAGCTATGATGGGAAGACCTGGCATGACACGATTAAACCGGGTTAGTGGATTGCAGGTCTTACATCATAGATCTGGTCCACCTTGGTTTGAACCGTTCGTCATGGTAAGACCTGCTATAAGCCACGATTTTCAACTTAGGACTGAAATTTGGGCACGGATCTTACAACTCCATCCCCTTACAAAAATTTCGTCTTCAAAATTTTGACGTTCCTACATCCTCAACAATTATGGTATCCCTTACCATTAAGGTCCTTTGTCTTTATGGTCTTTCCACAGGACTCTAACAAAAGAAATATTACAGTTTAAGTCCTTTACCTTCCTGGTCTACAATGGTTGAAGGTTCCACTATATATAACAAGTCAACCTTTGCCAGGGGCGATTTCGTGGTCAATACATGCGTCGAGTCTTCGATGTACCTCCATATCATCGATGTGTGGCACACAATGTAAATGCCGGATAGGGCTAGCAGTAGAGTCATTAGGTAAGATTGCTCCTCTTTGGCCCAGGACTTTATAAGGTCCAATATAACGAGGACTCGGCTTCCCTTCTTACCAATTATTTTTATTCTTCCAAGGGAAACAATTTCAAGATACCAGCTTCTTCGGGGAGTCAAGAGGCTGTGCAGTCTTGATTTTTCCTCTAAACCCTTTGACCTTCTCACAAGTTTCTTTGATAATTTAATCCCAAAGTTCTTCTTTCACCGACATCAATCCACAACAATGTAGTTCTTACACCTTTTTCCATACAAAGTCTGGACATATCGACGAATTAGGCACTTATAATCAACCTAGTCACTTTGATCTTTAATCCTCTCCATCAATAGCTCTTCTTCAATTTATATATATCGTTGTACTTCTTTGGTACATGGAGTGGAGAGTGATGTGAGCATTCATCTTAATGGCTTTTTTTTAATGTTTCCATCATTTTCTTGGTACATAAATCATTCCTCGAAATATAACAATTCACATCTCTCTTTATGAAATTAGGAACTAACTTGCTTTGGTCAAGGTCCTCGGTAACCATACTAAGGTAAGGGTCCTTAGGTACCAATTTCCTTATACCAACTTCTGATAAATATGGCTAAAGGCTCAAAATTAAGGCATTAACCAGTACATTAACCTCATCAGGGTAGTACTGTACATTGATCTCATAAAATTTCTATAACTCCACTCACCATCATTATCTCTTTATTGTCCCTTTTGGTTAAATAAGTAAACCAGACTCAAGTGGTCAGACATGATGTTGAATGCTGCACAATACAAATGGTGACTCCACGTCTTCAAGGTAAAAGCCACTGTTGTTAACTCAAGGTAGTGAACGGGGTAGTTTAACTTATACTCCTTCAGTTGTCAAGAAACATTTGCAATAACCTTGTCATATTACGTCCTACACATCCTAATCTTTCGTTGAATACCAACTTTGTAAATTGTATAACCAGGTGTTCCAATCAGTATGGTTAACGTCTGGAAACCTTCTTTCCACTTGTCAATTCATCCAATTTTTCTTGGCCTTTCTTGGTTAGCTAGGCTAGGGAGTAGCAAATAGGATACAATCATTGGTAAATCATCAGTAGTCTCGCGCTAAACCAAGAAAGCTTCTAACTTTTGTGACAATCTATGGGATTCCCCATTCTAATACTGCTTAGGCTTTACTGAGGTCCACAAAGTTTCTTTTACCTGAGACTATAGGTATAAGGTAAACAATTATCTCCGACTAAAATTTTCATTTTGGAAATTATAATAGAAACTTCTCATCCTATATTTGTTATAGTACTTCCCTTGAGTGCATCTTATGATTTGAGTAATTAGAGTATACCATGATATTGTCAATGATCACGATGATGACCACAAGGAGGTCATGGAATGCTCTACTCATTAACTTCATGAATGAGGCAGGAGCATTGGTCAACTCAAACGTCATGACCAAAAATTTACAATGACCATAATGGATTCGAAAGGCTGTTTTAAAGACTTCACTATCATTGATATTTTTTATGGTAGTCAGACCACAGATCGTTCTTTGAGAAAACTATAGCCCCTTGTAGTTAGTTGAAGAGATCATCGATCCTGGGCAATGGGTACCGATTATTGATAGTGAGTTTATTTAATATTCGATAGTCAATACACAGCCTCACACTTCCATCCTTCTTTTTTACGAATAAATAGGCGCTTCCTAAGGTGAAATACTTGGTCTCATGAAGCCTTTATTTAATAGTTCTTGCAATTAAACCTTGAGTTCTTTGGGATTCTATAGGCTCCATTTGGTATGGTGCTTTAGATATGGTTGCCGACCTTAGGAGCAGGTCGATTGCAAACTCAGTTGCCCCATCGGGTGGCAAACCTGGGAAGTCATCCAAAAACACATCTGGAAACTCATTTACTACTCCAATTACCTTAAGTTTTGAGACTTTTAAGATAATGTCTCGTATAGATGTATTGCACCCAGTAAAGCCTTATGCTAATATCTTACTTATAGACAAGGCTAAAATGGAAATCTTTTTTCGTTTCCTTGGCATGTTTCCAAAGAAATTAATCGATGTTCCCATCATCTATCTTGAATGAGATTTTTCTCAACGCACAGAGGATGCTGGCTTTGGGGGTGGGTAGCTAATCCATTCCTAAGGTTAAGTCAAAATCAATTATGTCCATTAGGATCAGATTTGTGTCCAACTGCTTATCTCTAACTTATATATGGCAGGGCCCTTGGAAATGCCACAATGCTACTTTATGTCCCAATGGTATGCTACTACAAGCTGAGATTCCAATGGTTTTGGGGGTGTTCACAACTTCAAATGCCCACAAATAAAAACAGCAGAGGAAAAGTACCTATCACCATGTCAGTGGACTTTTTCTCTTCTTTAACCGTTGTAGCATAAACTTTTCCCTTATGCAATCTTTGTTTCAATGGTTTTCAATAGCTCCAAGTCATGTGACCCTTTCTATTACAATTGTAACATATTCTTGGTGGTGGTGCCATATCGAATAGAACCGGAGGGGCACTACAGTTGACAAGTACCTTGGAGGATGTCTTTCGATCAAGTATAGTCTGGTATGTTTTTTTTGAAAATACTATTGTTAGTGACCAGACTGGGTTGCTTGACTCCATTGAATACTTGCCTATCCTTCATACTAATTAGGTAACAATCCCTTTGACTGTCTTTTACTACCTTGGCCATCTGTACTACACTGGCGTAGGTAGTATAACCCTGAGCCTTCACAATAGCCCTTATGCCACCTCTCAGTCCATCGATTAATCCCTTGGCCTTTGCGCATCAGTACGCATGCTAGGGCTTGCAAAATAGTACAGTCTTTCAAAATCCTGTTGATGCTCAATGATTGATTTTTAAACTTAACTAAAGGTGTCACACCCCAATTCCGCACCATTCAGAATGGTGTGATGAACCGTCAATAAACCAACGGTTCAACCAGGATCTCGAATAGGCTATCCCACATATGATAAACCAAAACACATTCCACATTTAATCAGAGATAATAAAGTAAATAGCAGAAGTCTTACAGATAATGAACTGAGGTATAATCATGATAAATAATTAATATTCCATTTATTTCCAAATAACCAAAACATAACTTAATACATATTACAATATCCAAATACGAAGTCTAAACACTAAACGTATCCACAGTTGAAACGCTCTCTTAACGAACCATGTTCGTTCTCTACAGCTTGCTCATTCATAGCCTCCACCAGTTCATATGTTAGCGTGTCGACATAATCTTCAATCGTAATATCTGCAACATCAGAAAATAAAAAGAATTACACGTGCGAGGGTCAGCTCTCCAACTTGAGCTCAGTGAGAAAAAAAAATGCAGCAAACATATGCATGCATTCATTCATATCTTTGGTCTGTTATATAAGTTTGCAATACGTTATAGAAAGGTTCGGTGGCCGCCTCGCCTCTATGCACAGGGTGTGATGGCCCTTCCCAAATGTTAACGTTTATTGTCGTCCCCATCCACCCTACCATGGAATAGAGATAGAGCTAAAGTGCTGAGGCTCGGCCTATGACACTTCCCCTGATACTCTACCCATACCAACACGTAAGCCCCTATTGGCGCGGGCCTGTAAACTGGGCTCGCAACTAACCAATCCTAATCTCAAACAGTGTATCCAAGGCCTCACCCTAGCATCCCTTAATACGTCCATAGAGATAGAGCTAAGACCCACCGGCAGAGTCAGAGACTACACAGTCCGAGACCACCTCCCCTGATACTCTACAACGTAATAGTTCTGCTAAGGTAATGGCGATACGATGATGTCAGTGGACAAGACTTAAGTTAGAGATAGAGCTAGAGTGCTGAGGCCCGGCCTATGACAGCCCCCCTGATACTCGCTCGCATTAAGCACAATAACCACACACATACATTCACATACCTATTCCTATCATCATCATCATCATCATGTTATAAACAATAAATTTAAATATGCATGAACAATAATAATAGAAATATTGGATGACATGTTGAATGCACATACAAGCATACAAGCATAGAATCAGTCATGGCATCGGACTCAAGAAATAAAAATAGTTTATTTTTAACCAATTAGTTTAGGTCTTGTTCCTTCACCTTTGCTTGAATGTAAATCCTCTTTCAAGCTTTAAGAATCACTTTTATATCAATAGGAAACCTAACAAGTCGATAGATTTTAGTTAAAATTCATTCTGACAATTCTAGGCTTGCTATTAAGTGGGGGTAGCAGGACGAGTAGCAGTTTTCTGTGACCCCCAAGGGTAGGGTATATGCCAGGGTCGGATGTTCCATCGACCCTGGGTGCGACCACCCCTTTCCTAGACTTCCTGAATCCTGGGGGTCGATTCTAGGGTCGGATGTTCCATGGACCCTAGGTGCGACCCCCTGTGGTTTGAGTCAAGAATTTCATCATACAGTCCATTCTTTCATGTTTGGGTCCTATGGCTTACTTCCACAATCCATTCTATGCTTGTTCTATGGCTTAAAACTCTAGGTTTCTTCCTTACTTTGCCTACCATGATTTCCTCCATGGATTTCATTGAAATCCTCCCATGGATGAATGATTTGGGTTTCTCCTAAGTCATACCCTCTTTATGAACCATTCTAGGCTCTTAAATAAATCATGGACAATACATTCATACCTTAGGTTTGCTGAGATTCAGAGTTTCCTCTGAATTTCCTCCTCCTTGGTCTTCTTCTTCAATTTTCCTTCTCTTCTCCTTCTCTTCCTTCTCTTCTCTTTCTCCCAATCCAATTAGGATTGTAAAAGGAGTGAAAGAGGCTTAGGGACATCCTATTTATAGAGTAAAACCTTTCAAAATAAGTCCCATTGAGTTTAGGAAAGGTTCCCATTGAAATTAGGAAAGTTTCTTAATTTTCGGTTCGTGCTGCTTTTGCTGTTTTTCGGGGGTCGATGGGGGGTCGGACAATTCGAGAACCTTGCGACCCCCAAACCAAAAAGTCATGGGTCGGACAGGGGGTCGACCCTGCCTGTTTAGGCATGCGACCCTTCCCTCATTTTGACTGTTTTTGAGTAAAATTTCATATTGGGTCTTGGGTTTCTTCACACACTTGGTCCACTTGGCTCGACCATGATATGTAGACCGGTCATGACACGAAATGTAAGGTTAAACCGGGTTTGTGGCGAGTGGGTCTTACAAAAAGTCAAACACTCAGCTTCATTTTAATTCTCTATAGCTCTATGGAAAATAGTTGTCAAAGAATGCCTCCTTGAATATTGCCCACGTGATATTACCATGTTGCGCCACCAATATTGGTCGTGTGGATTACCACCAATTATCAGGCTCATCCTCAAACATAAATGTAGCACAAAGGATTTTTTGATCATCAGAACATGGCATCATGCATAAAGTCTTCTCTATCGAATGCATCCAGATAGTAGGGCGTAATGGATCATTCCCCACACCTGTGAACTTTGGGGGCTTCATCTTCTGAAATGCCTCTACTATTCTTGCCATTGTCATTGTAGTGGGTGGAGGTGCTACAGTGGCTTCGGGTAAAACTACTGTTGGTATTGGAGTTGGTACAAACGTGGCAGTTGGCGGCACTGGTATAGGTGCATTGGTTTCAACAAAGGGCGTGACAGCTAGGGCTGGTATGTATGCATTTGCAGGAGGTATAGGTGTTGGTGCATATGCTGTGGCAGCTAGTGTGATTGGTCCCCGTTGCATGATGGTAACAAACTGTGCTGTAAATTATTGCTACTAGACATTTATAATGCAAGCAAAGTTACCCATGAATGTTATCATGTCTACTGCCGTAAGCACTAGAGGGAGGTAGTGGTACAGTAACATATGCCTCGTCTTGAGCACTAGGTGTGTGCACCGAAGCTACATCCTAATCATTTGTCATTGGCTCCAGAGGAAGGCTACCCTCAGTAGCACAGGGTACTCGGGCTCTTTTACGTATTCTTGGAGCCATCAGTTCTTATAACTTCTCGGCACCTGTAAAGGGGAGCAAAAACTGACATTTCCTTAGTCATGTAGACAGTTCACTGGTAAAATACTTGCCAAGATGAAACCAGAATACTCATAAAATCTAATGCTAGTGTCTCGTATGTATGAGTATGCAAGTGTATAGACCATGCTTCTGCACATATGATGATGCAAGCATTCCAGAACGAAGAGATTGGCTCAAAATAGAGTTGTGTGGCTGATGGGTGCAGTGGATGGGCACAGGTTTATTGGTCGATCGAAGAAAGTACTCCTTTAAACTAAGCCATGGTCTTTTCTCATTTTTGCTCTTCACTGTAGGCTTATGCAGTCGAAAGAGAAATGCATCCTTCCATACGATTCTCTTGAGGTCTCCTTTGGTGTTTTCAAGCTTTAAACTTGCATCACATCATTTTTACTCATCAACGAAGTAGGTACCAGGTCTAATTCTGTGAGTTTGTGACATACTATGTCACAGTATGACATCGGATCAATCTTTCGTATCTAATCTTGAAGGACTGCATCACCCTTGGACTAGCAGTCTTCCTTATGGGAGATTGCTTATATTTTTGTTCTTTTGCTTGGGGATCGATGTCTCTATAGAGGAGGATGTGGAAAAGTTAGTCCATACTGATTTTGGCTGGAATTCCCTGGCCAAATTGAATCTTTAGGATGCTATCATCAGTGACGATGAGTTGGAGCAATGCCTCGGCTAGATGGGCAGCAGAGATGATGATAGGCAAGGTGAGGTAGAACTTAGTGCATATAGACAGAGTCATCATCTAATGCTGAGCTAGTAGAGGCAGATAGTAGAAGATTATTGACACTAATTCCTTCGGAGTCTAGAGAGGTTTTGCTACCTACTGATGATGGTGATGATGAGGTTCTGCCTGTAGCTGCTCTTCAGGCTGAGGTTCCTGAGATTTTTGAGTTACAAAGTATAGTGGAGAGGCTCGCTCATTTATGTCTGACTTGGAGAGTATCACCAGGGTATGCAGACAGGTATGGCGGCCTTCAAGAGATGTATGCTGTAGATCATCGTTGGTATGGAATAGCATGTAATGTCTACAGAGTGTACAATCATCGATTTATGAAGGTCTTTGGAGGCTATTTGATAGTAGATTGGACTCTTGCAGACTGCATTGGTTAACGTAAGTATTGTGTCTCCTATTACTGTTGAGACAGAGGCCACAGTAGCAATTGTGTGCTTGAAAGCATGCTAGCAAAACTTAGAGTGGTAACCTAGAGTATGGTCCACATACTTTGCGGATAGCACTGGGCATCAGGAGGAGAGGCAGATGCAACAACCAGACTAGTAGATGCCTAAGTTTATTTTTATTTTTATTTATTTCAGTGATCTCTTTTCGAGTTGTATATGACTATTATTTGTCATCATTTAATGGATTGTACTTTCTTAAGTACTTACCCTTTCCTATCGTATAGTGTTTTTATTTTGATTATGAAGCATATCTTTGAATTCATTCTTATTTGTTTGTTGATGTATTATGCTCTACACTTTTTGTGTTTATTCCATAATCTTTATATGATTTATTCTCATTGTCTTTTAGTCCACCTATGTTAGCATACTTGATTATTGTGTGTAGGTAGGATTAGTAGTGTGTATAGTATGAAATGTATTCTGATACCAACTTTTGTCACACCCCATTCTCGATGTATCAGTACTATGAAATGTAATGAGATCTCTCCATCTTAGTAGGGCACAGGAAATCCCCTTTCAGGATTACGTTTCATAGGATATACAAATACCAATGCATAACACTACCTATACAAGGAACTAATTAAACTTGTTCAAAGTAATTAAAGAAACAATACATATATTTATAAATAAAAATTAGCGAAAGTCTTATCTCAAGTCCAAAGTAGCTACATCTACAATTTATGAAAGAAATATTCAAAATATTATTCCAAGTAAAAGTGTTTCCATAAGCTTAAGTATTATTTAAATGATTTGGACAACACATCCCCAATTAAATAGTTTATTTAAACACCAGTAGTGCTATGAAAGATTATTCACGTCTATCCATAGACACAATCATTGCACTCGTAACTAGAGCTATGGATATTTTCGTCACTATCACCATCAACATCCTCCACACCAGATGGATAGCACCTCAGAGTATCAATGTAGTCACCAAAGGTTACACCTGCATCAACTAAAATATTACGTACACACGGGGTAAGCTCAACCACTGAGCTTAGTAAGGAAATCAGACATGCAACATACAAAATACATGATATTACAACTACGGTCTAGTAAATAACTGTAAGTGCCAGCTCAGCATTACCCATGCACAGAGTCTCAAGGCTGCATCAGTCATCCCCATTAGAATGGTACTGTCCTACACATGGAGCACCATACGTCCCCCAAGTATAGGTCTGTCGTTGAGGAACATGTCCATATTATGCTAGCCGCCTACCCATAACTCATCCCATGTCCTCACTACGTCGGGTACTTGAGGAGGTGATAATCCCATTAGTCGACTCACCCGTCCATCCACACTACGTCGGGTATGGGGAGCATCGCAGCTATATTCATACCACCCTTTTTTGAACCCATGCCACTATGTAACGCCCCAATGGCTAAAGATATAGTTATATGGGTATTAAATGTTCGACTAACCATGTCCATGTAATTAGCTATATTACTGGACTGTAACATCACCAAGCTTTCAAACCCATCCAGCCTTTAGGACATCGTGACTTGGCTAGGTTACATATGGTCAATGCAAAGCAACAATGGTAAGAAGTGGTGTAAGCTCCCATTCCATCCACCTTCCTCCTTACCAACTTAACCAGACATCACGAATCACCAAGACCAGCTCTACCTTTCATGGAGAGGTCACGAGATGTCTCATTTCACTCCGCTTCCAAACTACTACGAGTTTCACTGACCACACACAGGAGAGATGCATATGTATGAGCAAACAATACAATTTATTGGATGACATGTTATTAGACAGAAGCATGTTATCAATTGCATGCCATCACACAACATAATAATTATAACTAATACTACCAAACGAAGGTCTAATCCCCTCACCTGATTGGTAAATAGCAATTATTAAAGTAGCACAGCTTCGAACAACTTCACTAAGGTTCTTTCGTACGTTTAATATCAATAGAAATAATAATTATTAATCTATTTATTCATTATTACTCATTTTTCTTATTGTTTGCCTTTATCGTTTACTCATTTAAACCTCTTATTATGTTATTAATATTTTTAGGGGTCTAGTGATCTTGTTTTGACATAATACACTTGTTGTCCAAAGGTTCAAGGTATTTTTAGTAGTGGACAATAAGCATAAAATCAGCTTTTAAGGCTAATATTCGAAATAAAGGTATATATATATATACATATATATATATATATATATATATATATATATATATATATATATATATATATATATATATATATATATATATATGATTTATGGGATCTAAGCCTTTAAATAGGCTTCTAAAAATCCCAGAGAGATGCTGACAAAAAATGGTCACGATCCTAGGTCAAAACCTCGTGCGGCACGTGACATGCCGCACCTCACAGCAAGGTAGGTCATGTGGCACGTCGTCGATCTCACTTCAAAATGTGGCCTCAATGGCTCGATTTTGATTTGGTGGTTTTCTTGGAATTTTTTAAGCTGGAATACGAAGTTTGGGCTCAAAATTTCATTTCTACATCAAGTTATGGATACCGTTTGATTTCCTATACAACCGATATTACTGGATCTGGTTTTTAAACCTTGGATCCGATTCTACAAATACAAATAAGCATTTTTCCTTGGTTTTGGTCCAATATCCAAGTCTTGGTTCGTTAACAAATCTGATCCACACCCTAACAAGTATGTGAGTATGTATTAGAGATGAAGAAAGGAGTCTATTACCAGGAGGACTTGATTAATAATCTCTTTATGGTTATTGATTTGGTTTGATGTGAAGGAAGATCAAGAGAGTAAGGGTTTGATACCGGTGTTGATTTTTTGTCGGTAAGGGCATCTAACTTTTCCCCATGATAGTAGAGTTCTCTTTGTCCTTCTTCCTTCTCCTCTAGACATGGCAAAGCTCTCCCCTTTCACTCTCCCTTACATTTTTGCCTAAGAAAATGCTGGGAATGAGAGAAAAGCTTGAGTGACTCAATTCACATTTGAGATTGGATTAGGTTTCCAATCATTAAGTTAGAGGATTCCGTCCTTCCTACTAATTCAAAGGATCATGAACCTAGACACTAATTCAAATGGCTGGAGAAATAGTCTAGATCTCAGACCAAACAAACCATTGGCCTAAAACTGGGTCGATTCTAATCTAGTCTCAGTTTAGGAGGTGCGGTACGTGACCGACTGCACCCTGGTGGTGTCGTGCCGGACCCTCTATTTGAGTCCTGATTGTATATTTTAAGATTTAGGGTTTAGTCCATTTACCTCTATTGGGTTTCTTAGGTCTAGTCCACTTTGGTTTGAACCGTTCGTCATGGTAAAACCTACTAGAAGCCAAAATTTCCAACTTAGGACTAAAATTTGGGATGGGCCTTACACCTGAAATCCCTTGTAGCACGTACTACTCGAAAGATGTAACTGCTACCTATATTTTCTGATGGTACTCACATAACTCAGATACTAGAGTGCGAGCCTCTACCAACACACCTTACAGCTCCACGTCATTGAGAACCATTGTAAGACCCGTATCGAACTAACCGATCTTACCACATTGAACCAGGTCTACCCATCATGGTCGAGCCAAATGGACCAAGTACGTGAAGGAGATAACGATCGCATGTATTAAACTGACCCAAAAACACTAAAATAGGGGGGAGGGTCGCACACCTAGCTAGGCAGGGTCGGACCCCCCCCCCAATATAAAAAGTCAGACCCTGAGTTTCTACCTGGGGGTCGGACAATTTAGAACCAGGGGTCGACGGGATCTCCGACCCCCTCATCGACCCCCAGTCTGTCGATAGAAACCGTGATTTGGAAACTTTCTAAATTTCAATGGGATTATTTCCTAATCTCAATGGGACTTATTTTTGGAGTTTTTACTCTATAAATAGGATGTCCCTAAGCCTCTTTCACTCCTTTTAGAACCCTAATTAGATTAAGAGAAAGAGAAGAGAAGGAGAAGAAAAGGAAAGTAGAGAAGAAGATCAAAGAGAAGGCTTTAGAGAAACAAGCCTAATTCTCAGGTATGGATACTATCTCCATGTAGTTCTTAAGACCTTAGAATAGATAGTGAAGAGGGTATGATCTATGAGAAACCCAAATCATCCACCCATGGTTAGGTTTCAATGGAAAACCATGGGGGAGATCATTAAAACAATGTAGGTGAATAAACTATGGTTCTAAACCATAGAACATGTATGGAATGGATTATAGAAGCAAGCCATAGGACCCAAACACGAAAGAATGGACTGTAGGATGAAAATTTTGACTAAACCCACGGGGGGTCGCACGGGGGGTCGATGGAGAATCGACCCTACTAGACCCTAACATTGACCCCCAGTGTTCGGGAAGTCCAGAATGTGGGTGGTAGCACCCAGGGTCGATGGAACCTCCGACCCTAGCATCGACCCCCAGTTAACAGGAAGCTTTTTAAAATCAGAATTAATTCTAATTAAATTTTATCGACTTGATTAGGTCTTCTAGTGATAAAATAGTGATATTTAGTTGATTCTTAAAGCTTGAGAGAGGATCTACAATCAAGCAAAGGTGAGGGAACAAGACCTAAACTAATTGTTAATACTAAACTATTTTTATTTATTAAGTCCAATGCCATGATTGATTCTATGCGTGTATGCTTGTATGTTCATTCAACATGTCATCCAATATTTCTATTATTACTGTTCATGCATATTTAAATTATTGTTTATAACATGATGATGATGATGATGATAGGAATAGGCATGTGAATGTATGTGTGTGGTTGGTTTGCTTGATGCGAGCGTGTATCAGGGGCGGTGTTGGTCTGCTTGATGCGAGCGAGTATCATGGGGGGGTGTCATAGGCCGGGCCTCAGCACTCTAGCTCTATCTCTAGGTCAAGTCTTGTCCACTAATTTCATCCTATCACCATTACCTTAGCAGAGCTATTACGTCGTAGTGTATGAGGGGAGGTGGTCTCGAACCGTGTAGTCTCTGACTCTGTCGGGGGGCCTTAGCCCTATCTCTATGGACGTATTGAGGGATGCTGGGGTGAGGGCTTGGATACACTGTTTGGCATTAGGATTGGTTAGTTGCGAGCCCAGTTTGCAAGCCCTCGCCAGCAGGGTCTTACGTGTTGGTATGGGTAGAGTAGCAGGGGAAGTGTCATAGGCCAGACCTCAGTACTTTAGCTCTATCTCTATTCCATGGTAGGGTGGATGGGGACGACAATAAATGTTAACCTTTGGGTGGGCCTCACACCCTGTGCATAGAGGCAAGGCGGCCACCGAACCTTTCTATAGCGCATTGCAAACTTATTTACCAGACCACAGATATGAATTGAATGCATGCATATGTTTGTTGCATTGTTTTGTTTGCTCACTGAGCCGTGATGTGTGATCACCCTCTCGACGTCGAATATTTTTAGTTGATGATGCAGGTACCACTGTCAAGGATTATATGAGTGCTCCGATGTACGGGCATGTTGCTGCAATGGAAGCCGAAGACTTAGTGGATACGCATGATCCCTCATGCGAGTGCAACTCATGCATATTCGATTAGATTTTTGTTTGAATTATTAAGGGAATGTAATTGTTACTTTATTAATTTATGTCTTAGTTGACACAACAATAACTTGATATTTTATTATGGTTATCACAGTTAGATTTCTCAGTTCATTTATTACTAAGACTTCCGCTATTGTGTATTTATTCTGATTATGGTTGTGGATGTATATGGTTTCATTTTCAACGGACACAGCCTATTAGAGATCCTGGTTGAACCGTTGGTTTATTAGCGGTTCATCACACCATTTTGAATGGTGCAGAATTGGGGTGTGACAACCATAGTCTGATGAGCCATCTCACGGGACACAACATCGCAAACCCCTAGCCGCTATGGTGTACCTTCTTGTTCAATTGCTAGCAATGTCGTATCATCTGAGTTTTGAGTAAGAGAAGAATCTGTATGATTGTATGTCAGATCGCTGCTATCATCCGTTGAAGCCAACTCAATCCTGGATGAAGATGGATGTACCCTACGTTGAATCTACTTAACCAATCATTGCCAAGATCATGGATTGGCACGAGGAATTACCTCTAACTCGTCATCATTGAGCTCAATGTCGTGAAGGCCAAGCCTGAATAATGAACTCCAACCAAAGTCAGAGTGGACTGACCGCTCCAGATAATCATCTAGAGGAAGGTCTATCCCCAGCTGAATAAATAAGTAAGTGAGCAACCTCCCATAAGGAAGACTACCATACCAAGAACAAAGCACTGTAGTAATCAGTGTTCTCAAAATCAAGTATGGAAGACAGAGTTGTCATCGTACAATAAGACACTAAGCGATAAACTCGTAGAAGTGCACAATAGCATCCCTATGACCGCTTATGGTTTTGCTGGAAAATGTGACTATATACTCTGGAAATTGGCTGACAGTTATTTTTTCTTAATTCGGGACCTAACATCATCTGCTCCTATATAAGTGCAAGCTCCCACTCAGCTATAACTGGAATCTTTGGGTCCACATACATAAGTTCTCCATCTATAGAGATATCCAGAGACGGGCAAGATAACAAATGTCCAAAACAATCTTTTGCCCTAGAACCCTGTAAGGACGAATCATCAACCTAAAGGTTACAGTAGAACTGCCTCACAAGGTTAGAATGTGTGGGTATCTGATACTGAAGAACTGGTAACCGACCCATATCTATGAATGCTCGATGAACCGTAAACCTTTCTAATTCATTGCATCTCACAAAATGACCTGATTCAATCGATCTATGCTCAAATAGAGCCAATTCCCTTCTATCTCTAGTGACCAAAATTATCACTGGTCATACCTTGGTGATCGAGACGATGTTCGTCTTGTTGCCCCTTTAATAGATGACTCCCACCCCCCTAAATAAACCATACTGTCAGGAGAAGTCATTGCAACTAGGCCAATCAAAGGTGATGGAATTCTGTCAAGAGACAAAAAATTAAGTGTTAGAATACAAGATGAAATAAGTTCACCAATGCACGACAATGTGTAAGGACAATGAGAGAGACGATGATCCTCTTTGAGATAAAATGCATCAATGAAGATCAATGTCTTGTTAGAGTCGCCACCTAGATTAAGGTCTAGGACCTTTAAAAATATAATCTCACCCTAAGGTAAGACTTCTATTGACTCATGACCCAATGTATCAATTCTTAGGTCTGTAAGAGATCGGTAAGTATTCAAGGTACGATTATGGGAAGTTGTTAGGCACCCAAACCGCCTGATCAAGATCGGCCTCCTATACTCTCCTTAGACTCTAATTCTGATTATGCTTGGTCAACTGAATGACTAGGGTTTAATAGGGGGAATGTCCTAAACCAAGTTGCTAAGTTCTACTAACCTAGGGTTCAACCAAACATGTCTTAAAGTAAATAGATAAGCAATGAGTATAGTACTATATAGTGAACCAAACCAAATGATGGTTTGGTCTTGGACTGAATCTGAGACATCCATCTCAAACTGTCTATGTATTCCAATCCTGAAAATCAAGTCCAAAACATAGTTTGAAATGGGTTGTGTGATTAATGATTTATGGATGTGGCTTATACATGTGCTTTAAGTAGATCATTTTGTTCAAGTTAAAGTTTATGCTGGATGGATGGTTGATGGATGGCTTTGTACCATATTTTGGACTCCCAAATTGCCTACGTATTCTAGGGTTTGCTCTAGAAATCAGGTACAACATAGTTTGAAAAGTAAAATTTGTGTGTAAAGGTTTCTAAGGGTTTCCTTGCCCTGCCAAGGTTTCTGAGGGGTTCTTTGCCCTGTTAAGGTTTCTAAGGGGTTCCTTGCCCTATTAAAGTTTTTGAGGGGTTCCTTGCCCTATCAAGGTTTCTAAGGGGTTCCTTGTCTTGTTTGTTCATCTCTTTCCACTCTATTTAGGGTTTATCTTTCCATAATTGCTCATTTCTTCTAGGGTTTATCTTACCCTAATCTGTTCAATTCATTATAGGGTTTAACTTGCACTAATTATTCAATTCTTTCATTATAGGATTTATCTTGCCCTAATTATTCAATTCTTCTATTCTAGGGTTCATCTTCCCCTAATTATTCTTTCTAATTTATCTCTTTCCAAGATCAAATATGGTTGGTGAAAGCATTCCAAATATTGCAGTCAAAGTGTGCATCCAATATAGCATGTGAGAAAGCATTCCAAATATATAGTAGTCAAAGTGTGCATCCAATATAGCATATGAGAAATATATCCAAATTTAACAACAAATAAGTCAAAGATGGCATGTGAGCATGTGAATCAATACAAACATGGTAAGTGAGTATCCAAACATAACAGTAAAAGTATCCAAATATAAAAGTAAGAGTATCCAAATATAACAGTGAGCATCTACATATAGCAATAAGCATGTGTGCCAATGTATGAAAACAAATTTTAGATCTACGGTCTAGACTTAATGCATCGATCATCAACAATGTGACCAAGATCATATTTAATCGACTACTCAGACATGATGTAGTCGATCATCATCAATGTCACACCCCAATTCTGCACCATTCAAAACAGTGTGATGAACCGCTAATAAACCAACGGTTCAACCAGAATCTCTAATAGGCTATATCCATTAAGAATAAAACCATGCACATCCACAACCATGATCAGAATAAATACACAATAGCGGAAGTCTTATAGTAAATGAACTGAGGAATCTAATTGAAATAATCATAAATAAAGTATCAAATTATGTTGTATCAACTGAGACATAAGTAAATAAAATATCAATTACATTTTCTTAATAAATTGAAATGAAAAATCTAATCGAATACGCATGAGTTGCACTCGCATGAGGAGTCATGCGTATCCACTAAGACTTCGGCTTCCATTGCAGCAACACACGCGTACAACGGAGCACTCATATAATCTTCAATAGTGGTACATGCATCATCGACTAAAAACATTCGACGTCGAGAGGGTGAGCACACATCATTGCTCAGTGAGTAATCAAAACAATGCAACAAACATATGCATGCATTCAATTCATATCATTGGTCTGGTAAATATGTTTGCAATGTGCTATAGAAAGGATAGGTGGCCGCCGCACCTATATACACGAGTGTGTGAAGCCGCCCAAAGGTAACGTTTATTGTCGTCCCACATGCACCCACCATGGACAATGCACACACAAAGGTCACATTTATTGTTGTACAAGTTGCCCATACCAACACGTAAGCCCCTGCTGGCGAGGGCTCGCAAACTGGGCTCGCAACTAACCAATCCTAATGCCAATCAGTGTATCCGAGGCCTCCCCCCAGCATCCCTCAATACGTCCATAGAGATAGGGCTAAGGCCCCCCGACAGAGTCAGAGACTACACGGTCCGAGACCACCTCCCCTCATACCCTACGACGTAATAGTTCTGCTAACGTAATGGCGATACGACGATGTTAGTGGACAGGACTTCAGTTAGAGATAAAGCTAGAGTGTTGAGGCTCCGCCTATGACACCTTCCCCTGATACTCGCTCACATCAAGCACACCAACCATACTGTGAGGACATGGGAAAAATAAATCATCTTTTTTTGAAGATTTTAATTGGATTTATCCTCATTTTTAAAATTGAATTTTCATGTAGTTAAAGTTGTCTACCCTCATTACACTCAAACTGGGATCTGAAAAATTCTCACCATCAGATCCCATCCACTCATGCCAGTGGAGGGTAAGAAGACTGGAGTCGCCACCTAGATAAGGTCTATGACCTATAAATGATGTCCCTTAATGGAGGAACACTAATGACTCGCGAAAATGGAACGGCTGTCTTGTCTCACAAAAGGCAGGTAAGTACCAAATTACGAGTTGGGAAGGTGTTAGGCACCCAACTCGCCCGGTTGAACTGATCTCCCTAAATGCTATCCTTTCCTACATTTTAATGAGTACTTGGAGCTATCTAAATACATTATAAGGTAGAAGGGGAATCCTAAGTTCATTTCTAATTCTTTGCTAACTATACATGGCATAAGCTGAGATTAAATAATTTAAACAAGAAAAATAATTACAAAAATGAATCAAAGAATTAAAAGAATAACTTAATCATACATCAAAAGAAAGAAAAAAATGATATATAACATATGACCGAGATCTGGGAAAATCCCAGGCCGCCTACGTATCCCTGTGTGGTGGGAATCAGGCCAAACGTAGTTTGGGCGGGTGTATACGTACCAGGTGTGTGCAAGAGAAGAGGGACGCTTCCAAAATATTGAAACACATCCCAAGCGATGGATGCTCCCATAATCATGGAACACATCCAATGGTGAGAGATGACCCCACAACAGTGGGACCCATCTCAGTGTTGAGGTACTCCTTATCACAAGGAAGTCCCCTCGGTGAGGTAATCCCATAATACATGGAACTTACCTCAATTTGAGTGTGTGTGTGAAAATGATGCTCCAAAAATATTAGAACACATTCGAAGGATGAGATGTTCCCACAACAGTGGAACCCATCTCAAGGTGTAGAGGTATTCCCTTCCACAGGGAAATCCCTTCGCTGAGGTAATCCCATAATACATGGAACTTACCTCAATTTGACCGAGCGTGGAGCGACCAAACTCCCCCGCAGCCTACGTTTCCCTCGAGACCTCTGTCTCTCTAGAATCAGGTCAAGCGTAGTTCCCAATGGATTGACGAGCCATGGACACGCGTGGCAACACTCAGGAAAGGCCAAATGCCTCAGCTCCCCACACACGGGGTACACTAAATCTCACTCATATCCCACATTCGGGATGCCCAGGTGGACCGTCCGTTGGACCACCAATCCTATGCATACGTCTACCCAATCTCAGATTTTTCATTACTATGCATTTGATACAACGGTTTCCCACACTTTTGGATCCAATCCTAGGGTTGGATGGGCTCATTTTAAATGGACCCGCAAAGGGCAGCTGGACTCATTGGAGTCCCCTAATCAATCACATCACGGGAAGCAAGTATCCTAGCTTACATCTATCAAAAATTGGATGTCACAGATCACTTGGGGGTATGGACGATGCCTTTAAATTAAATCATACAAATATATAAGCATATAGGCATGTGATGGAAATTAAATAGAGCATGTGATAAAAACCAAAAATAGAAAGCAACTATATACATGTGATGTCAAAACAGTAGGAACCATCAAATGTGTAAAACAGGAAACCATAATGAGAACCAGGATATATGAAGCAAAAAGAAATAAAAAACAGTATGTATTATGTACAATGAAATGACCTACATACCCTACCGGACATAGATTGATCCTAAGAAAGGGCATGAGATCAAAAGAAAAAAGAAGACATGAGCACAACACTAAGCCAAACCAAAACCAACATTGAACCGGACTGAGATGAACCAAATCTAACTCAGGTCAAGCAAAACCTAAATCATGCTATACCTAAACCAGGTCCATAAAGCCAAAGCAAAATGAACCAAACCAATCCACTCCCACATAAATCGGACTTAGTCATTAAAATAAACATGGTTTAACCCGAACCAGGTTTGATCTTAGTGTTTAAACCACCATAAATAGGACCAGATTCATTTAAAATACTCAGAAAGATAATCCAACAGTTCAAATTGATTTTAAGCATCCATGATGAAGATCCAATGGTCCAGATTCATCAAAGACACTTATGGTGAACATCCAACGCTTCAGATCATTCGAAATGATAATCTAACGGTTCATAATCATTTAAATCACTCCCAAAGACAATCTAACGGTTCAGATCGCTTATCATGATAATCTAACCGCTCATATTGATAAAAGTCACTCCCAAAGACAATCTAACGGTTCATATTACTTAAAATCACATCTAACGACCATATTAAAATTCACATTAAAAATTTATGATCAATGGATGTACTTTAATAACATCAAAATTCCAAATCAATGGTTAAGATCAACTCATTAAATCCCAATTATGTGGTCATGATCAAATCTCATAAAATTCAGATCATTTGGTTGGATCAACCACATTAAAATTTTGATCACATGGTCTGACCAATCATATTAAAATTCTCATCATATGGTCGGACCAATTACATTAAATTTCCCATTATATGGTCGGACCAATCCAAACCGGCCCTCACTTAGACCCAACCAAACTAGAACCCGTCCTAGACCAAAACAAACTAAAGCAATCACTTGAAAAAAATAAATAAATAAGTAAATAAATAAAAATATACCTGCCGACCGAGATCGTCGGCAAAAACGGGGGGGGAAGCTGCTCCTTCCTTCATGGCGGCGGCGGTGCTGCTGCTTCCACGGCTGCGGCGGCTGTGCTGTCGCCTCCACGGCGGTGGCGGCTGTGCTATCGCCCCTTTCTTCTCCTTCTTGTTGGATTTTTTTCTCCTGGAGCAGCAGCAGCTGCTCCTTCTTTTTTCTACGGCGGCGGCCTTGCTGCCGCTGCCCTCTCCTTCTTCCTCCCTCTTCCTCTTTCTTCTTCTTTCCTTCCTTTCTCTTTCTTCTTCTTCTTTTTCTTTCTTCTTTCTTCTCCTCCTTTCTTCTTTCTTCTTTATTTCTGTTTTGTTTTTCTTCTCTGTTTTTTTTCTCTCCCGGAGCAGCAGCAGCAGCTGCTCCCTCTTTTTCTTCTTCTTCTTCTTCTTCTTCTTCTTCTTCTTCTTCTTTCTTCTTCTTTCTTCTTCCTTCTTCTTCTCTTCTTCTTCTTTCTTCTTCTTTCTTCTTCCTCTTTCTTCTTTCTTCTCCCTCAACTCTGGTTTTTTTTTTCCTTTGGTGGCGGCGGCTGTGCTGCCGCCTTCTTCTTCTTCCTCTTCTTCTTCCTCTTCTTCTTTCTACTTCTTTCTCCCTCTTCTTTCCCTCTCCCTTTTTCTTCTCCTCCTCTTCTCTGGTTTTCTCTGTTTTTTTTTTTGGAGTGCTCCTTCTTATCTCTTCAAGAAAAGAAAGGGAGGGGGGGTTTTGAGGGCGGGTGACCAGCGGGTCTTGGGGAGGAGATTCGGGGAGGAGGGTCGAGGTGTCGACCTCCCCTCTTCCCCTGCAACCTACTCCCTCACCCTCTCTCTGCTCTCCCTGCTCTTCTCTCTCTCCCAATTTCTTTCTCTCTTTTTTTTTTTTTTTTCTGATTTCCTCTGTCTTTGATCCCCTCTTTTGGGGATCTAGACAGATTCTTTTTTTTTTCATTTCTTTTTTTTTATTTTATTTCATCATCATTTTTATTTTTTTCATTATTTTTACATTATACCTAAACTACCCCACCCCTTTTTTCATTTTAAGTGAATATATAATTATATATATATATATATATATATATATATATATATATATATATATATATATATATATATATATTCTTTTTTCTTCTTTTTTTTCCTTTTATTATTATTATTATTATTATTTTTTATTTTTTTTCTTATGATACACCCCTCTCATTGCGTGTGGTATCCCAATGAGAGCGGGGATCCCCGTAGTGGCAAAATCGGGGTGCTGACAGATACCCCTCTTTAGTCGAAATTATACTAATTGTGGCTGAAGACAAGAAGACCCCAGTTTTGCCACAACCATTATTGGAAAGCTAAGTAAAACAAAACATGGGCTCTCTTGAGTAGTGGCCATGGCGACCTTGGAACTCTCAAAACGAACCCGAAAAGACAAAATATATGAACTTTCACGTATTTTCGCAGAACCGCTCAAGGAGATCATTCCTCAACAAAGGAATCAGATCTCAAAAACGAAACTGACACCTCGCACACGCGAGCCCCAAGTCAAAATCAAATGCGAACTTTCACGCATTTCGCGGAACCGCTCGGGGAGATTATTCCCGAACAAAGGAATCCAACCTCAAAAGTGAAACTGACACCTCGCACACGTGAGCCCCAAAGTCAGAATCGAAGAGGAGCTTTCACGCATTTCGCGGAACCGCTCGGGGAGATTATTCCCGAACAAAGGAATCAAATCACAAAAGGGAAACTGACACCTCGCACACGCGAGCCCCAAAGTCAGAATCGAAGGCGAGCTTTCGTGTATTTTACGGAGCCGCTCGGGGAGATTATTCCTGAACAAAGGAATCAAATCTCAAAAGCGAAACTGACACCTTGCACATGCGAGCCTCAAAGTCTGAATCGGAGGCGAGCTTTCACGCATTTCGCGGAACCGCTCGGGGAGATTATTCCCGAACAAAGGAATCAAATCTCAAAAGCAAAACTGACACCTCGCACAAGCGAGCCCCAAAGTCATAATCGAAGGCGAGCTTCCATAAATTTCACGGAATCGCTCGGGGAGATTATTCCCAATCAAAGGAATCAAATCTCAAAAGCGAAACTGACACCTCGTACACGCAAATCCCAAAGTCAGAATCGAAGATGAGCTTTCACGTATTTTGCAAAACCGCTCGGGGAGATTATTCTCGAACAAAGGAATCAAATCTCAAAAGCAAA
Source organism: Protea cynaroides (assembly GCA_028583415.1). Taxonomy (NCBI): domain Eukaryota; kingdom Viridiplantae; phylum Streptophyta; class Magnoliopsida; order Proteales; family Proteaceae; genus Protea; species Protea cynaroides. Next base: position 95,778,454 of record CM053266.1, read on the forward strand.
ACTGACACCTCGCACACACGAGCCCCAAAGTCAGAATCGAAGGCGAGCTTTCACGCATTTCGTGGAACCACTCAGTGAGATTATTCCTAAACAAAGGAATCAAATCTCAAAAGTGAAACTGACACCTCGCACACGCGAGCCCCAAAGTCAGAATCGAAGGCGAGCTTTCACGCATTTTACGGAACCGCTCGGGGAGATTATTTCCGAACAAAGGAATCAAATCTCAAAAGCGAAACTGACACCTCGCACACGCGAGCCCCAAAGGCAGAATCGAAGACGAGCTTTCACGTATTTCACGGAACCGCTCGGAAAAGATGAGACTCTCTTGAGTAGCAGCCAAATCAGCTTGATAACCCTCAAGACCAGTCAGAATAAAGCGGGTCTTCCTGCATGTCGCAGAATAAACCCCAACAAGGCGAACTCTCCCGCACCTATACGGTACGAGTCCCAAAATAAACACATTTGACAGCTGCACAAGGAGGGGGGCTATCACACCCTAATTCTGGTCTATTCAGAATGATGTGATGAACCGCTAAATAACCAACGGTTCAACCAGGATCTCAAATAGGCTATCCCTGCGTTATCCAAACTTACACACATCCGTAATCATAATCAGAGTAAATACATAATAGCGGAAATCTTATAAATAAATGAACTGAGAACTAAGATGATATCAATAATTTAATAACAAATTATTCTGTTTCCAACTGAGACATAAATATTTAAATACCAAATACAAGTCTTTATTAAATTCAATAAAAGAAACCTATAAAATATCTAATCAAATACACACGAGTTGCATTCGCAAGACGAGTCGTGTGTATCATCTTCAGCTCCAGCTTCCATAGCTGTCACGTTCCCATACGTAGACACATTCATATAGTCTTCAACGGTATAACCTGCATCATCAACTAAAAATATTCGACGTCGAGGGGTGAGCACACATCACGGCTCAGTGAGTAGCCAAAACAATGCAACAATACATATGCATGCAAAAAGTCAATTTATATCTTTGGTCCGGTTTAAAGTTTGTAGTATGCTATAGAAAGGTTTAGGTAGCCAAAGGTCGTGTTTATTGACTCCGCCTCTATACACGAGTGTGTGACGTTACCCAAAAATCACATTTATCGTCAACTCACATGCACCCAATCATGAACATTATATAACAAAGGTTACGTTTATTGCTATATAGTGCCATACCAACACGTAAGCCCCTATTGGCGAGGGCTGCAAACTGGGCTCGCAACTAACCAATCCTAATGCCAAACAGTATATCCAAGGCCTCACCCCAGCATCCCTCAGAATGTCCATAGAGATAGAGCTAAGGCCCCCCGGTAGAGTCAGAGACTACAAGGACCGAGACCACCTCCCCTGATACCCTACGACATAATAGTTCTGCTAAAGTAATGGTGATACGACGATGCTAATGCACAAGACTTGAGTTAGAGATAAAGCTAAAGTGCTGAGACCCGCCAAAGGTTAACGTTTATTGACGTTCTCATCACACCTCCCCTGATACTCGCTCACATCAAGCACATCAACCACACACATACAAGCACATGCCTATTCCTATCATCATCATCATCATCATGTTATAAACAATAAAGTAAATATGCATGAACAAGTAATAGAAATATTGGATGGCATGCTGTATGCACATTACAAACATATTCGCATAGAATCAAGCATAGCACAGGACTCATGAAATAGAAAACAGTTTATTATTAACCAATTTAGTTTGGGGTTAAGGTTCCTCACCTTAGCTTGCTATAAGATACTTTTCCAAGCTTTAAAATCACCTTTATAATGCTATTATATTGCTAGAAGACCTAACAAAGTCGATAGAATTTAATTAGAATTTATTCAGAATTAAAAACTACTCTGTTAACTAAGGGTCAAAGGTAGGTTCGATGCTAGGGCCGATGGGTCTATCGATCCTCCCCTCTTTCTGGAATTTCCGAATGCTGAGGGTCGATGGTCAGGAATACCTAGCGTCGGATGGTCATCGACCCTCGGTGCGACCCTTGGTGCACTTTGGTCCAATTTCCACTTTTTAGTCCATTCTTCGTGTTTGGGTCCAATGGCTTGCTCCTACATCCCATTCTACATTCATTCCATGGTCTGAAGCCATGTATAATCCATCTAAATAGTTTTTATGCATTCTCCTATGGTTTCCATGAAAACCTAACCATAGCTTGATTGTTTTGGGTTTCTCCGAGATCACTCTCTCAACAATAACTAACCTAAGGTCTGTAGAAACTTATGGAATTAGTATCCATACCTGAGAAGATTAATCTTTCTCTGCAACTCTTCTCTTTTGACTTAATTTCTCTTCCTTCCCTTTCTTCTTCCTCTTTCCTTCTCCTCTCTTTCTCTCAATTCGATTAGGGTTGTGAAAGGAGTGAAAGTGGCTTAGGGACGTCCTTTAAATAGAGTAGGAACATCCTAAAATAAGTCCCATTGGGATTTGGAAAGAATCCCAATCGAAAAATATAGAAATTTCCTAATTTCTATATTCGGCAGAAACCGAGGGTCGATGATCCCGTCGACCCTAGGGTCTTAAGCTGTCCGACCCTCCCTTCAAAACTGAGGGTCTGACTCTCGGTTTTGGGAGGTCCGACCCTGCTTAGCTGGGTATCCAACACTTCCCCTATTTTAAGTGTTTTTGGGTCGATTTGATACCTGGGATCTCGATCTCCTTCACGCCCTTGGTCCATTTGACTCGACCATGATGGGTAAACCTGGTTCAAGGTGGTAAGACCGGGTTAGATTGACACGGGTCTTACAGGGGCCAACAAATAATTGCTACCAAACCCCAAATGCGACTACTCATTGAACCGGGTGTGGTCTTAGCCCAAGGTCTATGAAAACCAATACAACAACAAATATAATGCAACAACAGATGTCAAAAGTTGATAAAGAAGAGGGTTGTGTCCAAAGCCATCGATCAGGCGAGAAGCCCACTAAACCCAAAATATACAAAAACCAATGCAACAACCAAAACAATGCAACGACAGATGTCAAAAGATGACAAACAAGAGGGTTGTGTCCAAAACCACTAATCAGGTCTAAAGCCCACTAAACCCAAGATATATGAAATTCAATGCAATAACCAAAACAATGCAACGACAGATGTCAAAAGGTGACAAACAAGAGGGTTGTGTCCAAAACCACTAATAAGGTATGAGGCCCACTAAACCCATGGTATACAAAGACCAATGCAACAATCAAAGCAATGGAATGACAGACGTCAAAAGGTGACAAACAAGAAGGTTGTGTCCAAAACCACTAATCAGGTCTGAGGCCCACTAAACCCAAGGTATACTAAGACCAATACCACAACGAGATAGGTCAACAACAAAGTCAAATCCAAATATTAATTGGAAATCAAATTCCGAAACTCACAGGTGAAAATAACCTCAAACTGATTGCCATCATCAAGAGTTAAACACATTGAGCACGAAATGTAAGCATCATTCAAGGAGAAGCAACATTAACACAACAAAACACAACCAAAATGACCCTAAGGCTCTCGAACATGGTTCGAAAGGGCTACAGATAAAGCTCTAAATAGAACCACAATGGCTCGCTAGTCCTAATCAGGAGCAGGAGACACAAAAATTGGCATATTCTTCAGTTAACCATGGAGGCAGATCAAACTGACAAAATAGCCCAGCAAGTAGAAAAAGAGATATAGATCGTGCCCATTATCCTAAGATGTAAGCAACTCAAAAATTTCACACCTTCACAAGATTTGAGTAATACATGAATTTGGCCCAAACTAGGCACCCTTGCAACAAGATCAAGATTCTCTTAAAACAGCAGTTGAATTTCCCAACAACAGACTTGAGGAAATACTAGATCAATCTTCCAAATACAAATGATTATGATTAAACAATCGAACAGAAACAGGTACAAAATGAAAACAAGTTCCCTCTAACAGACGGGAGGAAGAGAAGAAGCATATAAAGGGTGATTGAACGGAGATGCTCTCCCAATCAAAATTGTCTATGATTCCAAGATTGACTGCTTAGAGCTTAAGCAAATCCAGCAATAACATGCAGGACGACACATATACTTGAGGCAACATGATTTGAGTTTGACTCCACTTAACATGACACACCCATACCGCAATGTCTGTATATCATGACAGACCATGTTTTGGTTCAGATGAGAATGACATGATTGAATCTGACTCCCTCGAAAAGAATGCATCCATACCCCAGTGTCTGTATATCACGACTGACCACTCTTTGGTTTAGATGGGTATGACATGATTAAATCTAACTCTCTCAAAAGAATGCATCCATACCCCAGTGTCTGTATATCATGATAGACCACTCTTTGGTTCAAATGGGAATGACATGATTAAATCTAACTCTCTCAAAAAAATGCATCCATACCCCAGTGTCTGTATATCATGACAGACCACTCTTTGGCACATATGAAAACAAATAGGAGGACATGGAGATCATGCCCAAGAATTGAAAGTACACACGATTGAATTGCATGCAGAAATGAACCAAATCAGACATCATCACAAAAGATTTCATCTCCTATAGGAGAGTGACAGAACAGTTAGAGATTAATCTCTAACAAATAGGTACCCTAATCCGGATCCTATGAGATGAGGATGATGACTTGCTTAATCCCCCATGGATGATAAAAATGAATCTGATGAACTCTGCCACATAGAACAGGAGATCCCAATGAAGTTTCTGGAAACACAAGCAGGCAACGAATGATTTGAAAACTATATTCATTAGTGAATGCTACTCCCAAATCCAAAAAACAAAGAGAAATGATTTAATCAATTTTCTCCAGACATGACTCACTCTAGGATGAGAGAAATTTTCTTTAGTCCTATAGAGGATAGATTCAACATGGTTTGCATCATTGCCAAAATTACACAGATCGCGCCTTGAACCCATGACTAACACAGTCCTCTCCCTATGATGGGAAAACATGGGTATCCCATCCATTTTTTGTATTTTTCTTTACAACTAAACCCAATTACAATTTCAAACAAAGGGTCCAAATGTGGCGAACTGTCGCCAGCAGATTTAGGCATATTCAAAATGGTCTGGATTCACAATGAGCCTCCCATATTCATGATATCAAGACAATGACAATTTTCCCCCAGAGTTTATGTTTTCAACGGCACACATTGATAAACAGACAAATCTTTGGGTTATCGCTAGAAGCAACCTATAGGAGATGCCCCACATCAGAATTAAGCATAGCATCAAATAACGCCTTCCCCTCTTAGAGACGCTTAGACAGTACATATGTGTCTCGACAAGCTATTTGCCAATGCTAAAGTAGATACAACCACAACTGAGCTCAAAACTTATAAATCCATGGACAATACGATGCTGAAGGTCCAATAGGACAGATAAGAAACTACCCACATGGGTCCACCATGGGGAGAGTTTTTGTTATTTATGTAGAATGGTCAAATCCCACTGAGGAAATACCATCTTATTGGCTAGCAAAAATAGACTTTTTGGAATTCTTGGATGCCGTTGAAACAATGAACGACCGATAGAAATTCTAGTCAGATTTATTTGAATAAAATTATACCCAAATAAAATTACGCGTTTACAAGAAACGACATCATAAACTTATTTGATGATCGAACGAACGACTTCTAATGAAGACTCACGGAAGACTGTCGGATTGATGGATGGGAGGAAGAGTCTTTTGTCGATGAGAAATCATCCTTTGATGATGACAAAGTGATGAGACCACCACCTGTAAAGGCGGGATGTAGCGACCAAAATTGAAAATCCAGCCTAATACACGTCGTGAAGCACTGCAAACAATCAATACTCCCCATGATGCTCCAGAGGAAATTACCATATATTTATGCACAAATTATTGAACCGACCCACCTTTGAGCCTTGATAGAAAGTAAATATTGCGTGAAAGCATGACAACTGACCCACTGTCCAAATGCAATGAAAAATTCCACCCCACATCTATACCTTTGTATGGCCTTTTTTTTTTTTTTCTCTTTTTTGTCCCTTTTTTCCGGCTCTTTTCTTTTTTGAGTATTTTTTTAATGGATGTGGAGGCAATACATGATCACTCTTTGCTCGATCAAGTTGTAATGACGTACCTCAAATATAAGGCCCCTGCTCTTGAAAGCCATTGGTCCATGAGGATCTTTGGAGACTGTATCTTCAACTCAAGAAGCGACAACAATTCCACACTACAGACCGAAAAGGATGGTGCTACCTCAGTCAAAATTCATCTTTTGTATACTGATACAGCAAAGCTGCCCATTTAACCCCAATCGGTATCTTCTTTGACTATATCCCTTTTTTTTTTTAGGATAATTCATTTTGCTCATTGTAGTGATCGCTACGATCCATGATGTAAGGAGGCAGGTGTTTGATAATAAGAATATGAACACAACACTTGTTCTCCTTTCGGTTTTTCTATCTTTTTTTAATTTTTTTTTCAATGATGATATCTTTGACCTAGACCAAATCCATAAGGCATCTCATCTCATTTGTAAAACCAATCAAAACCACCAGAATAAGTTCAGGATTGCTTGACGCCCTTTGACAACACCTCATGGAGCTCTTTTAGTTTATCAAGGGTGGCTTTCTGAACCTTTGAAACTTGCCAAACTATCTCTCTAAGACGGCTTTTGTGTTTCTGGATCAATCATTTGCAGTTTTTCACAAACGAGCTAGACTTTCTTTTCTCAAAAAGCCAGGTTGCGTAGAAGTTCAGGTGATGGCTCATCATCCCAATCATCATCGGAGTCAGAATTAACCGAGGGCACAAAAGTGGAAAGAATATCAAACTGGAAAAAATGTTTCGGAAGCTATAAAGCTCAATAGTTGAAGTCCCAAGTGGGATTTTTTTTTTATTAGACAGAGCAAATTGGACTAGATTGCCTACAGACATATCAGCCTCAAGCCCAAACATGGCCGACCTATCAGATACAACCAATAGCAAGCCGAGACAAAACAACTTATCTAAACAAACCCCAATTAAGTGCAACAACATTGGCACCAACAATGATCGACATGGGACTGAATCTCCACCTAGGCTACTACTAGTAGGACTCATCACGCCTACCTACCAATATGTGCCTGATGCACACCAAACTCAACTATACCCCAGTTTAGGTCCATAAAAGCTCATTATTGGGTTACCTGTGATACCGGTCACTCTGATCAATATCCCAACTCGGGTCCATTAAAATTCATCTTTTAGGTTACCGTTAATGGGGATCACTCTTTTATATCCCAGCCAGATTCATTAAACTCATCAATTAGGTTATCCCACTGTTGAGATAGATAATAGCCACAAGGGATCCTCTATTATCACAGATAATTCTGGGAGGAAAATGCAACCCCTGAGAGTTTACGATTGTCTCTAAGTCAGGGTTCTTTGATTAATCTTGGGTGGACGGCACAACTGTACTCAGGAGTCTGAAATTAACTCCGCCAGACTCTACTCAGCAGTCCAAAATTAACTTTATCAATCAAGGAGGCATAATTACCAAAGATGCCTAGCATGTTGCTGTAACTCATGATTTCCCGATGATCTAGAACTTAGGATAGGACTTCAATGGAATCTACAATGACCACTCTAAGAAGTCTCCTTAGTTATGATTTTCGACCAATGAAAAGAGGATATCTCTTGCCTGGGTTTCATCCCATGATGAGAAAAGGTAGACACTAATTGCTCATGATACAAACACACTTTTAGAGACTCCAACAGAGGAGGTAATCTACTCCAATAAGATTTGAAGATTTTCGCCAAACAAAAAAAAAATGGAGAAGACTGCTCTCTTGCTATTCTCAATCATCAATTCTAGATCTACAACACTAGGCTCTAACTGATAGAGACAGAGGGTGACAACGATACATCAAGCTCTAACAATTAGAGACAAAGAATCACAGAAAATGAAAAATCTTTGTAGAGACAAACGACTATAGAAGATACAGACTCTAGCTAAGACAAAGAGTCACATAAATACAAGTTCCAACCTAGTAGAGACAAATAGCCACAGGAAATATAGACTCCAGCTAGAAAGACATAGAAATCACATAAGATACAAGCTCTAACCTGGTAGAGACTACTAACCACGGAAGATACAACCTTTCACTAGAGAGACAAAAAATACAAAAATATAAGCTCTAACCTAGTAGAAACAAATAACCACGAAAGATACAACCTCTAGCTAGAGAGACAAAGAATCACAAAAATACAAGCTCTAACCTAGTAGAAACAAATAACCACAGAAAATACAGACTCTAGCTAAAGAGAAAAGAATCACAAGAATATAAGCTCTAACCTAATAGAAACAAATAACCACAGAAGATACAACCTCTAGCTAAAGAGACAAGAATCACAAAAATACAAGCTCTAACTTAATAGAAACAAATAACCACAGAAGTTACAGCCTCTAGCTAAAGAGACAAGAATCACAAAAATACAAGCTCTAACCTAATAGAAATAAATAACCACAGAAGATACAACCTCTAGCTAAAGAGAAAAGAATCACAAAAATACAAGCTCTAACCTAATAGAAACAAATAACCACAGAAGATAGAGCCTTTAGCTAAAGAGACAAAGAATCACACAAATCAACTACACCCTACCTAGTAGAGACAAAGAATGACAACAAATCAATTGCACCCTACCTAGTAGAGACAAAGAATGACAAACCTGCCAAAGCTCCGACTAGTGGAGACAAATAATTACAGGAAATACAAACTCTACCTAGTAAGGACAAAGAATCACAAAATAAACCCTAACTAGAGAGAAAAATTACCAAAAGTTCAAACCCTAATAAGTAAAAACAACGAGTGACCAAAATAAATTAGGCTCTATCTAGTGGAGACAATGAATGACAACAATCGGTCCTTGACTGGTAGAGACAAAAAATGATAAACATACAAGGACCCTAACTAGTTGAGACAGGAATGAAAAACCCACAAAACTAACTAGTAGAGATGAGTAATTACAAGAATACAAACTCTACCTAGTAGAGACAAAGAACGACAAAGATGGGTCACTATCTTGACAAAAACAAAGAATGACAGGCATACAAGATTCCTAACATTATGCTCTTTGCCTGCAGCAGACATATAATAACCAGAATATTTCACACCTTCATGATGGATCTAAATATGAATTGAAGATGATGAAACAAGCCTAGGAGGAAACAGCCTAGGGGGATGGTACCTTGCCAACTCTCTCACATACTCTATCAGGGCATGGGCAATTGTTGCTGCCCAGACATGGATGCTTTGATGGATAGGCCTCACTAGGACATAGACAACATGTTCTAACCTAGGAATCATATCCTCAACAGTACTCGATACTAACTCTTTCTCTTTCCCATAATTTCCATTTAATCTTTAAGAGCCAAGATCAATGACTAGGTAGACTCTAAAAGAGGAGCCCTAGGCAATTTCCAAGAGACAAGGTCTCTTACCCAGACGGTGAATAATGAGGGAGACACTTAGGAGATTCTGAAAAAATCTAAGACAAGATAAAATACATTGAACACACAGAGTTGAGACCATGAACAAATACACATGTACAATCATGCTGACTCAACCAAACAAAGGGTTAGCTCTGTGCAAGAACTCCATTAGGTTAATCCTCGCAAATTCCGATGATTCAGATTGATCCTTTGGTTGGTTTTCAGCGAGAGGATATCTGTGAAACAAACTATATCTCTGGCTGAAACTCCAACCAAATGAACACATCAGAATCATTGGATTTGGGAGGGATTTACCGTCTGAAAGGACACGCACAAGATATCAAAGAATTTCGATTCAATCTTGAACAAATGAGTGATGGCTTCATCAGTGACCACCCACGTTGAGCGAGGTGAAACTGGGTAAAGACAACACTCAGGTGTTCAGGGATGAACCAAGCATACAAGTGTTAATAATGTGATAATGGGACACGACAAGGCTACCATGACAAGGATAAGAATGTCTATCACCGTATACACGATGAGTCAAAGACACCTACATCCCTTTATATACCCACATAGCCGCAGGTACAAGCCAAGGTTGTGGCTTCGCCTGGCAGGTCATCCAATATACACTGGAGCCCGTTTCAGCTAACCACGAGGTTTGTAACAATAGTAACCAATATCTCAAGAACCATGATATCACTATATCATAAAATAATCAGCAATGTATACAATGCACCTAAACAATCAAGGCTACAAGCAAGGGTGTTCGCTACTTTTACACCTAACTACAACCTAAAGCCCCAAGATATAAGTTTATGCATAAGGAGAAAGGGATAGGGATTTACAATTTGGAGTCTGGCATGAATCCCCAGCGGAGTCACCACTGTGAGGACATGGGAAAAATAAATCATCTTTTTTTAAAGATTTTAAATGGATTTATCCTCATTTTTAAAATTGAGTTTTCATGTAGTTAAAGTTGTCTACCCTCATTACACTCAAACTGAGATCTGAAAAATTCTCACCTTCAGATCCCATCCACTCATGCCAGTGGAGGGTAAGAAGACGGGAGTCGCCACCTAGATAAGGTCTAGGACCTATAAATGATGTCCCTTAATGGAGGAACACTAATGACTCGCGCAAATGAAATGGCTGTCTTGTCTCACCAAAGGCGGATAAGTGTCAAATTACGAGTTGGGAATGTGTTAGGCACCCAATTCGCCCGATTGAACCGGTCTCCCTAAATCCTATCCTTTCCTACAGTTTAATGAATACATGGGGCTATCTAAATACATTATAAGGTAGAAGGGGAATCCTAAGTTCATTTCTAATTCTTCGCTAACTACACATGGCATAAGCTGAGATTAAACAATTTAAACAAGAAAAATAACTACAAAAATGAATCAAAGAATTAAAAGAATAACTTAAACATACATCAAAAGAAAGAAAAAAATGATATATAACATATGATCGAGGTCTGGGAAAATCCCAGGCCGCCTACGTATCCCTTTGGGGTGGGAATCAGGCCAAACATAGTTCGGGCGGGTGTATACGTTCCAGGTGTGTGCAAGAGAAGAGGGACGCTTCCAAAATATTAGAACACATCCCAAGCGATGGATGCTCCCATAATCATGGAACATATCCAATGGTGAGAGATGTCCCCACAACAGTGGGACCCAACTCAGTGTTGAGGTACTCCCTATCACAAGGAAGTCCCCTCGGGGAGGTAATCCCATAATACATGGAATTTACCTCAATTTGAGTGTGTGTGTGAAAATGATGCTCCCAAAATATTAGAACACATTCAAAGGATGAGATGTTCCCACAACAGTGGAACCCATCTCAAGGTGTAGAGGTATTCCCTTCCACAGGGAAATCCCTTCGCTGAGATAATCCCATAATACATGGAACTTACCTCAATTTGATCGAACGTGGAGCGACCAAACTCCCCCACAGCCTACGTATCCCTTGAGACCTCTGTCCCTCCAGGATTAGGTCAAGCATAGTTCCCAATGGATTGACGAGCCATGGACACGCATGGTAACACTCAAGAAAGGCCAAATGCCTCAGCTCCCCACACACGGGATATACTAAATCTCACTCATATCCCACATTTGGGATGCCCAGGTGGACCGTCCGTCGGACCACCAATCCAATGCATACGTCTACCCAATCTCAGATTTTTCATTACTATGCATTTGATACAATGGTTTCCCACACTCTTGGATCCAATCCTAGGGTTGGGTGGGCTCATTCTAAATGGGCCCGCAAAGGGAAGCTGGACTCATTGGAGACCCCTAATCAATCACGTCACGAGAAGCAAGCATCCTAGCATACATCTATCAAAAATTGGATGTCACAGATCACTTGGGGATATGGACGATGCCTTTAAATTAAATCATACAAATATATAAGCATATAGGCATGTGATGGAAATTAAATAGAGAATGTGATAAAAACCAGAAATAGAAAGCAACTATATACATGTGATGTCAAAACAGCAGGAACCATCAAATGTGTAAAACAGGAAACCATAATGAGAACTAGGATATATGAAGCAAAAAGAGATAAAAAATAGTATGTATTATATACAATGAAATGACCTACGTACCCTACCGGAGATAGATTGATCCTAAGAAAGGGCATGAGATATAAAGATAAAAGAAGACATGAGCACAACACTAAGCCAAACCAGAACCAACATTGGACCGGACTGAGATGAACCAAATCTAACTCAGGTGAAGCAAAACCTAAATCATGCTATACCTAAACTAGGTCCATAAAGCCAAAGCAAAATAAACCTAACCGATCCAATCCCACACAAATCAGACTTGGTCATTAAAATAAACATGGTTTAACCCGAACCAGGTTTGATCTTAGTGTTTAAACCACCATAAACAGGACCAGATTCATTAAAAATACTCAAAAAGACAATCCAACGGTTCAAATTGATTTTAAGCATCCATGATGAAGATCCAATGGTCCAGATTCATCTAAGACACTTATGGTGAACATCCAACGGTTCAGATCATTCAAAATGATAATCTAACGGTTCAGAATCATTTAAATCACTCCCAAAGACAATCTAATGGTTCAGATCACTTATCATGATAATCTAACTGCTCATATTGATTAAAGTCACTCCCAAAGACAATCTAACGGTTCAGATTACTTAAATCACATCTAACGACCATATTAAAATTCACATTAAAAATTTATGATCAATGGATGTACTTTAATCACATCAAAATTCCAAATCAATGGTTAAGATCAACTCATTAAATCCCAATTATGTGGTCATGATCAAATCTCATAAAATTCAGATCATGTGGTTGGATCAACCACATTAAAATTTCAATCACATGGTCGGACCAATCATATTAAAATTCTCATCATATGGTCGGACCAATTACATTAAATTTCCCATTATATGGTCGGACCAATCCAAACCGGCCCTCACTTAGACCCAACCAAACTAGAACCCGTCCTAGACCAAAACAAACCAAAGCAATCACTTGAAAACATAAATAAATAAATAAATAAATAAAAATTTACCTGTCGACCGAAATCGCCAGCAAAAAAAGGGGGCGGAAGCTGCTCCTTCCTTCACGGAGGCAGCGGTGCTGCTGCTTCCATGGCGGCGGCGGCTGTGCTGTCGCCTCCACGGCAGTGGCGGCTGTGCTATCACCCCTTTCTTCTCTTTGTTGCTGGATTTTTTTTTCTCCTGGAGCAGCAGCAGCTGCTCCTTCTTTTTTCTACGACGGTGGCCTTGCTGCCGCTGCCCTCTCCTTCTTCCTCCCTCTTCCTCTTTCTTCTTCTTTTCTTCCTTCTTCTTCTTCTTCCTTTCTTCTTTCTTCTCCTCCTTTCTTCTTTCTTCTTCCTTTCTGTATTTTTTTTCTTCTCTATTTTTTTTCTCTCCCGGAGTAGCAGCAGCAGGTGCTCCCTCTTTTTCTATGGCGGCGGCCTTGCTACCGCCTTCTTCTTCTTCCTCTTTTTCTTTCTTCTTCTTTCTTCTTCCTTCTTCTACTTTCTTCTTCTTTCTTCTTCTTTCTTCTTCCTCTTTCTTCTTTCTTCTCCCTCAACTCTGGTTTTTTTTTTTCCTTTGGTGGCGGTGGCTGTGCTGCCGCCTTCTTCTTCTTCCTCTTCTTCTTTCTTCTTCTTTCTCTCTCTTTTTTCCCTCTCCCTTTTTCTTCTCCTCTTCCTTCTTTCCCTCCTCTTCTCTGGTTTTCTCTATTTTTTTTCTGGAGCAGCAGCTACTGCTGCTCCTTCTTATCTCTTCAAGAAAAGAAAGGAAGGGGGGTTTTGAGGCCGGGTGACCGGCGGGTCTTGGGGAGGAAATTCGGGGAGGAGGGTCGAGGTGTCGACCTCCCCTCTTCCCCTACAATCGACTCCCTCACCCTCTCTCTGCTCTCCCTGCTCTTCTCTCTCTCCCGATTTCTTTCTCTCTTTTTTTTTTTGCTTTTTTTGGTCTTTTTTTTTTTTCTGATTTCCTCTGTCTCTGATCCCCTCTTTTGGGGATCTAGACAGATTTTTTTTTTCATTTCTTTTTTTTATTTTATTTCATCATCATTTTTATTTTTTTTTATTTTTTTTACATTATACCTAAACTACCCCATCCTTTTTTTCATTTTAAGTGAATATATAATTATATATATATATATATATATATATATATATATATATATATATATATATATATATATTATTTTTTCTTCTTTTTTTTCTTTTATTATTATTACTATTTTTTTTTCTTATGATACACCCCTCTCATTGCGTGTCGTATCCCAATGAGAGCGGGGATCCCTATAATGGCAAAATCGAGGTGCTGACACACACACATACATTGAATGCCTATTCCTATCATCATCATCATCATCATGTTATAAACAATAATTTAAATATGCATGAACAGTAATAATAGAAATATTGGATGACATGTTGAATACACATAACTAGCATACACGCATAAAATCAATTATGGCATTGGACTGAAGAATAAAATAGTTTATTATTAACCAATTAGTTTAGGTCTTGTTCCCTCACCTTTGTTTGATCGTAGGTCCTCTTTCAAGCTTTATGAATCAACTAAATATCAATAGTATATCACTAGAAGACCTAATCAAGTCGATAGAATTTAATTAGAATTAATTCTGATTTTAAAAGCATGCTGTTAACTGGGGGTCGATGCTAGGGTCGGAGGTTCCATAGACCCTAGGTGCGACCATCCACAGTCTATACTTCCTGAACACTGGGGTCGATTGTTAGGGTCTGGTAGGGTCAATTGGCCATCGACCCCCCGTGCGACCCCCTGTGCGTTTAGTCGAAATTCTCATCCTACAGTCCATTCTTCGTGTTTGGGGTCCTATGGCTTGCTTCTACAATCCATTCCACACATGTTCTATGGTCTAGAACTGTAGTTCATTCACCTTTATGGATTTTATGACTTCCCCCATGATTTTCCCTAAAAACCTAACCATGGGTGGAAGATTTGGGTTTCTCCTAGGTCATATCCTCTTCACTATCTATTCTAAGTTCTGTAGAATTACATGGAGATAGTATCTAGTATCCATACCTGAGAATTAGGCTTAGGCTTGGTTCTTTGAAGCGTTCTCTTTGATCTTTTTCTCTACTTTTCCTTCTCTTCTCTTTCTCTTCTCTTTCTCTCAATCCAGTTAGGGTTCTAAAAGGAGTGAAAGAGGTTTAGGGACGTCCTATTTATAGAGTAGAAACTCCCAAAATAAGTCCCATTGAGATTAGGAAAGAATCCCATTGAAATTTGGAAAGTTCCTAATTCACAGTTTCTGTCGGCAGACTGGGGGTCAATGAGGGGGTCGGAGATCCCGTCGACCCCTGGTTCTAAAATGTCCGACCCCTGGTTAAAAACTCAGGGTCTGACTTTCTATCTTGGGGGGTCCGACCCTGCCTAGCTGGGTGTGTGACCCTCCCCCTATTTTAAATGTTTTTGGGTCAGTTTAATACCTGGGATCGCGATCTCCATCACGTACTTGATCCATTTGGCTCCACCATGATGGGTAGACCTAGTTCAAGAGGGTAAGACTGGGTTAGTTTGATACGGGTCTTACAACTCCCCCTACTTATAAAAAATTTTATCCTCGAAATTGTACATACCTTCCGAGTCAAATAAATGAGGGTATTGTTTTTGCATAGCATTCTTTTCCTCCCATGTAATTTCTTCCATATCTATACTTCTCCAGGTGACCTTAACATAATAGACATCACGATTGCGTAGTCGTTGAACCTTTCGGCTGGTGATTTCAGTTGGTGTTACTTCAAATGTCAAATCATCAGTTAAGTCAGGTAAATCTACTGTCAGAACGTGCGTTGGATCCTTGACATACTTCTTCAATAAGGAAATATGAAATATGTCATGCACACTTGACATAGTTGGTTGTAGTGCTAACCGGTATGCCACTTTCCCATGCCTAGCTAGAATCTCATATGGCCCGACATTTCTTGGACATAGTTTCCATTTCTGTCCAAACCGTTTGAATCCTCGCATAGGCGATACTTTTAAGAATACTTTATCACCCACGACGAATTCAAGGTCTCGACGTTGGGTATCTGAATATTGCTTCTGACGATTCTAAGTTGTTCTCACTCTTTCCTTGATAATGTCGACCACTCGACAAGTCTCTTCAATAAATTCCGGTCCAACAATACTACGTTCCCCAACTTCATTCCAAAACAAAGGAGTTCGACACTTTCGGCCATACACTGCTTTATAGGGTGACATCTGTATAGTAGCTTGATAGCTATTGTTATAAGCGAACTCAAACAATGGTAACTTTTCATCCCATGATCCTTTAAAATCAATCACACATGCTAGAAAAATATCTTCTAGATTCTGGATTGTACGCTCGGACTGTCCATCTGTCTGTGGATGGAATGTAGTACTAAAATTCAGTGTTGTACCCATAGCCTTTTGCAATCCTTCCCAAAACTTTGAAGTAAATCGTGGATCTCTATTGGACACAATGCTTTCAGGTACACCGTGTAATCGCACAATGTTATCCACATACAACTTAGCTAACCTCTCCAGTGTATACTGAGGTCGTATCGGTATAAAGAGAGCAATTTTAGTCAGGCGGTCTACAATCATCGAAACTACGTCAACTACTCGAGGAGTCAATGGTAATCCTGTGACGAAGTCCATAGTGATGCATCCCATTTCCATGCTGGTTCAAGTAACGGCTAAAATAGTTCTGCCAGTCTTTGTCGTTCAGCCTTTACTTTCTGACAATTTAGGCATTGAGGCACGAACTTAGCTACATCTACTTTCATTCCTCTCCACCAATATAATTTCTTTAGATCATGATACATTTTTGTACTTCCAGGATGTATCGAATAGATGATGGTATGGGCTTCTTTCATCAATCGGTGTCTAATGTCCATGTTTTTTGTTTCGGGTACACATATTCTTCCTTTGTACTTCAGTACCTTTTCTTCATCCAAGGTGAACTCAGGGTTAGTCCTACGTTTTTCGACGTCTTCTTGTATCGTTCTTAGGTAAGGGTCTAATTTGATAGCTGTCTTTACTTCATCATCTATATCCGGTATAATCTTCAATGCGGCAAACATATTTGAAAACCGATGAACAAACCCTTGGTTACCAGATCCATCTGGTGCATCTATCACAAACTGCTCATTATCGTGCTTGAAAACCTTTCTGGTAGTACACATTGCGGCAGTTGTGCTAACCTCTCCCTGAGATTTTATCATTGCCTTTCTACTCAACGCATCGGCTACTACATTAGCTTTCCCCGGATGATACTGGATATCACAATCATAGTCTTTCAATATTTTCAGCCATCTTCTTTGTCTCATATTCAGCTCCTTCTGATTAAAAAGATAAGTAAGACCTTTGTGGTCTGATTTAATCCGAAATTTCTCCCCGTACAGATAATGTCTCCATATTTTAACAGCATGTACCACTGCCGCTAGTTCCAAATCATGAGTGGGATAGTTCTTCTCATGTGTCTTCAGTTGTCTTGAGGCATATGCAATTACTTGTTCTCCTTGCATAAGTACACATCTTTATCCCAGTCCTGACGCATCGGTGTATAAGATAAATGGTTGTCCTGGAATTGGGATGGTCAAGATTGGAGCTGATATCAATCTAGCCTTCAAGGATTGGAAACTCTTCGCATATTTGTGCATCAAAACCAACTTTTCGCCCTTCTTAGTCAAACTGGTAAGAGGTACGTTAATTCGGGAATAGTCTTCCACAAATCGTCGATAATATCCAGCTAGACCCAGAAAACTTCTAATTTCTGCAACGCTCTTCGGTGCTTCCCACTTTAAAATAGCCTTGATCTTCCTAGGATCCACTTTAATTCCTTCAGCGGATACTACATGGCCTAGAAATGCGACTTCCATTAGCCAAAACTAACACTTTGAAAATTTGGCATAGAGCTTCTCCTTCCGTAGTCGCTCCAGAGCGGCATTTAGATTCTTAACATGAGTTTTCGCATCTTTGGAGTAGACTAATATATCATCAATGAATATAATAACAGACGTATCCAACATGTCGTGGAAAACCTGGTTCATAAGTTCCATAAAGGTTGCTAGTGCGTTTGTTAATCCAAAAGACATGACCAAAAATTCATAATGTCCATATCTGGTCCTGAATGTTGTCTTGGGAATATCACCGTCCTTAATCTTCAGCTGATGGTTGCCTGACCAAAGATCGATCTTGGAGAACACTTTGGCACCTTGCAACTGATCGAATAGGTCATCGATCCGAGGCAATGGATATCGATTCTTGATTGTCAGTTTATTCAGTTCTTGGTAGTCTATACACAATCGAACGCTACCGTCCTTCTTCTTCACGAATATTACTGACGCTCCCCATGGTGATATGCTAGGGTGAATGTAACCCTTGTCCAACAGTTCTTGTAGTTGTACTTTTAATTCCTTCAGTTCAGTAGGAGCCATTCTATAAGGTGCTTTCGATACTGGTGCGGCTCCAGGTATAAGATCTATAACAAACTCTGCAGCTCGGTCGGGTGCTAATCCTGGTAATTCTTTAGGAAATACGTCTGGATAGTCCCGCACGACATCAATATCTTCCATTCGAGGTGCTTCCATGGTAAGGTCAACCACAGATACTAAATACCTGGCTGTTCCTTTCTCAAGGCACTTATTAGCCTTTAGCGCCGAGAGTATGAGCTTTTGTTTACGGGGAAGTTTGGTTCCCGAAAAACTGAACTCTGCTCCTTCCTTGTCCTTAAATGTCAGCTTCTTTTCGGCACACAATAGGTTTGCAGAATGCCGAACTAACCAGTCCATTCCCAAGATGACGTCAAAGTCTGCCATCTCAAGTTGGATCAAGGTTGCATCCAAGGTCTTTTCATCAATAAGAACTGGACATGGTCCATAAGCTTTTTCTAACTCCACTTCTATTCCCATAGGTGATCGTACAAGTATTTTGTATTATAAGGATTTAAGGGGTAGATTTAACTTCTTTCCAAATGTCACAGATATAAAGGAATGAGTAGCTCCTGAATCAAAGAGTACTCTGGCGGGAATGCCATTAATAAGTACGATACCTGGGATTTGTTTTGGTTTAGTCTACATGCTCATACAATGTAATACAACTAACTAAAATTTAAATCATACCTATGACCACATCAGGCGATGCGAAAGCATCCTCCGATGTAACCGTGTAAACTCGTCCTTGATGTAGCTGGTTCTTGGGCTTAGGATATTCCCTTGCCATATGTCCCACTTGGTTGTAGTTAAAACATTTTATCCCTTCTATAGTTGACTTTTGTTATTGGTGGCTCGAGGAACGAAAGCCCTCAAAAATATTCGAGTTTCATCAGTTGGTTATCATGAAATTCAAAATTTACACTTTATGCCCTAATTTTGTCTAGATTTTGAATTTCTTGAAATTTCTTGCAATTCAATCTAATTAGTCGAAATTTTCGACTGTATGAGTCTCACAGAATAGTTTAGGATCTATGTAAGTCCTCCTGCCCATGTGTATGGGTGAAAAGTGAGGCTTTTGACCAATTTACGTTGTTATTATGTCGAAATTTTGGATTTTTACTCTCTACTAATCCATTATTTGTTTTTTTTCTTATTTGCAGATACTATGGCTCGTACCAAGGTACCCAGAGTTCGCGACCGTCTTCGCTTCCATTCCAATGAAGCCGAGGCATAGTATGCCCACTACACTCGCAAGAAGATAGATGGCGGCCACAAAGTGGACTTGGCTAGCTTAGCCTTGTTCAATGTAGGGGGCCTTTGGTGATATGGGGTGGCTCCCTGTCATCACCTATGATGCGTGTACCTGTCCTGACTTTGTACGCCAGTTCTACTATAATCTCCAGGTGGTGGGGGATTACAGTTATGTTGAGAGGGGTGGTGAGCTTCGGATCACCAGTTACGTCAAGGGGGTTGATGTTTCCTTTGATTATCGGCAGCTGGCCGACTTGTTGGGCATTTCCTATGCTGGCCCCTTGGTGTTCTGTGCTCCAAGAGAGCCCTAGTTCTTTTCATTACAGATGAGGGTTGAGATCGATCGTCAGCTCATCAGACCTGATCGCTGGGAGATGAAAGCGAGTTATTTACGTTTAGATCAATGGGTATACTGCAAGATCATTCAACATAATCTGATACCGCAGAGTAGACACTACGAGAGGGTCTCCCAGTTGACCTAGTACCTGCTATACTGCATATGCACTAGGCAGCCCGTCTGCCTTCCTTACATCATCATGCGAACGATGATCAGTGCCACGTTGCCCAGTCACACTGGCTACCTTCCTTATGGACGCATGATTACTACCTTGCTTACCCGCCTGGGGGTTGATTTATTGGATGAGAAGATTCAAGAGAAATCCTTCTCATCGCCTCTAGATTGGGAGGTTATTTGCAAGATGGGCATGCGGGATGCCCAAGCCAGCAATGAGGAGAGGAACGCGATGGTGCACCCTCTCACTCGAGTGGAGATGGTTGACGCTGAGGCAGCAGTAGCAGCCGCTGGAGCAGGGGTTCATGGGAATGATGACGATCGGCTATACATGGATGTAGATGTCATACCTCCTCCATCACCTATTCAAGCTACTGGAGCTGGTCCGTCTTCTTCAACTGGTCCTTCGCATGCAGCTGGTCCTTCGTATTCTCCATCGGATGACATGATGAGGATATTTCATAAGATACGAGAGGCTCAACGTATGTCTGACCTGTAGATGGGAGAGCTTCTAGAGGCTCAGCGCTTATCCGATCAGCAGGTGGGAGAGCTTCTGGTTGCTCAGCGTGTGTTGGATCAGCGGATGGGAGAGCTTCTAGCTACTCAACACGTATCGGGTCAGCGGGTGGGAGAGCTGAGGGATGCTCAGCGGGTGACTGACCAGCGGCTGACTGATCTCACAACTAGTCTCCAGACAACCCAGACTCAGATAGCTTGGTTGACTAGAGTCTACGTTGAGGACTATGATAGAGACCGTGAGGCACCGCCTCCCCCATCACCTTCAGCTTCTTGATATATTTCTTTTATCTTTCTTTTTGTACTTCAGAGTAACTGTACGGACTGTGGACTGTACTCTACTTTAATCATACATATATAACATTAGTTCTTCCTTTTGGTTGTATATAAATTTGTTTCTCATTTAATAGATGCATTATTCTCTTTCAGTTTAGTCTCAAACAACACAGATGCTTATGGCGTGTTATTATTACATCTTTTAAATTTTTATCCTATATCAGTTCACGACCTTTTGTAGAAGTATACGGTTTCACAGACAGGGCCTGAGATGCTCTGATACCAAGTTGTCACACCCCAATTCTGCACCATTCAGAACAGTGTGATGAACCGCTAATAAACCAACGGTTCAATCGGGTTCTCTAATAGGCTATATCCATTAAAAATAAAACCATGCACATCCACAACCATGATCAGAACAAATACACAATAGCGGAAGTCCTATTGTAAATGAACTGAGGAATCTAATTGTAATAATCATAAATAAAGTATCAAATTATGTTGTATCAACTGAGACATAAGTAAATAAAATATCAATTACATTTTCTTAATAAATTCAAATGAAAAATCTAATCGAATACGCATGAGTTGCACTCGCATGAGGAGTCATGCGTATCCACTAAGTCTTTGGCTTCCATTGCAGCAACACACACGTACATCGGAGCACTCATATAATCTTCAACAGTGGTACCTGCATCATCGACTAAAAATATTCGACGTCGAGAGGGTAAGAACATATCATGGATCAGTGAGCAAACAAAATAATGCAACAAACATATGCATGCATTCAATTCATATCTTTGGTCTGGTAAATAAGTTTGCAATGTGCTATAGAAAGGATAGGTGGCCGCTGCACCTCTATACACTATTGTGTGAAGCTGCCCAAATTTAACGTTTATTGTCGTCCCACATGCATCCACCATGGACAATGTACACACAAAGGTCACGTTTATTGTTGTACCAGTTGTCCATACCAACACGTAAGCCCCTACTGGCGAGGGCTCGTAAACTGGGCTCGCAACTAACCAATCCTAATGCCAATCAGTGTATCCAAGGCCTCACCACAGCATCTCTCAATACATCCATAGAGATAGGGCTAAGGCCCCCCGACAGAGTCAGAGACTACACGGTCAGAGACCACCTCCCCTCATACCCTACGACGTAATAGTTCTGCTAAGGTAATGGCGATACGACGATGTCAGTGGACAAGACAAGAGTTAAAGATAGAGCTAGAGTGCTGAGGCCCCGCCTATGACACCTCCCCCTGATACTCGCTCTCATCAAGCATACCAACCACACACATACATTCACATGCCTATTCCTATCATCATCAACATCATCATGCTATAAATAATAATTTAAATATACATGAACAGTAATAATAGAAATATTAGATGACATGTTGAATGCACATAACAAGCATACATGCATAGAATCAATCATGGCATTGGACTCAAGAATAAAATAGTTTATTATTAACCAATTAGTTTAGGTCTTGTTCCCTCACCTTTGCTTAATCATAGGTCCTCTTTCAAGGTTTAAGAATCAACTAAATATCAATATTATATCACTAGAAGACCTAATCAAGTCGATAGAATTTAATTAGAATTAATTCTGATTTTAAAAGCATGCTGTTTATTGGGGGTCGATGCCAGGGTTGGAGGTTCCATCGACCCAAGGTGCGACCACCCACAGTCTGAACTTCTCGAATACTGGGGGTCGATTGTTAGGGTCTGGTAGGGTCGATTGGCCATCGACCCCCCGTGCGACCCCTTGTGGGTTTAGTCTAAATTCTCATCCTACAGTCCATTTTTCGTATTTGGGGTCCTATGGCTTGCTTCTACAATCCATTACACATGTTCTATGGTCAATAACTGTAGTTCATTCACCTTTATGGCTTTTATGACTTTCCCCATGGTTTTCCATAAAAACCTGACCATGGGTGGATGATTTGGGTTTCTCCTAGGTCATATCCTCTTCACTATCAATTCTAAGGTCTGTAGAATTACATGGAGATAGTATCCATACCTGAGAATTAGGCTTGGTTCTTTGAAGCCTTTTCTTTGATCTTCTTCTCCACTTAACCTTCTCTTCTCTTTCTCTTCTTCTCTTCTCTTTCTCTCAGTCCAATTAGGGTTCTAAAAGGAGTGAAAGAGGCTGAGGGACGTCCTATTTATAGAATAGAAACTCCCAAAATAAGTCCCATTGAGATTAGGAAAGAATCCCATTGAAATTTGGAAAGTTCCTAATTCACGGTTTCTATCGACAGACTGGGGGTCGATGAGGGGGTCAGAGATCCCGTCGACCCCTGGTTCTAAAATGTTTGGCCCCTGGTTAAAAACTCAGGGTCTTACTTTCTATCTTCGGGGGTCCGAACCTACCTAGCTGGGTGTGTGACCCTCCCCCTATTTTTAATGTTTTTGGGTTAGTTTAATACTTGGGATCGCGATCTCCCTCACGTACTTGATCCATTTGGCTCGACCATGATGGGTAGACCTGGTTCAAGGTGGTAAGACCGGGTTAGTTTGATACGGGTCTTACAACTCCCCCTACTAATAAAAAATTTTGTCCTCAAAATTGTACATACCTTTCGAGTCAAATAAATAAGGGTATTGTTTTCGCATAGCATTCTCTTCTTCCCTTGTAATTTCTTCCATATCACTACTTCTCCAGGTGACCTTAACATAATAGATATCACGGTTGCGTAGTCGTTGAACCTTTCGGCTGGTGATTTCAGTTGGTGTTACTTTAAATGTCAAATCATCAGTCAAATCAGGTAAATCTACTGTCAGAACGTGCGTTGGATCCTTGACATACTTCCTCAATAAGGAAATATGAAATACGTCATGCACACTTGACATAGATGGTGGTAGTGCTAACTGGTACGCCACTTTCCCACGCCTAGCTAGAATCTCATATGGCCCGACATATCTTGGACATAGTTTCCCTTTCTGTCCAAACCATTTCAATCCTCTCATAGGCGATACTTTTAACAATACTTTATCACCCACGATGAATTCAAGGTCTCGGCGTCGGGTATCTGAATATTGTTTCTGATGATTCTGAGCTGTTCTCACTCTTTCCTTGATAATTTCGACCACTCGACAAGTCTCTTCAACAAATTCCGGTCCAACAATACTACGTTCCCCAACTTCATTCTAAAACAAAGGAGTTCGACACTTTTGGCCATACAGTGCTTCATAGGGTGACATCTGTATAGTAGCCTGATAGCTATTGTTATAAGAGAACTCAATCAATGGTAACTTTTCATCCCATGATCCTTTAAAATCAATCACACATGCTCGAAGCATATCTTCTAGAATCTGGATTGTACGCTCTGACTGTCCATCTGTCTGTGGATAGAATGCAGTACTAAACTTCAGTGTTGTACCCATAGTCTTTTGCAATCCTTCCCAAAACTTTGAAGTAAATCGTGGATCTCTATTGGACACAATGCTTTCAGGTACACCGTGTAATCGCACAATGTTATCCACATACAGCTTAGTTAACCTCTCCAGTGTATAGTGAGGTCGTATAGATATAAAATGAGTTGTTTTAGTCAGGCGGTCTACAATCACCCAAACTGCGTCAACTACTCGAGGAGTCAATGGTAATCCTGTGACGAAGTCCATAGTGATGCAGTCCCATTTTCATTCTGGTTCTGGTAACGGCAATAACAGTCCTACCGGTGTTTGTCGTTCAGCCTTTACTTTCTGACAATTTAGGCATTGAGACATGAACTTAGCTACATCTACTTTCATTCCTCTCCACCAATATAATTTCTTTAGATCATGATACATTTTTCTACTTCCAGGATGTATCGAATAGATGGTGGTAGGGGTTCTTTCATCAATCGGTGTCTAATGTCCAAGTTTTCTATTTTGGGTACACATATTCTTCCTTTGTACTTCTGTACCTTTTCTTCGTCCATGATGAACTCAGGATTAGTCCTACCTTTTTCGATGTCCTCTTGTACCGTTCTTAGGTAAGGGTCTGATTTGATAGCTGTCTTTACTTCATCAACTATATCCGGTATAATCTTCAATGCGGCGAACATATTTGAAAATCGATGAATAAACCTTTGGTGGCTGATCCATCTTGTGCATCTATCACAAACTACTCATTACCGTGCTTGAATACCTTTCTGGTAGTACACATTGCGGCAGTTGTACTAATCTCTCCCTGAGATTTTATCATTACCTTTCTACTCAACGCATCGACTACTACATTAGCTTTCCCCGGATGATACTGGATATCACAATCATAGTCTTTCAATATTTCCAGCCATCTTCTTTGTCTCATATTCAGCTCCTTCTGATTAAAAAGATAAGTAAGACCTTTGTGGTCTGATTTAATCCAAAATTTCTCCCCGTACAGATAATGTCTCCATATTTTAACAGCATGTACTACTGCCACTAGTTCCAAATCATGAGTGGGATAGTTGTTCTCATGTGTCTTCAGTTGTCTTGAGGCATAAGCAATTACTTGTTCTCCTTGCATAAGTACACATCCTAATCCCAGTCCTGACGCATTGGTGTACAAGATAAATGGTTGTCCTGGAATTGGGATGGTCAAGATTGGAGCTGGTATCAATCTAGCCTTCAAGGTTTGGAAACTCTTCTCGCATTTGTCCGTCCAAACAAACTTCTCGCCCTTCTTAGTCAAACTGGTAAGAGGTACGACAATTCAGGAATAGTCTTCCACAAATCGTTGATAATATCTAGCTAGACCCAGAAAACTTTTAATTTTCTACAACGCTCTTCGGTGCTTCCCACTTTAGAATAGCCTCGATCTTCCTGGGATCCACTTTAATTCCTTCAGCGGATACTACATGGCCTAGAAATACGACTTCCTTTAGCCAAAACTGACACTTAGAAAATTTGGCATAGAGCTTCTCCTTCCGTAGTCGCTCCAGAGTGGCGTTTAGATTCTTAACATGAGTTTCCTCGTCTTTGGAGTAGACTAATATATCATAAATTAATATAATAACCGGCGTATCCAACATGTCGTGGAAAACCTGGTTCATAAGTTCCATAAAGGTTGCTGGTGTGTTTGTTAATCCAAAAGACATGACCAAAAATTCATAATGTCCATATCTGGTTCTAAATGCTGTCTTGGGAATATCACCGTCCTTAATCTTCAGCTGATGGTAGCCTGACCAAAGACCGATCTTGGAGAACACTTTGGCAACTTGCAACTGATCGAATAGGTCATCGATCTGAGGCAATGGATACCGATTCTTGATTGTCAGTTTATTCAGTTCTCGGTAGTCTATACACAATCGAATGCTACCGTCCTTCTTCTTCACGAATAATACTGACGCTCCCCATGGTGATATGCTAGGGCGAATGTAACCCTTGTCCAATAGTTCTTGTAGTTGTACTTTTAATTCCTTCAGTTCAGTAGGAGCCATTCTATAAGGTGCTTTCGATACTGGTGCGGCTCCAGGTATAAGATCTATAACAAACTCTGTAGCTTTGTCGGGTGCTAATCCTGGTAATTCTTTAGGAAATACGTCTGGATAGTCCCGTACGACATCAATATCTTCCATTCGAGGTGCTTCCATGGTAAGGTCGACCACAGATACTAAATACCTGACTGTTCCTTTCTCAAGGCACTTATTAGCCTTTAGCGCCGAGAGTATGAGCTTTTGTTTACGGGGAAGTTTGGTTCCCGAAAAACTGAACTCTGCTCCTTCCTTGTCCTTAAATGTCAGCTTCTTTTCGACACACAATAGGTTTGCAGAATGCCGAACTAACCAGTCCATTCCCAAGATGACGTCAAAGTCTGCCATCTCAAGTTGGATCAAGGTTGCATCCAAGGACTTTTCATCAATAAGAACTGGACATGGTCCATAACCTTTTTCTTACTCCACTTCTAATCCCATGGGTGATCGTACAAGTAGTTTGTAGTCTAAGGATTTAAGGGGTAGATTTAACTTCTTTACAAACGTCACAGATATAAAGGAATGAGTAGCTCCTGAATCAAAGAGTACTCTGGCGAGAATGCCATTAATAGGTACGATACCTGTGATTTGTTTTGGTTTAGTCTACATGCTCATACAATGTAATACAACTAACTAAAATTTAAGTCATACCTGTGACCACATCAGGCGATGCGGCAGCATCCTCCGATGTAACCGCGTAAACTCGTCCTTGATGTAGCTGGTTCTTGGGCTTAGGATATTCCCTTTCCATATGTCCCACTTGGTTGCAGTTAAAACATTTTATCCCTTCTATAGTTGGCTTTTGTTATTGGTGGCTCGAGGAACGAAAGCCCTCAAAAATATTCGAGTTTCATCAGTTGGTTATCAAGAAATTCAAAATTTACACTTTATGCCCTAATTTTGTCTAGATTTTGAATTTATTGGAATTTCTTGCAATTCAATCTAATTAGTTGAAATTTTCGACTGTATGAGTCTCATAGGATAGTTTAGGATCTATGTAAGTCCTCCTGCCCACGTGTATGGGTGAAAAGTGAGGCTTTTGACCAATTTACGTCGTTATTATGTCGAAATTTCAGATTTTTACTCTCTACTAATCCATTATTTGTTTTTCTTTCTTATTTGCAGATACTATGGCTCGTACCAAGGTACCCAGAGTTCGCGACCGTCTTCACTTCCTTTCCAATGAAGCCGAGGGACAGTATGCGCACTACGCTCGCAAGAAGGTAGATGGCGACCGTAAAGTGGACTTGGCTAGCTTAGCCTTGTTCAATGTGGAGGGGGCCTTTGGTGATATAGGATGGCTCCCGATCATCACCTATGACTCTTGTACCTGTCTGACTTGGTACGCCAGTTCTACTGTATTCTCTAGGTGGTGGGAGATTACAATGATGTCTAGAGGGGTGGTGAGCTTCGGATCACCAATTACGTCAAGGGGGTTGATGTTTCCTTTGATTATCGGCAGCTGGCCGACTTGTTGGGCATTTCCTATGCTGGCCCCTTGGTGTTCTGTGTTCCAAGAGAGCCCCAGTTCTTTTCATTACAGATGATGGCTGAGATCGATCATCAGCTCATCAGACCTGATCGCTGGGAGATGAAAGCGAGGTATCTGCGTTTAGATCCACGGGTATACTGCAAGATCATTCAGCATAATCTGATACCGCAGAGTGGACACTACGAGAGGGTCTCCCAGTTGACCCAGTACCTGTTGTACTGCATATGCAGTAGGCAGCCCATCTGCCTTCCTTACATCATCATGCGGACGATGATCAGTGCTACGTTGCCCAGTCACACTGGATACCTTCCTTATGGACACATGATCACTACCTTGCTTACCCGCCTGGGGGTTGATTTATTGGATGAGAAGATTCAGGAGAAATCTTTCTCATCGCCTCTAGATTGGGAGGCTATTTGCAAGATGGGCATGCGGGATGCCCAGGTCAGCGATGAGGAGAGGAACGCGATGGTGCGGCCTCGCACTCGAGTGGAGATCGCTGACGCTGAGGCAGCAGCAGCAGCCGCTGGAGCAGGGGTTCATGGGGATGATGACGATCGGCTATACATGGATGTAGATGCCATACCTCCTCCATTACCTACTCATGCTACTGGAGCTGGTCCGTCTTCTTCAGCTGGTCCTTCGCATGCAGCTGGTCCATATTCTCCATCTGATGACATGATGAGGATATTGCACGAGATACGAGAGGCTCAGCGTATGTCTAACCTGACGATGGGAGAGCTTCTAGAGGCTCAGCGCTTGTCCGATCAGCGGGTTGGAGAGCTTCTGGTTGCTTAGCGCGTATCGGATCAGCGGATGAGAGAGCTTCTAATTTCTCAGCACGTATCGGATCAGCGGGTGGGAGAGCTGAGGGATGCTCAGCGGGTGACTGACCAGCGGGTGGCTGATCTCACAACTAGTCTCCAGACGACCCAGACTCAGATAGCTTGGTTGACTAGAGTCTACGCTGAGGACTATGATAGAGACCGTGAGGCACCGCCTCCCCTATCAATTCCAGCTTCTTGATATATTTTTTTTATCTTTCTTTTTGTACTTCAGAGTAACTGTCCGGACTGTGGACTGTACTCTACTTTAATCATACATATATAACATTTTTTCTTCCTTTTGGTTGTATATAAATTTGTTTCTCATTTAATAGATGCATTATTCTCTTTCATTTTAGTCTCAAACAATACAGATGCTTATGGTGTGTTATTATTACATCTTTTAAATTTTAATCCTATCTCAATTCATGTCCTTTTGTAAAAGTATACGGTTTCACAGACAAGGCCTGAGATGCTCTGATACCAAGTTGTCACACCCCAATTCTGCACCATTCAGAACAATGTGATGAACCGCTAATAAACCAATGGTTCAACTAGGATCACTAATAGTCTATATCCATTAAAAATAAAACCATGCACATCCACAATCATGATCAGAATAAATACACAATAGCGGAAGTTTTATAGTAAATGAACTGAGGAATCTAATTGTAATAATCATAAATAAAGTATCAAATTATGTTGTATCAACTGAGACATAAGTAAATAAAAATATCAATTACAATTCCTAAATAAATTCAAATGAAAAATCTAATCGAATACGCATGAGTTGCACTCGCATGAGGAGTCATGCGTATCAATTAAGTCTTCAGCTTCCATTGCAGCAACACGCGCACACCGGAGCACTCATATAATCTTCAACGATGGTACCTGCATCATCGACTAAAAATATTCGACGTCGAGAGGGTGAGCACACATCATGGCTCAGTGAACAAACAAAACAACGCAACAAACATATGCATGCATTCAATTCATATCTTTGGTCTGGTCAATAAGTTTACAATGTGCTATAGAAAGGATAGGTGGCCGCTGCTGCTCTATACATGAGTATGTGAAGCTGCCCAAAGGTAACATTTATTGTCGTCCCACATGCACCCACCATGGACAATGTACACACAAATGTCACGTTTATTGTTGTACCAGTTGCCCATACCAACACGTAAGCCCCTGCTGCCGAGGGCTCGCAAACTAGGCTCACAACTAACCAATCCTAATTCCAATCAGTGTATCCAAGGCCTCACCCCAGCGTCCCTCAATACGTCCACAGAGATAGGGCTAAGGCCCCCCCGCAGAGTCAGAGACTACACGGTCCGAGACCACCTCCCCTCATACCCTACGACATAATAGTTCTGCTAAGGTAATGGCGATACGATGATGTCAATGGACAAGAATTGAGTTAGAGATAGAGCTAGAGTACTGAAGCCCCGCCTATGACACCTCCCCCTGATACTCACTCGCATCAAGCACACCAACCATACACATACATTAACATGCCTATTCCTATTATCATCATCATCATCATGTTATAAATAATAATTTAAATATGCATGAACAATAATAATAGAAATATTAGATGACATGTTGAATGCACATAACAAGCATACACGCATAGAATCAATCATGGCATTGGACTCAAGAATAAAATAATTTATTATTAACCAATTAGTTTTGGTCTTGTTCCCTCACCTTTGCTTGATCGTAGGTCCTCTTTCAAGCTTTAAGAATCAACTAAATATCAATATTCTATCACTAGAAGACCTAATCAAGTCGATAGAATTTAATTAGAATTAATTTTGATTTTAAAAGCATGTTGTTAACTGGGGGTCGATGCCAGGGTCAGAGGTTCCATCGACCCTAGGTGCGACCACCCACAGTCTGAACTTCCCGAACACTGGGGGTCGATTGTTAGGGTCTGGTAGGGTCGATTGGCCATCGACCCCCGTACGACCCCTTGTGGGTTTAGTCAAAATTCTCATCCTACAGTCCATTCTTCGTGTTTGGGCTCCTATGGCTTGCTTCTACAATCCATTCCACACATGTTCTATGGTCTAGAACCGTAGTTCATTTACCTTTATGGCTTTTATGACTTCCCTCATGGTTTTCCATAAAAACCTAACCATGGGTGGATGATTTGGGTTTCTCCTAGGTCATATCCTCTTCACTATCTATTCTAAGGTCTGTAGAATTACATGGAGATAGTTTCCATACCTGAGAATTAGGCTTGGTTGTTTGAAGCCTTCTCTTTGATATTCTTCTCCACTTTTTCTTCTCTTCTCTTTCTCTTCTCTTTCTCTTCTCTTTCTCTCAATCCAATTAGGTTTCTAAATGGAGTGAAAGAGGCTTAGGGACATCCTATTTATAGTGTAAAAACTCCCAAAATAAGTCCCATTGAGATTAGGAAAGAATCCCATTGAAATTTGGAAAGTTCCTATTTCACGGTTTTTGTCGGCAGACTGGGGGTCGATGAGGGGGTCGGAGATCCCATCGACCCCTGGTTCTAAAATGTCCGACCCTTGGTTAAAAACTCAGGGTCTGACTTTCTATCTTGGGGGGTCCGACCCTGCCTAGCTGGGTGTGCGACCCTCCCCCTATTTTTAATGTTTTTGGGTCAGTTTAATACCTGGGATCACGATCTCCCTCACGTACTTGATCCATTTGGCTCGACCATGATGGGTAGACCTGGTTCAAGGTGGTAAGACCGGATTAGTTTGATACGGGGCTTACAATCGATGTGATCAAGATCACATTTGATCAATGGTTTAAATTAATTCAAGATCTTAAGTCTACAGTTCATATCATATCAACATCAGTAAATCAGACTTTAATAGCTCAGATTAAATCATCACATCAGCATCATAATTCAATCAAAAATCATGGGCTCAGATCAACACATCAAAATATCAAGATCAATGTCTTGGATCAACATGTCAAAATATCAAGATGAATGGCTCAAATCAACACATTAAAATTATCATCATCCATAGCTCAGATCAAGGAATTAAAATTATCATGATTAATGGCTCAGATCAAGGAATTAAAATTATCATGAATAATGGCTCAGATCAAGGTTGTAATGCTATGCAGATTAGAGCTTTGATGGGGTAGGTCGGATGGCTGTTATGGGTGTGTAGTAGATGTTGCAATGGATCAAGGTAGGTGAACAGATCGGATGGTGGATGTTGCAATCGATGGGAGTTCAGCCATAGAGAGTGGACAGATGGATGGACAAGTGGTTTCGTTTGGGGTAGCAGAATGAGATTGAAGGCAGGGCGGTTAATCAGGTTATGTGGATGAAAGCCAGGTGTTCAGTGAGGTGTAGCCATGTTGCAAGTAGGTGAAGTGCAGGTTTAGATGACAAGGTAGATTAACAAGGGATTGATAGGTATAAACAAAAATGAGAAAGGAATAAACAAGGAGGGGAAAGGCAACTTACCTGATCGGGTGGGAGTGATCGCAGATTCGGTGTAGCAGGTAAGTTTCTCGATCCCTCCTTTGATCTCTCTCTTCTTCTTCTTCTTCTTCTTCTTCTTCTTCTTCTTCATCTTCTGCTCTCTCGTATTCCTTTCTTAAGCTCCCACTCTTCTTCTTGATTTCTCCCCTCTTAGCTCTTCACAATCTCCTCCTCTTTCATTTTCTCCTCCCTTTCTTTTCTTTTTTCTTCTTCAACTCCTTTTTTCCCCCATTTCTCAATCTGTTCCTCTTTTCTTTATTCTTTAACTCTGGTCCCTCCTTCCGAGATCTCTTAAATCCTTCTCAATCAAGCATATTTCGATCTATCCATCCTCTTCTATTCTCCTTCCTTTTGGGTTTTTCTCACACTTTGGATCTCTCATCAGATCCTCTCTTCTCCTTTCTATTCTCGGTCTCCATCAATCTCTCAATCTCTCTCTTTATATGTATAACAACCTGCTATTACTATTTCTATGTTAAGAGACTAAGAGAGAGACCACTGACCCCAAACATTTATTTATTTATTTTCTTATCACCAAAACCACAACGATCTGCCTCGCTTTTCTTTCCATATTATTCCCTTATAACCGACCCCAACCTTGGGTTTTTCAACCACCTAGCAGCCTCTTGGGAAAGAAATCCCGCTGCCGTCCTTCTTTCCTCTCCTTTCCAACTTATTTTCTTTCTATTTTTATTTTCTTGGAGATGCCTAGCATTCTTTCTTATTTTCATTTCCTTCCACTTAAACCCATGGCCAGCATAGTAGTATAACATTTCTTTCCTCATATAGTCCAAACCAACCCAACTCTTGGGTGTTATTGACACCTCAAATCCCACTCACACTTCTTTGGTCTAGTAACACCTCACAAGTAGCCTAAATGCCCACTTACACTAACCCTATATTCATATAATATGATACTTATTTATATACTACAACTTAGTAAATTGTAGTATATAAATAAGTATCATATACTACATGAAAGCTTATATATATATATATGATGCATTATGATACAATATTATATATACATGCCAAATATATGCTATCTAATATATACAATACATAATACATAATATATAATATATGGTATATAAAAATATAATCAATATAATACAATAATGTACTACATACATGACATTGGCTGAACCGATCTGGTCCGGCCTACTCTGGCTGGGCTGGTCCAATGTGGGTTGAGCTGGGTCGGACTGGACTTATTTTTCTCTCTCATTTCACGGGCCATTTTGGCTTGTAACTTTGCATGAAATCTTCGGTGGCCTCTACCTGGGATTCTTCACATCCACTTTGAAGAGTACTAAAAATAAAGAATAGTAGCTCTTGAATCATCTGAATCTGATGTCAAATGATCAAAATATGAAAGATTGAAATTCTATCGATAATTCTGCATGAAAGCTTGCATGGAACCCGCCGATGACCTCTACCAGGGATTCTTTACATCCACTTTGAAGAGGACTGAAAATAAGAAATATTGATACTTAAACCACATGATTCAGATGTCAAATGATCAAGATATGATGATTTGAAATTCGATCAATCCAACTTACAATAATTTGCAAGAAAGCCCTTGGGATTATTTATGATAATTTCAAAAACCTCTCTTGTACGTATCATCAGACTAAAATGGTCATATCTTCTTCGTTTGATATCAGAATTGAATGATTCTGTTCTCATTTCGAAGGTAATTCCATGACCTAAACATCCATGCAACTTGCAGCCCATGACCTTGCTATGGAACCCATCAAAAACTGTCTCAAGGTTGCAGTAAAAAATCTAAATTTTTACTCATCTCTCTTCCTTTGTTGTCCACACACTAGTAGGACTTTGTTCAGCTGGGATGGTAAAAATGGGGTGCTTACACAATGATTAGAAGAGAATTTAAATATTGCTGATCGTTAATGGAGAAAATTCAATGTAAACATTTGAATGGAATAGAGAAAATCTGAAGTTGAAAGGGAATCATTGCTTGAGAGACTAATGCTTTTCGAATTGGGATTTAAATGATCTATAAGTGAATTTTGATGAAAAAGTACATTGATGAAAGAGGAGAAATAAGCAATAAGTAAAATTGATTTCAAGTTTAAGGAATAGTGATATAATGTGATTTTTGCTTGGATGACTTATATGATTAAATAGAAATGAATGCCAGGATGAAGGCAAACTCCCTAGAGTGATTTCGAGACAAAGCCCCATCGTTCCGAACCATTATAAGGGATATTACCCAGGACTTCGAAACTAAAATGTATTTCGGGCATGAAATGAGAAATCAATATGAAAGTTACCTTGATGATGTGATTGGATGATGTATGATGAGGTACAGTCCTTGAATCGCCCAAGAAACCTCTAAGAGAAGTTATACCAGAAGTATGAATGTGTCTTTAGTCGCACATCAAACCAAAGTAAAAGAAAATAAGAAAACATGTCATGCCTCTAATAAACCTGAGGATGCTGACGTGCTCTAGGATACTGCTACCACACTCCCCTACCGTACCTATTATGTAGCCGCACATCATATTTTTCACTCCATCTAGATATTTTGTTCTTTTGTACATTTGCAATGTCCCTATTGATCTTTTATTACTGACCTTGAGCATATTTATTACATTGCATGATGTTATCTTTGAAACATTCTATTCGTGATGTTACTAACTATTAAAATTTTTCCCAAGTCCAAACGTTAACTCTCACCAAATGGCCCCATGTACCCGTAAAAGAGTGCCCGCTAGGAATGTCGCCCCACCCAAGGTGGTGAATATCGATAGGGTGCTGAACCTGCACCTCTAGTAGATGTACCACAGGAGAATCTAGTCTGGATGCCACCCTTACCAAGGTCTCCCACTATAGAGGATGTGCTAGAGGCTTTAAGGAATATAGCGCAGAGTATCAGGGATGAGCAACAACGTCTGAATGAGGAGCTCTTGGCTGGCATTTAGAGAGGGCCAAACCCTCTGGTGACCCCAACACCAGCACTTGCCCCTACCATGGATTCACACGCCATGGAAAATGCACTTGCTCAAGTACCCGCGGTAGTAATTCAGGAGAGTGCCCATGTATAGGTGGCACCATCGGTTGTGGTTGTGCTATCGGCTATAGAGACGTCAATTCGTAAAAGAGCTGTTCTTGCTAGGAGGAACAAAAGCAATGAAAGAGTGA
The DNA here is from genome assembly GCA_028583415.1 of Protea cynaroides. Taxonomy (NCBI): domain Eukaryota; kingdom Viridiplantae; phylum Streptophyta; class Magnoliopsida; order Proteales; family Proteaceae; genus Protea; species Protea cynaroides. Next base: position 95,813,819 of record CM053266.1, read on the forward strand.
GATTTTCACTTTGTAAGTGGAAGAAATAGCAACAATAGCCTTAAGGATCACATGTACTTCTTTTACCTCCGAGTGTTATCTTAAGTTTTATTTATGCATATAGATTTGAAATTGCTGCATGGATAGTTAATGTACTACATCTAAGGGAAATAGAAAATTTAAATTTTGGAATTTTAATTTTTAGTGGAAAACCACGTGATATACTTTCTGAGGAATCAATTGAGAAGTTGGAAACTTAACCAAGACTCTTGAAATTTTAATATGAAGGGTGAGAATAGTTAGAGGTTATGTGGACGAACACCAAGCAGAACCAAAATTCAACAAGCAGTTATTAAGACAAATTGAGTTATTAAAATCAGATAATTATATAAAAATAAAGTGATTGAATCAATTGATGAATCCCAAGATCTACATAACTAGTATTAAAATTGAAGAGTAATAGGATTTTAATGAATAATGATGAACATCAAACATTTCAGTGGAGACAAATGGAAAAGTTCTTCATGATATGAAGTAAAAAAAGAACATCACCCATTTACTAATAATGATGGCTGTTATTGAGGATTTACATAAGGGTGTGAAGTCTAAAGGAGACATTATCACATGGACCCCAAAATAGTAGACGTTGCGGAGATTGAGTAAATTTTAAGTGAATTTGAAATAGTTGATCAGTTACTTCTGATGAGGAACTTGAATTCGATGTTGACCTCCCCTAGGATTGGCATTCATATTAAGAAAATTCCAACATATAGAACATGTAATGGAAAAACAATCCATTAGTGGCTTAGGGTATGAATTATGGAGGAGCTACCTTCTGCCTAGGATCGGTGATGTGTTTAACTAAGTAGATTAAACTACCTTATACTTAAGGATAAGAATTGTTAATGTATCTAAGATGTGAAAAGTTAATATGAGAAGTCTACTTCGAAAGTTCTGATCTAAGTGAAAAATTAATAAAATTGATCGGGATTAATTAAGCTTCAATGGTATTAAGAGTTAATAAATCTCTACACCTTAAGGAAAGATTATAAAGAATAGAAGGTGAAGAAATATCTACTGTATATTGAAGGACATTTATACTATATCCTGCTCATTGAAACTAAGGAGATAGAATTGGAAATTGATATGAATCTATGAATTACTTAAGTAAATGATCTGAACATCAATATTGGTCACTTGAAGAGTTAAAATAAATAAAATAAAGAAAATGACATGTCTCAACAAAAGTTGATTAAAGTACATGACTTATGAATTGTAAGATTCGCACTCCACTAACTTGGTCTAACCATGTCATGCTAGGTCTTCCCATCATTCCTGGACCAAATGGACCGAGCGTATGAAGATAGATCACAAATCAGGTATGAGAATCGAGTTAAAAACACTAAAAACATACCTAAGGTCGTATGCATGGGTAGGTATGGTCGATCATAAGGAAGGGAACCAAAAATCTCAAATCAAGAATCCCACGGTCAATGATTTTGAACCTACGGTTGATGGTTTATGTGACCGTATGATCGACCGTGAGAACCCAGATCAGACGTCAAGTTTTGGAAACTTTCCTAAACTAAGGGATTGCTTTTCTAATTGAAAGAGGACTTTATATGAAGATTTTTCCTCTATATAAAGGATGACCCTCAACCACTTTTTACTCTTTTAGAACATTAGTAAACCTTAGAGAAAGAAAATGAAGAGAAGGAAGAGAAGGAAAAGAATTTGTTGAGAAGCGATTGGCTCTCTATCATAGGCAAAGGTATGAAACGAATCTCTGGAGATGAAAACTCTATGGAATAAGACTTCTATGAAAGATAGGCAATATCAACCTATTATGATCTATGTGATTTCCTTGAGAAAATCCCAAGGAGAACCATAAGGAATGAATTTGATGATTAGGGTTAATAAGAAACTACTAATGATGGCCATAGGATGACCTTAGAATAAATCCCATTGAAGAACAGAAGAATTGACCCAGAAAGAACTCGAATTGCATGTAGACTTTGACTAGAAATCTCAAGGTTACAGCTACGGTCGACCATAGCATGACCAGTATGACCAGAGGATTGACCATAGGCATTCAGGAAGATTTCAGAAATCATATGGTCGCAGCTACGGTCGCACCATATGCGATCATAGGGTATCGATCGTAGATAGTAAGGTCGATACAGCATGAGACCATAGGACTAATCAGACACCTATCAGTGCTCTGTTTTGATTTTTGACTACTATAACATGTCAAATATGAACCCTAACTTAAATTCATATAACTTTTAGGTTGTTAAATCAATTTAAAGAGAATTTCAAGGGTTGGAAGGACATCAAGTATTGCTAACATGTGAGGGAACAAGACCTAAACTAATTGGATAATAACAAACTGTTTATTTTTATTAAGTCCAATGCCATGATTGATTCTATTCTTGTATGCTTGTAATGTGCATCTCACATGTCATCTAATATTTCTGCTATTACTGTTCATGCATATTTAATTCTGTTTATTTATAACATGATGATGATGATGCTAGGAATAGGCATGTGAATGTATGTGTGTGGTTGGTGTGTTGGATGCGAGTGGAGCATCAGGGGGAGGATGTGGCATGGTGGTCTTCGACCTCGTTACCAGACTCTAGCTCTATCTCTACTCAAGTCTTGCCCACTAACATCATCGTATCGCCATTACCTTAGCAGAACTATTATGTCGTAGGACATTAGAGGAGGTGGTCTCAGACCGTGTGGTCTCTTACTCTGTCGGGGGGCCTTAGCTCTATCTCTATGGATGTATTGAGGGATGCTAAGGTAAGGCCTTGGATACACTGTTTGGCATTAGGATTGGTTAGTTGCGAGCCCAGTTTGCAAGCCCTCGCCAATAGGGGCTTACGTGTTGGTATGGATAGGGCATCAGGGGAAGTATTGGCGGTGTTTGATCCGAACACTTTAACTCTATCTCTATTCCATGGTGGGTGCATGAGGGACGGCAATGATATTTGATCCATTGGGTGCATTCATACACTCATGTATAGAGGTGCGGCGGCCACCAAACCTTTCTATAGCATATTACAAACTTATAAACCAGACTAAAGATATAAATTGAATGTATGCATATGTTTATTGCGTTGTTTTGTTTACTCCCTGAGCCGTGATCTGTGCTCACACTTTCGACGTCGAATATTTTTAGTTGATGATGTAGGTCCTACTGTTGAAGAATATATGAATGCGTCGACATATGGACACATTGCTACAATGTACGTAGAAATTGAAGAAGATGCGCATGATTCATCATGCGAGTGCAACCAATGTGTTTTTTCTTAAGTTTAGTTCTAATTTGAACATCAGATATGTAATTGATTATTTATTTTTATGTCTTGTGGTTTGGAGATAATTGGATTAAATACTTATTATCACTGTTAGACTCTCAGTTCATTATCTGTAAGACTTTTGCTTATTTGTTTATTATCTCTGATTATTAAAGTAGAATGTATGTTTGGTTTGATATGGTGGGTACGACCTATACGAGATCCTGGGTGAACCGTTGGTTTATTGGCAGTTCATCACACCATTCTAGTTAGACAAGTATTAGGGTGTGACAACTTGGTATCAGAGCATCTCAGGTTCTACCCATTGACCTAACTACTTCCACACGAGTCATGAACTGAGTTAGGATAAAATTTAAAAGCTGTAATAAGAACACACCATAAGCACCTGTGTTGTATGAGACATAAACTAAGAAAGAGAATAATGCACATATGTAAAGGAAAACCAATTATATATATCTAAATGGGAATAAGACAAATATACATCCAAAGCATAGTACAGTCTATAATCCAGACAATTACTCTATTGTATAAAAGGGAAAAAGATATAAATGGAAATCATGGAGCTGGAGGTGCTGGAGGAGGAGGTGCCTCACGATCTCTATCGTAGTCCTCAGCATATACTTTCACGAGCCAGGCCAACTGAGTCTGAGTCGCTCGGAGACTAACCGTCAAATCCGCTACCCATTGGTCTGTAGAGCGTTGGGCATCTAAAATCTCTCCTACTTTCCAATCAGTCACTCGCTGAGACTCCCGAATCTCACGTAACAGTTCCATCATGTCATCTGGTGGTGGATGTGAAGGGCCAGTTGAATGAGAAGCCCATGTGAAGGGCCAGCCCCAATAGAATGTTGTGGCGATGGAGGAGGGATGGCATCTACATCCATGTACATTCGATCATCATCTTTCTCATCGTCACCCTCGTGTGCCTCTGCTGCTACCTCTGCTGTTACTACTGCTGCCACTACCCGAGTGAGAAGATGTCTCATAGCATTCCTCTCATCATCACTGACCTGTATCTCTCTCATGCCGATCCTGATGATGGCCTCCCATTCAAGGTCAGCTGAGAAGGTGTCCTCAAGGATCCTTTCATCCACTAGGCCTACCTGTAGACGAGCGAGCAAGGTGGAGATCAGCTGCCCATAGGGTAAGTTACCTCTCAAGTCAGGCAACGTAGCTCTGTGCATAGTCCGAAGAATAATATATGGGAGGCACACAGGCTACCTAGTACAGATACAGTATAGCAGGTACTGAGTCAGCTGTGAGATCATCTCGTAGTGTCCACCCTGGGGAATAAGATTATGCTAGATAATCTTACAGTAGACCCGTGGCTCTAGACGCAGGTTGACTACTTTCATCTCCCAACAGTCATCCCGAAGAATTTGATTATCTATTCCTGCATGCACCTGTGTAGATAGAAACTGTGGCTCCCTGGGTGCACCGTAAACCAACTGACCATCGTTGGAAATTCCTAGGAGATCAGCCAACTCTTGACAGTTGAAAGAGATCGGAACCCCTTTCACCCAGGTGGTGATCCGAAGCTCTCTACCCCTGTCAACATCTTCAAAGTCACCCTCTACCTGTAGGTGACAGTAGAACTATTTGACCAAGTCCGGGTGAGTGCAAGCCTCGTACAAGATCACTGAAAGCCAACCCATATCACCAAAAACCCGTTCCACGTCAAACAGGGCTAAATAAGCTAGGTTCACACACCGACCCTCTTCAACTTTCTTTCTGTAAAACCAAGGATATTGCACCTTTGCTTCAACGGACTTGAAGCATCATGGGTTATGAACTCGAGCAACCTTAGTGTGAACCATGATAACTGCAAGAGAAGAAAATAAGAAAACAAGTTAGATAAATTTGAAAATTTGATAGCATAACGACATAAAATGGAAAAAGCCTCACTTTTCACCCAAACATTTGGGCAGGAGGACGTACATAGTTCCCAAACCATCCTATAAGGCTCATACAATCGAAAATTTAAACTAAGTAGGTCGAATTTGAAGAAATTGTGACAATTGGGAAAAACCCCAAAATTTAGGTTAAATATGAAAATTTTCAAGTTTCAACTAAACTAACCGATGAAACTCAAATTTTCTTGTGGGCTTTCATCCATTGGGTGGCCAATAGCAAAAGCCCCCAATAAAAATTAAATTTTTACGGTCAGAAAAATATTAATTAGAAGAAAACCCTACAAATAGCAAAAACCCTAGGTATGAAAGTTTAAAAATGGAGAAAAGTAGAGAACATACCTCAAGGAATGGAGTGACGGATGTTGATCGATGGAAAAATCACCAAGTTTGTATGGTCGACACTGTAGCAACTCACTGGTGGCGAGTTGAGTAAAGACCGTAGGAGGAAGAAGGAGAATGAGTGAGAAAAATTTCAAAAAACAGGTTTAAAAACCTGATTTTCAATCATACAGTCACACAATTCGACCAAAACCATCTACTGTATGATCGACCATAGGGTCTCGGTAAGTTGCCAGGATTTTGAAGGTCAAACCTATGGTCGCACAACATGCTACCGTAGGCCATCGATCGTATGATGACTGTTGTCTACATTTTGATTCTGCTTGAACTTTTGTCTATTGATTTTGTTATTCTGTCGCCTTGCATTGTGAGAATAACCCAATACTACCATCATATCTTGTCTCACATGTACAGCCTTTCCAAGTACCATTCAACCAAGAATTTAAATGGCTAGAGGCAAAGTAAGTAGAAGGAGACAGAATGCAAACCCATCTCCACCACCTATGAACACTAATGACAATGAAGGTCAGCAAGAATATGAAGGAAATATTGGAACTCAAAATGCTGCACCTCAGAATGTACAAACCCAAGCCAACCCAACCAACCTACCTACACCACCTACAGATTTGGCTACTGTGGTGATGAATTTAGCACAACAAACGTAGCAAATACAGCAAGTGTAAGCCAATATGCAAGCTGCTATGGGAATTGCTTTCCCAGCTACAAACACAACACCTCTATCTGTAGGACAAGCTAGTACTGCACCTGGTGGTAGCAACACTGTACCCCAAGCACCGTAAACACCAGCAGTACAAGGCCAAGTGCAAAACCCTAAATCACCGCAAGGCGGGTATAATGAAGGAAATTATTAGTACCAACCGCTTATGTATGGAACATATGCACAGTATCAGCTTGATCACTCCAGACTGATCAAGCGTTTCCTGAAGTTGAAGCCGAAGGAATTTACAGGCAAGCCATCAGATCCGTTATGGCTAGCTCACTGGATCGATGAGATGGAAAGAAACTTTATGATGATGACTATAAATGAAGAAGATAACGTAATATGTACGACTTTTATGCTGAAAGGTGATGCACACCATTGGTGGAAATCTACTCAGAGTTATCTGTTGACAAAGCATGCCCAACTGACCTGGGTTATCTATAAAGAAGCTTTCTTCGAGAAGTATTTTCCCAGAAGTTTAAGAGATCAAATGGAAAAGGAGTTTGAGTCTGTATCAGGGACAAATGACTGTAGACGCATATCAATAGCGTTATGAAGAACTATTTTTCTTTGCTCCCTCTAGCATGCAGGAGGAAAATACCAAAACCTGAAGGTTCGTCATGGGAATTAGGGGAAGCATCCATGACCATGTATTGGGACTGGAAAAGAAGATTTATAATGAAGCTATGTAGATTACTCTAGTACTGGAATTGAGCTAGAGAGAAAATTATTTTTTCTCAGAACAGGGGCATTAAAAGGCCTAATGGAAATTCATACAACGGAGGGAACTCAAAGACATTTAAACCCTTCCATACTCAAGGCTTCATTGCTGCAGCCAAGACTACCCTAACAGCCCCACCTCTACAAAAACAAAGTAATGCTGGAGTCAAATGCTTTAATTGCGATCAATTTGGATATTATTCAACAGAGTGTCCTAAGCCAAGGAAGCAGCTACAGCAAGGAAAGGTTTATGTAGTTACATCTGAGGATGCTGCCGCATCGCCTGATGTGGTCACAAATATGACCTGAACTATTTATTTTGTACTACCTTGTGTAAGTATGTAGACTAATTAAATCAAATCAAAAGTATCGTACCTATTAATGGCTTACCCATCAGAGTACTCTTTGACTCTGGAGCTACTCATTCTTTTATATCTGTGTCGTTTGGAAACAAGATAAATCTACCCCTCAGACCTTTAGACTACAAACTACTTGTACGATCACCTATGGGATTAGAAGTGGAACTAGACAAAGGTTATGGACCATGTCCAGTTCTTATCGACGAAAAGATTTTGGATGCAACCTTAATTTAACTCGTGATGACAGACTTTGACGTTATCTTGGGAATGGATTGGTTAGCTCGGCACTTTAAAAACCTATTATGTTCAGAAAAGAAATTGACATTTAAAGACAAGGAAGGAGCAGAGCTTACTTTTGCTGGAACCAAACTTCCCCATAAATGAAAACTCATTGTATCTGCATTCAAGGCTAGAAAATGTCTCAAGAAAAGAGGAATTGGGTATCTAGTATCTATGGTCGATCTCAGCAAGGAAGCACCACGAATGGAGGATATTGAAGTTGTTCATGAATTTCCAGATGTATTTCCTGAGGAACTACCAGGAATACTACCCGACCGAGCGACAGAGTTCGTTATAGATCTTATACCCGGAGCTGCACCAGTAACGAAAGCACCTTATCGAATGGCTCCTACTGAACTGAAGGAACTGAAGGTACAATTACAAGAATTACTGGACAAGGGTTATATCAGACCCAGCATATCACCATGGGGAGGGTCAGTATTGTTCGTGAAAAAGAAGGACGGTAGCGTTCAACTGTGTATAGATTATTAGGAATTGAATAAACTTACAATCAAGAATCGATACCCGTTGCCTCAGATCGATGACTTGTTCGATCAGTTGCAAGTTGTCAAAGTGTTCTCCAAAATTGATCTTCGGTCAAGATACCATCAGCTGAAGATTAAGGAAGGTGATATTCCGAAGACAGCATTCATAACCAAATATGGACATTATGAATTTTTAGTCATGTCTTTTGGAATAACTAATGCACCCATAACTTTTATGGAACTCATGAATTGGGTATTCCATGATATGTTGGATACGTCAGTCATTGTATTTATTGATGACATACTAGTCTACTCCAAGGACAAAAAAACTCATATCATAAATCTAAGAGCCGCTTTGCAACGACTAAGAAAAAAAAAGCTTTACGCAAAATTTACAAAGTGTGAGTTCTGGCTAAATGAAGTCACTTTCTTAAGCCATGTTGTATCCGCTAAAGGAATTATAGTGGATCTTAGCAAGATTGAAGCCATTGTAAAATGAGAAGCACCTAAAAATATTGCAAAAATCAGAAGTTTCTTAGGTTTAGCTGGTTAGTATCGACAATTCGTGGAAGATTACTCTAGAATTTCTGTACCTCTCACCAGTCTGACAAAAAAAAGAGAAAAGTTTGTTTGGATCGATAAATGTGAAGAGTATTTCCAAACATTGAAGGCTAGATTGATATCAGCTCCCATATTGACTATTTTGATCCCAGGACAACCATTTACCTTGTACACCGATGCATCTGGGTTAGGTTTAGGATGTGTGTTTATGCAAGGAGAACAAGTAATTGCATATGCCTCAAGACAACTGAAGACACATGAGAAGAACTATCCCACTCATGACTTAGAATTAGCAGCAGTTGTACAGGCTGTTAAGATATGGAGACATTATTTGTATGGAGATAAATTTCAGATTAAAAATCAGATCATAAGTCTCACTCTTTTTTTTAATCAGAAGGAGTTGAACATGAGACAAAGAAGATGGCTGTAATTATTGAAGGATTATGATTGTGATATCTAGTATCATCCAAGAAAAGCTAATGTAGATGCTGACGCACTAAGCAGAAAAACAATAACAGAATCCCAAGAAGAAGTTAGTGCAAATGTTGTGGCGTGTGTTACAGGGAGAGTATTTAATTACGATAAAGAGAAATTCATGATTGATATTCCAGATGAATCAACTGACCAAGGGTTTATTCATCTATTCTTAAACATGTTTGCTACATTGAAGATTGTACTTGATCTATTAGACGAAGTGAAAGCCGCTATTAAATCAGACACTTATCTAAGAACAGTGCAAGAAGACCTTGAAAAAAGTATGACTACTCCTGAGTTCACCTTGGACGTTGAAAAGGTACTAAGATACAAAGGAAGGGTATGTGTTCCTGAAAATGAAGACTTGAATGTTAGACACAGACTAATGAAGGAAGCTCACAGCACCGCTTATTCGGTACACCTTGGAAGCACGAAGATGTATCATGATCTAAAGAAACTATATTGGTGGAGAGGAATGAAAGCGGATGTAACTAAATTTGTGTCTAAATGCTTGAATTGTTAGTAGGTAAAGGCTGAAAGATAAAAACCTACAGGATTGTTACAGCCACTGCCAGAACTAGCATGGAAATGGGACTGCATCACTATGGACTTCATCAACGGGTTACCATTAACTCCCCGAGTAGTTGACGCGGTCTAGGTGATTGTAGATCATTTGACCAATACAGCTCATTTCATATCCATAAGACCTCAGTATACCCTAGAGAGGTTAGCTAAGCTTTATGTAGATAATATTGTCAGATTACATAGTGTACCTGAAAGCATTATGTCTGATAGAGACCCATGCTTTACCTCAAAGTTTTGGAAAGGATTACAAAAGGCTATGGGTACAACATTGAAGTTTAGTACTGCATTCCATCCTCAGACAAATGGACAATCGGAGTGTACTATTCAGATTTTATAAGACATGCTCTAAGGTTGTGTTATTGATTTCAAAGGATCATGGGATGAGAAATTATCATTGATTGAGTTCACTTATAACAACAGCTATCAAGCGACTCTACATATGTCACCTTATGAAGCACTGTATGGTAGGAAATGTCGAACTCCTTTTTTGGAATAAAGTTGGAGAACGGAGTGTTGTTGGACCAGAGTTTGTTGAAGAGACTTGTCGAGTAGTCGACATTATCAAAGAAAGAGTCCGAATAGCTCAGAACTGTCACAAGCAATATGCAGATAATCGATGCAGAGATTTTGAATTCACTATAGGTGACAAGGTATTTCTAAAAATATCTCCTATGCATTGTTTGAAAAGGTTTGGACAGAAGGAAAAGATGTATTCTAGATATATTGGACCTTATGAAGTTCTAGATAGACGTAGAAAAGTAGCATATCAGTTAGCACTACCACCGTTCATGTCAAGTGTGCATGATGTATTTCACATCCCATTACTGAAGAAGTACGTTAGAGATCCAACACACGTGTTAAGAACAGATCCACCGGATTTGACTGAAGATTTAACATTCGAAGTAGTACCTTTTGAGATCACTAGTCGGAAGGTGCAACATCTTCACAACCGTGACATTTACTATGTTAAGGTTACTTGGAGAAGCCAAAATGTAGAAGAAGTTACATGGGAAGAAGAGAACGCTATGCGGAAGCAATATCCTCACCTATTCGACTCGGAAGGTATGTGTAAATTTTGAGGACAAAATTTATATAAGAGGGGGGAGTTGTAAGACCCGCACTCCATTAACTTGGTCTAACCGTGTCATGCTAAGACTTCGCATCATTCTTAGACCAAGTAGACCGAGTGTGTGAAGATAAATCACAAACCAGGTATGAGAATAGAGTTAAAAACACTAAAAACATACCTAAGGTTGCATGCCTGGGTAGGTATGGTTGACCATAAGAAAGGGAACCAAAAATATCAAATCCAGAACCCCACGGTCGATGATTTTGACCCTACAATCGATGGTTTATGCGACCGTATGATCAACCGTGAGAACCCAGATCAGACTCTGAGTTTTAGAAACTTTCCTAAACTAAGGGATTGCTTTCTTAATTGAAAGAGAACTTTATGTGGAGTGTTTTCCTCTATATAAAAGACGTCCCTCAGCCTTTTTTCACTCTTTTAGAACATTAGTAAACCCTAGAGAAAGAGAAGGAAGAGATGGAAGAGAATGAGAAGAAGAAAAATCAAAGGAGAAGAATTTGCTGAGAAGAGATTGGCTCTCTATCACAGGCAAATGTATGAAACGAATCTCTGGAGATGTAAACTCTAAGGAATAAAACTTCTATAAAAGATAGGCAATATCAACTATTATGATCTATGTGATTTTCTTGAGAAAATCCCAAGGACAACCATAAGGAATGAATTTGATGATTAGGGTTGATAA